>HG993160.1:2946928-4146928 GCA_905231865.2 Boloria selene
AGCGTAAGACGGAGAGAATTTAAATTGAATGCCTTCCTGGTCTGCAAACTCAGTCAAGGCGTGGTTTGTATGAATGTGAATATATTGTGTTGATGAATTTATTAAGATCGATTTATTTGATATAATGACGATTCAAAAGAGCTCGAGTCTATTTGAATAAAAAATATTTGATTTGATTTGATTTGATCCCTATAGACTAGAGATCGAGGAGGTGTCTGATAATATGCACCTACTGCTAGGGTGGTGTCTAACAATATGCACCTACTGCTCGTCCCTATGATCCGTGCCGCTCCTACAGAGGTCGAGGAGGCGTATAACAATATGCACCTACTGCTCGCCCTATGTTGAGGATAACACGTGGGATCAAAATTGCAAAAGCTTGTTTAGTGTGATATGATATGGGACCACCAATCAACCAACCGAAACTGGAATATTGTTATAGGATTGTTTCACCTAAAGAAATATATATTATAAATATTGTTATAGGATTGTTTCACCTAAAAAAATATATATTATGAGATAGGATTGTTTCACCTAAAAAAATATATATTATGAGATAGGATTGTTTCACCTAAAGAAATATATATTATGAGATAGGATTGTTTCACCTAAAGAAATATATATTATGAATATTGTTATAAGATATAGGCTCCTATTAGTATATCAACAGGAGCTGGCTGATTGAAATTGGGGTCAGTTAAAATGCGATGGTATATTTAATTGTTATAAATTTATGGGTACCCTAGGCAACTTCCCAGTCAGCCTATCAAGCACAAGACAATTTAATTTAGTCTTATAATTATTGTAAACGGATTAATTGGATCACACAGCTCTCTTTGAATTGGCTATCTGAGTGACCGATACCAATGACGTTAATAGAAATTGGATTTGAATTTATTGCAAGTTTTTGTTGAAGAGATTTTGTAATGAGGGATGACTGACTGCCTGAGTCCAACAAGGCCCCTACTTTAAGAGGTTCCCTAGTCATTGGATTCAAAATGTATAATTGGGCAGTAGACAATATAACTTAGTTTTTGTCGAAGAGATTTTGTAATAAAGGATGACTAACTGCCTGAGTCCAACGAGGCCCTTACTTTAAGAGGTTACCTAGTCATTGGAATCAAAATGTATAATTGGGCAGTAGACAATATAACTTAGTTTTTAATTCTTGTTCGAAAGATTAGATATAGTCTCAGAAATATTGTTAGATGCACTGTTGATCTTTGGAGTGTCAACTGAATGCAATATAATTTTAAATATTTACTAATAGGCTTAGAGACATCTATAAAAATGATAATTGAACACAGACTAGAATGCATACACCCACACACAACGAAAATTTAATGTATGTATGTATAAATCACATTATTATTACTATTACTATTTATTTGATATTATTTATATGAATGTGTGTATGTGTATATATATATATTTATATATAAGTATATGTGTGTGTGTGTGTATATATATATACATCCTATCCTAGCTTAATTTGTTAATTTAATAACAAGTGTAATAGTTATTTTATGTTATATTTTCCTTTTTTGTTATTTTTATGCTTGGCTATCTGTGATACAAGCTGTGCTTAATGCAGAGGCCAATAGTACTATTACTGCTGTATGATTTCTTGGAAGATAAAGATTATTATTATAATTATTATTATCTCCAGATGCATTGTTGACCTTTGGAGTGTCAACTGAATGCAATAAAGTATTGTGTCGTTTTTTGTATATCTTGCATGGCCCTAATCGACATTCGCATAAAGAGTGACTCTGCCTGGTGCAATTAATACATAATTTATATTAATACATAATTTATATTTGACACATCGTTTAATTTATTGTTTCTATATTTAGAAAATTTATTAGATTCGTTTAAATAATTGGCAATCATAAATCCTATGAGCTTGATTGCAGACAACACACTTAAATGAGCTACTATTCTCATTTTGATTGTAGTGATAAGTAATTTAGAAATTTAAATTAAAATATTTATATATAAAACAAAATATTGAATTCAGTTAAACTAGTAATTTCACCTAAACTGGTATGTTGCCCATTAAAATTAAATAAATTTAAAATAATTTTAAATTTAGTAATTTGACTCTTTATAGAACTGCGCCTTACAATCAAAGCTTCTAGTCCGGACTCTTTGTACCTAGTTGATAATGAAGGTTCGGACATTATGTAAAATATAGATAGTAGAAACTTTATGTAATTGTATATAGATAGATGTAAATATAGATAGTAGAAACTTTGTGTAGGTAATTGTAGTTAGATAGATGCAAATATAGATAGATAGATGTAAATATAAATAGTACACACTTTGTGTAATTGTAGATGGATAGATGTAAATATAGACAGTATGAACCTTGTGTAATTGTAGTGATATAGTTAAAGAAAAATTAAAAATAGAAAAGCTGTATGAGCTAGAATAGTACTATAGTCATTTGAGTATGAATATGAATTAGAATTATGTAAATTCCAATTGAATTTAGATTGATTACAAAGCATTTCAAAAAAAAAGAAAATAAAATGAAATGGAAATAATGCAATGTCTTATCTGACGCTCCTCAATCGATGACACTTAGGAAACCGGCGTGGCACGGCGAAGATGGCGGAGCCCTGGCCATGTGGCACGCCTCGTGTACTGCAACTCTGAAATAGTCGGCAAAATCGTCTAAGCATCATGCAAAGCTAGGATTGAGGCTTAATATGGCGTTTAGAATTGAATTAGATTTGAAATGAATTGAAGGAAATAAATGGTTAATTTGATGTACCTATTTTAAGTTAAAATAAGTTAGAATGAAAGCTGATGCTGTTAAATTTTAAATTAATATTATAGAATATTAAATTTAATCTAGTTTGTTAAGTATTCTTTACTTTGGAATAAAGTTAAAATTGAAAAAATATACATATAAATTATTGATTAAACATCTGCATTGAATGTGGAAAACCTTTGTATTAGGAATTTATATTTATATTGTGGAAATTTAAATAAAGAACATAAAATCTGCTGTGGGTCAATTGAAAGTTACTATTATAAACCGTTACGGTTATAAATTTTAGTATATAGTATGTATATAGTATATATTTAGTTGCAAGAAGTTAAATTGGACAACATTAGTATATAAGATTGTATTAAATGAATAAATTCGAACAAGAAAATCGAGATATAGGTACACATTTGCTTAATGTGGTACAGAAACAAAGCTAAATTAAATATTGTGAATTATGCAAAAGCGGAATGCTATATTGATGGATAATAAGCTATAGGAATATGAATATAAGTTGTAACACTTTGAGGTGTTCCATGAGGTCCTAAATCTTACTAATTTATTATTAACTTTATTATGAAAAATGACCCTTAACTTGGTGTCATTTCTCTTAATTTATATTAAAATTCATACTTCAACTAATATATGTTTCATATACACTTCACTACATAATCATTGTTTCTTACTATTTGTATAACAATGCAGTGATTTAACTATAGTATTTTCTCTAATAATATAATTTGATATAGTAATAAACTTTAAACTTCATAATAATACGTTCTGTCGCACGCGCAGATTATATTGGAGCTGTCAAACTTAAACTTAATTGTCATTGGTTTTCAACACTTTTAATCTACTGTATTTATATTACGAATACATTAAATTAATTTAATTTAATGCTATTATGTGTTTCACAACCATAATTAGTTTTGTTACTATTTGAAGAAAAATATATTTTTAATATTATTTATTCTTTATTGCAAACCAGTTGAGGAATTTTATGTGAAATGAAACAGGTCGATCTATGGTATTCGGGTACTTTTGTCTTTGAATTTATATTTGGATAACTTAAATTCTCCTTTAAAAATAAAGTCTTATATTAATAATTAATTCATATTTAAATATGGAGTTTCTTCTTAAAGGTGATAAACCTTTCCTTTTTTATTTGAATTGTTGTACAATTTATGGGTTGATATGAGGTCTATGTTTCCGAACGATTCATCTTCCTACTTCCTGTGACGTTTCTATCGATTTGTGAAAATCATCTTCTTACATAGATCATTGGATTACCATCTTTCAAATAGAGATGTGCAAAATAGATCACTAAGCTGAAAAGATAGATACATATCTTTTGAATACAAAGATATATATCACTCTTTTAGCTCATTTAGCTCAGTCAGCTCAGTAAAAAACAGAGTATATTTATATTAATAATTTCGTCAAGGGGTACTGTAGACTCGATCGAAACCTTACCTGGATAATAAAACATAAAAAAATAAAGATTTCGAGTCGACAACATATATCCGCAAAATTCGGATTGTCGAGTATTTTGATTTTTGTTTAATTCTAATCTATAATCTCTCAAAGAGAATGTAACCACTCTAGCGAAACGCCAATGACAACAAAAGAGTATAAAATAAAATATATAGTATAAATAAAATATATAAAATAAATTAAATAAAATATAATATATTTACTACATAAAAAAAGAATACTTAATTACTAAAATACTGTTAAAAAAGAGTAATAAACTTCTAAAGAGTTCTAAACTCTTAAATCATAATTCCGTACTTTCAATTATCAAATGATGCGTAATGATTTCTCATAGATGGCGTTAATAATATTTTTATTATTTAATTTTAGTAAGTGGTAATTGTATTTTGCTATAATATTTTATATCTATAATATGCTAGCGGCTTAACGCGAGCGAAGCCGCGGGTTCTGCTAGTAATAATCATAATTCCGTACCTACACTTATCAAATGATGCGTAACGATTTCTCGTAGATGGCGTTATTAATATTTATATTATTTAATTTTAGTAAGTGTTAAATTGTGTTTTACTGTAATATTTTATATCTATAATATACTAGCGATTTAGCGCGAGCGAATCCGCGGGTTCCACTAGTATATATAAAAATCTCGTATCACAGTGTTTGTTATCGAACTCCTCTGTAACGGCTGGACCGATTTTTATGATTTTTTGTGTACGTTTGGTAAGTCTGAGGCTGCTTTTTATTCCGCTAGGTGATAAGGGTGGCACTCTCCAGGTTTTTTATTTTTGGGCCAAATTTTTTTTTATGATTTGGCATCATAAATATTTTATAATAATATCAACCAAAATTGATTTTAAGTCTCAATGTGTCTTATTGACCAATGAAACTTTATAATTAAATACAAAGAGAGTTGATCGAACAAACATCGCAGTGACGCAGTGAGCTATAGATAAATACAAAGAGAATGTAAAGGAATTGATAAATATTTATGATATGTAGTGAGTTATAGATTAAAGTACTCTTTGGTGAGCTATAAGTTGTTGGTTATACTCATCAATCATCATCATGGATATAAACGGTATACTGAGCTAAATGAATGAGCTAGTGATATATTCGGTACTAGTATGAGTGAGTGATACATTATGTCAGTATTACTGATATAGTTCTTTTATATCATTCACTCAGGAGCTACACAACTCTACTTTCAAATTCAAAACGTGAGGGGTTAAAATTAATTTAAAGGTGTCCAATCAATTTTTGTTCGGGTGAGTTGAATCTTAATAATCTTCCGTTTGTGCTAAACGTTATTTGTAGTTTGATTGGTTTCTATTCTTTTGTTTTTAGGCTAAATCCCATATTTATTCCAATCAATATGGCGTCTTCATAAAGAAGGATGTCTTAATATTATATATATTCATCTTATCCGGTAAGATTTACATTTGTTATTCGATATCAATTACTCAATGGATCGTTTCATTTCTTAATATTAGTTATTTCTCATTCCTCAGCTTTTATCTATTAAAAATATATATTCCGTTCTGGTAAGGAGGGAATGTTTAACCTCAATTGAACCCACGTGTCTACACCGTGGTAAGTTACGTTTATTTTCTCACCGGAGAGTATTTAATTTATTTTAATTTATTCTTAAATTCCAAATATCTCTAATACTGTGAATTCTTTTCACAGGGTTTTTTAGTTTTGGATGGAAACATATTATAAACCTTTAATTTTTTAACCTTCTTGGAATTCATAGAAGTCGGTCCGTATCTTTTAGAGCACTTATAAACCTCTAAAGTTTTCTTAGGACTGGAAACAAAGTTTTAGTAATATATATATATAATATTTTAAGGATTCGGTTCTTATTTTTTTTTTAGAGCACTTATAAACCTCTAAAGTTTTCTTAAGACTGGATACATAGTTTTAGTAATATATATATAATACTTTAAGGATATGAGAATAAATCTTAATACTTCTGTTATAAATGTTAATACCTTAAATATAATATAACTCTGTGAATTAGATTAATAATAATAAGCTAAATTGCATTCCTTATATTGTAAATTTCTTGTTTCAAACTTAACTTAATTTGTTTAAAATTTAAATTATAAGAATTTAGGACCATCAAGCATTGGTCATATGTGTAACTTATTTGGTATTTACTTAATCAGCTTTTGTATAATACAACTACATGGTTAATATAAAATAATATATATGATAATTAAAATTGCTTATATGTGTTTTAATTTTAAATACATCATTCGTTTGACGGAGTAATATCTTGGCGCCCTATTTAAATAAATTTTTAGATATCTATTCCGCTCCAGGTTAGCAAGATCTCACGTCCCTGTGTTTAATATTAATCTACACTTATAATAAATTCTAAATAAATTTTTCCTATTATAGTCTCATACTCAGCCGGTTTATTTTAAAATATATATACATACACTTCCAATTATAAATAATTTTACCACCATCATAAAAATATAACAGTGGCTCCCAACTCATGGGCCTGGAGAATGATGTATTTGGAATTCTAAAATAATTTACTTAGTATAATAATTTGTTTTATATTACTACTACTCCTCACTACTTGTATTAATTTTTAAGCGGATAAGATTGAATTAAATACTTATTTTATTTAACATAATAGACACTTAGTAGTCTAACTTATGAGTAACACTACATATTATAGTGTATTATTTATGCACTTTACTTGTTAAAACGGTTTAAAATTTAACTCTTATATAATCTAGTGTTCACAAACAGATATACCTTATAAAGTATATTTTGTTATTTACAATTTGGTGTAACTTTACTTTTGTTAAACATTCTATTAACGGTCAAATAGTTTTGAGCTATATTCTCAAAAATACTTAACATACTTTATTATTATATTTCTTTAAATTAATTTAAATATTAAAACTTACTGTAACTACAATTGGTATACATTTTATAGTTAGGGAATTTGGAATTTAAGTAGTTTAAAAAAAAATTTTTTCATTATCTGCTACAACTTTAATATTTCATCTTGCACTCTCGTTTTTATTACTTACCATGGACTTCATCAAAGCGGGTTGTAAAATCGCTCACCTGCATAAGGACGAGCTTATACATGAACTGTCTATTCGTAAATTACCGGTGGATTCTCAGTCTCGACGCGATATTTTACAACTAGCACTTAAACGAACTGCCGAACTTGCTCGTAGGGGTAGCCTTAAATTCACTTCATTAATGGATATAGATCCGGGAACTGAACTGGACATATGCCAGCGTAAGGCTGAGGAAATTGAAAGCGAGGTTAACACAGACCTTACCCCGGCTGCTAGTGCTCGCCTCATTTCGCGTTGTAGGTATCTACTCTGTCGTCTGTCTCGTATAGGTACGACTAATGAAGAGGTCCAGTCGCTGAAGTCTATGATCGAGTCTATTTTGGAACATTTAGTAGATGGACAAAATTCTGATAATTCATCTTCGGGGTCGAATGGTGAGGATGAGTCAGATAGACATCCACAGGTTGTTAGGGAAATTGTTTATAAATCTGAAAAATCATTTAATATAAATTCACTAAATTTAAAATATAGTGGTGACTCTTGTGCACGTATTTTTCTTACACGTTTAGAAGAGCTTCGCGTTGCGAGGAAGATCTCGGAGGATAGGGTATTCCGCGGGTTTCCCGAAATCTTAGAAGGTCCTGCGTTGTCTTGGTTCCGGTCCAACCGCGCCGATTTCTCTTCATATCGAGACGTAGTATCAGCTTTAAAGGAAGATTTTGATATTCCCGATTTGGATTACAAGCTGCTTCAGGAAATTCGTGCCAGAACTCAAGCCAAAGACGAAACCATTGTATTCTTTGTTTCCACAGTACTAGGCATGATACAGCGTTTAAATAGGGATTTACCTGAATCGGAGAAATTAGATATCCTGATTCGTAATATTCGCCCAGAGTACAGCAGGGAACTGGCTCTGCAAGATATAACATCTATAAGTCAGCTTAAGGCTTTATGCAAGCGTATTGAATTAGCCAAGGTGAAGGCAGATCAGTTTCGGGAACCGACATCTTCTAAAACTCTTTATTATAACAATCGACCTCCACCGAAACCTTTTCGTTCTGATCGTACCCCTAAACCCTTTGTTTCATCAGTGACACAATCTTCTCCTAGGCAGCCATGTTTTCGTTGCGGATTGACAAATCATACGGTTTATCATTGTAGGAAATCTAAAGAAATAGTCTGTTTTAAATGTGGTGAAAAAGGTGTTCGAACACCTGAATGTCCAAATTGCACCAAAACATCAAAAAACTAATTAAGTGTGGCTTTTCTAATAATTACTCTAATTTACCTATTACTCCCTTGCATAAAGAAAAGTCACTGTGTTTTGAACCTCCAAAGGGAGATAACCGGATATACATACCTCTTGATATTTTAGATTTGAAAATTAAAGGATTACTCGATTGTGGAGCGAGCTGTTCAATTTTAGGCCAAAATAGTCACTTAATTTATGCTAAAGCCGGCTTACCTATTCTCTCTCATTCTATACCTCTAAAACTTCGAGTTGCTAATGATCAGGTTCTAACCTGCACCGAATATATGTCTTTACCAATTAATTATAAAAATAATATACAAATTATTGATTTCAACATTCAACCTGAAATAAATTCTTCTATAATATTGGGTTTAAATTTTTGGAAAGCTTTTAAACTTGCACCAGATGTCATTTCATATTTACCTGTTTCAGAAAATATATCCTCGTTGTCTACAGTCCCTACTGAGTCTGGCCTGAATGATTTTGAATCTCTGTCTGACGAACAAAGATCTCAGTTGGAGTCTATTAAACTTCTTTTCGATCAAATCGATACCGATAAGGTAGGTCTTGGCAAAACACACCTTATAGAACATGTAATAGACACTGGAGATAGTCCTCCATTGAAACAGAAGTATTATCGTCTCAGCCCATATAAGCAAAATGCTTTGGAAAAGGAACTTGACCATATGCTGGAATTGGGTATTGTAGAACCGTCTCATTCCGCTTGGAATTCAAATGTGGTGATGGTGGAAAAACCTAATGGCTCTCTTAGGGTTTGTTTAGACAGCCGTAAAGTAAATTCTGTTTCTAAGGCTGATGCTTATCCTTTACCTTATGTAAATTACATCTTAGACAACTTACGAGACGCAAAATTTCTTACATCTTTAGACTTGAGCGCTGCTTACCATCAGATTCCTTTGGAAGCTTCCTCTAAAGAGAAAACTGCTTTTACAGTACCTGGTAGAGGTTTATTTCATTATAATCGAATGTGTTTTGGTCTTGTAGGAGCTTCTGCTACTATGCAGAGATTGATGGATAACTTGTTCACAGCAGATTTTGATAATAAAGTATTTTGTTACATTGATGATATAATAATATGCACTTCGGATTTTGATGAACATGTACGGTTGTTAAAAGCAGTATTTGAAAAACTTAAAGCAGCCAACTTAACTATTAATATAAAGAAGTCTTTATTTTGCAGAAGCGAACTAAAATACCTAGGTTACGTGATAGATCGTTACGGGCTTAGGACCGATCCGTCTAAGGTAGATGTTATTTTAAATTTTCCTGTTCCTAAGGACGCTAAAGACGTCAAACGCTTTCTCGGAATGGCTGGGTGGTACAGGCGTTTTGTTAAAAATTTCTCTTGCATAGCCCGACCTTTATCTAAACTAACCAGTAAGAAGGTTAGCTTCGCTTGGACAGACGATGCTAATAAATCTTTTAACTTACTCAAATCTGCTCTAGTATCAGCTCCGATTTTGAAATGCCCCGATTACAATAAACCTTTTTATATTCATACAGACGCTTCATCCTTCGCTATTGGTGGAATGTTAAGCCAGAGAATAGATGACTGTGATCATCCTATTGCTTACTGTAGTCGTACACTTTCTTCTGCCGAATCTCATTACTCGGCGACTGAAAGAGAACTGCTGGCGGTTATTTATGCTTTAGAACAATACCGTGCTTATGTTGAAGGGAGAAAATGCTATATTATTACCGACCACGCTTCACTCAAATGGTTCTCAAATCTGAAAAATCCTACGGGTCGTTTAAATAGATGGGCGTGTCGACTTAGCCAATTTGATTTTGAGTTGATACATAGAAAGGGTAAAGAACATGTGATTCCCGATTGTCTGTCTCGTATTCGAGTTGATGCGGTTGATACTGAAACTTTACAGGATCCTTGGTATATTGATCTCTATAAAAAGGTTTTGGATAAACCTTCTCGTTTTCCAAATTTTAAAATAGAAAATGGTAGACTTTTCCGTCTTTCTAAGAACAAATATCGCCTGACAGCTCAATTCGACTGGAAGTTGGTTGTTCCTTGGGAGGATAGAAAGGATATCTTAAAGAAGTACCATGACAATCCTACTGCTGGACATTTCGGCGTTGCTAAAACCCATCTTAAAATTGCTAACTTCTTTTACTGGCCCACTCTGTTCCAGGATGTAAAAGAGTATGTTGATTCGTGCGAGATTTGTAAAACTTATAAACCTACCAACCTTGCTCGCCCTGGTTTTATGGGGAAGCCTCGTCAGATTTCTGTTCCGACTGAAGCAATTTCTATTGATATTTTGGGTCCTTTTCCGCCCTCTTATTTAAGAAATCAATATATATTTGTTTGTTGTGACTACTTCAGCAAATTTGTTACTCTGTTTCCTCTAAGACAGGTTACTTCTAAGGCCATAGTCAAGTGTCTGGAGAAAGGCATATTTCTGACTCATGGTACACCTAAATATATCTTTGTAGATAATGGGCCTCAATTCACATCTAAGGATTTTCGAGATCTTATAGATAAATTCAATATACCTCATCTATTTTATAATCCCAGGTACCATCCACAGACGAACCAAGTGGAACGCGTGAATAGGGAACTAGTGAGGACAATTGCTTCATACGTTCGTTCAGACCATCGAAACTGGGACAAAAATATCTCGGAAATACAATATGCATTGAACACTGCTGTACATGAAGGTACTAAATTCACTCCATACTTCCTTCATCATGGTCGTGAGATGATCATTGATGGTTCTGTCTACAATGATGATGTTCCTGTTGACCAAGACGCTCTTTCAGTAGATCCTAGTTCTGGTTTTTCTAATAAACTCAAAGAGTTAAAAATTATATTTCAAAAAGTGCGTCAATCTTTGTTGACTTCTCATGCACGTAATGCTAAATATTATAACCTGAGTAAGCGTCCAGTTAAACTAGAGGAGGGTCAGATTGTTTATAAAAAGTGTTTTCCTTTGTCAAACGCTTCTCAGCATTTTTCAGCCAAGTTAGCTCCTAGGTATGAAAAATGTTATATCTCTAAAAAACTTGGACCGTTAGTTTACTCTCTTAAATCCCTAGATGGAAAGCCTCTAGGTGACTTTCATATAAAGGATCTGGTTCGTCCTGGTGAAACAACCGACTTCAGTGGTTAGTTTCCTCTGACTGGATGAACTCTACTGATCTATACTTGTAATCTAGTGTCGACCTGGTGAAACAACCGTCTATAGAGGTTGGTTTCCTCGGATTAGTCGATTACAACTGATACACAAGTATACCTTTGTTTTTTTTTTCTATTGGTTGTACTCCAATAGCATTTAATTCGACTTTGATGCTGTTTGTCGCACAAAGCTTCGATTCTTGTTTTCTAATGAGCGGATGCTCATTAGCATTTTAATAGGATTTTTCCTAATTTACTAATACCTCTTAGAGGGTAATCTAGTCCTAAAGGTGAAACAACCTACTGCGGTGGTTAGTTTCCTCAGATTGGTCTAATTCAAGTCATCATACTTGTATACTCTTTTACTATGGGTTGTATCCCCATAGCCTTTAGTTCTACTTAATACTCTATTGGTTAAAGTCCAATAGCCTTCTATATCCACTTTGTTGCTGTTCCCGCACAAAGCTTTGGATCTCTTTGTGACTAATGAGTGAACTCCTCATTAGCACATTCTACTTTGTTGCTGTTCTTCGCACAAAACTTTAAAAGAGTTGTTTTTTTTACTTTTGGTGAAAACAATCTCTACTTGAATTACTGAATGAGTCGATCAAAGTGACTTCATTGCAGTCTTTAGTTAGGCCTCTAGTTTTAAAATAGATTAAGTTGTATAAAGATTTAGTTTTATCTTTAGTTAGGTCTGTAGGTTAAAGATAGTTTAATCTGTATAAAGATGTAGTTTTATTTGTGTTAGGTATATATTAAGTTAGTTATTGCTTACTGCTGTTAGATTTAAGAGAAATCTTAATATTTCCCTTAGCTTTAAGCAATTTTTTTTTTGTATGTATAACTCAGGTTTAGGATTTTCTTTTCCTATGATTTTCTTTGTCTATGATTTTCTTTTCCTAAAGCACTCTATTCTTTAGGATATTCTTTTCCTAAGATTTTCTTTTTCTCTTATTTTCTTTCCCTATGATATTCTTTTCTTGATATTCTTTTCCTATGATCTTCTTTTCCCCATGGTATTCCTTTCTCTATGTTATTCTGTTCCCCAGTTGGTTGTATTGTACTCAACTGATGCTTATTTTTTTATGATATGAAGTCTAGTACTTTATGTTTTTGTTTTTTTTTTGTGGAACTAACCTAACCTAACCTAACCCAACCAAAGATGCACTGTAACACTTTGAGGTGTTCCATGAGGTCCTAAATCTTACTAATTTATTATTAACTTTATTATGAAAAATGACCCTTAACTTGGTGTCATTTCTCTTAATTTATATTAAAATTCATACTTCAACTAATATATGTTTCATATACACTTCACTACATAATCATTGTTTCTTACTATTTGTATAACAATGCAGTGATTTAACTATAGTATTTTCTCTAATAATATAATTTGATATAGTAATAAACTTTAAACTTCATAATAATACGTTCTGTCGCACGCGCAGATTATATTGGAGCTGTCAAACTTAAACTTAATTGTCATTGGTTTTCAACACTTTTAATCTACTGTATTTATATTACGAATACATTAAATTAATTTAATTTAATGCTATTATGTGTTTCACAACCATAATTAGTTTTGTTACTATTTGAAGAAAAATATATTTTTAATATTATTTATTCTTTATTGCAAACCAGTTGAGGAATTTTATGTGAAATGAAACAGGTCGATCTATGGTATTCGGGTACTTTTGTCTTTGAATTTATATTTGGATAACTTAAATTCTCCTTTAAAAATAAAGTCTTATATTAATAATTAATTCATATTTAAATATGGAGTTTCTTCTTAAAGGTGATAAACCTTTCCTTTTTTATTTGAATTGTTGTACAATTTATGGGTTGATATGAGGTCTATGTTTCCGAACGATTCATCTTCCTACTTCCTGTGACGTTTCTATCGATTTGTGAAAATCATCTTCTTACATAGATCATTGGATTACCATCTTTCAAATTCAAAACGTGAGGGGTTAAAATTAATTTAAAGGTGTCCAATCAATTTTTGTTCGGGTGAGTTGAATCTTAATAATCTTCCGTTTGTGCTAAACGTTATTTGTAGTTTGATTGGTTTCTATTCTTTTGTTTTTAGGCTAAATCCCATATTTATTCCAATCAATATGGCGTCTTCATAAAGAAGGATGTCTTAATATTATATATATTCATCTTATCCGGTAAGATTTACATTTGTTATTCGATATCAATTACTCAATGGATCGTTTCATTTCTTAATATTAGTTATTTCTCATTCCTCAGCTTTTATCTATTAAAAATATATATTCCGTTCTGGTAAGGAGGGAATGTTTAACCTCAATTGAACCCACGTGTCTACACCGTGGTAAGTTACGTTTATTTTCTCACCGGAGAGTATTTAATTTATTTTAATTTATTCTTAAATTCCAAATATCTCTAATACTGTGAATTCTTTTCACAGGGTTTTTTAGTTTTGGATGGAAACATATTATAAACCTTTAATTTTTTAACCTTCTTGGAATTCATAGAAGTCGGTCCGTATCTTTTAGAGCACTTATAAACCTCTAAAGTTTTCTTAGGACTGGAAACAAAGTTTTAGTAATATATATATATAATATTTTAAGGATTCGGTTCTTATTTTTTTTTTAGAGCACTTATAAACCTCTAAAGTTTTCTTAAGACTGGATACATAGTTTTAGTAATATATATATAATACTTTAAGGATATGAGAATAAATCTTAATACTTCTGTTATAAATGTTAATACCTTAAATATAATATAACTCTGTGAATTAGATTAATAATAATAAGCTAAATTGCATTCCTTATATTGTAAATTTCTTGTTTCAAACTTAACTTAATTTGTTTAAAATTTAAATTATAAGAATTTAGGACCATCAAGCATTGGTCATATGTGTAACTTATTTGGTATTTACTTAATCAGCTTTTGTATAATACAACTACATGGTTAATATAAAATAATATATATGATAATTAAAATTGCTTATATGTGTTTTAATTTTAAATACATCATTCGTTTGACGGAGTAATATCTTGGCGCCCTATTTAAATAAATTTTTAGATATCTATTCCGCTCCAGGTTAGCAAGATCTCACGTCCCTGTGTTTAATATTAATCTACACTTATAATAAATTCTAAATAAATTTTTCCTATTATAGTCTCATACTCAGCCGGTTTATTTTAACCCTTAAATGGACGATTTTTTTTTTACGTTTTAAAAAAATATATTTGTGTAATAGACATGTATTACTGTCTAGGAAAAATGAGTAAAAAAATCTAGACATGAATTTACTATTTTTTTTTTTGCAATAATGTGAGTGTTGTTTATAAACTACATTGCGCATTCAATGACATTTTGCAAGTATGGGTAAAATAAGAGTGGATATTGTTTTTGAAATGTGTTTATTTATTCTAAATTATGATATTTATAAAAACAATTGCTTTTTTTCGTATCACATAAAGATACACGACATTTTTGGCACATTTTGAACGTAAATCCTGAACATTTCGGGAATTTGCACCTCTGCTGCTTATCCAGCCAAACTGCCCAATGACATGTCTGATCCAATCTGACGTCTTTCAAAGGAATTGCTTGAGCTGGTCCTCGGAACTTCTTCATTACAAGTTCTCTTTGTATTGTGCTCCCACTAGGTCGACCACGTTTAGCGCCATTTGCAGGTAGACCCAATTTGCAGAGGGTTTCGGCAAGTTCTAGTCTAAATGTACCCAAATTGAGAAGTTGATCATTTCCTTTTATATTATTTACCTTCTTGAACATAACCCATGAATTTATAACTGCGAGGTCCAGGAAATGATAAAATAAGCGCATGGTCCACTTGCGGCTCTTTATTGTGATGTGATAACGACCTATAAATGAATCTAATAAGTCCACGCCCCCCATGTGAGCATTGTACTCCTTGATGACTTTGGGGCATGGAATAGCAACTCTCTCTTTCTTCGATTTATCAAAGCGCGTGACTGTGGTTGCTGGTTCTGCTCCTACGTAAGTGGAAAGAAGGTTAACGGGCTTGTTATCTTTCCACACAACAGCACTTACGTCAATATCATCCACAGTCGCCACGTTTTCCTCATAGAATCCTCTGGGTACGTTCTTTTTCATTATAGTGTTTTTGTCAGGCAATTTGCAGTTTCTCAATCGGTTTACTCTTACTGTTCCCAGTGAGAAAATTCCTTCCTTAGCTAAATAGGTGACGAGAGGCACAGAAGTATAGAAGTTGTCGAAGTATATAATGTGATTCACATTGCGTGGTACCATTCTAGTTAACCTGACGACTGTATTTCCAGACTCTCCCAAATCTGGCTCACCAGGTAAGATGTTATTTTTGGAGCCGCCTCCACTGTAAACCTCAAATCTATGAGCATATCCTTGTAGACTGCAGATGAGATATAATTTGAACCCCCACTTGTGGGGTTTATTGGGCATGTATTGTTTTATGTAATGGCTCATTTTGGTTGCACACATCTGCTCGTCTATGGAAAGCCTTTGGTCTAAGGGAACCTTTCCAAACTGGCAGTTGAGCATTTCCTCTAGACTTGTGTAGTTCGCGAACGAACTAGTTCGAAAGAGCGATCCCACAGACGAACTGCGCGAACTAGTTCTCAGATCCCTCGCTCCTTAGTTCTTTAATTCATTAGTAAATGGATCCTTTTTCGAATTCGAAGACTGTCAGCTGTCAAGTACTTCACAAACGATTAACGAACGAAACGAACGAAATCAAATCCCATTACGATAAAATAGATTTCAGCTATAATAGTAAAAATATTATATTTTATTTTATTATAATATATTTTATTTTATATACCTACACTTTTGTTACTTTTTTATTTATTTCTTATTTATTTATTATTCTTATTTATATTTATATACATACATATATGTATATTAGATCTTATGTTATTATTTTTTACTGGATATGATATGGTTTTATTAATAAATACTTTTAAAATAATATTACGTATTAATTTTTTTGTAAACGCCTGAAATAAAAGTATTTATTTTTTATTTTATTTATTTACACTAATACATTTCGAGGTTCGAATCTATTTGGCTGTATGTGTGCGTACATTCGGTTCATAGAGAAAAGTAATATTATACTTGTTATTGTAAAGACGTGACACTTTAAGAAAACTCTCAATTTCATTAATAATAATTGAGCCATGCCGGAATCCGGATCGGGCGAACGATCTGTCTCGGATTTGAGAAAGGAACTAACGAACTAAAAGAACGACCTAGTTCGCTAAGGACCTGCGAACTAAATTGACCGCTCCCAGTCGCGAACTATTATGCGCAAGTCTAATTTCCTCAAGAGGTCTTATTTTGAATAGCCTGTCATAGTCTGGATGATCTTTGGGTAAGCATAGCGTATTGTCGGCAAAATGGAGAGTGGATCTTATTTTTTCAAATTTTTTTAACGGCATCGTATTTTTTATGTGATCATAACCAAATTTATCACTCCAGTAAGCCCTGGTGTTTGGAAATTTTATGACTGAGGTGTAAATCAGAATGCCTAGGAATTTATTTAGGATATTTTCATTTATAATTTCAGGATTGGATATTTGTTTCTGGGCCGCGTATAAGTTACTTTGTTCTACAATTTGCTTTTTTAGATCTGATGTAAAATAAAATGAAAAAAAATCATACGGCGTGTTACAAGACATCAATGCTTCCGTTATCTGAGTTTCTCCCCTAAAAATAAGGCTGTCTTCAGCAGTAACAAGATTCCGTTTTCGCCAAACCAGAGGTCGCTTAGAAATCCCTTGTGATCTACTCTGGGGTACTGCTTCTCCGGCTTCCAAAATAGGAGGGTCTGGCATATTTTGATCGTTGTCAATTACGAGAGGAGGATCAGCATCCACTTTATCAGACTGGGCATTCTCACCTTCATCACTATTTTCAAGGTCCCGAAGAACATCTCGAGCTGTTTGATAATAGTGACCTTCATCCTCTACTTCGGAGTCCGAGCCGTCTAAGCCATCTTCTGAATCTTCAAGAGTTTCTAAATACTTTGTAATTTCGCTTTCTAGTAATCGCGGCATGCTGAAAAGCAAAATAAAAACCCTTCACCAAACATGCATTTATTTAGCAGGCAATGCGCATTGTAGTTTTCCTACAACATACCAGATTTCGCGTAATTCGACAGTAGCATCAAGTAATTTTCAATGTTTTACAACATGAACATGTAATTGAAGATATAATCAAGCAAATAAAAATATGTTATATACTTACATTATATTTTATCAAAGTCCGTACACAGCTTCAAAACTTAGTTTCGCGCCACTAGAAAAGTTTTCTTCAAAGTGACATTTGACATTCATTTATTTTTAATGCATAAAAATATTGGATAGTGCCAACATTAAAAAAAGTACAAAATTCGTTCAGAAATAAGAACTAGTTGTCAAAATTAACAAAAAAATAAAATAAAGATAATTTTATCTGTGATGTTTAGTATGTTGTTTAAAAACAACATTGTCCATTTAAGGGTTAAAATATATATACATACACTTCCAATTATAAATAATTTTACCACCATCATAAAAATATAACAAAGTATGGTAGGTTAGGATATATGTATTAGAATTTAAGGTTAGGGAACGTGGTTATTGGAATGGGATACTATAGGACGGGAAATGTGGGTATAGGAAGGGCACTTATCTTATATCATGCTGCGAGGTGAGGCCTTTAGCTGCGTCACTGCCCGGCATAAGACTCTTGTCATGCTGCGAGGTGAAGCTTTAGCTGCGTCACTGCCCGGCATAAGAAGACAGCCATGTGGTTGTCCTGCGCCTGCGCCCTTGGATCGGTTAGCCGCTTGGGTGCTAACCGCTTCGTTGTCCTCTTTGTTGTCCTGTCACGGTCGCCAATGTTCATCTCGTAGGGGATGATTGCAATTTGGTTCCAATGAATAATAAAACCAAACTGAATAACCACGTATATTAATCTTTAACTTCTTACAATGATCTTATACTGATGGATTTGCATGATGATAATGGATACAATAACAAGTATTATAACTGCAAAAATATGATGGCGGAAAGAGAGTAAAAGAGAGAAGATGTCACAATACAAAATTCGCCTTTTATAGTAAGATCTGTCACTCACTTCACTTGTGTACATAGATAAAAAAGTATATATTGTAGAACTTCACACCGGGGCGCGACGAATAAGGAGCAGTCCACACGATGTTGAGTTGTCATGTATATTTAAGGACAAATTGTCCTTAACAATACGCGTTCCTAATCGGGAACCAGCCGATAAATAATACATTAAATCGTGGGTAAAACCCAGTGCCCGTTTTCCCCACTTAGTGTTATTTTTATCGGGAGTGTTTTGAGTAAACATGTGCGGATAAGACAATTTATAGTTTTTAAATTGGTTTCCCCGCTTATCTAGGGTTAAAAAAGTCAGGGAATTTTTTAAAGTCACCCAAAAATGCGATTATTTTTTAAATAGTACATTATATTAGTAGTTATAAGGCAAGTTGATAGAGAGTCTGCCCGGCGTAGTTGGTGGCCTCCAGATTGATGTCTGGTCTCGTACACAGCTATTCAGCGAGCGCGTAATTCCTTTCCCAAATACATAAGTGCAGAGGAGTGAAACCACCGATCGATTCCTGGCCGTTTACATCCGCCCCAAGTTTCAAGACGATCTTCATCATCTCGATCGCATTATCTTGTTTCTTCGCGATGATATGAGTGCATTGCTCACCCATGTAGTTTTCTTCATTCAACAACGAGGGCATTGGTTGATCCATCCACTCTTCTGCCCATTCAAGAAGAGTTACTGAGCCAGCTTTACATGCTTCGTGGAAGTAGTTTTCGCTCTTAACACTCTTGCTGCTCAGCATTTGAAGAACCTTGTTGGATTTCATATTCATTATTATCTTCAATCGAGTACTCAGTACCGACTTCGTTACAATTCGTTGCGCAACAGGCACTGCGAGCGGGACGCAGCGATAAATATATATACGTGTTACTAATTCGGGAGCTTGTTGATGAATACAAAAGGTTATTTCAATCGCGATAAAAAGGTTAGGTAAAACTCACAGCCTGTTTGTCCGCTTCATCGTATCGTTCTTATCGCGAATTCTAAACATCCCGCAAAACTCACCTTTTGAGGAACTGTTTTAAGGTCACTCAACAACCCGATTAAGTCGTCGGGGTCGTAACTCCACTTTTGACTTGCTTTTACACTGAGAGATTTAGGCTTCGTTCTGGACTTCCTCAAAATACTCATCATTTTAAATTCCGCGTTTATATAGGCCATGTGCCATGCTGTGTGTCCCTTGTGGTTCCTGGCATCTAAGTCAATCCATGGCACCTGGCAAAGTCTCGGCTAGTTTATAATTTTTCTTCTTGACACACAGATGAAGTGGAGTGAAGCCATTGAATTCTGCTTTGCCGTTTATGTCGGCACCAAGGTCCACAACGATCTTCATCATCTCCACGGCATAACGTTTTCGGATTTTTAATATGATGTGCGTACACTGTAGTCCACTTGAGTTTCTTTTGGTCAGGATCGCTGGGATGGGGTACTCTATAAACTTCACCACCCGTTCGAAGTGATCCAAAGAGTTGTCTCGGCAGGCCTCGTGGAAATAATTGTCACCGTTATTATCTTCCATACTTAGAAATTGCAAAAGTCCGTCGGAATGCATTTTAAAAAAAAAACTATCTCTGCTCTATGATATGTGTTAAGATGGAGACAGTCAATTACTGGGAACACTCAGTTACTGAGAAAATGGATATGGATGAGCTGATTATAAATCACTTATCGGTAATAGTCATATTGATAAAACTATTTATTGGGACTTTCGGGTTTCCCGATCGTCTTGTGTTATCTTGTTTACATTTGTAATTTTAGGCAGATGATTATTACTTGCGATTTTCCTTGTTAGATTCCTTGCCCAGTAAGACATGCTCAATTACTTTGTAGATGAACTTGTACTGCTCCAGCGTGACAACACTCAAGTGTCGCATCTTCCGAATTGCCAACACACTTTCTTGGACGGATACTGCGTTAGTTTTTTTCAAACAATTCAGTGCATAATCGATTGCACAAAATGTTCCGGTACGGCCAACCCCCGCCGAGCAGTGGACCACTATTGGTCCTGGTTTGAGCGCAAACTTAAGCTTGGCTCTCTCTAGTGACCATTCTCGTTCCTGATTTACTGTTGACATAAAAGCAAGGAATTCTTCCACGTCAGCAGGAGCACCGTATCCCGGCCAGGCGGTATAACAGTAATGGGTTATCAGCCGCGATTCTCCATACATATCGTCAGAGATAGACAATAGCGTTGTTATGAAACCTGGTTCTTCCTTTATCATGAGCGTTTTCACTGCATATCGGCCAAAAAGTAATTCATAGCTTTCTTCAGCGACCCAATACTCGTAGCACACTTCATCTTCACAATCAATTTGAGTCAGTGAGACAATCATCCGGACATCTTTCTCCCAAACGAGCTTCCAAAAATCGCCAACCCTGTTTGTCTTCGGGCCCTGAGCGCATATAAATTTCTTCTCATCTTCAAATCCATCCACAAAATTCGCATGGATGTACGTTGAGTCGCTGTCTTTCTTTGTCACGATGATACTATACGAGCCGCTTTGTAAATGATCGTGTGCTTTTGTCCCTTGCGAGGTCAAAATTACACGAGAGTGGTCCCAACATTGGACGTCGAAGTAGCGGTTCTTAGTAGTATTTTCATCTTTTGAAAATTCATTGAAGGTACCTTCTAGCGGGACGGTATTTAGTTGCTGGAACTCCCGGCTGACGAGCTCCTCGAAGTTCGGCTGCTTGATCTTCTTTATAAAGTCACTGATGGTAAGTTTCCACAAGCAAAAGTAGTTGGCCATAGCGATTGCACTTAATTTGACTTAGTCACTGGGCAGGTAAAGGTGACAAGTGGTTATCACGATGGTTAGATTGAAACTGAAACCAAAATGGTGCCAGGGGTTTTTATAGTACGCCGTTAAATAAATTTTATGGTTACCTTCCAGAACTTTAGTTGGTTAATAGGTCTTAATGTTAGGCAATCTACAAATAACTAATAAAACATGGCTATTAATTTATTAATTATCATTAATTATAAGGGGACAGTCGGATGTAAACGAATGCTCCTACAAAATACTACAGAGACGGAAGTATACCGTTTTTTATACACGCTATTTATTACGGAACTAGGTTGATTATACAATGTTCCAAACAATATAAAAGCTACCTAAGTTGGGACTAAATAAAAATCCACGTCAGAAGATTTATTTACGCATTTAGTGTAGCAACCGTTGGGTAAATCAGCGCTCTTATCGCTAAATTTAGGAATTTCCAACGGTTATTAAAAACAAATGTTGTGACCCTAGATACCTTATCACTGTCCTCTTTGCAAGATATCTTCATATTTTTTATCAAATTAACTAGACAAAACTACTGACCTCACTTTTAGAATATTTTATATTTAAAGGCGTTTTGCGAATCTCATACGATTGAGTATGGGGCCGCAGCAAATTTTGTTAGTACAAATTTGATAGTTTTGATTAATTACTCTTCGCAGGCTTATTCGTTCGATAGCGAGTCCTCATTTTCCTCATTACATATAAGTACACTACTAATTACATCCTCTTGCGTATGACTAACAGGAAACTCTTCTTACCAGACGTCATAGGCTTTTCCTACGCATCCCGATATGTTGCTGGGTCCCATTAAAAAAAAAATTATTGGTTTTTGATTGACATCATCAACACACACACATGACACATGCTTGCGGTACCCATCAACATGCTCTAATAAATATGCGAGAATGAAATCCTTATCATGGAGACGTAATTTCCGGTACATATTTCCTTATGAAGCCAATTACATATTAATAATTATATTACTCTTTATGGAACCAGCTCCGAGTAAATGTACGAATACATTTCGCATATTTCCCAGGAGTTTAATTGTGAGGACTTGTTGAAATTTGTGAAACAAAGTGACTTTGAGGAAATTGTCGCGGAAGAACACAAGGCAATTCTTTGCAAGCCAGCGGGTGGAACGTTTCAAGAATCTCAGAAGGTCGTAAACATTCGTCTGAACAGACTGAGGTACCCAAACTGTTTCGACCACTCCAGAGTGGTCCTTCCTACGGAGAAGAAACGCGGAGATTATATAAATGGGAATTATGTTAATGGGTACAACCACCCGACGAAATTTATATGCATGCAAGCTCCGATGCACCACACTAACTATGATCTGTGGCGCACTGTTTGGATGAACCACTCACGGATCATCGTCATGCTTTGTGAAAAATCAGTTTTCAACCGCGAAACCTATGACGCATATTGGTTTCACATGAAAGGAAGGCTCCAGTGCGAAAAATTTAAAATTACAACCAAAAAAATAGACGTTCAGACAACGAACGTCTTAACAACCCTCCAAGTGACTGATGGAACTACTGCTAGTCAAGAATGGATATGGATGGCCCGATATGGAGTTGCCGGCTAGTCCTGAGGACTTTTTGAACTTTGTAATAGCTGTGAGGCATAAATAGCAAGAAATCAACGAGAGACTTATCCAAGAAGGCTGCCAGTATTGTAGTCCTCCAATTATTGTGCATTCTACAATGGGTGTTGAAAGGTCTGCTGCTTTTTGTGCTATTGAGATTGAAATATCGCGGTATAATATAACTGGGATTATTTCTTTAGCATCCACAGTGGTCCAAATTCGAGAACAAAGACATAATTCTCTCTCTAATTTTGATTATTACCTTTTCTGTTATAGAGTTTTAGCAAAGTATGTCAATTTATTTCGCCCGGCAAAGGATAATTTACTAAAACCCACTACTAGTCATGATGTGTCTTTAATTAAAAATGTTTCTGCTTCAAAATTCTTTAATTCAAAAAAATAATTGATAATAGAATTATTTTAAATCTTAACTTAAGTAATTGGAAAATCCCATACGCTTTAATTATAGTTATTTTATAAGTTGTATTATAAATTAAATCACATACATATTGTACAAATGTGTTATTTAATTGTCAAGGAAAATTATTTTAGAATTACACTTATAGTACTTATTTTCCTTAGCACGCTTTGTTAAACAATACGTTCAAACAACACTTGTAGAATAATACCGAATAAAAGTTTTAAATTAACTCAATAAATATTAACTACCCTAGCTTTAAGTCCTTTGATCAACTCGACAGGTTGTTTTTGGCTTCTTCTAGAATCACAAATTTCAACACTAAGTAGCAAAACGCGTATTGTTCTGGAAGGAAAACACTCCTCCTCCGGCTCCTAATTTTGATAACTATTTCAGCAACTGAAACTTCCTTTTCCTTCTCAAGTTGTTCTAGCGCATTGTCAATCGCACAATAAGTTCCGGCCCAGCCGGTTCCGGTGGAACAATGGACCACAATAGGCCCCGGGGTCTGAGAATCGTCTTCAGCTTGTTTTATCAATCTGGACTGTTCTTCGTTGACTGAATTGCGTAGCTCCACAAACTCTTCCATGCCAGTGGGGATGCTGTTGTCGGGCCAGTCAGTGAACCAAAAATTGGTAATCTCCCGTGAAGTTTCCGTAATCTTGTTAGTTATCATCACTCGGGTTTTAGTGAAACTTAACTCTTCTCTGATATCAAGAATTTTGGCGACAAAATTTCCGAAGTTTGTCTCAGAGCCCTTGGGGGTCGTCCAAAGATAGAAGCTCGTCTCGTGATCTCTGTCTATATCTGTTAGAGACACAATAACCTGCGATTGCTGTTCCCAAATCAGCTTGAAGAAGGACTCCCAGGTATCTTCCAACGGCGTTTGGGCGCAGATATATTTACTGACTTCTTTAAATCCATCAACGTAGTTCGCGTGAATGTAAGTCTCTGCGTTGTCTTCCGACTCTACCTCTTGTCGCAAAGGGTCCCAATCTCCCACGTCAAAATTTAAGCTTTCCCGCGCGTTTATAATCACACGCGAATGGTCCCAACACGGTATGTTGCTGAATCTATTCTTTTTCGAGTTTTCTTTTCTCAAAGACTGAGAAGTTGTGCCTCTCAAAGGAATCTCCATCACTTCGGCGTGTTCTTGAAGGACGAGCCTGCAAAACTTCGGGTGATTTGTCATCTCCAGCAGTTCTGAGGCGCTCAGAGTTTTAAAGCACGAGTCTTTCATCTTAAAAATGGTGGATATTGATACGAAATAAAGCACTGGCCGTTACGGCTGTTTAATTACGAATGACTTTGTATTTGTTTATCCTCTTGTTTATAAAGGGTTTTCAATGTTTAGATAAATACCCCGACTCAACTTTACTGGAAAAACCACAACATCGCCTTATTTCACGTCATAATTCTAATGAACTTGTTATGATTTTAATTGAGAACAATTGTTACTTTTCTATTGTTTGTAAATTCTTATCCAAATAATGACGTTAAGTTTGTTATTGTTTAAGGGAAGCTTCTGGTTTGACGTCCTGATTTTTGAGCATTTTTTTGGAATTTTTTTGTACAAACCAATAAAGAGATGGAACTTTGAACTTTCTACTATTTTTTTATACATATTTCAAGAGTGTACAGTTAAATTTTGAGCTAAAAACATTCAGTAGAATTAAAGTTATAGTAGTCTGAAGACACCTGCCTCGAAAAAAATTGACGCTCACTTTCTCCATGATATCAGCTGATTAGCTTCCTCTTAAAAACTAAAATTAGTACTAGGTTTTATGTGTTTAATTAAATATATTACAATAAAAAAACGTTTGTTTTATTTTTTAACAATAATATTCGAGTTATCATCTATGATAAATCTAATTATTTTAATAAGACCTTCTTATTAATGAGACGTAATCTTTTAATCATTAAAATTATTTATTATAATGGTGTTGCAAACTATCACAGTCACAATGTACCAAATCTCAACCTTTTCACACAGCTTTTTAACTTATTTTTTTGTCTTACTGATGTTGACTTAGGCGAAGAAAGTTTTAACTTAGCAATTCTATCACTTTTTCTCACATACAAGGGTGGGACCTTGCATCCGGCGTCTATCAGCACCTTCTTAAATAAAGAGTCGTTCCGTTCCAAGGCAAGTTGATAAGCAGTCTTCCCGGCGTAATTAGTAGCCTCGAGATCGATGTCTGGTCTCTCACACAGCCACTCGGCAAGCTTGTAATTTCCATTTAAAACACACACGTGCAGAGGAGTAAAACCATTGACTGAATCCTGACCGTTTATGTCCCCCCCAAGTCTCAAGACATCCCCCATCACTTCTCTTGAACAATCACGTTTTGCCCTCGCAATATACTGAGTGAATGGCTTAGGACTGTAGTTTTCTAGAGTCATTGCAAAACGTACTAATTCATCCTTCAATTCTGACAGCGTGCTTTTAAATTGAATTAATAAGGGAACTTCACATTCTGGGCGGGGGCAGTTTTCGCAGAAAAAATTCTTATCACTCATCATGTTAATCCACTTTTTGGTTTGATCGATCTTCAATATTGTCTTCAATTGAGCACTTAGTACCGACCTCGTTGAAAGCTCTGTTGGAACTGACACTGCGAGCTGGATGGAGCGATATTTATATGCGTTATCAATGGAGGGGGGTTGTTGATAAGCACCTACGTCATTCTTATTCCCAGAAAAGGGTAGGTAAACCCAAAGTTTGTTTGTCCAGTTCGTGGTATCGGCTATTATTAGAAATTCTGGGAAACCATATCATTCTAGGAAAAACCAATCCCGTATCTTTCCAAGAAAATCCCAAAAAAATGCTCAAAAAAAAAATAGGTCAAACCACATGACCCCCTCAAATAATAACAAACTTAGTCATTATTTAGACAAGAATGTACCGAGCCTGTCCATTTATGGACACCATTAATAGAATAAGCCGACTCGTTGTGGTTTATTTAATGAATTAATTCATAATTATTATTCATTATTTCAAAAGCTATAGAACTTGAATTTTATTCACCTTTAATGCTTAATAGACATCGCTATTGTAACCAATAAGATTGCTCTATAAATTCTGTGCTATATTGATGAGATAATATCAACTTTCTCCAACGATTTCGCTGAGGACTTTTGACGTGATAACGTCTTATAAATTGATGAATACCAGCAACACTCATTAAAAATAGTAACGTTCCGCGTAACGTTCCACCTGAGCCTGTGCGTGCAAGCGAGAGCGCGCAACAAGCGATAGAGAGGTACGATAAAACAAACGATAGAGATTATTGATAATATTAATAATTAATATTAATTTTAATATTAATTATAAATAATAATAATTATATCAATTATCAAATTATTATATCAATTTTTAATTATCAATGTATTAATAGTATTAAAGTACTTATTCTTTGTTAAAATAATTTTTAAATATTTAAAATTTTCAAATACAAAACAACGATAATTCAGTGATAATAATTCAATTAAATTTATAAAAGTATGCAATTTTTCATCAATGTTTCTTTATGACGTTATCACGTAAAACTATCGTCCGTAAACCGACTTTACAGACAACCAATTTTTTTTTCTAAGTCCCTTAACTTTCCAGTTCGCGTACTCTACAGTAAAACATCACTCTGAGGAAAAAGACTGATAATACAAATTGCGATTTATATACGAATAATGAGGTAAAAGAGCTAGTAGATGAAGTCTTCTTACAAAAGAAGTCTTCTTACAAAAGAAATCTCCTCACTAAGAACAAAACTAGAAATAGCCACGGCATCACTAAACAACTGTCAATTAAGACTTGATGAACTGGGTACGTCTATAGCAACTAGCGATAATCGAATTAAATACCTAGAATCTCGTGACACTGAGATTAAAATACTCGAAGGAAAGGTGTCCGATTTACAAAAAATCTTAATGAAAGGTTTCCGATTTACAAAAAAGTCTTAATGAACAAAATCAACAACAACTGAGTAACGAATTGGAGATTGCTGGAGTGCCTGAAAACACAAATGAAAACCTTCTTCACCTAAGTCTCCTAGCTGCACGTAAAACAGGCGTAGATCTTGAGGATCGTGATATAGACTGGGTTGCCAGAGCAGGTCCCCGCATTAAATCAGCTTTATTTGCCGAAAACAACAAAATAATATCAAGGCCTATTGTAATACGTTTGCTGAGAAGAAATAAAAGAGACGAATTCATAAAAACAGCAAAAGTGAAAAGAAATATCACTAGCACAGATCTCGAAATAACAGGTTCGCCGTGTAAAATTTATTTCAACCAACGATTAACAAAAGAAAATAGACTTCTTTTTCGTGCAGCTAGAATTAAATTTAAAGAAAACAACTACAACTACTGCTGGTGCACGAAAGGAAATATTTTTATTAAACAGCACGAGGGCAGACCTTCTTTGCCTGTACGCAGTAACGAAGATTTGTTACGGATATTTAAATGTACCGAAAGCACTTAAATTTATAATTATTTATTATTTATCATTTATTATTTTTTTCTATGGTTACTATGCATTTTTATATTTCTTTAATTTTACACATTTCATTTCATTTCACACTTAATATTATAGTAATAATTTTAAATTAATCGGAGTTGTTGTAAATATAAAAAATGTAGAAAACTTCAGATACAAAACAGATATCATTTTCTTTAACTGGAATGTTATAGAAATCTGGTTGATTATTCTAGTCCACAATACTGTCCTTTTATTTGTACGTAATAATTCACCCTTAATATACAATTATTATTTTAAACGACATCTACAGAAGAGCTATACTTTATATTGTGTCTATTTTATTATGTTTAATTATAATATAAAATGGATAGAGTCAGTTTATATAAATTATTATATAGCAAATTCATCAAATGAACACTACACAACTTCGCAGTACTTTTTACTAAAAAGAAATGGTTGATCTTTCACGAGATGTTGACAACTTACTTTCACCAAACTGTATAGCACTAAAAGATATTGACTCTTCCTATACATTTCTGACCTCTAACTATAATTTCAAAGTTCTCTCTTTTAACATTCGGAGTATTCTGCAAAACTTTAATGAATTTTTGATAATCCTACATCGTTCAAAAGTAGAGCTCGATCTCATAGTTTTGACGGAATGCTGGTTAAATGAAAATATTATAATACCCCGAATTCCCGGTTGCAATTCTTATCAAACTCAAAAGTATATTAACAAGAGCGGAGGGGTTGTGGTCTATGTCAGGGATTTGTGGAATGCGGTAGTTCAAGAATCCTCTTGTTTAGACAGTAACTGCTTAGAGATTACGTAGCGTTAAAATATACGTAAATTACGAAATCAGTTTACGGCGCAATGTCGTGCAGAGCAAGTGTCATTCCGTTCGATCCGTGTATTTAAATCGAAAAGATGTGTTGAAACCGTAATAACTTTAATTTAATGTTATATTTTAGATTTACTAGCGTCCAAATTGAATAATTAGTGCTATAAGACTAGTATAGAATAGTTTGTTTCGTGATTATTTAAAAGTATTCAGACTAAAAAACCAGTACTAAGCAGTGTCATTGTGCGTGTCCTCTAGCAATAAGTTCAATGACCTCTGCTACCGAGTGTATAATAGTGCAATATAAGTTACGCTAATTTACTACTCATAAGTAAAACGAATTGGCGTCGCGGTGTAGAACACCTGTCGACGAACTCGGGTTCGAATCTCGGTTGCTGAGAGCGTTTTCTAGTGTTTTATTGTTTTCTTTATAAAATTTATAAAATATGAAGTTTGCGTGTTGCAAATTGAACACAGGTGGCGATGGCGATATTATTACCTGCATTAAATGTAAACAAAATTATCATGTTCAATGCCTATTTGGAATAGACAATATAAAAGATTTAAAAAAAGAGCTTAAGAAACATTGGACGTGCCCAGAGTGCTCCATATCGTTGCCGAGGCAATTAAATAACGATAATACCCCGGTGCGCAGTAGTGGTGTCAGCTCTAAGTCTGATAATATTAATTTTAAAAGAGTCGGTAGCTCTTCGTCAGCTATACAAAAGGAAACTTGCGAAGAAGCAGAAAGAAATAACCTGCTAGAGTTAATTAGATCGATAGTTAATTCGGAAATTTCTAGTTTGAAGGAAGAATTCAAGTCTGCTTTAATTCGTATAAATTGATAGTAGTCCGGTCTATTTACACATTCAAGTTTACATAAATTCCCATAAAGCTGAATATTGGCATAGTTGTTCAAAACATCATTATAAAGAAAATCTCAAAAGTCCTCATCGTTCCGAGGTGTGCTAAAAATTTGGCACGGGGTCAAAGGTCAAAAAAATGAGTTTTTTGCGCTTTTTAGCGAAACGGTGAGTTTTTTCGCAAAATTACCCCAGTACAAAATTGTAGATCACAAAATTCTCTACAAAAAATATATCAATAATTTTTTTCCTAAAAGCCACCATTTTGGAGATATAACGTTCCGAAAAGTTGGATCAGTCGTAATCCCTCTATTTTGCACACGTTTCCACGCCACCTATGAGGTAGTGTACAAAGCGCGTTTTTTTTAACGTGGTTTCCCCAGTAGGCCTATTCCACGGGTCTGCTGAGATTTTATATGTTTTAAAACTATTGCAAAATAATATTATATATTATAGTGGGCAAAAACAACGGCGGTGTAATTAAATAAAATACTTAAAATAAAAAGTTAGTCGTCTGATTCATAACTGTCCAAGATTTCTGTTTCTTCTTCTTCTTGATCTTCTTCTCCTTCTTCTTCCTGTTCATCCTCTTGTTCTTCTTCTTCTTCTTGTTCTATTTCACACGTAAACTGCCCCAATAGCGATTCCTGATCGGTATCAAACGAATCTTCAAGAGTTGGTGACTCAACATTCGAGCATGATCGGCCTTGACAGTGTGTGCATGCCAGGGAACAAAACAGTCCAACTTTTCTGCAACCACATTTTGCACTACACCCTTTCTTGCAGTTGCAAAATATTGTGTTGAGAAGTTTCTCAGGTGCTGGTGGAAGTAAAGTTTGAACTGGCTCTAGTGTATTGTCGATCAACTTCCAACCCCAGTCTTTAGGGTCCAGCTGATTACCAAGCCACACTTGAACTTGGTAATATACCCGAAACAGATGTTGATGAGCAGCTACTGAGGTTGGAGGAAGAGAAGCTAAGTTGACTTGTTTTTTATTACGCGTATTTTTCACGAAAGATGTGTATCGCAACTTATCTAAGCAAGTGGTTTTTTTGGGGGCTCCGTACATAGCAAGAAGAAATTGAACTCCGTTGGTGATAACATGTTGTTGAGTTGAATTACTATTTTTAAAAACTTCAGCACATTGTAGTAAATCTTTTTTTTCAAACATTTTGAAAACTGTTGTTTTTCCTCTCCTGTAAAAAGCAGATGTCGTATCGCAGCCAGTTATTGCGTGTAGAAACAATACATGATTTTGACATTTAGGAAAATTGGATAAACTGTTTGATGAATATATTTCCGATTGATTTTGGGCTTTTCCGGGTTTAAAAAAATAAATAATTTTTTCAGTTGGAGTTCGAGCAGTAAGCAAGACGAGTAAATCAACATCCTCACCAACAACAACAGTTGTATTTGTCACACTGAATTTCTTTATCGCTGTTTCAATAATCAATACATCAGCATCATCATTAGCTTGTTCAACGGATATATTCTCAGCAGTAAATTTTGCTTTCAACATCGAAATAAACCTAGATTTATTGTGATTATTTGCAAAGAATTTCTGTTGACTGGTAGGAACTGTCATTGATTCATCGAATATAATATCAGAAGAAGTTGATGAAGCAGCATTTCGACGGCGTTGCTCTGCTGCTTTAATATTTCTCGTATAATCATCATATCCGTCAAATACGACAGTAACTCTGGAACCAAAATGTCGACGTACATATTGAACGTATTTATCTAAGATAACGTTAAATGTTTCCTCGCTATCCCACACCACTCGATGTAATAAGAATCCTCCGTCAATTATGTACGTTGAATTAGTGTTATTAATATCAACATTTATAGTCTGAAAACAATCGTAAATAGCCGACTTCTGGGTCTTGCGCATTCCAATGTCATCAAATAATGTTAACGGATAAGGAGCTAATTCATACTCGAAATATTTCTCAATTTCATCTTGAAAAGCCGCAGTAACACTCATACGTTGGAATAATAACACTGGGTCAACAGGTACTTTTTCTTCGTGAACTTTTACGGTGCTACTCATAGCTAAAAGAGGAACAACTTTGTCAGCGCGTTTAAGTTTAATATCTTTAAATGTCAGTCCAGTTATTTTAGCAATAGAGATAAGCCCAAGTTCACGTGCTTTATAGCAATTAATTGTATTATCACCAACGACACCACTTGCAATCGAGATGACTTTGTTAACCTCTGGGAAAGGATCATGAATCGAGAACCACTCAAGAAGCATTCGTATGTCTTTAGCGTCTTTTTTTACACGTGAATCACTGGCATCAACATGCTGTTCAGTCGTATCCATCCTAACATTAGCAAGATCTTCTAATTTCTCACAAACTGTGTTCATTGCATGCATGCTGTAAACCCATTTACTGATTACACTTTGTTTTGTACTTCTTCCTCGAGCAATACCTCCATCTGTCTTCATGGCTTTCATCATAGACTGTTCGATAACCATGTCTGTAGAAGTTCCACAACTCAATTTATCTGAGCGTCTCACGGTGAAAAATCCTTCGGTAAATTTTTCGTAAACTTCAGGATCCATCGAGTCCTGTAATTGCATCATGTCTTGTAAATACAAGTGTGCAGATTTAGCATATGGAAAATGTCCTGACGAGTGGAAATAAGGTAACATTTCTTTTACACAACTTAAATGAGCTTTCCAGTCCCCCATACGCTCAGCTCTCAAAAATTCTTTTGCAAGTGAAACCATATTAAAATATTGTATCCAAAGTTGCGCTGTTGGTCCTCGTTCCTCAAAATCTTTCAATTTCATATTAAATTTATGAAGTAAAGCACCTGATACTTCATTATCATTTTCAATATCTGAATATGAAAGAGTGCTATCTAATATATGGTCCATATTTATGATTAAATCTGCTCCCATGATATCATTAATATCTATTGTTTTTAATATTGTAATTGCTAAAGCCAGCTGGAGTAGTGTATGTGCTCGAACAGCTCTTGCGTAAGCATGACCATTGAGCATTTTTTCTAATGACTTTGGTGCATAGATTTCTGAGAGTACTTCTTTTATCCCGCTACCTTGCATAATATAACCAATTGCTCCGAGATAAGACATGAGTAGATGAAATCCTCCAAGTCTGACAATAATCTTCGATACTTCAGAGCCGTCAGGTGCGGCTGATACAATTTCTCGAGCTTTCGCATACAAGGGTTGGTCGAAAGTCACGATGCATACAGTGTGGCCGTAACGTTTCGCGTTCTCTAATGCACAAAGTAAAGTCGTATAGACAGTATTATAGTTACTAGCTGGTTGATGGATGAATGGTAAAAATGTAATCTCAGATTTTGAATAATTTGTATGGTAATTTGTTAAGCGCTCAATAAAACCGTTCCAACCAGGTAATGATGTATTTTTCCACTTTCCATAAAACCATACTACATCAGAATTTTTATGAAAAGATACTGTTTCAGTTCCATATCCAAAATCTTGGACATATATTTTACTGTAACCAACTACATCACTATTCTGATAGATCTGTATTGGCACATGAGCTTTTGCTTTGAAGTGTTTTGCTGAAAGAACTTCTTTTATTCGTTGCATAGGTTCTTCTAGTAAAACAGAGTGCTTTGGAGTTACAATTTGAATTATACCCATTATGTGGAGTGAATTGTTACCATCTAGCGTATTAACATTTATATCAGCATTATCTGCAACGTATTGAATAAGTGTGCCACTTTCAGGTGGTAGGACATGAGGAAGAGGATGAAAAACTGCTGCTGACTCGTACATCAATGTATCATTATAAGAAGCACACAAACCAAAAGACGACAAAATTTGTATAAGACGCTTAGACCCGAACCTCCGATGAAAAAAAACTGAAAGACCTAACTGTAATTTGGACTTGAACGATCTTGGTCGAATAGCAGTCATGATACTATGACAAATATTGGTGCATACTAGTTTTAAATGATCGAAATTTGATCGTTTATTTTTTAAGATCATTTGCTCCAAAAAAAATGTCAGTGACTGTGGGATGTCATTATTTAAATCTTCAAACATTCGACCTGGTGGAGGGTAGTAGGAATTATCAAATACCGAGGATTGAATATCTTCTCGAATAATAGATGCTGCTGCTTCTAGAGTTTTTAATCGTTCTTCTTGTTTATTAATTTTTTTATTTTCGGACCAAGATTGATTTAAAATTTCATGGTGACTGTTTATCAAACATACAAATGTTAACGCTCCCGGTTTTTCAGTGATAATAATTTTATCGCCATATTTCAGTTTAAGTCGCAGCTTAATAGTCCTGTTATCTAAAGTTAAAATTTTGCTAACATCTTTTAACTCAGCCAAAGTAAACTGACAGTCATTGCTACTCTCAATGTATGTAAATATTTCCTGCATTGCCAGATCTGTTGCTTCATCTTTAGGACGACCAACTTTACCGCCAGTAGTCGGTTTCAAAAAAGAAGTATAACATTCTTGGTGATACTTTGCTTCAGCAGCAACTAAATCATAGTCAAAGTCGATTCGAGCAACAACAGCTTTCGATATAGCATCGGAACGAGTTCGTGCTACTTCCAAAATTGAATGTTTGAATTGGAGTGTACTTACTTGACAAATTTTACTGCGACGATCTAAGGATTTTTTTCTCTGCAACTCTTCATTCAATTTATTGCCACAAAATAAACATAGTTTTTTAAAACAAAAAGCTGAATCACTTGAACGGGATCTAGTACGAGGAGGACTACTTACTGTAGATCCTGTAGATGTGTTAGCTTCTTGTTCTTCGCGTTTTCTTTTGATGGCAGCAGCAATAGAACACTTCCGCGTATAAATTTTACGACAGTTGCTATGTATTGTCACAGATTTTTGTTTTTTAAGAAATTCCGAGTATCCATCATCTCTTTCAGCACTTGCATTAATCAGTGTCTTCATACCACGATCAAAAGTTACAGTTTCACTTTCAGTTAAAAGATGAGTACAAATAAAACAATATTCTGACATTTTTCTTATAAAAATCTAAAACGCACAAAATAGGTTAAAAGATAGGTTAAGATAAGCACATGTTTTCCCTACGCAGTGGCGCTCAAGACTAACGGTATGTATTTCATATATTGGGCATGCCAACATAAAGCAGGTATACGACCCTAGCCACGCGGACAATAGAATAAAAGACAGATGTTATCCCAAGGTTATACTGACGTACAAATTTAGGAACGGGGTTTCATTATACCTGAGATTCTCGTAGTTTAACTTATATTTTACATAAGCAAGTTACAATAAATAATAGCGAACTTATTTTAGTTCTATTACACCTTTAGTGACTTTCATATGTGGCGTACGTGTGCAAAATAGAGGGATTACGACTGATCCAACTTTTCGGAACGTTATATCTCCAAAATGGTGGCTTTTAGGAAAAAAATTATTAATATATTTTTTGTAGAGAATTTCGTGATCTACAATTTTGTACTGGGGTAATTTTGCGAAAAAACTCACCGTTTCGCTAAAAATCGCAAAAAACTCATTTTTTTGACCTTTGACCCCGTGCCAAATTTTTAGCACACCTCGGAACGATGAGGACTTTTGAGATTTTCTTTATAATGATGTTTTGAACAACTATGCCAATATTCAGCTTTATGGGAATTTATGTAACCTTCCTCCTGATTTTAGGCTTAAATAGACCGGACTATAGCTTTAATTCACGGATTGATAAATGTGAAAATGAGTTACATCAGTATAAGGAAAAGTTATGTGAGGTCGATAAAATAAAGTCTACAATGCAATCCATCATCACTGAAAATAACAATCGTGAACAATGGGGTCGTCGCTCGAACATTGAAATTTTTGGTATTCCTGAACATAAAAATGAAAATTTGTATTCTATTTTCCAAAACGTCTCAAATAAAACTACATTAAAAATTAATCCTGGGACCGACATTGATTTTATCACCAGAGTCGCCACCAAAAATAAAAATAGAGATGAAAAAAAATGTAAGCCTATCATAGTTAAATTTTTATGTCGCTGGAAAAAAGATGAATTTCTCGCACAAGCACGAAAATTGAAGCTTAAATGTAATGATTTAGGATTTGCAAATAACTTTAATAACGTTTACTTTAACGAGCATTTGACAAGTACAAATAAGACCTTACTGCAATCTGTTAAAAAAATTGCGAAGGAGAAAAATTATAAATATGTTTGGATTAAAAATTGTAGTATAATGATAAGACGTACTGACAACAGTGCAGTACTTAATATTTCAAATGTGAATGATTTAAACAAAATTGTATAGGAGTTATTTATATTCATACTTGTAGCACATACTATTCCGTTAATATAATTTTCTTGTTCTCTATTTACTTTGATTTATATAATGCATTTTTCTCATTATTAAGTGTTTAAGTTAGTGAAGGCATTTATGCAATTGGGTTATGTTTGAAATGGATTTTTCGTATTGGATTTCATTCTATGTATTTTATGGCACTCATATTTTGTGATTATTATACGACGTATTATATTTACGCTTTAATTCAATTTTATTTTGAAACATCGGAATATTTCAAATTTATATTTACAAGATTTATATCGTATTTATTATTAATTTAATTGTTATTTAATCATGGAATATAATTTAAATATATTTTATCAAAGTGTACGTGGATTACGTACTAAAACTAATAGCTTTTTCAGGGCTATGATGCAGGTAGAATTTGATATAGTCTGTTTGAGTGAGACGTGGTTGTATGACGGTATTTTTGATTCTGAATTGTTTGACACGAGATACACTGTCCATAGATGTGACAGATATTATAATGAACACTATGGGTGGTGGTGTACTTGTCGCCTTAAAATCTAATTTAGCAGTTTCTTCGTCGACATCGTTTCAATTAAGTAACTATTCTGCCGAAGTAGTAAAAGTGACAATTCCATTGGTGTTAAATAGATCTTCAAAATCACTTCATATATACTGCTGCTATTTCCCTAATAGTAACCATCATTATGATACTCTCATTGAATTTTTTGAACTGGTTTCAGATGGGAAGCTTAATTATCCTAATGACAGTTTCTTAGTTCTGGGTGATTTCAATATTCCGGCGGCTCAGTGGATAAAGGACAATAATATGATGATCCTGAGTGATCATCACGATCACAATAGTTTAGTTTATGCTGTGGCCAACTTTATGAATTTTGCTGATTTGAAACAATTCAGTTCAGTTAATAATGTTAATGGCAGATATCTCGATCTTATCTTTTGTGACTGTGACTGTACTGTCAGCCGTTGCTCTCAATCACTTGTTAAAGAAGATACACATCATCCTTCTCTCGAAATTACATTTGCTACACACAATTTGCGAAAAATTAAACTGACACCAAGAATGATTCGACTTTTTTACCGAGCTAACTACAATGAAATCAATAATGCACTCTCTAAAATAAATTGGACTGAACTACTTAATGACCGTGGAATCTCGGAGGCTGTTGATGTCTTTTACGAAACTGTAAATAAAATTGTTAATGATTTAATTCCAGTTAAAATTATTAAATACAATAATAATTATCCTTGTTGGTACCCTAGTTCTTTGATCAAAGTTATCAATGAAAAATTAAAGTATCATAGAAAATGGAAAATATATAACAGAACTTCCGATTACTTAACGTTTAGTCTCTTACGTGATCGTGAAAAACTGTTACAGTCTATATATTATGATTTATATATTTCAAATTCTGAAAGTAAAATTAATAAATGTAGCAAATTTTTTTGGTCATTTGTTAAATCTAAAAAGTCTTCCCCAAATATCCCTATGACTATGAAATTAAACGATAAGACAGCCAGTGATGGAAATGAAGTTTGTTCTCTTTTTAGTAACTATTTTGAGTCTGTTTATGAGTCTCCCTCCTTAAATAACAGTAAAAACCGTATAACCTACCCGATTATGAATGGTTCTGTCAGCTTGGGATCAGTTTCAATTTCTCCAAGTATTGTATATAAATACCTTAGTAAATTAGATATTAATAAGGGATATGGGCCCGATAGCTTGCCCCCTTTATTTTTGAAGAAGTGTCGTAGCTGTTTATCTTTTCCTATATATCTATTGTTTAATAAATCTTTTTGTAGCGGCGAAATGCCACAGCTTTGGAAACAAAGTTACGTGGTACCAGTTTTTAAATCAGGTAATAGGCACAATATAAAAAATTATAGACCTATATCAAAATTATGTACTATTGCTAAACTTTTTGAGAAAATTATATATGACCATGTTCTTCCAGTCTTAAGAACCATTATCATTCCTCAACAGCATGGTTTCATTAACAAGAAATCCGCAGAATCCAATTTGTGTGAATTTGTTCATCAGGTCACTACAGCTTTGGATCAAGGTTTCCAGGTGGACGTGATGTATACGGACAACTCAAAAGCCTTTGATAAAATCTCTCATGATATCTTAATTCGTAAAATTGAAGAACTCGGTATACATGGTGACCTCCTGCGTTGGATTACTTCCTATCTCAGGGAACGAAGCCAGGCGGTTACAGTTAAAGGTTACTGCTCTACATTCGTGCCTGTTACTTCTGGTGTGCCCCAAGGATCTCACCTTGGTCCCCTTCTCTTCAACTTATTTATCAACGACATTATTGCAGTATTTAAACACTCTTCAGTTCTACTCTATGCCGATGATATGAAAATATATAAAACCATATGTAAACCCTCTGATTGTAACCTATTACAGGAAGATTTGAACGAGTTGTGTAAATATTGCAATGATAACCTTTTACAACTTAATATAAAAAAAATATTCTTCACGCAAAAAAAATACTGTTAGATTTAACTACAGCCTAAATAAAAATATTACTGAGAGGGTTTCTGGGGTGAGAGATTTGGGTGTTTACTTTGACTCTAAGTTAACCTTTAATCAACATTATAGATTTATGACTGGAAAAGCCTATCGCATGCTTGGTTTTGTTCTCAGAATTAGTAAGGATTTTAAAAATACTTCTACCTTGATTCTTCTGTATAACGCTTTCGTTCGTTCTTTACTTGAATTCGGTTCAGTGATTTGGAATCCACAGTACAATGTCCACATTCATGAAATAGAGAAAATCCATACAAAATTCTTAAAGCATTTAAAATTTAGGTGTTCCGTTAGTGATTAAATCGTTCCTAACTTGATCTCTTTGGAAAAACGCCGTAAGGTTAAGGATCAAACATTTCTGCTTAAATTAATGCACAACTCTATTGACTCTCCATTTCTTCTTAATTGCCTTAACTTTAGATGTCCAAGACAATCTTCGCGTAATAAACATTTATTCTATTTACACAATACACGTACCAAATATGCACAAAATGCCTTCATTTATCGTTCCTGCAACGTTTACAATAATGAATTCCTCTCATTTGACTATTTGGCAGAATCCCTACATAACATATTAAAAAAGATTAAGAAAATGCATTAGTTTTAATTTTAATTTCATTTTTAAATCATTTTTAAACATATTAATTATATTGATTTTTTTTTTGGAATGTCTAATATCAATAAATTTATATTTGGTTAAATTTTAAGTAATATTATATTCTATAATTGTTTTTATTAATTGATAATGTTCAAAATATTATATTATTTTTATTTATCATTGTCATGGTTTTATCATGTAAAAAATTGTTATCATATGCATATTTAAATTTTGTTATTATTTGTTCTTGATAATTGTTAATTCAATTTTAGATTAACATTACACTGCTTGCTTGCATGTATGAAAAAATGAATTTCAGGAAACTTGATTGGTCGATGTATTATTATTATTTTGCTTTGTATTTGTATGTATTTTATTGAACTGTTTGTTTCCCTAATAAATAAATAAATAAAAAAAATAAATAAAATAAATTTTAAACGATTATCATATTTTGCCCACGAGCGGACACGCAGGAATAAGACGCATGTTAAATAACATTCATAAAAAATATTTTTGGTCAGGTTTAGAACACGATGTTAAGCTTTTTGTTAATAAATGTGAAAAATGTAAACGTTATAAATATTTAAATACCATAAAAGAACCTATGACTATAACGGATTGTGGAAATTCTGCTTTCGATAAGATTTATTTAGACTTGGTAGGTCCATTAACAAAAGATAATAATTATAATTATATTTTAACGCTACGTAATCTCTAAGCAGTTACTGTCTAAACAAGAGGATTCTTGAACTACCGCATTCCACAAATCCCTGACATAGACCACAACCCCTCCGCTCTTGTTAATATACTTTTGAGTTTGATAAGAATTGCAACCTTTAACCAGCATTCCGTCAAAACTATGAGATCGAGCTCTACTTTTGAACGATGTAGGATTATCAAAAATTCATTAAAGTTTTGCAGAATACTCCGAATGTTAAAAGAGAGAACTTTGAAATTATAGTTAGAGGTCAGAAATGTATAGGAAGAGTCAATATCTTTTAGTGCTATACAGTTTGGTGAAAGTAAGTTGTCAACATCTCGTGAAAGATCAACCATTTCTTTTTAGTAAAAAGTACTGCGAAGTTGTGTAGTGTTCATTTGATGAATTTGCTATATAATAATTTATATAAACTGACTCTATCCATTTTATATTATAATTAAACATAATAAAATAGACACAATATAAAGTATAGCTCTTCTGTAGATGTCGTTTAAAATAATAATTGTATATTAAGGGTGAATTATTACGTACAAATAAAAGGACAGTATTGTGGACTAGAATAATCAACCAGATTTCTATAACATTCCAGTTAAAGAAAATGATATCTGTTTTGTATCTGAAGTTTTCTACATTTTTTATATTTACAACAACTCCGATTAATTTAAAATCTATACTAATATTATAAACGCGAAAGTTTGTAAGTATGGATGTATGGATGTATGGATGTATGGATGTTTGTTACTCTTTCACGTAATAACTACTGAATGGATTTTAATGAAACTTTACAATAATATAGCTTATACATCAGAATATCACATAGGCTACAATTTATAAAGATATTGTGTGAATTGTCCAAAATATGACGATAAGTATCAAGTAAGTAGTAAAAAATCTACCATCTGCGAGCTATTCTGGCGTGCGCTGCCAAAACCGCTAGAGTTATACATATGTAATGTATGATGGAAATGTTTATCTTAACAAGCGACTCACCCTCACTTCGCTCGGGATCGTCCCTAGATTTAGCGCGAGCGAAGCCGCGGGTTCCACTAGTTATTACTATAATATTAAGTGTGGAATGAAATGAAATGTGTAAAATTAAAGAAATATAAAAATGCATAGTAACCATAGAAAAAAATAATAAATGATAAATAATAAATAATTATAAATTTAAGTGCTTTCGGTACATTTAAATATCCGTAACAAATCTTCGTTACTGCGTACAGGCAAAGAAGGTCTGCCCTCGTGCTGTTTAATAAAAATATTTCCTTTCGTGCACCAGCAGTAGTTGTAGTTGTTTTCTTTAAATTTAATTCTAGCTGCACGAAAAAGAAGTCTATTTTCTTTTGTTAATCGTTGGTTGAAATAAATTTTACACGGCGAACCTGTTATTTCAAGATCTGTGCTAGTGATATTTCTTTTCACTTTTGCTGTTTTTATGAATTCGTCTCTTTTATTTCTTCTCAGCAAACGTATTACAATAGGCCTTGATATTATTTTGTTGTTTTCGGCAAATAAAGCTGATTTAATGCGGGGACCTGCTCTGGCAACCCAGTCTATATCACGATCCTCAAGATCTACGCCTGTTTTACGTGCCGCTAGGAGACTTAGGTGAAGAAGGTTTTCATTTGTGTTTTCAGGCACTCCAGCAATCTCCAATTGCTTGCATTGCAGTCACGAGATTCTAGGTATTTAATTCGATTATCGTTAGTTGCTATAGACGTACCCAGTTCATCAAGTCTTAATTGACAGTTGTTTAGTGATGCCGTGGCTATTTCTAGTTTTGTTCTTAGTGAGGAGATTTCTTTTGTAAGAAGACGCACTTCATCTACTAGCTCTTTTACCTCATTATTCGTATATAAATCGCAATTTGTATTATCAGTCTTTTTCCTCAGAGTGATGTTTTACTGTAGAGTACGCGAACTGGAAAGTTAAGGGACTTAGAAAAAAAAATTGGTTGTCTGTAAAGTCGGTTTACGGACGATAGTTTTACGTGATAACGTCATAAAGAAACATTGATGAAAAATTGCATACTTTTATAAATTTAATTGAATTATTATCACTGAATTATCATTGTTTTGTATTTGAAAATTTTAAATATTTAAAAATTATTTTAACAAAGAATAAGTACTTTAATACTATTAATACATTGATAATTAAAAATTGATATAATAATTTGATAATTGATATAATTATTATTATTTATAATTAATATTAATTATTTTACTATTTTTTATTATTATTTTATTAATTTATTGTTTATATTTATTATTAATTTATTTATTCATAATTAATATTAATTATTAATATTATCAATAATCTCTATCGTTTGTTTTATCGTACCTCTCTATCGCTTGTTGCGCGCTCTCGCTTGCACGCACAGGCTCAGGTGGAACGTTACGCGGAACGTTACTATTTTTAATGAGTGTTGCTGGTATTCATCAATTTATAAGACGTTATCACGTCAAAAGTCCTCAGCGAAATCGTTGGAGAAAGTTGATATTATCTCATCAATATAGCACAGAATTTATAGAGCAATCTTATTGGTTACAATAGCGATGTCTATTAAGCATTAAAGGTGAATAAAATTCAAGTTCTATAGCTTTTGAAATAATGAATAATAATTATGAATTAATTCATTAAATAAACCACAACGAGTCGGCTTATTCTATTAATGGTGTCCATAAATGGACAGGCTCGGTACATTCTTGTCTAAATAATGACTAAGTTTGTTATTATTTGAGGGGGTCATGTGGTTTGACCTATTTTTTTTTTGAGCATTTTTTTGGGATTTTCTTGGAAAGATACGGGATTGGTTTTTCCTAGAATGATATGGTTTCCCAGAATTTCTAATAATAGCCGATACCACGAACTGGACAAACAAACTTTGGGTTTACCTACCCTTTTCTGGGAATAAGAATGACGTAGGTGCTTATCAACAACCCCCCTCCATTGATAACGCATATAAATATCGCTCCATCCAGCTCGCAGTGTCAGTTCCAACAGAGCTTTCAACGAGGTCGGTACTAAGTGCTCAATTGAAGACAATATTGAAGATCGATCAAACCAAAAAGTGGATTAACATGATGAGTGATAAGAATTTTTTCTGCGAAAACTGCCCCCGCCCAGAATGTGAAGTTCCCTTATTAATTCAATTTAAAAGCACGCTGTCAGAATTGAAGGATGAATTAGTACGTTTTGCAATGACTCTAGAAAACTACAGTCCTAAGCCATTCACTCAGTATATTGCGAGGGCAAAACGTGATTGTTCAAGAGAAGTGATGGGGGATGTCTTGAGACTTGGGGGGGACATAAACGGTCAGGATTCAGTCAATGGTTGTACTCCTCTGCACGTGTGTGTTTTAAATGGAAATTACAAGCTTGCCGAGTGGCTGTGTGAGAGACCAGACATCGATCTCGAGGCTACTAATTACGCCGGGAAGACTGCTTATCAACTTGCCTTGGAACGGAACGACTCTTTATTTAAGAAGGTGCTGATAGACGCCGGATGCAAGGTCCCACCCTTGTATGTGAGAAAAAGTGATAGAATTGCTAAGTTAAAACTTTCTTCGCCTAAGTCAACATCAGTAAGACAAAAAAATAAGTTAAAAAGCTGTGTGAAAAGGTTGAGATTTGGTACATTGTGACTGTGATAGTTTGCAACACCATTATAATAAATAATTTTAATGATTAAAAGATTACGTCTCATTAATAAGAAGGTCTTATTAAAATAATTAGATTTATCATAGATGATAACTCGAATATTATTGTTAAAAAATAAAACAAACGTTTTTTTATTGTAATATATTTAATTAAACACATAAAACCTAGTACTAATTTTAGTTTTTAAGAGGAAGCTAATCAGCTGATATCATGGAGAAAGTGAGCGTCAATTTTTTTCGAGGCAGGTGTCTTCAGACTACTATAACTTTAATTCTACTGAATGTTTTTAGCTCAAAATTTAACTGTACACTCTTGAAATATGTATAAAAAAATAGTAGAAAGTTCAAAGTTCCATCTCTTTATTGGTTTGTACAAAAAAATTCCAAAAAAATGCTCAAAAATCAGGACGTCAAACCAGAAGCTTCCCTTAAACAATAACAAACTTAACGTCATTATTTGGATAAGAATTTACAAACAATAGAAAAGTAACAATTGTTCTCAATTAAAATCATAACAAGTTCATTAGAATTATGACGTGAAATAAGGCGATGTTGTGGTTTTTCCAGTAAAGTTGAGTCGGGGTATTTATCTAAACATTGAAAACCCTTTATAAACAAGAGGATAAACAAATACAAAGTCATTCGTAATTAAACAGCCGTAACGGCCAGTGCTTTATTTCGTATCAATATCCACCATTTTTAAGATGAAAGACTCGTGCTTTAAAACTCTGAGCGCCTCAGAACTGCTGGAGATGACAAATCACCCGAAGTTTTGCAGGCTCGTCCTTCAAGAACACGCCGAAGTGATGGAGATTCCTTTGAGAGGCACAACTTCTCAGTCTTTGAGAAAAGAAAACTCGAAAAAGAATAGATTCAGCAACATACCGTGTTGGGACCATTCGCGTGTGATTATAAACGCGCGGGAAAGCTTAAATTTTGACGTGGGAGATTGGGACCCTTTGCGACAAGAGGTAGAGTCGGAAGACAACGCAGAGACTTACATTCACGCGAACTACGTTGATGGATTTAAAGAAGTCAGTAAATATATCTGCGCCCAAACGCCGTTGGAAGATACCTGGGAGTCCTTCTTCAAGCTGATTTGGGAACAGCAATCGCAGGTTATTGTGTCTCTAACAGATATAGACAGAGATCACGAGACGAGCTTCTATCTTTGGACGACCCCCAAGGGCTCTGAGACAAACTTCGGAAATTTTGTCGCCAAAATTCTTGATATCAGAGAAGAGTTAAGTTTCACTAAAACCCGAGTGATGATAACTAACAAGATTACGGAAACTTCACGGGAGATTACCAATTTTTGGTTCACTGACTGGCCCGACAACAGCATCCCCACTGGCATGGAAGAGTTTGTGGAGCTACGCAATTCAGTCAACGAAGAACAGTCCAGATTGATAAAGCAAGCTGAAGACGATTCTCAGACCCCGGGGCCTATTGTGGTCCATTGTTCCACCGGAACCGGCTGGGCCGGAACTTATTGTGCGATTGACAATGCGCTAGAACAACTTGAGAAGGAAAAGGAAGTTTCAGTTGCTGAAATAGTTATCAAAATTAGGAGCCGGAGGAGGAGTGTTTTCCTTCCAGAACAATACGCGTTTTGCTACTTAGTGTTGAAATTTGTGATTCTAGAAGAAGCCAAAAACAACCTGTCGAGTTGATCAAAGGACTTAAAGCTAGGGTAGTTAATATTTATTGAGTTAATTTAAAACTTTTATTCGGTATTATTCTACAAGTGTTGTTTGAACGTATTGTTTAACAAAGCGTGCTAAGGAAAATAAGTACTATAAGTGTAATTCTAAAATAATTTTCCTTGACAATTAAATAACACATTTGTACAATATGTATGTGATTTAATTTATAATACAACTTATAAAATAACTATAGCGGACAGCGAAAAAAGGATCAAGTTTCCGATTTCAGTTATATTTTAGTATGTTATACCTGTACACATCCTCGTCACAGATACGAAATATTTTTGCATTTCCAAGCCTAGTTTTAAAAATATGGGTCTTTAAAGATCTCAGTAAACGTGAGACATGCACTACTTCGAATGTCATTATCAGTTCAAGAACAGTGATTTAAAAAAAAATTGATCGATGAATTATATACTACATTTATTACTCTATTCATCCTCATATTTTGAATTTATTTATTTTTTTTAAATTGCTAAAAAAATGAAGAATAAAAATTTTTTTTTACATTTTCACAAAGTTCGCATTTTTTTAAAAATTCTTTAGATCGCGAAAAAAATAGCTTATATTATGTTAAAACTTCATGCCAAGTTTCATAGTGGGCTGCGCAGTCGTTTAGGAGCTACATGTATTTTAATGCCGATGCGAAGCAATGGCCAACTTCTAGCATCTAGTCAGTTAGCGCGACTTACTGCAATATTAATTAAAATAGTAGGTAGTTAAATAACACTGTCGCTGGTATATTTTTTCTTTTATAATGGTAGATAACAAACAAGAAATTATGAATAAATGTTTTATTTACAAATATTTACAATTTTATGTGCTGTACAGTTACTTGTTCGTTTTATTAACATACCATCAGTGGTTGGAATGAAAGCATGGTATTTTTTGGTGCCAGGTATGGTTATTGCGCATTCAAAGCGACTTTTGAGATGTATCCTATTTTGCTCGATTTCATCTTTATTAGAATAGTAAATTGCAGTATGTGACAATGACAATTTAGCCCATTCATACAGACGCTTGGGTGTATTGATCGCTTTGCTTGGAGCTGACTGTAAGCTAGCCCGTGTTGCTAAGCGCTTTATATTACCACCAAGGCCATCACACGGTCCTTTCCCATGGGCAGTAGCATGGAAATGATGTTCTGCTTCTGTGCCAAAATCTTGATAGAAATGAAAAAGGTTTATGAAATTAAATCTGTTTTTAAAATGTTGAGATGCCCCGTCAGTAATAAAAATATATTTTTTTGAAAGTATGTTATTTTCTTGGAGATGCCGATGTAATATATTTTGAAACGTGAAAAAAGTCGCAGTGTCATGTTGTAAGTCATCAGAAATCATTACTGTACTTCCGTGTTTCAGTTCTTGTCCATCACGATAGTAAAAAACCGATGTCAGAAGAGTGGCCTGGTTGTTATTCCAGTGAAAAGACTGCGCAGCATCTTGTATTACAAAACTGTAGTTCTCTGCAAAATCGCATTGAACAATCACGTCACCTTCGAGTATATTTTCTTTTAGTGATTTTAAATATTGAGCTTGCTGGTCTGCGATGTAGGCGTGAGGTTTCAAAATATCTAGAGATGTGCATAGGCTATCTACAAAATCATCTGAAGGAAGAACTTGAGTGGTGACTGAGAATCTATCTGTACCAATCCATGAATTAAATTGCACACTTGTTATTTGATTTTCATCAAATATTGTTTTTAAGTGCTCGCGAATTTCGGTAAGGCCAGGACAATTGCTACAACGTTCGTTTGATGGTGATTTTTGAGTCATCAGATGGCAAATTGGTGTAGGATTTGAACACATCATCTTTTTTAAACAATCTTTATAAGATGTTGATTTGATTGCTGACTCGGATGTAAGTGCTGGAATATCTCCCTCACTTAACATCAATTTAATGTTCTGGTGATAAATACACACGCAGACTGCATGCGTTCCAGAATCTCCTGCAAAAATGCACTGCTTAGGCCGCAATGTAAAGAATTTTGTGAGGCCTATTATTATTATTATTTCAGGATATTATTTAAACTGTTGGTATAATTCATTGATATTGCACAATAATAGCTGCTTCTGTAGATGAACTCTTTTTCCGTCATCTAACTTGACAGACACAAAGTCTTTTTTTCCGGGCATTATCCGGGAAATATCTTCTCGTAGATAAAACTTTGCTACTAGGTTTTCCGTTTCAGGTGACAACTTTCGACCTCCACGTGGATTTGGTGAAGATAAAATACCATTTTTCATGACCAGTTCCTTTGCCTTTTTAGCTTGTCGTCTAGATGTCAGAAATTCCTCGGCTAGTCTGTTTTCAGTCCACGATTTAGGTGCCAAAGTCAGGATCATTGTTTTGACAGAGGCGGATGTAGAAGGATCATTAAACTTTTAACTGCTGAAGAATTTCATGCTCGTTCGTGTCGTTTGTCTGAGTTGAAGCATCTGTAAACTTACTATCTTCAGGAATAAAAGATATACCTTGAGATTGCTGTGAAAATTCAATCGATGATTGACTACACGGGACGACATCTTGACTGTCGTTTGGCGGCAATTCACTACTAAGACGTTGTCTACATTGTTTACAAACATATAAATTGCTTGCAAATGACCATTTTACTGCTAATGTCTTAGATAATTTTCTTAGATTTTTATATTTTTGATGACACGGCAACCGAAATGGATTAAAACACCGGTCACCATAAGGAGCCATAGTAAATAATTATTTCACTAAAAAACAGCACGCACACACTCAGTAAGTATCTAGTTGCTACGTCAACTAAAAAAAATGGCGCCAAAGAATACTATTTGAAATGGCGCGTAAACTTAAGGCACAAGATAAAGATGTTTTCGAAAAAGTTCTTGTTTCATTTCAGAGATGGCGTTAGTGGACTTAAATTGGCAAATTATACGCATACGATACGGGGTATACCAGTGCCATTATATACTTTTTCAATAAAAAAATATACGATTAATAAGAAGACACTAAAATTGGAACAGTATATGCTGATTCAGTGAATGTTTATAATTTAATGTCCATAAGTCGCGCTAACTGACTAGACACTAGAATTGCCCCGTATTGGCATTAAAATACATGTAGCTCCTAAACGACTGCGCAGCCCACTATGAAACTTGGCATGAAGTTTTAACATAATATAAGCTATTTTTTTCGCGATCTAAAGAATTTTTAAAAAAATGCGAACTTTGTGAAAAAGTAAAAAAAAATTTTTATTCTTCATTTTTTTAGCAATTTAAAAAAAAAATAAATTCAAAATATGAGGATGAATAGAGTAATAAATGTAGTATATAATTCATCGATCAATTTTTTTTTAAATCACTGTTCTTGAACTGATAATGACATTCGAAGTAGTGCATGTCTCACGTTTACTGAAATCTTTAAAGACCCATATTTTTAAAACTAGGCTTGGAAATGCAAAAATATTTCGTATCTGTGACGAGGATGTGTACAGGTATAACATACTAAAATATAACTGAAATCGGAAACTTGATCCTTTTTTCGCTGTCCGCTTCACGTGAAATGCCCCTATAATTAAAGCGTATGGGATTTTCCAATTACTTAAGTTAAGATTTAAAATAATTCTATTATCAATTATTTTTTTGAATTAAAGAATTTTGAAGCAGAAACATTTTTAATTAAAGACACATCATGACTAGTAGTGGGTTTTAGTAAATTATCCTTTGCCGGGCGAAATAAATTGACATACTTTGCTAAAACTCTATAACAGAAAAGGTAATAATCAAAATTAGAGAGAGAATTATGTCTTTGTTCTCGAATTTGGACCACTGTGGATGCTAAAGAAATAATCCCAGTTATATTATACCGCGATATTTCAATCTCAATAGCACAAAAAGCAGCAGACCTTTCAACACCCATTGTAGAATGCACAATAAAAAAATTCGTAAAACGTTTAGTCTGTCTACAAATATGAGAGTGCAACTACACAATGATGTACAATCTGGACAATATGCTGCTGCTCTTCTTAAAATTGGAGAAGATCGTATGGCAAAGGATGGTAATGGCATGATTACATTGGATCGTGAATTCTGCAATGTTGTGCATAATTTATCCCTCGCAAGCACAAACTTTGTGGGAAAAATATAAAAATTGTTTGACAGAAGACATCTTGCACCGAATTAGACAAACAAATCAATGCCAAAACATAGATTATACACCAGAGATGTACAATGAAGCATTGGTCTTGATCGAGGATTTATGTGTTCTTATTTCAAATTTACCACTTAATCATTATGGTATGCCATCACCTAATCGTCCAGCCACCGACTTAGTCAATACCGATTTACAACGAGAAAATCAATATGACCATGGAAGTTTAGCAACAATTATCATGAACAGTGAGCCATTACTGAGAGCAGAACAAAAAATTATTTATGATCGGATTATGCTGGCTGTTGCTGCTGAACAAGGCGGTTTTTTTTTCTTGGATGCACCCGGTGGAACCGGTAAGACATTTTTAATATCGTTGATTCTTGCCAAAATACTGTCGCAACAAAAAATCGCATTAGCAGTAGCATCGTCAGGCATTGCAGCTACTTTACTGAATGGTGGGCGAACAGCACATTCAACATTCAAGCTGCCATTGGACGTTCATAATAAACCAGATGCAATGTGTAACATCAAAAAGAATAGTGGAATAGCTGTAGTGTTGCAGAAGAGTTCTATAATAATTTGGGATGAGTGCACAATGGCACACAAATATTCACTTGAAGCATTAAACAGAACTATGCAAGATTTAAACAGCAATAATAAACTTTTCGGTGGTGCTATCTTACTTTTGTCTGGTGACTTCCGGCAGACCTTACCGGTTATACCTCGCTCTACTTTCGCGGATGAGATTAATGCATGTTTGAAACAATCATTCTTATGGCGAAGTGTTGAAACTCTTCGATTGACCATAAATATGCGAGTACAATTGCAAAATGATCCATCAGCACAAATATTTTCCGAACAACTACTAGATATTGGGAACGGTAAAATAGAACTGCAACCAAATACGCAATGCATTAAACTACCAGACAATTTTTGCACTGTTGTTCAGGATAAAAATGAATTGATTCAGAGTATTTTCCCGGATATACAGAATAATTATTTGAATCATGAATGGCTTAGTCAACGGGCGATTTTGGCAGCCAAAAACGTTGATGTTGACGAAATTAACTTCCAGATACAACAGTTGTTACCAGGCGATCTGATGTCTTTTAAATCAATCGATACTGTTGTTGATGAAAATGAAAGTGTAAATTTTCCGATTGAATTTTTAAATTCATTAGATATCCCTGGAATGCCACCACATAATCTTCGATTAAAGATTGGTTCCCCTATTATTCTCCTCCGTAATTTGAATCCACCTCAATTATGTAACGGTACGCGTTTGGTCATCAAAGAGATCACCGGAAACATTCTTGAAGCAACCATTTTGGCTGGGAAGTTTAAAGGAAAAGTGGTCCTGCTGCCACGTATTCCGATGATACCATCAGATTCTACCATACCCTTCAAAAGGCTACAGTTTCCAATTCGTTTAGCTTTCGCCATGTCTATAAATAAATCTCAAGGTCAAACAATGTCCATTTGTGGTTTAGATTTGGAAAATCCATGTTTTTCTCATGGGCAACTATATGTTGCGTGTTCACGTGTTGGGAAACCGTCGAATCTATTTGCGTTAGCTAAAGACAGGTTAACCAAAAACATTGTGCACCGATTGGTGTTAAATTAAATTGAAATTGAAAGTATTTATAATTCAAAAAAATAGATATTAATGTTTAAAAGTTTAAGACTGTCTGCCTTGCCTACCTCATTCATGAGTTTAAGCACACATGTTATTTACTGTATTATACTGTAATATACTTATATTTGTTATAAAATTAAATGGAAATAATAAATCTGATAAATTTTTATTTTGTACCTATTGATTTCTGCTTAATATCAAGTGTAAGAACATTTTAATTAATTGTGTTCAACGTACTTCCCCTTCAAATCTCAATCCAGTGAATTTGTATACCAACATCAACATTTTCGTCTTTGTTCGTAAATAATTTCATTGTATTAAAGGGTTATAGTAGTAGAAAGTCAAATAAGGAGATCACCATATTTTTTTACAAATACCATCTGTGTGAAAAAGCATAGTGGACTCCGTGACTGATGTTCTCTTATTGTTCCTCTTAGATTGTTTACTATAATGTAATATAACAAAAACTTTAGCCACAGCAACGCGTGGCCGGGTCATCTAGTTAAAATATAAATACCGGAAGCTTACCCCACTTTTATTCTCCCTTTATTTTCTTTGCCTTACAGCTTATTTATGATACGCCTTTTCTTTCCCATTCGAACGTTCTGGGTTTGATTGTCGGAGAAAAATCAAACAATATTTATTATTAATATTTAAAATGTCATTGATATATGTATTTTATCGACTACGTTCAAGCACTAGCATTAGAGTGAATTTTGATGTATTGTGTCAATTCTTTGTGTGCGTTATACTTCAATTGGTTGAACGTGTTTTCATGCATTTGTATTTTATGACTGGTCCAGTAGTTTATTCGTTCATGGATTACACATTACAAGATTAAACATACAATTTCAAATGTTAAACGATGTTAAAATAAAGTACATTAAAAAAAGTTTTAAAAATATTCTTAAAATTAAAATACAATAAATTTTTTTTAAAAAGGCTATCAAATTTAGCAATTTGGACATATTTATTTGGATCCCATTCCATATCATCCCCAGTAGAATATCATATTTTAGAAGCTGTATAAGAAACAATGAATAACCCTCTAGCTCATGAAGTCATTTCTAATGATTCTATATTTAAAGATGATGACTTAAATTCTGTTAGTGATGCATTAACTTCTCAACCACCTATTGCAAAAACTTCAAAATCATTTTATAATAAACCAAAACAAAGTAAGGAGGGAAAGCCTCAGGATACTAATCAATTGAAGAAATTGATTGAAAGTTGGAAAGGAACAGACAATCTCTCACTGCTTTGGATAAATTAAATGAAGATAAAAGAAAGACATTACATACAAAATATTCTCATTTAGTTAATGTAGCAGGAGAATCTATTCCTTCTTTAATTGATCAATTTATTTATGCAGCAAATGAGGGATATAAACCTCTCCTGTGGGCTGTTAAGGTGTCAGTAGTAGCTTTTACCTTGGCTGCATCCAAAAATTCTCGTGATTCGGTATCTCAAATTGCAACACTAGCAGCAGAAATGACTAGCATGACAGAAGCCTTGTTGGTTCAGAGGAAAAATTATGAGATTGCATTAGATCATTTGTCAAAATCGTGGAACACCACAGCGAAAAGCATGACTTTTTATATGGAAGAGGTTGACAATAAGATTCTAGCTTCGATTCTAAAGTCGTGCAGCTCCATCCACAGACTCTCGACACACTTTTGATAATGTTATTGGAATGGGATTGACTATAGAGCCAAATAGTACATATGTGTCACATCTTGGAACATTAACTTTTGATTCTCAGGAGAATTTAGGATTAATATCATGTGCTGAAAAAGGTGTAATCATTGGTAAATTTATCAATGTGTTACGAACTCAAAAAGCAATACAAAAGATATTAAATACTGATTTAGATGCATTAAATACTTTCTTGCACAATAGTCAAAATGAATGGTCTGAATTTTCTAATTTTACAATTAAAGAAAAAATCAAGTTTGTAAATCGTATTATGGCTGTTGTTCCTCCTAAGTTAGGTCAATGGACAAAGAGAATCTGATTAAATCATAAATTGGATTCAATTAAATTTTATTGTTTTATGTTTTATCTTTTAATATTAGATTAACTTTCTGATTATTCCATTATTGAATATGTTATATCTTACTTAAAGATTACTTAGTGTGTTTTTCCTTCTCTTTTTGTCTTTATTCTTATAATTGTTACCTTATATTACTATCTTTATAATTTTGCTATTATATTTTTTATTTTTATCTTTAATGAGAGCATCTTTAAATTCTATTTTTTATAATCATAATTTAGTTTTTAAATAATTTTTATTTTGATTGTCTAATAAAAAAAAACCAATCAAAATTATACTATTTTAAGGTAATTCTAAAATTCGGAGTTAATATCCAGATATTTAATAATTGTCATACAATTTATTTTAAAAAGTCATGTCCTCATTTAAGAAGATTTTGAATTCTTTAACTTCAATAAGACCTCCAATACAAAAAGAAACGATAATTGTTCCAGTTCCTGAATTAAGACCAATTATGTTAGCATATGATCTCAGATTATCCTTAGAAGGTGCCTTGAATGTATTGTTGATTGATGAATTGCTTGGAGCATTATTCTTGTCCTGGATTGTAGAGATTTTTATTTCTTATCCAGAATGGTCAAGTGGGTAAGGGTATTTTTGGAAATCCATGAAAGAAACAATGAGTGCCACATTAAATACTCATATGTCTACATCAAAAATCTGTCATCTAGCAACCTCATCTGTACACTTCAAAGGATTTACAAATAGGTCTTGTGCTCCATTTAATTCACAACCATTCCAAATAAAAGGTCATAGATCTTGGGAATTAATGACATCTGAAGATACCCTTTTAGTCATCTGTCTTGATTACACTTTAACTTTAAGGACCTTTGAACAATTTCAGAGATCGGCATTTAGGAATAATGGTTTCCAAATGATTGAAATATTATCAAAGAAAGAAAAACAAGAAATTGAATATATCGCAGGGAAGAGATTAAAATCTTATTATAATCATGAGTTGAGTTTTGAAAAATTATTAAAGAGAATTAAAGGTACGCCACAAGCTAATGCAGCGAAATCGAGCCATATAACCTTCACCTTGAAAAAAGGAGATTGTCCACCTGTCAAACTAGATGAGACCATCCTACCCCAGAAAACAACAGTCATATACCTAGGTATACATCTGGATAGAAGATTGACTTGGAGGGATCACATTAAGGCAAAACGAGATCAGGCCAACTGGAAGTTTCGTGAACTATACTGGCTGATAGGCAGACAATCCTCATTATGCTTTGAAAATAAAGTTCTCATATACAAAAGCATAATTAAACCGGTGTGGACGTATGGCATTCAGCTCTGGGGTTCAGCAAGCCACTCAAACATTGAGATACTCCAGCGCTTCCAAAACAATGTTTTAAAGGTTTTATGCAACGCACCCTGGTTCGCGAAAAATTCAGAAGTGCACGAGTATACAGAAATCCCCACAGTGAAGGAAGAAACAGACAGGTCACTTGTGGCCTTTATAGGCTGTCTATACAGAGTTTATACAGAGGCTCGAGTGCCATAAAAATTATTTAGCAGTTCAGCTTACCGATGCTAGTGATTGCATGTTCAATATTAAAGGGCTGTCACATCATTGAATGTGCAAGCCCAAATTGTGAATAGGAACCACAGATCTGTTTATATGCATCTAGTGAAAAGCTGTTAATTTAAAATTAAAAACAGACACTCTAATTTTATTTATATGATGTCTTATCAACATCTTACCTTTCGCTTTACCTTTTGGATTTACTTCGATTCTTGGTTCTTGACTTTTCGCATGCTTTACAAAACTTAAAAAAAAAAGATTTGACCTCTGCTAATAATGACTATTTCAGTAAGTTGTTTCAATTTCTCCCATAACAGTACAACATGACGATAGTATCAAAACAAATTCTAATAAGTCAACGAATAATCAAATTAATCGTAGCGAGAAATAGTTAAAAACAAAACGATTTTAATATTTCAGTTTTTGAGATGCTTTCAAGAAATGCAAGGAACTGTAAAAATTATCGTAACCGAAAAAAACTTGCAAGTCAAAAAATAAACAAAAATCCATTAACATCCGCAGAAAGGTTTCGGATGTATAGATTGCGGAAAAAAACAACTTTCTCAAGGAATTAAACCATCTGTGAATGAAGTTTTGTATACTCCATCAACTTCGAATTCGCGAATGACGTTCGAACTATCGCCTCAGCCTGTTACTATAGGTAAATATAATTCTCTTATCTCCATAATAATATAAAACAATGAATTATTTGACTAAATTTCAATTAAATCTAATTAAATATTTTTATTTAAAATAATTTCAATAAATTTTATTTTATCGTCCGTATGTATGTATTTGTATGGGTCTTCTAAGGAACATTCAAAATATAAAACTTAAAGTTTTTAACGACTATTCGAATTTTCTTCAATTTCTACTAACCACAGTATCAAACTTTTGTAAAAATGATTTAAATATGTAAATAAAAAATAAAATTTTAAAATTTATATGATTATTTTTATTTAAATAAAATAAAATAATTTTAATATAAAATTTTTAAATGCGTTGAAGAGAAGTAAATGCGTTGAAGAGAAGTACATACAAATAATAAGAAAGGTAGAAAGTGCTATCTCAATGATACAATGCTTAGACAAATCTTTCGAAAGAAAAACCGTTTTCTGTAAATAAAATTTACGAAAAAAGTTAATTCAACTTAAATTTAATACAGGAAAATTGCAGGATCACTTCTTGGAATTTGATAATATAGTAAGCCAAATAGAAAACATGTAAGAAAATGAAAAAATCTGTCATTTATTGCTTGGCATGCCGTCAGAGTATGAAGGTGTAATAACGGCGTTAGAGACAATGAGTTGTGACAAATAATTAACCATAGAATTTATAAAAACTCGTCTGCTAGATGCAGAAATTAAAATCAATGAAAAAATATTAGGAACTAAAAAATAAATAAAAGATAGTACTGATACAGATAATGCAGTTGACTTTAATGCACAAACATGTTACAGGTGTGGCCGCAAAGAACACAAAAAATTTCAATGTTTTTCTGGAGGAGGAAAATATAACGGACAGCAAGATAGAGGTAGAGGAAATAATTATAGAGGCAGAGGAAACAATTACAGAGGAAGAGGAAATAATTACAGAGGTAAAGCAAATCATTATGGTGAAAGATATCAAAATGCAAATATAGGTGAGACACAAGTAAGTGATGCGCAAATCCTAAACTATGATATTATGAAAGTAAAGCTAATTTTATAGAAAGAGAAGGAATAATACAGTATGTCATTGGTTCTGGAGCTACAGAGAATTTGGTGCAAATAATATCGGCACGTCAGTAATTAAAAATATAAATTAAATATATTAATCGTGATTTATCAAACAGACACAAAAGCACTTTGACAGCCGCCGCCAGTTTGCCACGTAAATTCCATAGAAAATTATTTTGTTCCTAGTTGCGCCTGGGTGAGGGTCAATACAAGGATTAAATAGTCTTAAAGGTAATATAATAACAGGTAATAAACCACATCCAAAGGCTGCTTTATACATTACAAAAAAGTTCTGAATACATGAACAAAAAACTTGCATTTACCATCCCGCTTACTCAACAGCTATGAAATATTTGAGTGTTGAGTGGTCATCTGTACCTAGTGGACACCGACTGCTGGCAACACCGCAAGTGATGACCGAAACCGCTAAGATCTCAGTAGACAGACTGTTGCTTCTCAAAAGCATTGGGAGCTCTAAGATATATTATGTTTCTTACAATTTGTAATTCAATAAATAAAAGTCTAATATACCCGTGATTATGGTATCTTTTTTGTTTCCCATAAAATAAATTAATATTTACATTATAAGTATAAACTCAAAAAACACAATTTTTAAGAGATCGATTTTTAAACCTTGATTTTTGATAATCGATTTATTAGGTAGCGATTCGAATCGGTATAAAAATCGTTCTTTTTTTAAGAATCAACAGTGGGCATCTAATAGCATTCAAAGAATTCTGGAATTGACTTGTCTTCTTGAAAATAAGAGCTGATTTTTGCCTTACTGGCTTCAAATTTTATTGAAGCGCGTCATAACGCTGACAGATCTGCGTTACAAAAAGTTTGGGTTCAGAAACGAGAATAATTACAAAATAGCCTTGTCTAATTTAAGAAAACTTTTAGGGACGACCTAAATTCCAGGAGCATCAGCATTGAAAACAGCTAACATTAATGAAACAGCGACCAGTCAGACGACGGCAGTAGCAGCAAACTGCAGCAGGAATAAAAGATCTAGACAAATATTTAAGCAATGAGATGCTTCACTGAACTAATGATCAATTAAAATAGTGGAACGAAAGGATATACCATATTCTACATAATTTTAAGAGGAAAAGATTAGGCATTGTGACTATCTCCGTTCCCTGTTAACGCGTTTTTTCTAAAGCCGACAATATTCTCAGTGATCAACGAACGACAGTCGTTCGTAGAAGAAGAAGAAAGAAGACAACGCGTCAAAATTGCTATTCCTCAACTAAAACATGGAAAGTAAAAAAACTATATTCAAATATATAAATTAAAATCATAGATGAATAATAAAAATTAAATCCAGATTACGCTCCCATACTGGGGAAACATAAAAGATAATGTTTCCCGAATCTTAAGTGAATGGAAATTAAGGAATAAAGACCATATCGTTGTTACAGATAATGCAAGCAACATGAAAAACGCAGTGGAAAAAATGGAGCTTAAGCATTTTCCATGTTATGCTCAAACGATTAATTTAACTGTTAAACACGCAACAACTGACGAATCAGCAAACCAATTAGTAAGGGACTTATTACGAAAATAAAAAATATAGATTCACACTTTAAACTGAGTGTGAAAGTGTGCGAAAAATTGAACCTCTCACTTTTTTTCGTGGGTAGGAGTGAAACGCAACACACGTCAATTCACAATCAGCTGATTAATTTTAATATTAAAATTAAGAAATAAGCTATTTATCTACAGTATTTTAACATAATATGTTTATGTGAGTACTTACTTACCCACCAGCAAGTATACTCCTCGTACTATTTCACTTAAATCTACTTTTATATACGGAAGAATATGGAGTCTATCAAGGAGTCTTTGTCTTCACTTACTGAAATGTTTAACGCCCGGATGAATGAATTTCAACAAGATTTGAATAAGACATCATCATCTGTATCATCTAGCGCTCTGCCTACTGAATTTAATAACTTTAGAAGTTTCATCGTTTCCGTGTTGAACACTTTGCAACGGCAGGTTGAGTGTCTAGCATTAGAAGTCGACCGGCATGAAATGAGGAGAAGGCGTAAGATGATCCTCTTCCACGGTGTCCCGGAGGATAAAAATGAAGATAGTTCTGCTAAAATCACAACTTTGATCGCTGACCATCTCGATCTGCAGAACTTTTCTACGGAGAGCATTAAGGACACATATCGCTTAGGCCGCCCCGCTGAGAAACCTAGGCCCATCGTAGTGAAGTTTAGAGGTGTGAGTGTGCGTAATAAAGTGTGGTTTGCTAAAACAAAACTCAAAGGCACTGGCTTAACTCAATCGGAGTTCCTCACGAAGAGTAGGCACGAGGCGTTTTTGGAGGCGAGGCAACGTTTTGGTGTCGGCAAGTGTTGGACTCGGGATGGGTGCATCCACATTATTGCCCCGGATGGATCTCGTCATCGTGCGGAGTGCAAAATGGATTTAAGCGTAATTCCAAGCGGTCCAGGTAAATCACCACAGAGCCCGTCAATTCCCAAAACGACGGCTAAAGTGATGGCTCCTCGCGTTAAGCGAATTGTTAAAAAGTAGATTATTGTTGTTTTGTCCTAGTTTCGTGTTTAACTTATATATTTAGGTATTAGGCACAATTATTGTTAATATGTTATTGTTTACTTTATTTAACCATAGATGATGTATTTAATCTATAGACAAGTGTGGCAGATTATAACTAGTACAATATTTTTCATTTTTTTGTCTATGGATTTCTAAGTCCAGCCCACACGATGTAAATTTTCCAACAATATTTTTAATATATTAATTTAAGTATTTATGAATATTATTATTAATTTTAATTATCTGTTTTTGTTCTCTTTAATCATTCGTTTTTTTTTTGTTGTAGTGCTTTGTTGTTATTTGTATAATATGTATTTCCTTCTTATCCTGTACTAGTTCTGGAGGTGATAGCAGCAACTATAGTTTTCACAGTATACTTTCACTTGGCGACACACTCGACTTACACTTCTCAGATGTTCTGAAAAATTTCAATCTAGTTCACATTAATGCTCAGAGTATTCCAGCGCACTATCCTGACATGTTATCATCATTTACAAATAAGAATATACACGCTATATTAGTGTCCGAGACATGGCTTAAACCATGTCTTCCTTCAACATCTTATTCGCTACCAGGGTTTCATTTGATTAGAAACGATCGTACTGGACGAACAGGAGGTGGAGTAGCAATTTACCTACGTTCCCACATTCCTTTTTTGATTGTTAGTATGTCTCAACAACAGGGGAACATAGACTCCGAACATCTTTTTATTGAGGTCAAATTTTCTCACTCCAAAATACTCCTAGGCGTCTATTATAATCCTAGTCTTACAATCGATTATTTCTCATCATTTGAAACCTTGTTAGAGCAATTTAAACCTTTGTATGATCATACTTTGTTGATGGGTGATTTTAACACGTGTCTTCAAAAGAATGATCACAGAGCTAATCGTCTTCGTTCCCTAATAAATGCAGCGGACTTAAATATTCTCCCCCTAAATCCCACTCATAGATTTCCGCATTGCACACCTTCTCTTCTGGACCTAATCTTTGTATCTTCCACTGACCTTGTTGCAAAACATGGCCAGTGCTCTGCTCCATTTTCTTACCATGATCTTATTTATTTATCTTATAAATTAAAGCCACCGAAAGCAAAATCAAGAATCCTTCTGCAGCGCAGTTTTGGTGGTATCGATCTAGAGAAATTGCAGGCGGATGCTGAAAGCATCGACTGGTCTGCTGTTTCTAATGCAAACACAGTTGATGAGCAAATATCAATATTTAACTCGTTGTTAATACAACTATATGACAAACACGCTCCGGTTCGCCCTGTTCGCATGAAGCATCTTCCGGCTCCTTGGCTTACCGCAGAAATCAAGAAACTCCAAAAGAAAAAGTTTGCAGCGAAGTCCAACTACAAATCTAATCCCAGCGATATCAATAAAATAAAGTATGTGAAAGCTCGCAATCGTTGCAATACGGTGTGTAGGGATAGTCAACGACGCCATATCTATAAGTCTGTCATCGAAGAAGATGATCCAGATAAAATCTGGAAGTTTCTCAAGTCTCTTAGAGTAGGTAAATCCAAGCATAATATAAATCCTCACAATATAGACTTAAATCTGATAAATCAGCATTTCTCTTCTTCGGCTACTATAAATAGTACAAATAAGTTAAACACACTCAACCATCTTTTCACCTTACCTACTCCTAATTCTCCTCGCTTTTCATTTAGTCAATTTTCCGAAAGTGATGTCAAGAGAAATATAATAGCTATTAAATCTGATGCAGTAGGAGCAGACTGTATAAGTCGTAAAATGATTATTCCTATTATTCGTCATATCGTTCCTACTATTACTTATATTTTAAATTCCTCAATTACTCTTAACAAGTTTCCTTCTTCTTGGAAAGATGGGCAAATCTTTCCTCTTCCAAAAATATCTACCCCCTCTTCTTTTTCTGATTATCGTCCAATATCTATTCTCCCATTCCTGTCTAAATTACTCGAACGACTGGTACATAGCCAATTGAGTACTTTTCTTTACAAGCACAATCTTTTAAACTCTTTTCAATCCGGTTTCCGTCCTAAACATAGCACTACTACTGCCTTAGTCAAAATCACGGACGACATCAGAGAAGGTATGGATAACCAAAGACTTACTGTGTTGGTATTACTAGATTTCAGTAATGCTTTTAATACGGTGGACTTTGACATCCTGTTAGCTATTATATCATCTCTTAACATATCTCCTGAGGTTGTTGACTGGTTTCGTTCATACTTGTGCGGTCGCCGGCAACGCATTCGGATTGAAGACTCTTATTCCGATTGGTGCACAGTTAATGCCGGTGTCCCACAAGGTGGCGTGTTGTCTCCTCTTCTATTTTCAATTTTTATTAATTCTATTTGTCCTCAAATATCTTCTCGCTACCACCTTTATGCAGACGATTTGCAAATTTATGCCGAGACATATGTCGCGGATCTACCTCAAACAATTGAAAATATAAATAAAGACCTATCCTCTATAGCCGCTTGGGGAAAATCGTACGGCCTTAACTTAAATGCAGCGAAATCGCAGGCAATTATTGTTGGCAGTCAAAGGATTCTGTCAAAAACTAGATCTCTGCATATACCTGCAACAGCAATAGATGGTGTTCAGATTCCTTATAATGAAAAAGTGAAAAATCTTGGTGTAATAATTGATCAACACTTATCATGGGGTCCGCAAGTAAACGAACTGAGCCGAAAGATGTTTGGAGCTATTGCCTCTCTTCGCAGATTGCGAAATTTTCTTCCGATTCCTACCAGAACTGCGTTAGCAAATTCGCTCCTTTTACCAATTCTTGATTATGCTGACATTTGTTATCTTGACATCAAGGAGGAGCATCTGAACAAACTTGAGCGACTCCAAAATCTTTGTATACGGTTTATTTTTGGCCTTAGAAAATATGACCATGTTTCTCAATTTCGTAAAAAGCTCAAGTGGCTCCCAATCCGCTTCCGCAGGAATACTCATATTCTTCACCTTGTCTACTGCGTGCTGTTTAATCCTTCAACTCCTTCCTATCTAAAAGAGCGTTTTGAGTTTCTGCGTGATTCCCATCCTTGTTCACTTCGCTCTGCTCAGAATCTCACTCTTAAGATTCCTGCCCACTCTTCCTGTTTCTTCACAAAGTCTTTTACTGTAGTAGCTGCTCGTTTGTGGAATTCAATTCCTCTACGCATAAGAAATGCTAAAACTTTGGATAATTTCAAAACTTTATTAAAAGATTATTATCTATCCCTGTAAGCCTTTTTCCTTAGCCCTTTACCTTCTTTTTAGTCCTTTTTTCCTAATATATTAATTATTTTTATTACTTTTTGTAGTCTATTATAATAAGTATAGTGTATATTACGTACAACTAATAATATACTGTGTGGTAGACATTAATATGTCCTTTTGTATTTATGTATGTGTGTATGTATGTATGTATGTATGTATGTATGTATGTATGTATGTATGTATGTATGTATGTATGCATGTATGTATCTATGTATGTATGTATGTTTGTGTGTATGTATTTATTTATACAGGTATCTATGCATCTATAAGTATATATGTATCGTGTCATAGAATGTACACCGCCTACCCTTATCATGTGAACTTACTCCTCTACCTCAAGGTTGCCTGGAAGAGATCGCTTCTAGCGATAAGGCCACCTGTTGTGCATCTCTTCTTTGTTTTTTGTATGTATGTATTTCAATGTTTCTCTTGTGGTGTACAATAAAGTATATTATTATTATCATTATTATTATTATAGGAATAAACTTGAGCCCGGAGAAGACTTTCTTTTTCATTCCAGATTTCGGAGAATGTACATCATGGTATATGTCAGGGGGATTTGTAAGCCAATTTGGAACTGAAATTCCAAGCATTCGGCCACAGGGAAAAAACCCAATGATGATCTTTACTTCAATGCTAAAAGTACAGCAGTGTCATTACAGATATTAAATATCAATCATATAAGCGTCTCTGCAAGATTAAGACTGAGCCCATAGCTCTTAGTTATATGCAGTTGGCAAGAAGTTGGACTTGCTTGGCCAAGGATATATAGACCTCAAGCACTAATGACGCTTATATGGGAGTCACAGCACATTAAATTGATAATGAATATTTGCTAAAATCTGTTTTATTAGAGTGTACGCCTCTTACTGGCTCTCATACTGGGGAAAACATAAAAGATAATGTTTCCCGAATAAAGTCCTTATCGTTGTTACAGATAATGCAAGCAACATGAAAAACGCAGTGGAAAAAATGGAGCTTAAGCATTTACCATGTTATGCACATACGATGCAACAACTGACGAATCCGCAAACCAATTAATAAGGGGCTTAATTACGAAAATAAAAAATATAGTTTCACACAATTAACGGAGTGTGAAAGCGTGTGAAAAATTGATCTTGTATCAGAAACAAAATGGACCTAATAATGTGGTCCCAAAAAAACTACTACAGGACGTGTCAACAAGGTTGAACTCCACATTTAAAATGCTGGAAAGATTCATAGAATTGGAAAGAGCCGTCAAAGCCGTCAAATTGAACCTCTCACTTATAGGAATAAACTTGAGCCCTGAGAAGACTTTCAAATGTAACGTTAGCCACTACAAAAAAGCCTTATTAAAAAGACAACTTACAACCGAGAATTTAACATATACATATACAAAAAAAATGAGCCTAAAACCCTATTTCTAATAATCACATCAATTAATGTAATAAACCATAATAAAGTTTAATCTTAATACACCTTGCATACGCCAGCACACACACACACACACACACAAAACACTGACCCAACAGATTTTTTTTGTTTTTTGTATTTAATTTATTTCTTGTTTTTTGTTAACAATTACCTACTAAGATGTAATTTTCTTTTTTTTAACTGGAGGAATTGTCATTTTTTTTTATTGCCATGCTCCCGCCCAACACCCTAGGGAGCTGGGTAATACTGAAAAACAGCGCTGTCTGAGACTCTGGCCTCAGCAGCATCAGCTGGTCTAGGTTTAAAGAATTTATTTCCCAAAAGAATTAAAAAAAATTCACTTACATGAGAAACAACATTTTTTCTTATATGTACTTAGTAACATTTAACACTTAAGCACTGAGCGCACTTTGTTACATTCTAAATAAAAAGATTGTTACGATCTAAATGTAGAAATTACTATTTTACAAAAACAAGAACATTATAATTTATATTATAAACACAACCAGTAAGAAAGAGGGTGATCTGAGAAAAAATACAAGCATACTCACTACATTGTTGTGAGGTATTCGTACAAATTAGTTACTTAGATTAAATTATACTAGGGCCCAATTTCACCAATGATGTCGTTATCCAAGAATAACTATGCCAGGTATAAAATTATTCGCTGCATTTACTCTCAGAATAACTCCTAGTACGTTTCACCGCTTTGTAAAGACAAAATGTTAATCCTAGTATAACTATTCTTAGATTAATGTTTTTTTTTACCTGTGGCACATTGAATGAGAATTGAATGTAAATGCAGTCAAATTAAATAGACTTGTCATTATCTCAGTACAGTATAGCATAACAGGACATTTTTAATTTAGTCGTCACTTTGAACTTATGTCAATGTGTCAGTGCTATTTTTCAAGTTAATTTCGTTTAGTTTGCTATGTGTTTTAAAAATTATAATAAATTAAATAATAATAAATTTAATTAATAATTAATTTAATTAATAATTAATTTAATTTAATAATAAATTGTATGCTGCTGCTTTAGATAAACGAAATCTAATTATGAAATCCTTTTCATCGTAGTTGCAAAAATGCTCATTTCTTTCTTTAAACCACCTTGGACGTCTCAAAATAAAATAGTTATCTTCACTATCGCTTTCACTGTCCGATAAAATTCTTCTCAAACGCTGCATTTTAATAATATTTTCTCCTAATTACAATTCAATGTGCAAAAATATGAATCAACAGTTTACTGACATAAAATTTGACACCATTTTGATTTTATCTGAGGAATAAGCCGGTTATTCTTTCAAAATTCGCGGTATAAGAGTTACTCTCGTATAGCTTTGTTATACTCAGGATAAGTAGTTGGTGAAATGAAAGCATGGTTATCTTAGAGTAAATAACAGCTTTATCCTAGGAATAAAAGTTATTCTACTTTGGTGAAATCGGGCCTAGAAGTGGTAAATGGTTATTTAGAATATAAGGTTTTTTTTTTTTTTGAATATATGTATGGATTCTGCATTTTTGATTTCGATTGGTAATTTATTATAAATCTGTGCCCCTTCAAACATAATATTTCTTTTATCATAGTTAGTACGAGGACTGTGCAGATGTATGTGATTAGATTTTCTTAAAGCCCGTTTGTGTATGTCTATATTTTTTGTAAAATTAATATTTGAATGTATATTATTTTTAAGTATTTTATAAATAAATATGCAGGTATTATAGACATATGTTTGTTCAATATTTAAAATTTTCGTTTCTTTATATATTGTATTCGTCGGTGTTAGGTAATCATACTGAAATAATACTTTTATTAGTTTATTTTGGGCGCGTTGAATTATATCTATATTGGATTTAGCTGCTGTACCCCATATTTCAATACAGTAGTCTATGTGTGGTTTTACTAAAGAGTTGTAGACAATATAGCGTACGTTTTTTGGAATACAATTAGCAATACTACGTACAATACCAGTAAGAGACGAGAATTTACCTCGCAGTTTTCTTAGGTGCGGTTTCTATGTTAAATGGGAATCTAGCTCTATTCCAAGATACTTTTGGTTGTTACTTTTAACTATAACATTATTATTTACTAGAAGCGGCTTGTAGTGTTTTAATTATTTATTTTTTGGAGCAAAAATAATGTAATTCTTTTTACTAGCATTTATTGTGAGTAGCCGTTACCCGATTACTCGATTTATTTAAACTACTTTATATATATTAACTTTCTTTTATGTTCTTTATGTTTTTTTCTTCATGGCAATAAACGATTATTATTATTATTATTATTACTTCTACTACACATCAAATACCCATAAGTACTATATCGTAGAACGTACAAAAAATTCACAATCTCAAAAAAGAGTAATTGATAGTGACCTTGTTGATTTATTTCCCAGAGTCCCATTCTCATTAGTAGAGGAACGTTCTTTCTAAAAATTTGCCCGACACATACCTGGATACGAGTTACCATCACGAAAAACGATTTCTAACATATTAATCCCTACGTTATAAGATAAAACGGTCCAGCAAAAAAAAGAAGAAGTAAATAATATTGAATGGATATCCCTTACCACAGACTTATGGACGTCTCGAGTCAACGATTCTTACATTGCCATAACAGGGCACTATGTATCAAAAGACTTGGAATTAAAATTATTTTCGCTTAAATGTGAACAGTTTGAGGACACGCACTGTTATGATGTTAATGTTATTATTGAAACATCCATTTAGTCTTCAACAAGTTTATTATTATTTAGTATAATCAATATTACATTATAAGGATTGAGTTTAAGGATAACAAGTCGGTGATGCTTCACTAGTCATAATGTATCTATTCATCTAGAGCTGTCATACCATAAACTATAAAACTACAGATAATATTAACTAACTCATATATAACACACAAAATTACTATTACAAAGCAAAAAAAAACAAAGAAACACGGAAACATATCGCAGAATTAAGTAAAAATATCAATATAAATATAAGGAAAGACAGAAAACAAAAAAGGGCAAATACTTTTCAATATCATATTAAGAAAACAGGTGGAGTAAAGAAAGCGTTCAAAGAATTAGAATCGAAAAACAATTGGATGCCAAATATCAAGGATAAACAAGGAAGAAGTACTTCAAAAAGACCAGATATATTAAATATTGCTACGGAATATTATAAGGAGCTGTACAAAAGCAAAAGGAACGAATTTGATACGAATACGACAGACGATACGCAAGATACTGAACTTATACCACCAATTCTAAAAGAAGAAACAGAAAGAGCTATTTCTACGCAGAAGTTAGGAAAAACGCCTGGACCAGATCTAATTACCAATGAACTCCTTAAAATATCCATGCCGGTAATCGTTCCTAAACTAACCAATTTGTTCAATGAAATAGTAACAGCAGAGGTTATCCCAGATGATTGGACGAAGTCAATGATAGTTTTATTACACTGGCCAATAAGCCTAATGTCAAATATATATAAAGTATTTTCTAAAATAATATTGTTTAGCTAACACCCTCGATGAAAACCAGCCGATGGAGCAAGCTGGATTTAGGAGCAACTTCTCAACCATTGACCACATACACGTCCTACGCCAGATACTTCAGAAATATAGAGAATACAACAAAATATATTATTTGGGTTTCGTTGACTTCAACAAGGCATTTGATTCCCTGGAACACCACTTTATATGGCAAGCATTAGAACAGCAAGGGGTCCACAAAAAGTACATACGCATACTAAAAATGATTTATGGTAAAAGCACAGCACAAGTAAAACTGGAAAGGTCAGGTGAAGAATTCCCGATAGAAAGAGGCGTCCGCCAAGGAGACCCTATCTCACCGAAAATATTCTCAGCTGTGTTGGAGTTGATCTTTAGGAGACTGGATTGGGACAATTTCGGGCTTAACATAAACGGAGAAAAATTGAGTCATTTGAGGTTCGCTGATGATTTAATACTTTTCGCCGAATGCCCGATGACCTTGGAGAAAATGCTACAGTAATTATCAGACGAAAGTGCAAATGCAGGGCTCACAATGAATATAACAAAGACAAAAGTAATGAGCAATTCCTCACAAAAAGTTGCTATTTCAGTGAATAATCAGCAATTAGAGTATGTAAATGAATACATTTATTTGGGACAATTAGTATCAACGACAGAGAGTATGCAGAAAGAAATAGAAAGAAGAATAGCAAACACTTGGAAGAGATTTTGGTCGTTGAGTGAAATAATGAAAAATAAAGAAATGCCTATGACAGAGAAACGAAAAGTTTTCAAAGCTTGCATTCTGCCATGTCTCACATACGGGTGCCAAACTTGGGCCTTAACTGAACATCAACAAAATAAATTAAATATATGTCAGAACGGGTTAGAGAGAAGCGTATTAGGAGTAAGAAGAAGGGATAAAATACAATTAAAAAATATCAAAGGAAAGACTAAGTTTGGAAAGGTTCAATCGGTATGCAGAAAATTAAAATGGCGTTGGACAGGGCATATGATGAGAGAAAAGAAAGAGAAATGGACCAGAATAATTACGGAATGGTACCCTAGAGAAAGCAGAAGAAGTAGAGGAAGACAACCAAAGCGATGGGAGGACGACTTGAAGCAAGTAGCGGGGCCAGAACGGTTACGTACAGCACAGGACAGAAACAAATGGAAATCCTTAGAGGAGGCCTTTGTCGAAAGACAAGCTGTTAAGAGGGGAGATAATCCGAATGCCGAGTATACGTTTAAGTTTAGTTAATTTATAATCTTCTAACCTCTATTGTTATCATATATTTAAAAAGTAATGTTTAGTCAAATAAGGTAAATCTAACAGCAATAAAGGCTTATTTTATTTTATTTTATTTTTATTTTATTTATTTATTTTATATAACACGCACAATAGTCCAAATATCCGAGCTGCATTGCGCGAGACGACCAACGAGTGGGATCTTACAAATAAAATAAAATTTATTGGAAGTAACAATGCAGCTAACATAAAGAAAACCATAGCCGACATAGGGTGGAAGCATTACGGGTGATTTGCCCGTACCCTAAACTTGCTGCCCTTTGTAGAATCCAAACTACTTTAGACAAGGCGAAGACTATCGTCCGGCATTTTAAAACTAGCACAGTAGCCTTAGAAAAATTATTAAAAGCGCAAACACGGGATAAGCCAGATGATACACCAAAGCGGTTGATCCACGAAGTATCAACGTCGAATTGTTGAATTAGAAAATTATGTATGTGCCACTATCGCTGTCCTTAGGAAAGATTTACCAATTTTATCTTTAGAAGAGTGGAAGATGCTGAACGAACTGTGCAAAGTTATAAAGCCTTTTGAAGAAGCTACCAAAGCTATTAGTGGCGAAAATTATATGACCGCCAGTACCACACGCTGTTTGAAGAATTCTTGCGACCAACTGCTTCTGGAAGTATTTATGGATATGACAAATAATAATATTAGAGAACTTCAGACAGGATAAGACAGAAGACTTGAAGGTATCGAGTGAAGCGGCGCATGTTCTATATGTACCATTTTAGACCCAAGGTACAAAATGAATGTATTTTCGGACAGGGCAGCTGTAAGGGCAAAGAAAACCATAGCAGAGTTGGTGGCGGCTATTATTAGTCAGCAACGTGCACAAAATGAAGCCCAGCAATCCACTTTAACTTTGACCAGTACGGGACAAATTTTCACCCTGGTCAATTTTAAATACAATTGTGGGTACGTCACTCCTTTGTCAAGTGCAATAAAGTAGATTCTTACGTCACAGATTTGCTGATGTTCAAAGAGAACGGCCAATTTAATTGCCCTCTGAAATGGTGGCGACTAAACCACCACATTTACCCCAACATTGCCATACTTTTTCCAGGGTGGACAATCTTCAAAGTAAAAACTAGTAATGCTTATTTCGGTTGTAAATGTGAAACACGTTAACAGATGGCAGTTTCCTAGAAATAAATTGATGACTTTCATGTTAGTTCTATTAAAATGCCATAGATGGCGGACTTTGCTATGTGAAAATAAATTCTATGAGTGTGACCAGTAAAATTTTAATTGAGGTCGTTGGTAGTTATTTTTTATAAAAGATATTCTTTGAAATTTGGTTTTAAGTATAAAACAACCATTTAAAATATTATGTAACTTCAAAAGTATCTATTCCAACTAAGTTAGAAAAATATATTTCATAATAAATATTTTTTGAAACAAATATACTCGTATTTTGATAAAGTCTAATAAAACGATGGTAGGATGATAGGGATGTTATGGATGTTATTTATTTAACAGGCAACACTAGCTAGACTTTCTTGACATGGTATTTTTTCAAATTCAAAATCAAACATGACGAAAACCAGGCATCAGTGTTACTGTTTTCTTCTGTTTTATTTTGTAATTTAATCGTTCATAGTGCTGCTTCCACCTTAGTCCGTCGAGTCGAGCCCTTGTTCCTCCGGCCGTGTTGAGTTTGTGCTTATAACGTGAACTAAAAAAACCGAGAAAGGACTATTACATAGTATTAGTGATTAGTTAGATAAGTATTATGTCTTCTCTGTCTTTTTTCTCTTCTTTGTCTTTTTTTTTTCGCGGGTAGACTCCAAATAGTACAGACGTAATTTAATAGCTCTATATAATTTAATATTTTAAAATACTTACAGTGCATATTATGTACTAAAGTTTGCACAGTGCTTAAGTTGGCTGTAAACTCTCTCTCACACAAACCATCCCATTTCCCATTCCATCCCTCCCCATGATAGTGCGAAATTTGATTAATCTACCCCAGGAGGGTACCACCAGCGCACATCGCAGTGGAGAATCCCTCTCTGGACATCCATGCTCAGGTCGTACAAAACCTAAGCGTGGATGCTCAGGCTGCCCTCCGAATTCTGGGGGGGGGGCAATTTTGCGCTCTCGTCTTCTGTTCGGGGCAAACGGAGCAGGCTGCGTAAGGCTACCCCTTTCACGCTCACTGTGGACTTCTGCAACATAAGGGGGCTGAATTCCAACCTCAACACCGTCAACTTCCACCTAGAGACGACGAAGCTCTGCTCCCGCCGCCTCGACAGCCTTGAAGAGCGGGACCTATCCATCCTCTGGCTACGTGTAGATTGCGATGATCATCCGCGAATCTACGCGTGCCTGTATAGGTCTCATAGCGGTAATGCCGAAACTGACCGACTCGTTGAGCACATCCAAATGGCTACAGATTCCGTGCTGCAACAGATCCCATCCGCAGAGATCGTGATTCTCGGCGACTTTAACGCCCATCACGCCGAATGGCTTCGATTTCGCATTAGCATATGATCTGACACAACTTGTTACCTCGCCAACGCGAATCCCTGATGTGGAGGATCATACACCTTCCCTGTTGGACCTTCTGTTGACCTCTCACCCGGACGGCTACCTGGTCTCCGTCGACCCTCCTCTTGGTTCGTCGGACCACTGCCTTGTCCGGAGTACAGTGCAGGTTACGCGCTCAACACGGCCTCGCTTTGCGGGTTGCCGCCGAGTATGGCACTACAGGTCAGCGGATTGGGACGGGATGCGGTCATTCTTTGCATCCTACCCATGGAGGGAGATATGCTTCTCGCCGGATGATCCAGACGTCGTTGCTGACTCTGTCACCGATGTGGTACTTCAGGGTATGGAACTATTTATTCCGTTCTCTGCAGTGCCCATCGGAGGCAAATCCCAGCCTTGGTTTGTCGCTCCTGCAAGACGGCATCTCGCCGAAAGCTGGAATGCTACCAAGCCTGGGCTGTCGCGTCGTCGTCTAGTGATGCAAACACCAGCATTTTGAAAAAGGAGTATAACTTTGCCTCTAGGTCCCTCAAAAGTGCTATTGCTAATGCAAAGTCGAAGCACATTAGTAGAATTGGCGAGAGATTGGGACGTCTCCCTTCAGGAACACGTGCGTTCTGGTCTCTCGCCAAGGCTATTTTAGGGAATTTCTGTCAGCCTTCTTTTCCACCTCTGCACACGGAGGATGGCTCGCTGGCCCATGACGCGAAGGAGAAAGCTGATATTTTGGGCTCTCTCTTCGCGTCCAACTCGACTCTGGATGACCAAGGAAACTCACCACCGACAATCCCGCGGTGCGATACTACGATGCCGGAAGTTCAATTCCGGCAAAGTGCAGTTCGCAAAGCACTTCTTTCCTTGGACATCCATAAGTCGAGTGGGCCCGATGGCATCCCTCCGATCGTGTTGAAGACATGTGCTCCGGAGCTGGCACCGGTCTTAACGCGTCTTTTCCGGCACTCCTACTCATTAGGCGTAGTCCCGAAATCTTGGAAGGCCGCTTTAGTGCACCCGATCCCAAAAAAGGGTAACCGATCGAATCCGTCCAATTACAGGCCTATAGCCATTACCTCCTTGTTCTCCAAGATAATGGAGTCCCTTATCAACTGCCAGCTCCTGCGGTACCTAGAGGAGCACCGGCTGATCAGCGACCGTCAGTATGGCTTTCGTCGAGGTCGCTCAGCCGGTGATCTTCTTCTAGTTTACCTGACACATAGATGGGCAGAAGCAGTTGAGACCAAGGGGGAGGCGCTTGCAGCCAGTCTGGACATAGCGAAGGCCTTTGATCGGGTATGGCACAAAGCGCTTCTTTCGAAGCTACCTTCCTATGGGCTCCCCGAGAAATTATGCAACTGGATCACCAGCTTTTTGGCAGATCGGAGCATCAAGGTCGTTGTTGACGGTGCTTGCTCTGATCCTAAACATGTCAATGCTGGTGTTCCACAAGGCTGTGTACTGTCTCCTACTCTGTTCCTTCTGCATATCAATGACATGTTGGAAATCAGCAACATTCATTGCTATGCAGACGACAGCACTGTGGAAGCCCTGTACACTGGCCGCGCTAATATTTCTCGGGAATACGTCGACGAGTGTCGGAACAAACTTGTGTCTGAAATCGAGTCGTTGCTTACCAAAGCCTCGGATTGGGGTCGACTAAACGTAGTCCAATTCAACCCCAAAAAGACACAAGTTTGCGCGTTAACCGCTAAAAAGTCGCCATTTGTCGTCACTCCTCAATTTGAGGACACTCCCCTGTCTGCCACAGCCAGTATCGGAATACTTGGCGTCGACATTTCGAGCAACGTCCAGTTCCGTGGTCAATTGGAAGGTAAGGCCAAATTGGCCTCAAAGAAGCTTGGTGTGCTCAGTAAGGTGAGACAGTGCTTCACGTCGGGTCAGCGTCTTAGTCTCTATAAGGCGCAAATTCGGCCCCACATGGAGTACTGTTCTCATCTCTGGGCGGGAGCACCCCAATACCAGCTACTTCCATTTGACCGCATTCAACGAAGGGCGGCTCGGGTTATCGACGATCAAGCACTTTCCGATCGGCTTGATCCTTTAGCTTTGCGTAGAGATGTTGGATCACTCTGCATCTTCTACCGCATTTATCACGGGGAGTGTTCCGAGGAATTGTTTGGACTGATCCCGGCAGCAGATTTTCACCATCGGACATCGCGCCAAAACCGCAACTTCCATCCACACCACCTCGAGCGTTCCAGCGTTCCACAACAGTGCGATTTTTAAGGCATTTTCTACCACGCACAACCACTCTGTGGAACCAGCTGTCGCCGGCGGTCTTTCCAAACCATTACGACTTGGCGACCTTCAAGAAGAGAGCGTATTCCTTCCTGAAAGGCCGGCAACGCATTTGCAAGCCCTGCAGTGTTGCAGATGTCCATGGGCGGAGGTGATCACTTTCCATTCGACAGGCCCCGAGTTCGATCCTCACCTCAACGAACATTATTTTCCATTTTATAAATTTTTCTGTAGTGATCAGAAACAACACCATCACAATGAGTACATGCCAAGGATGCAATAAAGATATTAAAAAGTTAAATGAAAAAATTTTATGTAGCTCACAGTCCTGCAATAATGAATATCATTTGGCATGCGTTAACATAACAGTAGAAGCTAAAAATAAACGTAATTGGAAATGTCCGAGCTGTTTAGTGGTTTTACTATCTGAACAGCGAAAGGCAGGCGTGTCAAACGATAATACCCCATTCAAATCAGCTATTGAGAACACTTACGATGCTAATGTGACACTCCGTCGTCAGAAGACCTCTTCAAATCCTAATAATACATGTACCTGTAACACCACAAACCTCCGAACAGAAATTTTGTCCATTCTAAGGTCTGAACTGCCAGGAATAATAAGAGAAACAATAACATCGGAATTCGTTGCTATAAAAAAAGAAATAAGTTCTTTGAACGAATCGATTGATTTCGTTAGTTCTCAATACGAAGACATGAAAAACGCTTTAGAAAAACGGTCAGAAGAAGTCCAATCGCTTATTTCCCAATCAAATAATTTGATGAGTACGGTCACAAACCTACAAACAACTTTATCTCATATGTAACAAGACGCACGGCAAAATAATATAGAAATTCACTGCTTACCAGAGTTTACTAACGAAAATCTAATCAATACCATTCAACAGATGAGTCGTGTAATAAGTTTTCCCTTGGCAGACAACGACATAGTAGCGTGTTATAGAGTTTAAAGAAAAGACAAATTATCTAAGAAACCAAAGACAATAGTATGCAGATTCGTCAACAAATTAAAAAGGGATAATTTCTTGGCTGCAGTATATACTTACAATAAAAAACATCCCAACACTCGTCAATTATTATTTTTTGCTTTTATTTTTTCTATATACTTACCCTTCGGATCACAGGCCAGTGAGAGCAACATTAAACATTCTTCCCAAAACAAAAAGTCGGTGCAAGTTCAACCAATGCCCCAGATCCCAATTAAAAAACGAAGAGGAAGTACAAACGTATAAACAAATGCTGAATAATAACATAGTAAACCTACAAGAGAAATGGAGAGACGTGAGCACCGTTCAGAATCTCTACGACGACATCACAAATGCAATAGACACCAGTTTGAAAAAAGCTTATCAGGTTTCACACGACACAAATCAAGGGAAAAACCAAGTACTATCAGCCCGTACTCGCGCATCAATCTACAGAAGACAAGAATTACAAAAGACAAAACCAAAATCAAGAGCCTTGAAAAATGAGCTAAAAGCACTCTACAAACTCATAAGTAAACTTATCAATCTGGACTACAAGGCACACCGCACAAGAACCATCGAAAAGCATCTTAATGATGCAAATAGTGTTAAGAAAGCATACAAAGAATTGAGAACACACAAGGTATGGATCGAAGAGTTGAAGGACAACACAAACAATACCCAAAATAGAGCAGATATATTGAAAATAGCAACAAAATTTTATAAGAACCTTTACAGCGCACCGGATCATTGTGAAAATGAATTACCGAACACACATAGAGTGGATGAGAGAGTTATCATAGATGAATCCGAAGTAACTAAAGGGATTAAATTACTAAAAATGGAGAAAAGCCCAGGTCCCGACGGGTTCACCAACGAAGTCATAAAAATTGGATGTGAGTACCTGACAAAGCCACTAACTCAACTGTTCAACCAAATACTATGCACCTCTTACATCCCGCGTCAATGGTCAGAGTCCGATATTATCTTGCTTTACAAAAAAAGAGATCCTAATAACATAAATAATTACAGACCAATAAGCTTACTACCATCACTATACAAACTGTTATCTTCAATAATAGAGAAAAAAATAAAAGAAAAAACAGAGAAATACCAACCTATTGAACAGGCAGATTTCAGAAGAGGTTTTTCAACTATAGATCACGAGAGGGTTCTTGCTAGTAACAAAAACTTTGAATAAATATATATAAAGTTGATAGAATTAACAACTATTACAATTCAATTAAAATCATGATTATGGATTTGCTTAACCATGTTCTTAATCTTATTATTGAATTGTTAATTTGTTTTTAAATATTTATATTGATTTATTAAAACGAATTATTTATTATTAAATTGTTAATTTTTTCAATATTTATATTGATGTATTAAAAATGAATTATTTTTATTTATTAAATTGTTAATTTTCTTAGATATTTATATTGATTTATTGAAAATGAATTATTTATTATTTATTAAATTGTTATTTTTAAAAAAATATTTATATTGATTTATTAAAAGTAAAATTATTTATCAAGTTGTCAATTTTTTTTAATATGTATATTGATTTATTAAAATGTACTAGAACCAATTTGCATTATGTATAAAAATTAAGAAATTTTATTAATTAGTATCTTCTGTTTCTAAATTAAACTAAATTGAATTGGATAGTTACCATAAATGTTTAAGATTAAAAATTGTCATTATATTATGGAAAGCGAGAAATAAAATGGCTTTTTATTATTTATTTTATTTATTATTTGTTTTATATAGATTTTTTTGTACGAAACAATTCTCATTCGATTCTTTAAATATATATTATCAAAACATTAGAGGAATGAAGACTAAATTACGCGATATTAACACAAACGTTTTAGCTAATAATTACAATATAATTGTCATTACAGAATCATGGCTAGATAGTAATATTTATGATGCAGAAATTTTTGACTCTCGATATGAAATTTTTAGAAGGGATAGGCAATGTTATAATTCCTCTGGAAAAAGTAAAATTGGAGGAGGAGTACTTGTTGCTATTAACAAGTCGTATAAAGCAACAAGAATTTGTACGTATGAAAGTGAATGTGAAGACATTTGGATCAAAATAGATATACCACTGCAAAATAAATCTATTATTGAAATTTATTTTTGCGCAATTTATATACCCCCACCTCTTAGTGTTGCTACTTTAAAAAAATTTACAATTAACACATCCACTTTCATAGACAAGTTAAATAACGTTTTTATAATAGGTGATTTTAATATAGGCAGTATTTCATGGATAAAAGATAAATATACATACACACAACCACAAAACTTTAATACTAGTTTGGGATACACCCTAATTGATTTTATGTTATCAGCAAATTTAAACCAATTTAATAATGTGAAAAATAACCAAAATAAATATTAATTTTGGAATGAAATTAATATTGGATTTAGTACTGACAAATTGGGAACACGATATTGCTGTTGAAAAAAGTACAAGCCCCTTATCTAAAGTGGACCAGTACCATCCACCCGTCGAAATCACTATAATTTGTCTAAAATGAAAACGTTAAAATGTAAAACATTTTTACAACGTAATTTCTTCAAAGCTGATTATAATCGTATTAACAAAAGACTAAGCAGCATAAATTGGCATGACGAATTAAAAGAATGCTCTAATATCGATAACTCTGTTACAAGATTTTACAGTATTGTTGGTAAAATTGTTGAGGAAAATGTACCTTAATATTTGAATCGTAACAGCAAGTACCCTCGATGGTATAGTAAGAATCTCATAAGGCTTTTAAGGGAAAAGGAAACGCATAGAAAACAATTTAAAACTTTTGGAAATAAGCTTGATGGATATGAATTTGATATATTAAAAGAGAGAACTACTAAGCTTATTCAATTCAATTTAATTTAAAAAAAAAAGAGTGAGAATACGATAAAAAAAAAAATTAGTCCCGCTGAGTTTCTTTCGCCAGTTCTTCTCAGGTCAGAGGTTTCTTCTTTCCGAACTGGTGGTAGACTCATGACGTTCAGTAAGAAATTGTAACAATTTTTATGCTGAATAAAATATTTTGATTTGATTTGATTTGATATTAATAAACTATATTTAGCATATTGCAAAAAAGTCGAAGAATTAATTATAAAATATCCAAAAAATTTCTGGTCTTATACAAAAAGCAAAAGGAAAGTAAAAATTACTATACCGGGTACTATGAAATTAGGAAATAGACATGCTAATGACAGTGAAGGGGTAGCTAATCTTTTTGCAGAACATTTTTCGTCCATATATCTTGCCAAACCGTATAATACAGTTTCTTCTAAACACTTAACTATGTCAAAAAGCAACGTCAAGGGCTACAATATAGGTACTCTCAGTATAACAGAAATATCTCCAGCAGACATAGAAACTAAATTGAAGACCTTAAATGTAAATAAGGGCTCAGGCAGCGACGGCCTTCCACCCATTTTCTACAAAATGTGTGCTAAGGAACTGTCTATTCCCCTCTTCCTTTAGTTTAACAGATCCCTACGAGAAACAGTCTTTCCTTCAATATGGAAGGAGGCTCTAGTAGTTCCAATACCTAAATCAGGAGATAGAACAGAAATTTCTAATTATATACCAATTAGTTTATTGAGTACTATAGCTAAGGTTTTCGAATCATTGATTTATCCTAATCTTTATTGGCACATAAAGCAGGTGCTAACTGTCCACCAACATGGCTTTCTTAAAATGAGATCCACAGTGACAAATCTCGTTATATTTGTGGAAGATATCTTAAGTAAAATTAGTTCGGGCACAGAAGTCGATGCCATTTATACCGATTTTAGCAAAGCTTTCGATTAAGTTGACCATGAATTACTTCTTTTTAAATTACAACATTATTTTGGCTTACACGGAAATCTTTTAACATGGATTAATTCGTACTTGACTAACAGATCTCAGACAGTAGTCCTTAACGGTTTTAGATCTAAAATCATAAAACCAGCATCAGGGGTACCTCAAGGTTCACACTTGGGCCCATTGTTATTTTTAATATTTATAGATAATATCAAATATTCAATCATAAATTCAAAATTTGCCTTATACGCTGATGATTTAAAAATATTTAGAATTGTAAGAAATTATGAAGACCAAAGAATGTTACAATCTGATATTGATAATCTTTATGAATGGTGTTCCGTTAATCGAATGGAATTGAATATATCCAAATGCTACCATATCAAATACTCGCGCAAAAGAAACAAATACGTGTCAAATTATTATATTAATGGAACTAAACTTAAAGAAATTAATGAAGTTAGGGATCTTGGTGTTATAATGGATTCTGAAATGAAATTTAAAGGCCATATTAATAAAACTGTCAGTACATGTTTTAAGATGCTCAATTTCATCTACCGTAATACAAGAGATTTTAAATCTGTACACGCTTTGAAAATCCTGTACAACTCATTGGTACGCAGCAATATAGATTACTGTTGTATTATCTGGAACCCCTACTGTAAAAACGATATAGAGAGAATTGAAAAAATTCAAAGAAAATTTACATACAGACTTGTTTACACTGGGAATAATGTACCAACACCACCACACCACAAAAAACACATCACCTACGAGGACAGATTGAATCTTTTTAATATGGACTCTTTATTAAAGCGCCAAAAACTTCTTGGATAAACTATAATAAAATATTTCAAAAAAATCCTAATGTTGATATATTTTTAAACAAATTACATAAATATAAGATATATCTCAAAGAAAACATTTAGATTTAGATTTAGTTTTAGAATTTATCTTTTGTTTCTGAATATAAGTTAACATTTAAATTTAGCTAAATGTACGAGTATTTAACTAACTGCATAATATGTATGTCATATATAATGTTGTGCATACCTTTAAGTTGGAGGTATATACAAAAAAGTTTTTTTTTCAATGTTTTAGTGATTAAGTTTGTGTATATTTCTCAGGTTGGTAAGCCCTATTTTAATAAAAAAAAAATACAAGAATGATTGAGTTTGAGAAGAACTTGCAAGCACCTGGTCCTATTGGTTCAAATCCAACAGTTAAAGCTTTGACGGCAGAATTTCATACCTTTAAAACTTTTATATGGAAGTCTCTCGGCATCCTCAAATCTCAGGTAGAACTTGTTGCACATGGTCTGGATCGCTTGGAGACTCAATCTCGAAGGAAGATACTCCTATTTCATTTGCCTCCTTCGTTCCTTTGCAGAAATATATAATAAAAATGCCTTCAATGTATCTCACCCCAACTGATATACTTTACTATTATTTTCAGGTAGGAATACCCTTTGCACAAATTTCCGAATCCTTTTTATCCGGATAAAAAGGATTTGTTTAACACATGGGTTTATGCTGTTGATGGTGACATACTACAACTTGAAAATGAGCGCATTTTCAAATATCGCCGTGTATGTCATATACACTTTGAGCATAAATATTGGTGTCGAAACAATCGTCTTAGCAATATAGCCATACCAACAAAAAAATATGGCAGGTTAGTAATATAATATTGATAAGTTGTGTTTAAACCATAGATATTTAATATCATTTTGGACACAACCATGTTTGTTTATAAATATATTTTTCATTGATTCATTTTTATTGCAGAATGTAACAAGATTAAAAAGTCATTTGTCCGGCGTCGAGGATGCTTCCACAATGTAACTGAGGCTGACCATGCACTTTATAAGAAATTGCTTCAAGTAATCGTTAAACTTAGCAAGTGCCGCAACAAAATAAGAAAACAAACTGACAAAATTAAAATGCTACAAAACATTACCACCAACCCTGAGTTTGTAAAAGTTCTGGAAAACTTGTCAAGTGCAGCAAAAATATTTACTTTGTTGCAATTCCGAGAATGCATGAAGAAGGAAAAAGGCCGTCGTTTCTCTCTGCAAGAAAAATTATGGCTTTAACTATATTAAAGCAAAGTCCCAAAGGATACAGATATTTGAGAAAAATATTTATATTACCATCTCGCCAAACACTTATCAAATTGTTGCACATGGCGAACATAGATGCAGGCTTTGATAAAAATCTGCTTTAACAAATTAAAAAAGCCACAGAATAAATGAAAATTGAACACAAAATGTGTATCTTACTATTTGATGAAATGTCACTAAAACCAAATGTGGCATATAATGAAAGGAAAGAGTGAGCGGATTTGTCGCAAATGGCGAGGAAAGGCAGCCTAAATATGCAGATCATGCCCAGGTCTTTATGATTCGAGGGGTTATAAAAAATTATAAACAACCGATTGCATACACTTTTTCGCAATCTGCAACAAAGGGACCTGAAATAGCAAAACAGCTAGAACTTGTAGTCACACAATTGCAAGAAGCTGGCCTTATTGTTGTGGCAACCGTATATGATCAGGGCACAAATAATGTCAATAGCATAAAATATCTGTTGGAAGAAATACGTGGCACTTTACTGAGAAGGGGAGAAGAGCATATTAAGGAAAATATAATATTAATAAATGACCAAGAGATTGTTCCTATATATGATCCACCTTATTTAATGAAATGCATAAGGAACAATTTGATTACAAAAAACCTTACGTATAAAAATGAAAATGTTACAAAAATTGCAAAATGGTCACACATAAATGTTATACAAAGAGAATCCTGGGTACAAAGGAATCAATCAAATCAAATCAAATCATCTGTTGCATCAAATATGGGATATCTTGCAGTTAAAACTTTTGATTGAAGCATTATAAAATCGATTATTCCTATTTTACAGATAAGGGTATACTTCCCGAAGAATCTAAGGAAACTGCTGATATACTTTTATTATTTGACAAAATATTTGCCTCACTCAAAGGCAGTTTTGGCAAAAGAAAGAAGCACGGCAAACCATTACTGGGACCGGCAACACCGTCTTCTGTGCATCATAATATGTGGAAGGAATCTAAGGAAATTGTTAAAACAATGACATTTATTAACCCTACAACATTAAAAAAAGAATCAGTTCCTACTATAAATAATTGGGTATGGAACACTAGATGGGATAGAAGTTTTACTAAAAAATTTGGAAAATAAATATGACGTCACATCGGTGTGGTTGCGGCATCTAAATCAGGATCCGCTAGAAAACTTTTTTGGGTTCATAAGAAGCCACGGATGCCGCAACGTCAATCCAACTGCAGAAAAATTCGACGAAGCCGCGTTTTCTACCCTTTTGGTAAATAACATATCTAGTGTTCATGCCCCAGGAGCAAACTGTGAAATTGACGATTGTTTCGTTTTGCACGAAGTTCTCATCACCGGTGGCGAGGGCAGCAAAAGAAACCATATTTGCGAAATCAAATCCCAGATATTACACTCACACCCCTTGAAGAAAAAAATGATCCCCGCGAAGTAGGAGGACTACAATATATAACGGGATATTTTTTTTAAAAATGTAAAAAAAAAGTTTTCAAAGGTGTGAAATATGTAAAAAAGATTAAAACATTTACAAAAATGAGGAGATGTTCGTATCTGACTCAGACTGATTTTTATTGGAGTCTAAATGTTCTTAACTATTATAACATAATAATTGTAGTTTTATTAAAACTTAGTACACTGTATTTTTCTGTGACATTTACCGTACGTTTTCTTTTATAGAATCACCGTAGTCCTGATTTTTGACACTGGTACAGATGTAATTGGATAGCAAATTATGAATGTTATTTTTAGTTTCTAATATATTATTATATTTTTTTATAATTTGCTGTCTGTTTATGAATAAATAAAATAATACTACGCTCTGCTCTTTATATTATAAACATATTTGGAAAATATAGTTTTTGTTAAAAGAAGTGGTAGCCCAGTGGTAACGACACTTGGATATCCGAGTGATGCGGGTTCAACTCCTGGTCTCGAACCTCTGACCTCTGACCATATTTACACGTGCGAATCTTTTCTAACATGATTACCACTTGTCTTATGGTGAAGGAAAACATCGTGAGGAAACCTGCATGTCAGAGAAAACCTAGCAAGTGTTCGAAGACATGCTCAGTTTCCCTTCCTGCACTAGGCCAACGCGATGTTTTTTTTAATAGGACAAAGGGGGGGAAACGGGCAGGAGGCTCACCTGATGGCAAGTGATTACCACCGCCCATAGACATCTGCAACACCGCAGGGCTTGCAAATGCGTTGCCGGCCTTTCAGGAAGGAATACGTTCTCTTTTTGAAGGTTGCCAGGTCGTAACGATTTGGAAAGATCTCCGGCGACAGCTGGTTCCACAAAATGGTTGAGCGTGGCAGAAAATGTAGTACCAGCTGTACTGGGAAGCTCCCGCCCAGAGATGAGAACAGTACTCCATGTGGGGCCAAATTTGCGCCTTATAGAGATTAAGACGCTGACCCGACGTGAAGGAATAGATTGCTCTCTCATTGGAGCATACAAAATAAAATATTTGTCTACGTTAATGATAATGCAGCGAAAAAGCGAAAAAAGGCGGCTACACGATTAACAAATTATGAATATTTGCAGTGTTTCGCTCACACTCTTAATTTAGTCGTGCGTGCAGGACTACCAGGACTGTGGACTTGGGGAGCTGATAAAAAAAATAAAGGTCACTGTGGAACATTTCCACAAGAGTGCCACAATTGCAATGCAAGAGCAGCTGAGGCCTAATCAAAAAGCGTTTAAGTTGAAAATGGACGTAGTGACCAGATGGAACAGTACCCTGGATATGATTGAGGGATATGTTCATTTCAAGAAACTTTAGAAGCGTCTCTTGGAATCCTACACAATCCGGTAGAAAATCTTTCGGAAGGTGAATGGCAGACACTGCTAGAAATAATAAAAATTCTGAAGTCATTCAAGCAGCTCACTGAAGAAATGTCTTCAGAAAAAAGTGACTGTTTCAATGGCCCTGGCTTCGACAGAAAGTATGATTAGAATATTATTACATATACAGGAAAGAAACTGGCAAATAAAATATTTACGGAATTTAAAAGTAGATTCAAAAATTGTTATTTATATTTATTTTATATTTATTTATCTTTAAATGAAACAACGAAAGACGTGATAAAGACCCTACGACAGGAAACGGAAAAAAGGTTTACCTACTTGGAAGGCTAGCAAAACAATAGGCACATCAACAATACTAGATCCCAGGTTCAAGTTGCACGTTTTTAAAATTCAACTGCTGCTGCAGATATTAAAAAAACGTGGCAGAGTTAGTCGCAGCCAACATCAAACAACAATTACCACCTACATTCCAAAATAATTTAGATTTCTCGGAGAGAAAAGAGAAACAAAGTTGATATCTGGAGTGAAAACGAGGAAATTATCAGTAGTGCTCGATCAACAGATGGAACTCCGATATCACAAGCAATAGGGTATTTTACTCCATATGAAAAACAATCTAAAAACCTATTATTGAGATAGCTTAGGCAAAAAGAAGGCGGGAAATGTTAGTTTTATTTCATAAAATAGCAAAATAAATTTTGAAATTAAATTCAAAATTTTCAGTATTTTTAACCCCTAGAGCGTCGGCCTCTGATTTACGAAAAGGCTCGAAGCGTCGGCGTAATTTCAATGACTTTTGATAGATAGGGTAGACCTTCGGAAAAACGATGAATGCGTTAATATATATATATAAAACTGACCTTATCTCGCAGTGCTGTAATATATATATTTTTTCATAATTTTTACTCACATAGCCTTGACACTTTATCACAATATATAGAATTCACACACATATTCACCAAAATAACCCTTTATTACGGTAAAACTGAAGTGTAGGCATTGATAAGACAACTCATGCTCAGCTGCGCCGCGCTGCACGGTATGCGAATCTGCCAAGAGACCGGCAAATCATATTGTTGGCAGTGCTGCCTGCGCTCGAGCTGCGTTAAGTAAGAACAAAGGGAGGGAGAAGAGGAACGTACCAAGGCTACCAAGCTTCCCCTGGAGATGGAAACGCATAACCAACAATAATGGCCCTAAAAGTACTACAGGCAAATCTGAACCACTGTGCCAGGGCCCAAGATCTGCTTATCCAAAGTCTGGTGCAGTGGTCTATACAGCTGGCTGAGCTGTCAGAGCCATATTATGTCCTACCAAGAGATAACTGGGTTGGCGATAGTGATGGACTGGTGGCACTAATTGCCCAAACAACCGCAGGTGCATCGATTCTTACACAGGTACTTACTTAGGGGATCCGGCTTCGTGGCGGCACTCCTAGGTGAAGTGTATGTAGTGGGAGTCTACTGCTCCCCCCAATAAAACCCTTGTCGATTTTGACAATTTTCTGGACGGTCTGGGGGAAATTATATCTCGCTGTGGGCACCACTATGTACTAGTGGCAGGCGACATGAACGCCAAGTCAGAGGCGTGGGGTTGCCCAATAACGGATGCACGAGGACGTTCACTGGAAGAGTGGGTGGTTGCCACTGGTCTTAACATACTGAACCAGGGAACTGTGGACACGTGTGTGCGGCGGCAGGGAGGATCTATAGTGGACCTAACGCTGGCGAGTCCTGCCTTAGCGCGCCGTATCCAAGCTTGGCGAGTGCGAGATGATGTCGAGACCCTGTCAGATCCTCGTTATATATAATACGATATCTCCACACACCATGCGGTGCCGCCAGACCCTTGCAGAACCACAAGGGAACAGGGCCCGAGGTGGCTGAAACGACTCAACAAGGAAGCCTTGAGGGAAGCAGCCATTGTAGCCGCTTGGCTACCTCAACAAAACGGATCGCCCGAAGACGTTGCGAGGAGAATCGAGGAGCTGGTCAAGCGCATTTGCGATGCCGCAATGCCCCGATCTGGGAAACGCCCCGTCAGACAGCACGTGTGGTGGTGGACGACAGAAATCGCGCAGTTACGCGAGAACTGCGTCGCTGCCAGGCGTCGGTTTTCACACTACAGAAGGAGAGTACATAGAGACGAGGCTGAAGAGGATCAAAGGTATGCAGCCTATGTAGAGGCGAAGGCGCGCCTCGAAGCCCAGATTACCAGGGCCATTAATGACGGAAAGGTCGATATGTTGGAGGGGCTCAACAGAGACCCTTGGGGAACACCGTACAAAATGGTACTTAATAAACTTCGCCCCTGGGCCCCCCCAATTACACAAACTCTTGAACCAGACGTTCTGCATGATGTGCTAGAGACACTGTTCCCACAGCAAGACAACCTTGTGTCACCGCAGATGCAACAGCGTGGAACGGCTGAAGGACAAATTGTTCAGGAGGAAATACCGGAGGTAGACGAGGAAGAGATGGTTGCTGCGGTCATACGTCTAAGGAGCAAGTCTGTATCTCCTGGACCCGACGGTATACCAGGACGAGCTTTGGCCTTAGCGATGGACGCCTTAGGGCCTTGTATGAGAGGTCTATTCACTGCCTGTCTGGCTCAAGCCATAATTCCACAGAGGTGGAAGACAGGCAGGTTGGTCCTCTTAGGAAAGGAAGGGCGTCCGGCGGATTCTTCCTCCGCATACCGTCCCATTGTTGTGCTTAACGAGGTGGCCAAATTGTTCGAGCGCGTAGTAATGGAACGCCTGATGCGTCACTTGGCCGAGGTCAGACCAGATCTTTCGAGCTCCCAGTTTGGCTTTCGGAGAGGTCGTTCCACTATAGACGCCATCTTACAAGTCAAGTCTTGCGCGCAGGATGCGGTCTCCCAAGGCGAAGTAGTCTTTGCGGTGTCCTTGGACATCGTAAACGCCTTTAACTCTTTGCCTTGGGTTTGCATCAGGGAAGCGCTCCGTTACCATGGGGTGCCAACCTACCTGCAACGTATTTTAGGCGCCTACCTTTCCGAAAGATCGGTAGTTTTTCCAGGAAAACACAGTTGGGGGAGATGGGAAGTGTCGTGCGGTGTTCCACAGGGATCGGTACTCGGCCCTTTGCTGTGGAACATCGGCTACGACTGGGTTTTCAGAAGTAGCACACTAAGAGGGGTCAGCATCCTTTGCTATGCGGACGACACGGTGGTCCTCGCACGGCAAAAAAGCCTGAGAGAAGCGGCTATCTTATCGACGGCGGGAGTGGCCCATATCGTAGGAAAAATAAGGAGACTGGGGCTAAGGGTTGCTCTGGAGAAATCGGAGGCGATATGCTTCCATGGCCCACGAAAAGCACCACCGCCAGATACCCACATAATGGTAGATGGAGTCTGCATCGGCCTGTCGAGTACGATGAAATACCTAGGACTCGTGCTCGACAGCCGGTGGAACTTCCAGGCGCATTTTCGTGCCCTCGCACCGAAGCTGATGAAGACAGCGGGCGCACTTAGCAGGTTACTTCCTAACTTGCGAGGGCCGAACTACCCAAGTAGACGCCTTTACCTCGGGGTGCTGCGGTCAATGGCACTGTATGGGGCCCCGGTTTGGGCGGACAATTAATGCCGCGCAAATGTGGCTGTCCTGCGGCAATCACAACGAGTTCTGGCGGCAAGGGTGGTGAGAGGCTACCGAACAATTTCTAGCGATGTTGCGTTTGTGCTGGCTGGAGTTCTACCCTGGAACCTGGACACGGTCTCCCTGGCGTCGACGTACCATCGGCGTCGAGGCTCTGCGTCTAGGGACCTCAGTCCAGCACCAAACAGCAACGGAGAGCAGGATGCCACACTTGAAAATTGGCTCGCTAGACTAGAGCATGTAAAAGCTGGCAAAAGAACCATAGACGCAGTTCGTCCCATGTTGAAACAGTGGCTGGCCAGAAAACACGGCGTCCTCTCTTTCCGGCTGACGCAGGTCCTAACGTGGCACGGGTGCTTCGGAGGCTACCTGTGCCGCGTCGCCGGAAGAGAGCCAGACGCGCGCTGCCACCATTGCAGCGACTGTAGCAATGAGGATGCCCAGCACACGTTGGAGCCTGGGCGTCAGAGCGGGAGGCGCTCCAAAGTGTTGTGGGGGCGGACCTTTCGCTACCGGCCGTGATCAAAGCCATGGTCGAGAGTGAAAGGTCCTGGGACGCCGTCCAGACCTTCTGCGAGGTCGTGATGTCGCAGAAGGAGTCGGCGTAGAGAGAAATGGAGACGACTTCCGATCTCGCTATCCGCCGACGACGGACCGGGCGCCGGAGAGCGGCACAAGACCGCCGCCTCCCCCCCCTAACACTAGCTACCTGTCTACGCCTAGTCACCTGGCCCGAGTGGGTCGTTGAGGGTGCCTCCTCCACCCTCCGACACCGAGGCAAGCCGCAGGGCTAACGCCGTCGGGTTCGCGGATGATTTCTTGTTCCCGTGTTCCCGACACAAAGGCGTTCAAGGTGGACACCGTCAGGTTTTAGTGGTAGTGCCGTGCGTTTACCATCTCTAGCACGGCAGGAGCCCCACATAACCCGTCGTTCTTCCCCAGGCGGCGGGTACCCGGCAACAGGGTTTCCTGACGAAAAAAAAAAAAAGGTTAGGTTAGGTACTCCTACCGGGCGCGTCCCCAGGTGGCGGATAGGGGAACGCCACCCGCTCTTTTTCCTTACCAGTTGAGCGGGTGGTACCGGTTTATCCGGCGCGGACCAACAGCAACGGAGGGTGTCATCACCGTGGTCTTACCCCCCACGGTGAACGGGCACCATCCTGGCGGGGCCGCTCGTCGAGGCTTCGCTGAGACATTGCGGCCGCCGTCGGTGCGGTGTATCTGGCCGTTTTTACGGTTGGAGGCACTGCGCGGGGGCCGCCCGTCGGGACTAGCTCGACGGGGGGCGGGAGTGGGACTGCTTCGGTGGTCCCGCGATCGGTGATGGATGGCCGGCAGATCATGGCCGGCCCGTAGGGTGAACGTGGTGGGGTTGCAGAGGAGAGGGCGTGTCGGCGTTGTCGAATCCCTGTCCTCTTCAACCGTTTTGTAAACAAAGCTGTGGATCAGCACCCTCTTCATTATGGCCGATATTAAAACGTATTCGAGTGGACTACCCCAGGAGGGTACAGGCGATAGTCGGCAATCCCTCCACGCTACGGCGTGCTGTCCCGAGATTCTGGGGGGAACAAATACGGTCATGGTGATGTCGGAGCCCGAGAAGGGCGGAGAAATAGTAGAAGCAGAAAGGAGAGGTGATGCCCGAGAAGGGTGATGTTGTGGAGAGGCCCGAGAAGGGTGGTGTTGTGGACAGGCCCATGAAGGGTAGAGTTGTGGAACCTGTAGGAAGGCGAGTCAGGCTCGACAAAGCCGTTGGAAGTGCGCCGACCAAAAGCACTGCACTAAGAGGTTGCCGTAGTTCTTCATCGCCAGAGGAAGACAAGGCGCCTAAAAGCCAAAACAACGGTCAGAACAGTGGTCACACACGGAAGAGGTCGTCCACCGACCACGGGAGAGTACGTGGGACTTGCTGAAGCCCAGCGAGCCCTAAATGAAGCCAAGAAGGAAGAACTGAGGCTCAAGGCGCAGAAGGAAGTTGCGGAGAAGGCGTCAGCTCTTAAGACCGGAGTGAGCCCACCGCTACGTAGATCCCCAGCCGTAAGAGGGGATGAGGCGGATACAGTCAAGGTTCTCCAGGGGAAGGTGAAGAGCAGCATAGAGGTCATCGAAATGGTTGCCACAAGATCTGGTAACCTGAAAACTTTTGCAAAGGCCCTTAAGGATGCGGCTTTCACGATTGCAGGTGCGATGGACCAGCTGGCACGGCGAACTGCATCTGAGGAAGTAGCAAAGCTCCAGGATGCAAACGCCAAACTGGAGAAGGAAGTAGCTGATCTGAGGATGGAAATGACGGCATAACGATTTGAGTTGGAACTATCTCGAGCCACGCTGCCGCCATCTCAGCCTCAGCCTCAGCCAACTCCTGTACATTTAGAGAAAAGTATGGAGGAGATCGCGCGTAATATAACGCGGAATATAAATAAAAGGCTGGAAGCACTGGAGAAGCGACTACTGGAGCGGCTGATTAATCACTCACAGGCCCCCGATAATGCGACAGACAGGTCAATCGCACAACCAACTGCGACAAGTGAGGCTAGAGTAACAACACTCATGGCTCCTGCGAATCCTGCCAAGCCAAAAACGAGGCAGAAGCCTAAAAAGGCGAAAACAAAAGAGGCGTCGAGACAGCACAGTCAACAACAGCAGCACTCTCAAACTGCGCCAGGGAAGAAAAAAGCATCTTCTAGGGTAGAGCAGACGGTTCCCCCTGACAGTGCTGAAACACCTTTACCTACTTCTAACTCCTCGGAGGGCTGGAACCTAGTGGTAAAGCGGGGCAAGAAGAAGACGACGGCAGACCAACAGCCCAAGAAAATGATAACAACCGGCCGGCCAAAAACACCCAGGTTACGGCAGCCTCGCTTCGCTGCTGTAGTTATTAAGCTGCAACCGGGAGCCATACAGGAAAATGTTACGTATGGGGATGTCTTTGCCACAGAGTACATTGGTATAATATACTATGAATAGAGGTCGCTCTCAATGCATATTATTGGAAACACGAAAGTAACACGCCCTCTGATAGTAGGTTTTGGTACTACTTTCCGAGTATATATATGTATAACTATCTATAGACTGTAGGCGTGCTTTTCTATACGTTATATTTTTAGAAGGTATATTATATATAATACTTTTTCTCTAGCAGCAGTCCAAATATTTGAATACACGAATTCGTTTTCAAATATTGAGACAAAAATTGCTAGCGTAAAAGAAAATTAAAATTATAACAACAAAAAATAAAACAATTTTTGCTATTTTAATTATTTATTTTTCTTTTAAAACATTTCTTAGTCAATCTTTTAGCGTTTATTTTAAATAAGTCCTCATCGTCGCATTGCCTTTTGTTTGATAAAATATTATTTATTTCTTTGCAGTAACTATATATAAAAAATCTACAGAGATTTTTTGTTGGTATGGCTATATTGCTAAGACGATTGTTTCGACACCAATATTTATGCTCAAAGTGTATATGACATACGCGGCGATATTTGAAAATGTGCTCATTTTCAAGTTGCAGTATGTCACCACCAACAGCATTAACCCAGGTGTTAAACAAATCCTTTTTATCCGGATTCGGAAATTTGTGCAAAGGGTACGCCTCTGCGTACCTGAAAATAATAGTAAAGTATATCAGTTGAGGTGAGATACATAAAAGGAAGTTTTGATTAATATTTCTGCAAAGGAACGAAGGCAAATACTTTTACGAATATAATAGGATTATTATACACGTACCTTCGCTGTTTACACATCCCGGGACACAACACTTTTTGTTAGACATAATACTTATCTAACTAATCACAAGAGTCCTTTCTAGAGTTGCCAACCCTACTATATAATATAGTATCCTACTGTATTAGAGGCCCGACTACTATATTTCTCAAAAAAGTATATAGCAGGTGAATCTACTATATTTCAAAGTCATCAAACTCAAAGTAATAATATTCGTTTCAAAATATGCAAGCGTAAAATGAAACGTCAATATCAATTTCTAAACGATTCTGGATTTTCAAGTTGACAGTTGACACTTTCACTTCGAGTTTGACAGAACAATTTCGATTTTCGCGCTCACGAGTTTTCATTTTTATTTACTGTTACAAATTACTGGTAAAAATACCTTTTGAAGTTAGTTTATAATATTATATATTTTCTATTTCTAAAATGAATATTAATGGTGAAACTATGAACGCTGTGAACGCTGGCTCTATAACGCCGCCACGAAAAAAAACAAAGTGGCTGCAAAAGTTTAGAAGCGAGTGGGAGTCCAAATATGATTGGATAGCTCGCGATCCCGATAATATTTACAATGGAAATGCACGACTTGTGGGATAGTTTTCTCTGTTAGTAAAAGTGGAGTTGCACAAGTAAGTAACTAGGTATAAGTTATTAATTTATGAATGTATAACTATCTAACTAACTTACTGATACCTAACTAACTTCTGATCTGGTGGCGGGTTGGTGTTGGTGTGTGACTATTGTTTTCGACATTGGCGAAGTCAAATGTGCCCAACCGGCACTCCTGGAAGCCATTAAAGGAATTAATTGAATTGACTATTGTTTTTTCTCCTCAGGTTAAACAACACCAGCAAACACTGATGCATAAAAATAAGTCAGATTTAAAAAAGAATGCAAATGTTTTAAAAAGGTTTTTGGGTGCTTCTTCAGCTTCATGTAGCAACAGTAACTTAAATCCAGAAGATGACAAAGTTACTGCAGCAGAGCTTTCACTAACATTGCATGCCATAAAACATAATTTATCTTATAATTCCATGGACTGTGGTATAAAATTAAATAAAATTATTTATGCAGATTCCAAAACTCTAATGAATACAAAACTAGGAAGAACCAAAATGGAAGCAGTAGTAATGGATGTTTTAGGGCCATTCGCCTTGGAAGAAGTGCTAGATGAAATTAAAACACCAGGTTTATTTTATTGCATACAAACAGATGCCTCAAATAGAAAAAATATAAAGTTATTTCCTCTAGTGGTACAGTACTTTACGGTAAAGGATGGAGTACAAAACAAATTGATTGATTTTTATGAAAATCCAGATGAGTCTGCTAATGGAATGTATAAAGCCATAAGTGATTCTATTTTGAAAAAATGGCCTCTCATTTAATAATGTTTCTGGCCTGAGTGCAGATAATTGTAATGCAAATTTTGGTGTAAATCATTCACTTTATACTAATTTGAAAACAACTGTGCCAAACCTTATAAAAGGTAATTGCCATGCCCACATTATTCATAATGCTGTAAAGAGTGCCATGAATGTTTTGTCACATGATATTGAAAATATAATTCTCAAAGTGTACAGCCATTTTTCATCATCAGCAGTAAGGAGGGAGCAGTTGAAGAAGTTTGTAGAGAATGTTGAAGGAGAGTGGCATGAATTAAAACGTCATGTGGGCACAAGGTGGTTGTCACTATTACCTTGTGTTGATAATATATTTACCAATTGGGTACCAATTCGTAACTATTTCATTGAACTGTGTGATGATGATTGCCCACAAATATTACAAAATATATTAATGCTCAAAGTACCTGAAGGACAAATCATAATTGAAATCTATTTACATTTTACTAGCCACATGCTGAGCATTTTTAATAAATATGTCAGAGAGCTTGAGGGCAATAGTGTTACAATTGTTGATATTTTTAATATTATGCTGAATTTGAAAGAAGAAATTATGACCAGGGAAAAAGATCTTTTTTTTGGATATGAAACAAATAAAAGATTAAGAAAATTAGAACAAGATTTCCCAGATGTTTTCCAAAGAACTAAGATCAATTTGTTGCTATTTTTGAAAAAAAGTCAGAATTATTTAAATAATTGGTTTGATTTTTCAGAAACAAATTGGCTAAATCTTCTAAAAGACTTTAGACTTAAAACAAAACTAGAATTTAATAAATTTGAAATTTTATTAGAAAAATTAGAAATTGGTCAAAAGCTAAATATAAATTTTAATGATTTGTATTCAGAAACAACTCAGATGAATAAAATTCTAGATATTCTTCTTCCTAATGAAAACTTTTCTTCTAAAACTACAGTTGAAAAATGGCAACAAATTCTCAGTGATGCAGATTTCACAAATATTTTTAAAATAATATCATTTCTTATCTCAATTCCGGCAACATCCGCCTATACAGAGCGTATATTTTCTGTAATGAATAACAAATGGCGAGATGAGCGCAATAGAGCCAGTCTAAAATTAATTAAAGCGGAGCTAATGGTATTTTGTAATTTAAATTTAAATTGCAGTAATAGCTATGAGGCATTCCTTAAAAATAAAAAAATATTAATAAAGGCTAAAAGTAGCAAAAAATATTCTTTCAAGAAATAAAGTACTTACCTATTTGGAACCTACTATTTTTTTTTTCATTTTTCGTTATCTACTATATTTTTATGGGTAATAATTGTAGAACTACTATTTTTGATCGACAAAGAGTTGGCAACCCTAGTCCTTTCTCAGTTTTTGTAGTTCACGTTATAAGCACAAACTCAACACGGCCGGAGGAACAAGGGCTCGACTCGACGGACTTAGGTGGAAGCAGCACTATGAACGATTAAATCATAAAATAAAACAGAAGAAAACAAAGAAAACAGTAATACTGATGCCTGGTTTTCGTCTTGTTTGATCTTGAATTTGAAAAAATACCCTGACAAGGAAATCTAGCTAGTGTTGCCTGTTAAATAAATAACATCTCTACCATCCTACCATCGTTTTATTAGACTTCATCAAAATATATTTGTTTAAAAAAATATTTATTATGGAATATTATTTTCTAACTTAGTTGTAATAGGTACTTTTGAAGTTACATAATATTTTTGATGGTTGTTTTATACTTTAAACCAAATTTCAAAGAATATCTTTTATAAAAAAAAACTACCAACGACCTCAATTAAAATTTTACTGGTCACACTCATATAGTTTATTTTCACATTGCAAATTCCGCCATCTATGGCATTTTAATAGAACTAACACGAAAGTCATCAATTTATTTCTAGGAAACTGCCATCTATTAACGTGTTTCACATTTACAACCGAAATAAGCATTACTAGTCTTTACTTTGAAGATTGTCCACCCTGGTCTTTGCCCAAGTCAATCAAGGAATTGACCTAAATGAACTTGGAATCAAAAACGTCCGATATAAAGTAGCGGCGACTGGGGCTAGGATGCTAGAGTTTCCTGGCACAAATAATGAGGAGAAGGCCGCTGCCCTAGCTAAGAGGTTATGCACTATACTAGAGGGGAAGGATGTGCAAATCTCGTGCCCAGTGAAGTGTGCTGAGCTTAGGGTGGCGGGTCTGGATGACTCGGTCACACCGGAAGAGCTAGCCGACGTTATCAGCCAGTCAGGAGGCTGCTCAAAGGAGGCAGTGAAGGTGGGCGACATACGCCGTAATCGATTCGGCATAGGGTCGGCGTGGGTAAAATGCCCCATAACGGCTGCTAAAGGAATTGCAGATGGCAAGAAACTATGCGTCGGGATTGTTACGGCGCAAGTCAAGCCCCGACCCCGGCGTTGCTACAAATGCCATGAAGTAGGACATGTAGCGGCCAAGTGCATAGGCATTAACGACAGGAGTAATAAATGTTTCCGGTGTGGACAACCGGGACACAAGCGTGGGCAATGGTCCTCCGCGCCACACTGTCCAGTTTGCGAAGCTGCAAATAAGGCTGCTAACCACATTATCGGTAGCGCAGCTTGTACCAGAGCCAATGCAACCAGGAAAAAGAAAGGAGGCAAACGTCCTGTGGCAGGTACAAACGAGCCACACGCGGAGGCAAGAAGAATAGAATAAAAATGGCCCTAAAAATTCTTCAAGCTAACTTAAACCATTGTGCGAGGGCCCAGGACCTACTTGTTCAAAGCCTAGTACAATGGTCTCAGCAATTGGCTATCCTCTCAGAGCCATATTACATTCCTCCGCGGGATGACTGGGTCGGAGACAGCGAAGGACTAGTGGCACTCGTCGCTCATGCAAGAATAGGCGCGCCTGCGTTCGGACGTATAAATAAGGGGCCCGGATTTGTGGCGGCTCTTCTTGACGAAGTATATGTAGTGGGTGTCTACTTCTCTCCCAATAAGACCCTTGCCGAATTCGACAGCTTTCTGGACGGTCTGGGGGAATTAATATCTAGAAGTAGGCACCGCTATGTGCTCGTAGCTGGCGACCTAAACGCCAAGTCAGGTGCATGGGGTTGCTCAGCGACAGATGCACGTGGGCGACTACTAGAGGAGTGGACTGTCGCCACTGGTCTGACCATCCTGAATCAAGGAACGGTCAACACGTGCGTGCGACGACAGGGTGTATGGGTCTATTGTGGATATAACATTCGCAAGCCCTGCCCTAGCGTACCGTGTACACGGCTGGCGAGTGCTGGATGATGTGGAGACTCTCTCGGATCATCTTTACATCCGATATGAGGTCTCTACTCATTCGGCGGGGCCGCCAAGCCCTAACCGTACCTTGACGGAGTGCGGTCCCAGGTGGCAGATCAAACACCTTAATCCAGAGGTACTTAAGGAGGCATCAGTTGTGGCCTCGTGGCTGCCACAAGACAGATTATCTCCGAAGGAGGAAGCACGTAAATTGGAAGATCTGCTGAAGCGCATCTGTGATGCAGCAATGCCGAGGTCCAGGTTCCACCCCCCAAAGCAGCAAGTGTGGTGGTGGACCGCAGAAATTGCGCAACTGCGCAAGAACTGCATTGCTGTCAGACGCTCCTACCTGCGTTACCGGAGGAGAATGCGCCGAGATCAAGCGGAGGAAGACCGCAGGTACAATTATTATGTGGAGGCGAAGATGCGTCTAAAAGCCCAAATCACCATCGCAATTAATGAGGGCAGGGCACAAATGCTGGAGGGGTTCGATAGAGATCCATGGGGTACACCTTACAAACTAGTAAGGAATAAACTGCGCCCTTGGGCCCCTCCACTCACTGAAACCTGGTAATAAAAACTCTGGTAATTTTTTTAGTGGTTTATTAGCACTACAGAACGTAATTGAGATACTTTTCAAAAATTAGTGTAATACCCTATAGTAGAGGTCCAGAGATATTAAGAGGTAGTAACTATAGGAAGAAAAGAAAATCTTCTAGACTGGTGGCGGAATCACAGCACAGTTTTCCGAATTTGGCCGAATTAGTAAGGAAAAAAATAATTTTATCGCTACTTCAGTATCATGCGAAAGAGTATTTTCAAAAATTGGTACAATTGAGGCTTGGTGGCCATAAAAGTACAACAAATTTTATTTCTGAATGCCAATTATAATACAAATTAAAAACCTTGTCTTAAAAAAATACTAAATAACTAAAAAACAATGAATTCACTACTATTACTTAGATCAAAAGACAAAACAAAATAGAAAATCTAAATAAAAATGAATGTATATAATAGTTGATTCAGGCCCGATTTCACCAAAGTAGAATAACTATTATTCCTAGGATAAAGCTGTTATTTACTCTAAGATAACCATGCTTACATTTCACCAACTACATATCCTGAGTATAACAAAGCTATACGAGAGTAACTCTTATACCGCCAATTTTGAAAGAATAACCGGCTTATTCCTCAGATAAAATCAAAATGGTGTCAAATTTTATGTCAGTAAACTGTTGATTCATATTTTTGCACATTGAATTGTAATTAGCAGAAAATATTATTAAAATGCAGCGTTTGAGAAGAATTTTATCGGACAGTGAAAGCGATAGTGAAGATAACTATTTTATTATGAGACGTCCAAGGTGGTTTAAAGAAAGAAATGAGCATTTTTGCATTAGATTTCGTTTATCTAAAGCAGCAGCATAAAATTTATTATTAAATTAAATTAATTATTAATAAAATTAATTATTTATTTTTTTATAATTTTAAAAAAAACACATAGCAAACTAAACGAAATTAACTTGAAAAATAGCACTGACACATTGACATAAGTTCAAAGTGACGACTAAATTAAAAATGTCCTATTATGCTATACTGTACTGAGATAATGACAAGTCTATTTAATTTGACTGCATTTACATTCAATTCTCATTCAATGTGCCACAGGTAAAAAAAAAACATTAATCGAAGAATAGTTATACTAGGATTAACATTTTGTCTTTACAAAGCGGTGAAACGTACTACGAGTTATTCTGAGAGTAAATGCAGCGAATAATTTTATACCTGGCATAGTTATTCTTGGATAACGACATCATTGGTGAAATTGGGCCTCAAAATAATAAACACGCCACATTGCAAAAAAATTGTGTGACAGTCCTAAGCCTGTAAAAAGTGTAAAGGATGTTTTGAATCACAAATATACTGCCATATGAATTAAATGGTTTTCCACCAGTAATTTAAAAGCATACTTTTTTAAAAACGCGCTGCAGCGCGCGCACGTATTCATGTGGATTTCGTTTAAACGGCTACGTTCCAAGAACTTAAAAATAATATGAAAAGTAACATTATTTGAATGCTAATACAACTCTTATTTCATTTAATATTGGACTTTTTTACATATATGCACCTTAGCAAACTCAAATTGTTTTTAAATTACTGTATGTATTTTAAGTAGTGCAATAAAGAATATAATAAACTTAAACTACTGCACCAATTTTCAAGCTGTATTCACCGATGGATAGAGCGACTCTCCAGGAAGGTTTAAGTATATAATTTGTCAAGTTTTTGTACACATTGGCTAAAATATAATGATCTTCCTAAGATCATTATATTTTAGCCATAGTTTTAAGCGAAGCTAATATCATAGTTTTAACATAAGTCCCCAATAAAATTATGATCACTGCGTGCAAGAGAGACGGTCGTGAGGGGGAGGACGTCTGCAGTTCTGCGAGAATTTGGTTTCCAGCCTTTAGAATGCGGGCGAAGCCGCGGGAAAAGTTAGTCAATTATACATACATACATATACTCTCGAAAAACGTAATCCTCCTTCTGGCGCAGTCGGATAAAAATAAGACAACACGTTCGCGCCAGCAACGTCTCATGACGGCAAAATTAGAAATTAATAACTGACACAACGTGCCTAACGTCTACTTTAATCGTACTATCAAATTGAAGTGACCGATAAACCGTAATTTTTTTGTAATAATATGTTTATTTTTATATTATTCTATGTGGATTATTTACTTAATATTGTTTAACATATATTTTATGACACATAAATAATAAAACAATAAATAAATAAAAATAGTTCCATGAAGTAATTCATTTACACCCTTTTTGATAAAACTACATAAATTAAACAAAAATGTGTCGTTTTAGATGGACAAAAAGCGACTCTGCCGTAAGTGGTTTCTGAAGGTATTTGAAGATTCTTCGTCCCCGGAAGTTAGCCCTAATAATCCCTTCAGTGATGACGAAGAGTACGGAACTGATAAGAATTATGATCCAGAACCCGTAAATACTAACAGCGACTGCTCAGTATTCTTCCAGTTCTGAGAATTATCTATGATCAAGTAGTTCTGAAAGTATTTTCAATGCCAGTGCTTGCAATAGGCAAAGAAAAATTACTTCATATGAACATAGCACACACACGAGCGATGCAGACATTATTTTCATGGAATCACCATCAACCAAACAACCATTTGAGTTGGAAAATAGTCTACCTCTTGTGTTACCTCTCGTATCGTATCGTAACACCTTCACTTTCGCCACATGCTAAAGAGCGAGGTGATTACGTGGCTCCACTTCCACCACCGTCAGTTGCTGATATAGAAGAAAACCACAGATCTTCGACACCTCTGCTGCTTAAAGAGTAACAAATAAATGTTTTCTGATGACGATACGTATTTAACTTCGCCCACTTCGCCTTCACCACCTGTCTTTATTCCCAATATCAACAACACTGATGGTACTGGAGTAAAACACTATCTTACAGCTTCGGAGCCTAACCAAGATGGGCATTTTGGTGAACTCAACGAGCACACACACAGAGAATATGAGACCAGTCTCACCGTACATTTAGCTGCAGTGTGCTTGCAGATTGTGCGCTCACACTCCGTCCGGTACCATCCGCATTGAGAGGTTGGTACCGGAGCATTCCGGCGCGGACCAAAACCAGATAGGCATGGGCGTGTCTTTAGGGGTTTAGCACACCCTAATTAAAGCCGAAGCTATGGATCAGCAACCAGGTGGGGCGGGTTTGGCGAGCGCTTCACTGCGCAGCCAGTCTGCACTTGTTGTGCAACGCCCTCCTCAAATCTCGTAATCCTGGTACTTTGGGACCGAGGGCCTTGACTTAGCCGCCCGGGCTGCGAGGAAGAAAACCTCTATAAAAAATTACCCCGAATCTCAAGCGGCGTAGCAGCCCGAGGGAATGCATGGCTGATGTGTGGTTCAGTCGCTACTGCTTTCCCCGTTAGAGTAACGGACGACAATCTAGCGGGTAACGCTTAAGCTTATCTGGGTGCAGGGGGAACCGCCCAGATAGACCGCTTATCCCACATACTCGTGGGAACAGTGTGGAGTCTAGAAAAAATAAAAACCCACAAGACGTAGGCCTGAGACGGGCGGAGATAAGAGTGTGCCAGTGATTGGAGATGTAGAAGTTGTGCGGGCAAATGAGAAGGACCTGCAGGCACGGTGTCTCGTAATGAAAGGCCTGGGACGGGCAGAACTGAAGTCCTGTCACACACTAGTGAAGGAAAAGCTGGGCCCGCGAAAGGTAATACGCAGTATATGAGGGACTGTACAAGGTTGCTGAAGCCAGTCGTTGTCTCCAGATGACGACAAGACATCTAAGGCGAGTACAGCAACTAATCGTGATAGAGGTCACCCACCTACGACGGGCCAATATATATATACGCTGGCGTCAGCGCAACGGGCCCTCAACGAAGCTAGAAAAAAGGAGCTAAGACTCATTGCTCATTGTAAACTTTATAATTACAGATATGCTATGCGCACTCCCTAAATTTTGTAGTGGAGAGAGCGCTCCAACTAGTAAAGCCGCAATTAGATAAAGTGAAGCGGATAGTTGCACACGTAAAAAAGAGTACCGTGTCTTCAGAAAGACTGCAAAAATATCAGATCCAACAAGGCCAGCAACCAAAACGTCTGATACAAATGGTTGAAACACGATGGAATTCAACCTATTTCATGCTTCATCGTTTTGTAGAATTAGAAGAGGCGATCCGAGCAATTTTAGGTTCTGTTGACCGAAGTTTACAGACAATCACTTCGGAATATTGGATATTATTTAAACAGCTCTGTCAGATTTTACGACCTTTCGAAACTATAACCTCCTCCATGAGTGGACAAAAATATGTAACTGGGAGCTCGGTAATTATTGTCACAAGATGCTTGAAAGAAGCGTGTCAGAAACTTTTAGAACGAACAGATCTGTTGCCAGAAGCTAATGACACGGTTCTTCTTCTGAAACAAGGTTTAGAAGAACGTTTTAAATCAATCGAACAAAGTGGCACATTTACTCCATCTACGTTTATGGACCCACGGTTTAAAAAAAGCCTTTTCTGACCCAAAATAGGCTACAAAGTAAAAGAAAGGGTACAAAAGATGACGCCAGAACAGAAACCACAATGCCGCCTCAGGTTTTTCCAGATAGCAACATGAGATGATGATTTGAGCCCATGGAACATTTTTGATAAGATAGTTGCTACAAATACTGCTCAAGGAACTCCACTTTCAAGAGCGATAAAGGAAGTTCATATGTATCTTTCGATGAGTTACTGCCCCGGAAAGACCAGGCGGGTAATTTATCACGCCCTCTAGAATGGTGCAAAAAGCACCAATATGTGTATCCAAATCTAAAAAAGATATACATCACTCACTGTAATATTGTAGCCACATCCGTTCCTTGTGAGCGGATGTCTTCTAAAACGGGGCTAATCTGAATTAAAGGCGCACAAGACTGACCACCAGCAAGGTTGAACGGATAATGTTTATTAATGTAAATACGCCGGAAGACAGGTTTAATGGGTACTATAAAAAAGTATGATTCGAGGCGTAAATAAAATTTTAATTTATAAAAAAGTAAAAACCAAAAAAAAAATGTAATGTAAATAAACCTACCAAAAAAAAATGTGTACAAAGATTGTAAATATTGTGTACAAACAATCAGTTGATCTTTTAAGTACGCCTAAATATGATGATATTTAGCCAGTCCTAAGCCTGGAACAAGTACGAAGGGAAGATCAATTTAATTTAATAACAAGCAGTTTTATTCTAGAAATACGTAGTAGAATCCGTATTAAATCTTTATTTTACATATATTAGTTTAATTTTAAGATTATTAATTTATTCGGTATAAAATGTCATTATTACGAATTAACAAAGTCTAGTAACCATGGTGGTCGCGACGAGTCTATACAGTCGATTCGGTCGTTCGATTGTAGTGTAAAGATTGTATTGCGTCTACAACTAAGTATATTCAACTGAAATGCGGAACGTGAACCTCAACCACAGTCCACGATTTGAGCTAGTCGATGAAATCGAATGAACGGTCTAGTTTCGTTCACGCTAAATAAATAAATCGACGACGCATCGCGAACTACTACGCTTTAACGCGAGAGCAATACGTTATCGAGAGCCGCAAGCCATTGAACCGCCTTGATGCGATATAATGTTAATGACTGTGAACTGGCAACTGGTCCTATCTCAATTTTTTGTTTCAAGTTGATTTATATTGTCCTATCTCGATTTTATATTAGAAGGAAGCATATAATGCTACTTTTCTTTTTAATAACATGTGCAATAAAAATATTTAAAAACAACGTATTTTTATTTAATTTACTAGACGCTATATTAATGACTCAAACAAGTTTTTTCTTCATCCTGTAAAGTTGTCAAAATTGAGATAGTACCGGTTTTACTGTGTTTTCTAGTTTCTACTAATTTTAACTTATCTAAGAATATATGAATGTAATATTTTATTAAAAACATATTTATAAAATATAGTTTTTGTTAAAAGAAGTGGTAGCCTAGTGGTAACGCGCTCGTATGGATATCCGAGTGATGCGGGTTTAACTCCTGGTCTCGCACCTCTGATATTTTAATGTGCGAATCAATGTGATCATGATTAAAACTTGTCTTACGGTGAAGGAAAACATCGTGAGGAAACCTAGCAAGTTTTCGAAACACATGCTCAGTTCCCGCACTAGGCCACAACGCGGTGGACTATGGCCTGATCCCCCTAGAGTAACGGATTAATTAATACACTATGATTATGGTATTAAACTCTAAATTATATGATTGTAGAAGAGAAAGGTTTTGGTTAAGTATGTATAATTCTAAATAATCTGCTGTTATTAGTTTACATAATGTGTTATTTTATTCTTTGTTTATAAAAACAATCACATATGAGACATTCATAATAATTATATTATATTTTTGATTACATTATTATTATTTAGAATGCCTATGTTTTATTTAATAATTAATCATTTATTATCATTTGTTTGTATAATTTAAGTTATAATCTATTGTTATACCTTAAAACCGTTTTTTTAACCACTATCTCTTACTTCCATTAGTTGGCTGGAACTTGGAAGAGATGTCTTTGCAAACTCAAATTATTTTTAAATTACTGTATGTGTTTTAATAGTGCAATAAAGAATATAATATAAAAATAATATCAATTATAATAATATGACAACAGGATTTAAGTGTTTAATTATAAATAATTATTTAATAGTAAAAGTTGCCTGTTTTGATATTACGATATAAAATATTTGATTTTTTTTCTCAAGTTGGCAACACGTTACTCAAAAATAATTTAAAAGATGAATGTAAACGCGATTTGAAAACTAGTTAAGATATTAAATATAAAACTGTGAGAATCCTCAACAAATCTTACTTGGCCAACCTGACCTGCTTTTGGAGTACCCTCTTCCTCTTCTCCACTGGGCACAATAGGCATGTGGGCCGCAATCCTTCGGGGTCTCCTAGTCCCTACTCGATTACTAAATTGTATATATTGTATATTTAAAATTAACTCTATATTATACATTTAAAATTAATATTACATGTTAAAACGGTATCCTAGTGGAATTGACAAAAGAAAAAAAAACTGCACAGAAGGAAGTAATTGAAAAGTTGCCAAAAATTAACATAAGATTTTTCTACTGCAAGTAGCAATCGAACAATATTTTCTCCAAATAATGAGCCGTGTCAATCAGAAGTAACATCATGTTCTACACCAGTTTCTACCGAAACACCTATTATGACGACGAAAGTGCAACTTCGGTGACTTTACTAACACCAACTGTATCAGTTGAACAACAAATGTTTTCCAACCCTGAAGTTATTTTTCTATTATCGACTCTACCGATTATTTTCATGAAAATGTTACTGAAAAAGATCGCGAAATTTTGATTCGTAAGAGACCTGTCTATTTTAAAAATAATGGTTCTGTGGTATCCAAAACTTACAAAGATGGTGATAGTTCAGTAACTATATATTTTAACAAACCATTATTTATTCGCAAATTAAAAAAAAAACAATGAACGTCGAAAGAAAATGGTTGAAATCGTAAGTTACCAACAAAGTGTTTATTTATTACTATAATTTTGATTTTTTTTTAATTAATTAAGTATAATTTGGAAATTCATCGTCCAAGTTTTTCCGTCAAAGTTTTAAGTTTAAGATTAGAACAGTGTTTTTAACAAATTAAAATGTATGTATTGTATGAATGTTTTTTTATTATCGCGTATTTTCACGTTTTTTTTTTTGTTTCTATCTTAAAAGAGATATTATAATAAAGCCGCTCTAATAAGATTTAATTGTTTCTTGGTTAACAAAAGCTATTAATTATCAAATATTGTTAATTATTTTAAATATTCGATTTATTATTATTTACACTTTTTTATTTTACAGTTTAATTTACCTTCTACAATGCATAAGAAAAGAAGTAAACTAATTTTTTTTACGCAGACTACAGATGATAAGGCAAAATGTCTTTGTAATTCGTTATATTCAGTGAAAGGCGGCTCTACTATAAATTTCCAGAGATATTTAGAATTACCAACTATAGGAAGAAAAGAAAGTCTTCTAGACTGATGGCGGACTCCCAGCACAGTTTTCCGAATTTGGCCGAATTAGTAAAGAAAAAAATTAATTTTAGTATTTTCAAAAGCTGGTACAATTGTAACCGACAGAAGGAAGAGGCTTGGTACCAGAAAAGTACAACAAATTTTATTTCTGAATGTCAATTATAATACAAAGTAAAAACCTTGTCTTAAAAAATTACTAAATAACTAAAAAACACGAGTTGCTACATTTACAAAAGTATATAATATGAATTTATAAACACGATTGATGGAGCGAAATTTCCACCATGTAAGTCAGAATTACACCAACAATTCATGCGTTCAGCATATATTGCTCACCTCTGGAGTCATGCTTATATGCCAGTTCCTACCGAATTTTCGCCAACTGATTATTGATGGGAACAGAACGAGGATAAATTTGATTGTAAATGGTTCAACGGTGATCAACTTCCACCAAATATCAGTAGCATTACGAATGTTGCCAATACGACAGGTATTTAGATATTTCTATAATTTTTTAACGAAAACTCATAAAAGTTTTAAAGACGTAAAATAATCATAATTTTATTTTTGTTTTAAGATAACACTGAAACTGAAGAACTCGACAATGACCAAGACGAAGAAACTGAGGAAGAAGAAAGAGCTTACGACTTATCAGACGATAGCAGTGAGGCTAGCTGTCAGCCAAATATTATATTTGATTGCCTTTTACTGAGATTAAATGGCTACGTACTTAGCAGCTTTTACCCCCCTGCTGACAAGCTTACCCCCGTTGAATAGTCTGCTGACATTTTTTTATTATCAATTAATTGATGAAAAGATTGTTGTGTATTAGTTTCGTTCGACCTGAAATGAATCAAAATTATTTTTTTAATCAGGTTTATGTCGGCTACTGACGTGTAATCCACCGTTATCTATGCTGCTGACTATTTTTGTATTGTTTTCTATTATGCAAACAACGAACTCAAAAAATTATTAAGCGACCTGAAAACGTTTATGGATGTTTTAGTTTTTACATAATCAAAATTTTTCATCTTGTCCGTCCACCTCAGGTGCGCCTGCTGAAGAATTATTCGATTATTATCGTCATCTAAACCTCTAAACTATCAATAAAATCTAAAATGAATCAGCCTGAAATCACTATGAAATATGCAACGCTACCTCCCGGACGATTAGTATTCGGTCGAACATTCAACGCATATTGTCTAATAGAAACGTCCATACATATTTATTATATTTTTTGACATTTTAAGATAATTCCATTTTAAATATTGTTTTAAATTTGTATTTGTTCATTTTTTTCTATATATCACTATGAACTGTAGACATGTGTAAGTAATGCGAGTAATGCATTACGCGTAATATTACCCGAGCGAGTACTGTAGCATCACTCATTACTCGACCGAACCAAACATGACGTATCACCTCAAACATTACTCATTACTTTCATGTCATGACGCGAGCGTGCTATTTCATCGTTCGGGTCAACTCGACAGCACTCAAGCGTTCGGGGAATGTTTCGGCAATCGGCAGTAGAAGTATGAAAGCATCGACTGTTCGACTTTTGTTTACTTTTAATATTTACTAATTAGTAATTTAGTGTAACTCTTGCACTCTGCGGTCAAGGTTATACTTCTCCTGTGTACGCTATATGGCTAAGATAAAAGATTATTAAAATTACATAAAATTTACTTTATAAAGCAGATATAATACAGTGTGACGTGTGACAGAATGTGGACGGAGCCGCGGGTACTACTAGTATACGCTGTTAGTTTTTGCTGCACACATTATTGTAAACATAGCTATATAAAAATAATTTAAGTAAATTGGGTTACGACGGTAAAATTTTAAATACAATATTTAAATATAAAAAGTAATAAAAATATAACAATAATCTTACTTATAAAAAGTTAACATTTTAGTTTTAAATTAAAATCAATAAAAACGTGTGTGATATTCATCATATTATTACATGAGATAGATCAGTAATACTATTATGACAGTACGCGGGTAATATTACTTCTTCGCATCACGCATGGCAAGTAATGTTTCGAGTAATGCAGTGATGAGATATTACTCGGTGCGTAATGTAATGCCATATTTCATTACTTCATAAAGCACTGTTTTGCGCATGTCTTATGAAGATAGTAGAAGGAAAACGGCGGGAAATTTCAAGGCGCGCGGTGGTTTCTTTTTCAGTCTCTCGTTAATTTATTATTATTTTCCATTTCATTCAGAACAGTTTTCTATAATATTTATTCTATAAACTTAATTTGTGTATATGATAAGTAATTAGATAACTTTTAGTTGGTAAGTTTTTATCTATTATATTATAAATAATGAATGAGCCTCCCGATCCAGGGGGAACAAGCAAAGTGCCCGAACCTAGCCATTTTATTACAGTAGAATATGATGATTCTAGCTTAGATACTGACCATTCTTCCAAAAAAATTTCTTTAAAACGTGGTCGCTTACACAAAATATGCAAAAATTGCAATAAAAAGAAAAGGAAAAATGTGGGGAATCACAAGGACAGTGGATGTCGTTGTATAGAGTCAGATAAATCTGATGAGGGTAATAAAGATGTAACAAAGTCACTTGCAAAGCAGCCTACATTACAATCAGATAATCCAGTAGCTCACAATGTTAATGATACACACAAACCAAATACTCAAATAGGTCGAAATCTTTACAATGAACTAGATGCGCCTCCTTACATTATTCATATTCAGAAGATCTAATCCTCTGATAATGATGGAACAATATTGCACCCAATAACATTTGGTAATTTTCTATTAAAAAATAAAATCTATAATGTAGTTAATGGTAGTGTTAAAAGAATTGGTCGAAACCGTATGTCTGTCTCTTTCACAAATTATATTGATGCCAACTCCTTTATTAACAATAGTATTATAACTGAAAATAATTATAAAGCATATGTCCCTTCATTTAATATTCTAAGAATAGGCATTATTAGAGGAGTTCCAACAGATTGGTTTCCTGAGGAATTAATTTCTAAACTAAACTATAAAATCATTGTTGATGGGTCTCCAAAATGGAAACCCACACAGTCAGTTGTTGTGTATTTTGATGGTCAGGTACTACCAAAAAGAATATTCCTTTGCTACAATTCTCTTCCCGTAGATATATATGTTTTTCCAACCATACAGTGCTATCGGTGCTGCCGTTATGGACACACAAAAATACAATGTCGGTCCAAACCAAGATGTCTAAAATGTGGTCAGGATCATGTTAGCGATACATGTAATGTTGAAGATGATTATTACTGTTGTCAATGTTCTGGTAGCCATATGGCAAACAGTAAATCTTGTCCTGAACTTAATAGACAAAAAGAAATAAAACTGTATGAGTATTTCTCAAAATACATGTACATCTTTGAAAAAAAAAGTGTGCTTTGAAACAGTTCAAAACTTTTATATTTATAAATCATCACACAAAAAAAACACACACTCAATTTTGTAGGATGAATATTATAAATCTTTAAGATAACGAAGAATTATAGCTATAATCATACTTATTATCAAATATTTCGATATTTTAAAAATAGCTTTTTTTACCTTTCATACAAAAACCTGTTTGCCACTCTACCTTTTTCATGTGTTTATGTTTCATAAAATGCGATACGTAACTAAATTATTGTAAATTTCTTTGTATCATCGTTCTACAGTAATCGCAGTTTCTGTATTATATTGATTTTCTATAGGGTGTCATAGTGAATTGGCAATTTAAATCAAAATGAGTCGCTCTCATTTACTATTTAGTTATTACTCTTTAGTTACGATTTATTTCTACTTTCCCATGATTTCTGAACGATTCCGTAATTTTTTTACACGGACAACACTAGCTTCACTCTGATTGGCTGTTGGTCTGACGTCTCCGCCATTACATCCATCGTGAAAATCAGTGACAACGTGTACTGTTTTGTGGGGTTACTTTTTCGAGACAGGAAGTAAAATCAGCGATTTTTCATATAACGGTAAGTCTTCATTTACCCATTTTTTGTATACCCATATACGTGTGGTACGAATATTTAATAAGCTTTTATATTTGCTGTAACAGCTTTTATCAATAAATATATTTTTTCTGACCTCAATTTGTCTAATATTTCGTAACGTTTTTTACGAATTTCGTTACGTAACGAAAAAGTACAACATAAAGCTGAGTGTATACTGTTACAACCTGACTAAGCATAGTAATATTCACTACTTAATTTATGAAAAAAATATATAGAGCGTCAATAACTAAAGGATTGGATATATCTGCTATATAGAAGTGCCACCAGCAAAAAATAATGAAATAATTTAAATTACGTTTTTATGTGATTTAACAACTTTTTACCCCTGATATTACTTACATGCTTAAAAAAGAGGAAGTTCTATTGAGAACTTCCTCCTTTTCGTCGGTTAAAAAGCCTCGCGACTTTGTTTCAATTCGCTTGAGAATAGAATTATACCGATTATTACAAATACTTAACTCTTGCTAATGACACTTCTGTAGAGATGTCCACTATACTTGTTGGTTTGACTTATCAAATTGGTTATTACTTACAACTGCTTATATACAACGGCATTACTTCTTTTGTTTTTTAAGGAATGCCGCCAAAAACGAATGCCGAAAGGCAAAAAGCTTACAGAGAACGACTCAAAAAGGATAAACCAAGTAAATATGAGGAAATCCGTGTCAAACATTTGGAAAAAGTTAAAGAAAATATCAAAAAGAAAAAAGAAATTCTTACAGAAGAAGAAAAACAAGAGCTACGAGCAAAGTGGAGACAAGCCAATGCTATAAGAGCTGAAAGAAAAAAAAAGGCCTACTCTACTACAAAACAAAATAACACATTAGAAGTAAGAAAAAATGCTAAAAATAATACAAATATCCTAAAGGAGAGACTACAAAAGCTTACTGAAGAAAATACTCAATTAAAACGACGAAATAAAAATTTAAGACAGGCCTGCAATCGGATGAAAAAGCGAGTGGAAATTCTGAAAAAACGACTACCCCAACAAATTAGGCCTGATAATGATGCTATTTCCAGTGATGACACACCGTTAACAAAATCGAATAGTTTTTTAGAAGCAACTTTACCAAATGTGTCCATGACGGAAAAGAAAAGGTAAAAAAGAAGTTAATTTTGCTAAACACAATTACAGATTCTTTAAAAACAGAGTTTAATAAAGCAGATACCAAAGAGAAGAAAGTACTAAAAAAAGTTGCTACCAACGATATTGCAAATAAATACAAATTAAAAACAGCTATTTCTAATGTTCTTGGTCTGAAAGGAAGAATAAGAAAGACGAAATCAATAAACGAAATGAAAAAGAAATTCAAGAAAGATATACAAGATTTCTTTGAAAGAGAAGATGTAAGTAGACCTAGTGCGGGAAAAAACGAGTGCATAACGAGAAACAAAGAAAAAGTGCAAAAGAGATATTTAATGGAACCATATACAAGCTCTATAGAAAATACAGGTTAGAGGGTGGTAAAGCGTCTTTGCAAACTTTTTATCGTTTTCGACCATTCTCCGTTGTGAAACCAAGACTTCAAGATAGCAATACTTGTGCTTGCATAAAGCATAGTAATTTATCTTTCAAGGCAATATCGTTGAAGAAGCTAGGTTTGCTTCAGACATCTGACATTGACGAACTTATGAAAAATGTCACTTGCAGTAAATGTTTTAAATGCATGTACTCTGAGTGTTCTGAATGCAAAAATAAGAAACTAGCTGTTGATTTGACAATAAATGAAGACAGCCCTGTGGAGTGGCTTCAATGGAAAATAGGCACACACACACGTATATTAAAATTGATAAAAAGAAATGCGTAGAAAAACAGACGAAAAAGTATTCAAAACAGGTAGTGAAAGGGACAGTGAATGCATTGATAAAAGAATTCCAAAATGATGTTCAAAAATTTAAAACTCACTACTACAATGTTCAACATCAGTACTTGGAAGACGAAGCTGCATTGATTTGTGATTTTTCAGAAAACTTTTCGTGCAAGCAGTCTGAAGAAATTCAGGCGATACACTTCGGAGGGTCTAGAAATCAAGTCACATTGCACACTTGCGTCCTTTACAGAAAAAATGTGAAACCCCAATCGATATGCTCCATATCCCCAAATAATGAACATGGTCCTGGAGCAATCTGGGCCCATTTGGATCCAATAATGAAACTGTGCCAACACTTTACCATTAAAAAGATTCATATATTTTCTGATAGCCCTACAACTCAGTACCGCCAAAAACATAATTTTTTCTTGTTCCAACATAATATAAAAGAATACGGATTTGAATATGCAACTTGGAATTTTTTTGAAGCCTCTCACGGCAAAGGGCCAGCTGACGGGGTTGGTGGGGCATTAAAGCGCCAACTTGACAATCATATTTCACATGGCAATGACATAACCAACGCAAAAGAAGCATATGACTATTTAATGGTTAACAGTAAAGTAAACATGTTTTATGTTAATGAAAACGACATTCAGAAGATGACCAAAAATATCCCTGAAAATATTATTCCTATAAAAGGAACAATGAAGCTGCATCAGATTGTAACGGATGGTAACACGACAATTAAATATAAATTGCTGAGCTGCTTTGATTGCCAGAAAAACATCTGCTGTGATTGCTACTACACTAAAGAACATGAACTTCTATCCAACACCCTATCAGAACCAAAAGCATCATGCAGTAACAAACCGCAAGCCTTGAAAAAACAAAAACCAGCAGCGAAAAGATTCAAAAGAATAAATAGTTCAACTACGACGGAGAGTGATGTCAGTATAAGTTGTCATAGTGATTCAGATCTGATAGATGCGGATTTTTGGTGTGAGGACAATGATTTACCCAGGATAGATGACGGAGAGAGTGATAAAGACTTAGAGGTGAATGTCCATTTGAGAGCAAATATAAAAGAGATTTATTTATGATTTTTGACGTATTTTAGGATCAAACACAAATAAAAAAACTAAGAAATACCTTTCAAAATCCATCATTAAAAAAATATTATTTTTAAATACACTTTAATGTCATGTTTTTAATTTTCAGGACACATCAAAGGAGGAAAATGTTAAACGACAACCCCCAGAACAAGTAACATTGTTATCTTCGTCAAGATTTATGTCTGCAAACCATGCTTTCTATGATATTGAAGTAAAATGCCTCAAGGCAGACGAAACACAACAAGGCAAAGAAAACTTTAAGAATAAAGGAAAAGGAACAGGGAAGAAAACAGCAAAGCAACAAAAAAATATGGAAGAAGACAAATATCGAATTGATATAATGAATGTATTAAAACAAATAGGTGAAACAGACAAACCAAGTAAAGAAATGAAAAGTCATGAGGAAGAAGGATCAACAACTGATATCAATACAAAGCCAATAATTCTCGAGGATTTAATAAGTGACGAAGCTTTAACTACGGATGAAAAATATATAATGAGTGATGCAATGTCATTTAATGAACCGGAGTTTAATTTCAATGATTTGGACAATGTAGATGTTATAATACAAAATAATAAAGCAACAAAAAATAACACTGAATATGAAAATAATGAAAATGTACCAATTGAAGGCACTCACAAAGTCAAAGGCGAAACATGTGGACTGACTATTCTTAACGACGAAATACTGGAAAATATACACACAAAAAAGAAAGTGGTTTATAAAGGACTTAAACCTCTATCGCCAAATAATTATTTTCACGCGCCAAAGCGATGTGAACCAAAGATTAAAAAACGGATTGTCAAACCAAATGTGTTTCGGAAAGAATTCAATTATTATAAAGATAAGGAAGAAATTTATAAAGCGCTAATGGATAGTGATTCTAATAAATTTTTTTTATGTTTAAAATAACGTCAGGTTTTCATTTTTAAAAGATTGGAAAAAAAATAATTTGATTAAAATAGTATGAATGATTACTCATTGATTATTTTATTTCTAACCCCTTAAGTATTTGGGTACATACCTACTTACAAATATTTCGTATTGAATAAATGAAGAGCATTCACAATATTTCGCCAATGTGTAACAAGCCTTATGGTTACTATTTAGTTACATCTAAGGACTATTTCGTAACAATATTTCGTTACTACCGTTTCGTTACGTACATTTATTTTGAGAAATACCGGTATATGTCTCAAAATTGTGTTTCTTATCAAGAGGCAAGTAAAATTTTCCCTACACTTCATAAATCATTTGCTGATGTATTGTCCAGTCCTCAAAAAAAAATATCTATCCAAAATGAAACTAAAACTCCTTATACTTTACAAAACTCTTACAAGAAAACAGTCATAAGTAAATCTTCACATCCTATAAAAGTTGGAAAAGATTATGACAAAACTGCACATGACAACATCTTAAAAGAATTTTCCTTTAATCAAATTGATAAAAATTATAGTCCAGTCATAAATGATACTCCCTCCACACAAGAACCAACAAAAATATCAGATATTATATCTTTATTACAAACCTTTGCTCAGACCAATAATAATATACCGTCCATCGTTGCCCCCTTAATGGAGTTAATTGTAAATATAATCAAAATAAATAATGGCCTGACAGTGGTAGCCCAGCGGTAACACGTCGCTTGAATAACCGAGTGATGCGGGTTCAAATCCGGGTCTCGCACCTCTGATATTTTCATGTGCGAATCATTTATATCATGATTACCACTTGTCTTACGGTGAAGGAAATTATCGTGAGGAAACCTGCATGTCTGGGAAAACCTAACACGTTTTCGAAAGGCATGTGAAGTTCGCCAACTCGCACTAGGCCAGCGCGGTGGACTATGGCCTGATCCCCCTCGTACTGAGGGAGGCCCACCCCCAGCTGTGGGACGTTAAAAAGGGCTGATGATGATGATGAAATAATGGCCAACAAAATGATACAATGGAACGCTAGAAGTATAATTAATAAAAAAAGTGATCTTTACTTATTAAATAAATATAAACCTTTTTTTATTTTCATTACAGTGAAACTTGGCTTAGACCAGGTTTTACATTAAATATTAAAAATTATAATACTGTCAAAGAAGAGAGAGAAGTAGATGACTCAGACTCAGACTTTATAATTACTAATAATATAGAAATTTAAATATTTATTAAATTAAACATATATTTTGGTTTATTATTTTTATTATCTAAGTCATATATACATTCATGATATAAGTAATATATTTAAATATATTTATTTCATATAGTTACTATCTATATCTCGTATATATATATCATATACCTATTCCTGTCCTGTCCTGAATGATTCCTAAATTTAACTTCTCTCGTTCCTTTAAATACATAAAAATTTCTCCCGTTTGAACTTTGATAACTTGATAATGGCAAATGTACTATGTACGAGAATTGCCAGAATAAAAAATAATAATAATAATAATAATAAGATAGTAGAATTTTGTTGTATTAAGGATTACGCTTGTTGAAAAAATATCGATACATCGATATATCGATATTATTTTTTCAATATATCGATATTTTTGAGCGATATTTAATAGTTCGATATATCGATGCATCGATATAAAATTCTAAGTATCGAAAAGGTATAAAAACCGATATTTTATTCAGACCAATAAACATTTATAAGTTTTAAGATTAAAAAATCCCAAAAAGAAAATACTTTTTTTATACAAACATCTTTTAACAAATTATATTTTATGTAGTATTTTTTGTTTTTGGTCGACTTGATTTGCTGTTTTATAATTTGGTTTTTAAGTTGGCAACTCTGTTAGTCAATTTCAATTTCAACTGCCCGTCCGTATTATTACCACGACTGACTTATATATTATAACCTCAAAACGCGCGTATTTCTGTACTTGAGTACCCACCTAGTTCTCAAACAATCAATCAATAATCAATTGATAGAAAGAAAATAATTTGAGCATTGCAGTAGATTTCTGTTTTATATGTCATGTCTAGTGTTGTATGGAACTTTTTCAAAAAAATAGACAAACAAAAGGTTTCATGTAATCTGTGTGGAAAAACATATAAAACCAGTGGCAATACGACGAATTTATCTGCACATCTAAAAAATAAGCATCACCATGCGTTTTTGCAACTTAAAAATGCAAACGCAAAGTCAAGTGAAGTGAATATTACACCAAGGGCTTCAGAACCTAAACGAATGTCAACAAGAACCAGTTCACCCATTTTGTCGACTAATTCAACTATTACCATTACTAATGAACCTGCTGAGATAGAAAATAACTTCATGGAGTTGTCTGAATCTGCGATTTACGATGATACTGGTGTAAGTATTTTATTTGTGCAAGACCCAACATAGCTTTAGAATCTAACTATCACTTGTTCATAACATAACTAATAACCAGTCAACTAATAATGTGTAATTAATTACAAAAAATATCGATATCGATAAATTTTTATTTTAGTGTTTTTATTTAAACTTAATACTATTTATGACGACAAGTGTAATAAAATATGTACTAAATATTCAATGAGTTTTTTTTAGACTGAATCCTCTAAAGATGGTCAGAATAAAGACTTGAGGAAACAGACTACACTTATAGATATATTTGAAAGAAGTTCAAGTTATGAAGGTATTTTTTACTGATATCAGATTACTGTATTGTTTATATTTTAGTTCTAGGAGTATGTTCTAATCTTATTATTTTCCTCAATTTAGCAGGGGGTCAAAAAACTAGCCAAATAAATCAAGCTTTGATCTACATGATTTGCAAAGACAACATGCCTCTATCTTGTGTAGAAAAATCTGGATTGAAAAGATTTATCAGTGTAATTTGTCCACGCTATAAGGTTCCATCACGAACTACTGTAAGCAAACTATAATATTAATTATTATCTTCGCCTTTTTATTTTTAAATATTATTTTATTATTCATTCCTCATTACAGATAACTGGCTTAATGGAACAACGATATGCCACTACCAAAGCCATTTAAAAAAAAAATTAAGTGAGATAAATAATATTGCTTTAACAAGTGATATATTAACTCTTACTAACTCTACACGAAGTTTCATTGTAATGACAGCGCATTTTCTCAACACTGCAGATAACTGTTGTCCTGAGCAAGAAACGGTGACATTGACGGCACGGAGAATGTATCAGGTAAGTAAAGTATAAAATAAATGCATTAAATTATAAAAAATAAAATAAATAGTAAGTTATGATAAATCTAAAAAAGTGGTCTAATATTGGTCTTCTTTTCTTTAGGCACACACAGCTGATTATATAAAAGAATGCTTTGAAAATATTACCGAAGAGTTTACAATAGAAAAAGATTGCATTGTATCAATTATCACTGATGGTGGTGCTAACATGGTTGCTGCAGTGAAGCAATTTTTAGGAGATGGAAAAAGAATTCCTTGCATGGCGCATTTGCTGAATTTAATAGTGGATGGCGCAACAAGAGATAATGCACCAGTTCTACAAATTGCCAATCGCATCAAAGCCATCGTTACATATTTTAAACAATCTGTTAATGCAATGGACGATTTACGAGCAGAGCAAGAAGGACAAAAGAAAGAGGGACAAGTGTTGACACTTATACAATCAGTAAGCACAAGGTGGAATTCATGTCTTGATATGTTGGAAAGATTCAATACATTATCAGCTATTGTGGCTAAGATTTTGGCAACCAAGCGGAACGCACCTGACATGATTACTTCATCAGAGTTAAGTGTGATACGAGATCTAATAATATTGCTTACCCCATTTAAGGAAGCTACTGAAGAAATTAGCGGCGATCAGTACGTGACTGCTAGTTTAGCGATCCCCATTGCAAATTTACTTCAGAAAGGACTTGAACAAGTAAAACCTTTCACCGAACTTGGTATTGCTGTTCAGAAGAGTTTGCTAAATTTGGTTATTGCCAAACTAGAACCACTGGAGCGACATTTACATCTTGCTAAAGCAACAATTTTAGATCCTCGCTTTAAGCGTATTCATTTTAATTCCGCACTAGCTGTTTCCACTGCAATAACCGCATTGTCAAAAGAAATACGTTTAGAACATAGACGTAGAGGACAACTTTCGCCTGAACTCAGACCTACTACTACAATTCTCTCAAACTCAGAAAATTCTTCGCCGTCGTTGTGGTCTGGACATGAAAAAATTATGATAGATATTGCTGCAGCTTCAGCAAACTCGAGTTTACTGTCAACCAGTGATGGTATGCCTAGCGAACTGAAGCAATATCTAGATCAGCCTATAATACCCAGAAAAGAGAATCCAACAAAATTCTGGTTTGATTGTCGCCATTTTACCCCAGTCCTTTCCGACATAGCTCTTAAGTACTTGATATCGCCTGCGTCCTCGGTTTCCTCAGAAAGAGTGGCATCTGCTGTAAATCTCGCAGTACCCAACAACAGAAGTAGGCTTACAGCCGAGCACGTAAATCAAAGAGTTTTTCTTATGTCTGTATCAGATAAATATTGGTTTGATTAATAAATAATAGAAATTTTTGAATGGTTGTTTGATTTATTAAAAATTATGTATGTTAATTAGTATTTATCTAGAAATGTAAGGTGATTGAATTAGATTTGACCAAATAAATTAATTTTTAGAGCACGAATATTCTCTGCCAAATACCGATATATCGATATTTTTAAATAAAAATATCAATATCGATATTGATATTTTCAAAAAAAATCGATACGATATATATCGATACTTTATTGCATTTCCGACATCCCTATTAAGGATTACAATTATTCACTAAACTATAATACAACACATAAGAGCAATACGTTATCGAGAGCCGCTGCTACTTCCGTTTAATGAATTATTTTAAAATCTTATAAACCATATTATTGACTAATTTTTCTTTATATTATAATATTTATGATTATGATATTAAATTAAAAATGCTTGGAAATATATTGAAATATTCTTAAAAATATACATTTATCAAAAATTTGGTATTTCCGCAATAACAAGTATCTTTTATGTTGATTCAGATACCCAGCGGCTATTAACATCTATTCAGTGGTTTTCTCTTTATGCTATTACAGACAGACTTAAAAATCTAAAAAATATAGATAGTATAAGATTTTACAATTTCAATGTACAGATTTGACATAGTTAGACTTTTATTATTATACTAGCGACTGGCCCTCGCGTCGCTTGGGCTCTTCCCTAGATTTAGCACAGGCAAAGCCGCGGGATCTGCTAGCTATACATATAAACCTTCCTCTTGAATCACTCTATCTATTAAAAAAAACCGCATCAAAATCCGTTGCGTAGTTTTAAAGATTTAAGCATACATAGGGATATAGGGACAGAGAAAGCGACTTTGTTTTATACTATGTAGTGATGACGACACGTTTGGCAGAATTTGTACTTGCGCGGGTCGCGGGTAGTTCATGGGTTCGAATCCCGTTGGCATTCATTTCTTGAGCATGAATGTTTGTACTCTAGTCATGGATGTTTACATTTATAATACTCTCTACATTATTATAAGTTTAATTTTCTGCCGATTTTACGCAAACAATAAATTTATTGTGTTGCAATTTTCATCTACCAATTAATAATTAATTCATTATTATATTTAACGGAAAGTGACTGGAGACACACGCGTTAATCGCGCAAATGAAAGCCCCCAGCGGGACTCGATCCCGCGACCGTTAGCACAGAAAGTGTGAATAGTGACCACTATAAGCTGAGCTAAACATATTTATTTATTTAAAATCTATTTTATTTACACACAAGTGCTCCCAAATTTAAAGTTTGTAGCACAAAAAATTATGGACTTTCATACAATCTTACGAGCCCTTAGACCTCCTTAATCCGGTCCTGTCGCAAAATCCGTTCTAAGCGGATGTCTACTAACTATAAACGACCTCCCTACTAAATTTAGTCTTTATAAGTCAAGCGGTTTTCAATATATCGTTATGAGTGACTTTTTTATATATTTAGAAAAGCGACTCGATCGTTCCGCTCGGGCTCATCCCTAGATTTAGCGCGAGCGAAGCCGCGGGTTTCACTAGTAGATGTATACAGAAACTTGACAAGTTATATACTAAAACCTTCCCCGAGAACCACTCTATCCATTGGTGAAAACAGCATGAAAATCAGCGCAGTAGTAGTTTTTAAGTTTATCGCGAACAGGCAGACGCGGTGGAGGACTTTATTTTATAATGTGTAGTGACTTATATTATCAAAATACTCTGAAAAATTAATATTTTGAAATCAATAAAAAAATTAAAACAACACTTTTATTCATAACAAGAAATTTAATTAACATGTACTTCAAAATGGTTGACAAAAATAAATGTACAGAAAAAATCTTTGAAAAATGGATGACATTATGCAAGATACATATTATAAACAACTTTTATACGTTTCTTTAAATACCAAATTTCATTAAAATCTGTTCATTGGTATTTTCGTGAACCGCATTACGACAAACCCACAGACAGACAGACAAAAAAATCTAACAACTATACAGTTCTTGAGGCATAAGCTCAGCTTTGCATTTGTGTGAGTGATAGCTAAAAGCCAATAGCCGCGCATCAAAAACCAGTTCAAACAGGTTTAAACCAATCTCGCAACGTCTATCCGTATCGTCGTGCCTATCCGTACACTGCACTCACACAAATGCAAAGCTGAGCTTATGCCTCGAGAACTGTACAATGTACATTCCTAGATAATAATAACTATATCAATAAGATTTTCCAAAAAAAATTCAATGAACAGATTCAACTCAGTTAGAATTTTATTATATGTATAGATCAGTCAAATATTTTTTAATTTTAAAGTTAATTTTGCATAACACCATCCATTTCAGACAATCGATAGTAGGTTCGGTGTTCGGACTAGCTTAAAACAAAAATTGTAGACTTAAACAGTATTAAAAATAAAACTTGACTGACAGACTTAATACAAATTATTCACTATATATAAGTGTTTCCAAGTAACATTATTATAAATCTTTAATCTTAGATTTTAGTGAACCCCCTTATGTGCCACCGTAAAATTGTAAATACCGTTAGATTGCAATTTAACGCATTAGTTTCCAACTATATAAGTAAAACCGTCAAATTGTGAAATGACCTGCATATGTTACAGTTCAAAATCTTTCAACAGTTTACAATCTCGCGAGATATATTATAATATAACGGTTCACAATTTGACGGTGCCATATCTATGAAATAAGGGATATTATCAAAATATATTTTCAGACAACACTTTTTAATTTTTATACATTTATCAAGAACGGCGTTTTTACAAACAAATTTTAAAATTTAAATCTTTATATAAAGAAATCGTAATACCATTATTATTTCATCTTAAAAAACTTAAAACTACTTATCCTAATATACATATAAAATGTCCGGGAAAGTCCCGCCTTTCTTTAAAAAAAGTGGGCAAGTTCTTATTAAATTTTATTATGTGTGATGTTTTTTTTATTATTATAAAAAATAACAACTAAAAGTAATAATTACTAATTTAAAAATAATCTCGATGATAACCGACTTCCAAAATTTCTGTCATGTATTCATTATATATCTATCTATCTATAGCATATTCGTGTGTTGCTATATTATGTTCTTAAAATTTTATTATGATGATGGCAACATTAATATTATATAAAGTACATTTTTAAATTAAATTTAGAAAGCAGACAAAATAAAAAATGAGAGAAACATTAAAATATTATAAAATTGTTATCAGTGTTGCCAACATCAAAAAATATAACATATAGCATGTCTTAATATCAGATCAAACTAAAGGTAAATCTAAATTATACTTAAAAGAAATTAAATTATATGAATATATATAATTATTAAAAATATTGTTTTCTCGATTTTCTTATGAAAGAAAAATTTATTTTAAAATCAATTTTAAAGTTTATCTAAAATAATACATATTTATGTTTAAATTTGATACCTATTTAATACTATAAACTAAGCCCCGGCAAAATTATTAAAAATATATATATAAATACAGTAATTTTGAAAGAATAAAAAAATATTTAAGAAAAAAGTATCTTTTACAAAAAATCATTATAGTTACTTTTAAGTATCTCAAATTGAATTGAAACAATTATGTCATAATCACAACGCACATTGAAAAAAAGTATCTTACAACTAAAAAGATACTTGTAACAAGTATCTTGCATAGAAAGAATCTTACACTATTCGACTTAGAAAAGTCAACAATATTACCTTAACCGACATCAAAAAATATAGGCTATACCTATTCTTTTATTTTTACTGTATAAATGGTTCCATTTAATATAAAACAACCAAAATGGCGAAAAATTGATTTTTAGTTACCATTTTAAAAAAACAGCACATTTTCAAAATCTGAAAACGGGATCTGGCAACATTGAGCCACAGAGTAAAAAAATACGAAATTTAGTACACAACAAAGTTTATTATTTAATTGTTATTATTTTCAACGACATTTCTTCAAGAAATCTAGTACTTCAATGGGGTAATTTTGTCGTGTTGTTGATTTTACAGCAGATCGCGCATACTCGAGTGGATTCACTGAGCTGTGGATAAAATATACAAAATTTATTAAAAAAAACAATTTTTGGAATTAAAAATCCTCCATCGCGTCTGATCTGCACCGATTTTCATGCTGTTTTCACCAATGGATAAAAGATGGAGTGGTTCTCGGTAAAGTTTTTAGTATATTATTAGCGGAACTCGCGGATTTGGTCGCGGTTGCTAAATTGCTAGTTATGTAAAAAAAAAAAAAGTGCGTGTGTACAAAGTACACATGTCAGAAGTAAAACTTCTTTGGCAAACTAATTTTTAAATCTCGTTTATATTTATACTAAATAACCCCGTCTAAGCTCGTTGAGAGAGGGAGATGGCGCTACGGTCACACCCACGAGTTAGACAGAGTTAGAAATGTCACTGACTCGCGGTGGGCGAGATCTAACTAAGGCTAACTCTTCCCCGTCTCTGAGCGCCTGGTACTATGGACTTATTATTTCGTTTCATCGAGTTTGAAATCACAACGATTCTAAAGAAGTTTCACTTCAATAAGTTTTACTTACGTACACGCGTTAGAAGTTATATTTCTTTGGCGTAAAATAAATATCGTGAATACAGTTGTCAGTTCTCACGCAAACATACGTAATGTCCTTACTTTTACTTTGTTGGTAACTTCTTTTGAAAAACTAAAATGTTGACTATAGCTAACTTCAGGGTGTTCATCGTAAAAATTTACTCTCATCATTTTTTCCCTAACGCGTATAACTTCAAAAATGTAGTATCAATACCCTGTCTCATTTAAGTGGTATTTTCTAAATCAACATATTTTAAAACAAAGTCCTTCGTCGCGATAAACTCAACAACTACTGCACCGATTTTCATGCTGTTTTCACCAATGGATAGAGTGATTCTCAAAGAAAGTTTAAGTATATAACTATATCTAGGGACGAAGTTCGCTCGGACGAAGCGAGGATTAGTCGCTAGTAATAAAAAAAATGGGTAGGCACTGTCTGTAACAAGTATAATAACCTTTGAAACATCAAATACCTTAGTCTCTCCCGCGACCATGTGCGCTGTAAAGCATTAAAAAAACATTTAAGTAAAACACACAACCCACCTTCTGTTCTGCACGTGAGCAAGTCTCCTCCACTCTTTCCGGTCGATATGTTGGAAGAGTATCATGACGATTGCGAGATCACAGTTGGGGGAGTTGACTGCCACGTGAAGGGGAGTGTCACCGCCCTTTATATCCTGAGCGTTGAAAGATTGATAGATTGATAATAAATAAATAAATAAATATGTTGGGACATTTACACACAGCACTATCTAGTTCTACGATAAGGTACGAGCCTTGTGTTATGGATACTAGATGGTTGATATACTACACACATATAAGTTTAAATACATACATATTATAAATATAAACACCCATGACTGGAGTACAAACATTCGTGCTCATCAAATGTATGCCCCCAGCGGGACTCGAACCCGCGACCGCTGGCGCAGCAAGTAGGGTCACTACAAACTGCGCCACGCGTGTCGTCTAATAGATTGATAGATATTTTTTTATTTCGTTAAATTATTCTACTAATGGATGTATTATATTCTTTATTGCACTTAGAAAAATGTTCCAAAAAATTAAATATTACAAGGTAAAGGCTGTTATCCTTTACGATTTAAGGTTGGTCTTTAACCTCGAATAACTTCTAAACGAGTCAACTTAGCGAAAAATCATCGCAGACCATTTTTGAAGATCGTTAAATTTCCTACAAGAATACGTTTTAATTTTCACTATACATTCATTCGTTTAAGTGCATTAAAAATTCAAACAAAAAAAACATATGTTATTTTTATGGGAAATAAAAAAGTACGATGAGTAACCTCTTAATAATTAATATTAATATTAAGGGCTCAACCAGAATTTTTTTGTCATATCATGACGATATTTTCATGATAACTAAGGAAAAAAAATTATAGTTTTTTTTGACCACTTTAATGTATATATTATGTATGTGTGTATGTATGTATGCATGTTTGTATGTGTATGTATGTATCTATGTATGTATGTATGTATAGTGGTAGCCCAGCGGTAACGCATCCCTTGGATAACCGAGTGATGCGGGTTCAAATCCAGGTCTCGCACCTCTGATATTTTCATTTGCGAATCATTCTTACATGATTACCACTTGTCTTATGGTGAACGAAAACATCGTGAGGGAACCTGCGTGTCTTAGAAAAAAACCTAGCAAGTTATTAGAAAGACATGCTCAGTCCGCCAACACGCACTAGGCCAGCGCGATGGACTATGTCCTGATCCCCCTCGTACTGAGGGAGGCCCACCCCCAGCTGTGGGACGTTGAAAAGGGCTGATGATGATGATGATCTTGATGATGATGTATATATATGTATGTATGTATGTATGTGTGTATGTGTGTATGTATGTATGTATGTATGTATGTATGTGTGTGTGTATGTGTGTATGTATGTATGTGTCTATGTGTGTATGTGTGTATGTATGTATGTACTCACCCCCCGCCACAGGTCGGCGCCGGCGTGCCGCAGCAGCACGTGCAGAGTGTGCGCGTGCGGCGAGCGCGCGCTATGCTCCGCGCAGCACACGTGCAACGCGGTATACCCTGTGGGGAGGGTAGTTTGAATTAAATCTATATACTAATATTATAAAGCTGAAGAGTTTGTTTGTTTGGTTGGTTGAACACGCTAATCTCGGGAACTACTGGTTCGATTTGAAAATAGATTATCCAGGTCAATAAAAAAACGTAAAAAATTAACTATATCTTCACATTCTAAACCATACACCAAGAGATTAACTATACATCAAATAAAATAAATAAATAAAAAATTTGTTTGTGTACATACATCAATATATATATAATACCATACATCAAATAAAATAAATAAATAAAAAATTTGTTTGTGTGTAACAACACCTTCGTTACAACAAATTACTTAGTTGTGTATTACACAAAACTTCTATCCCACACATCCCTTAAGTTTGTGTATAACACAACACTATAAAACACAAACCTGAGTAAATAAAACCATAAAACCCAACTCACCATCAGTATTAGCATGGTGTATGTTGAACAATGGCACATCGTTGTCCTCACAGCGGACCAGTTCACTGAGAACATCTGCACACTCGTCCCCTGCGCGTGCGCACGCTATGACGAGATTATCTCCCAGCGTGTCCACCTGTGGGCAAAATGTGGGTAAAATGTGGGCATAATATTATATTATTAAATATTTTTTTTTATAAATGAAACTACCTTTTCGGATTTTGTCGTGAATTTATTATAATAAAGAAAAGAAGAAAGTATTATTTTTTTTTATATGTAGAACTTTTTTGTAAAGACAACGGCTTATAGTTTTCTCAGGCAAATAGATACTTGATGTTATCAGTTATTCATCCCATCAAAATCAGTCCAGCCGTTTCGGAGATTAGACAGACAAACGAAAAAAAAACCTTATATAAATAATGTATATAATTTCATATGCAATAAATAAAAACTGTTTAAAAACTTGTCTTCTTTTGTTCATCGCGAACAAAAATTTCACAGTGATTAGGATCTTTTGCTAAAAACGCGAGTTCATGTATTAGAAGTGAACGACACTTAAATGACAATGCGATTTCGTGCATCACAGTATCTAGAAAATTAATGGGATAGATAAATGAACGGATGGATGAATGGATGGACAGGTAAATGGTTGGATCAGGATGGATGAATGGATGGATGGATGATTACTGGGCGGATGAACAGTGAACCGATTTTGATGTTAATTTTATACTGCTGTAGAAGATACATCTTGTTTGTCACCAGATAGTTGATATACTACACATATAAGTTTAAATACATACATATTATAAATATAAACACCCATGACTGGAGTACAAACATCCGTGCTCAACAAATGAATGCCCCCAGCGGGACTCGAACCCGCGACCGCTGGCGCAAGAAAGTAGGGTCACTACAAACTGCGCCAAGCGTGTCGTCAGAATGAATGAATTTTTTACTAGTCAACCACTAGCTAAATTACAAGTTTCACTTATAAATAAATCTATCTTTTCGGATTTTGTCGCGGACTTCTTATACGCGAATATTTGACATTATAAATGAAACTATCTTTTCGCGAGAGAAAATAAAAGTATCTAATAAATCCGCGACACAATCCGAAATTATTGTTAATTTACAATTTAATTTAAAAAAGAGTGAGATTAAGATAAAAAAATAGTCCCGCTGAGTTTCTTCCGCCAGTTCTTCTCGGGTTGCTTTCCGAACTGGTGGTAGACTCATGACGTTCAGTAAGAAATTGTAACAATTTTTATGCTGAATAAAATTTTCATTTGATTTATATTGTCAAATATTCGCGTAAACCTAAGAAAGTATCACTTACCTCTGAGAAAACATATTCGGTTGTCCGTTTGTACGTTTCACTTCTAGTCACGGCGCGTATACATTGCACTATGTACCGCGTGAGCAATGGCCGGGTGTAGCAGCGAAGAACGGCTAACTTTAGTATGTTTAGACCTGATATATACAATACGATTTTATAATCACTACATAGTATAAAAAAAAGTCGCTTTCTGTCCCTATATCCCTATGTATGCTTAATTTTAAAACTACGCAACGGATTTTGATGCGGTTATTTTTAATAGATAGAGTGATTCAAGAGGGAGGTTTATATGCATAACTAGCGGATCCCGCGGCTTTGCCTGTGCTAAATCTAGGAAAAAACCCAAGCGAAGCGAGGGCAAGTCGCTAGTATATTTATATAATAACATTTATTTTTACTACCTTTAATAAAGGTTTTTGATTCATGATTTATATTGTGAACCGATTTTGATGATAATTTTATATTATTACTAAGCCTTTCCCGCGTTATAAAGGGGACTAAATACCTCCCGTTTCTGCAACATTTTTCATTGATGCTCCGCTCCTATTGGTCGTAGCGTGATGTAATATAGCCTATAGCCTTCCTCGATAAACGGACTATCCAACACAAAAAGAAGTTTTCAATTCGGACCAGTAGTTCCTGAGATTAGCGCGTTCAACCAAACAAACAAACTCTTCAGATTTATAATATTAGTATAGATGACAAAAGAGTTTTTGGTCTAACAGTAAAGTGATTATTTCGGTATATCTCATTTTATAGAGATACAAAAAAAAATTAACTTATAAAATAAATAAACAATATTTTAGTAATCAACACACAGCGCCATCTGTATTCCGTGTTAAGCTACGAGGCTTATGTTACGGATACCAGATAGTTGATACACTACATAGATATAACTTTAAATACATACATATTAGAAATATAAACAGTAAACATCAATGACTACAGTACAAAAATTCGTGTTCAACAAATGAATTGCTGGTACAGTAAGTATGGTGACCACTGAATCAAATTCATTAAAACCTTATTACAAAGTATAGTGGCAATTTGAATAGTGAGTTTGACATAAAGTTAGTTAGTAAGTTAGTAAGAAACCATATACTTTTTTAAAACTTACCAAAGTCATCTACAAACAGCAAAGGCTTCAAAGCGAGTACTTTTTCACATATCAAACTGAATAACGCCATATTGATGTCTTCATCCTTATCATTTGAGAGATTGAATAGAATATGATGCAGAACTCTGAAAAGACAGTTAGTCATACATATAAATAAAATTGAAGTGTCTGTTTTTAATTTCAAATCAATAGATTTTCACTAAATGCATATATTAAAAGTACTATAACAAGAAACCAATTTAAAATTTTTGACTGTATCTTGTAAACTGTTCCGGGTAATCTCTGAAACGATTGCACCTATTTTGACGGAGCTTTCACTCGCAGATAGCTAATATTATAAACGGCGTAACTTCGGCTACTTTTTAACCGACTTCAAAGAAGGAGGGAGGTGGATATTTAATTTATTTTTTTATTTATTTCATCTAGCGGAACCTGTGGCGACGTTGAACCCGAGCGAAGCGAGCGTGAGTCGCTACTCTTTATAAATAAAAATCAATTGCTAAGCGCAAAACTCGAGAATGGCTTCAATTCAGCTATTTTTTATGTTCCTCAAGGCACACGAAAGGTTTTAATGATAATAAAAAAAATTAAAAGAAATAAAAGTTTGTAAAAAATCTTATACTACAGGGGTACCCCTTTTGAAGTCGTTTAAAAATCGCCTAAGTTACGCCTCAAAACATTAGCTATGTACGAGTGAAAGTCCCGTCAAAATCGGTCCAGCCGTTTCAGAGATTAGCCGGAACAAACAGACAGACAAACATTTTAAAACTTGATTTTTTGGTTGCTAGTATCGTATATATTTTAATATTGTGCATTTATTAAAAGGCTGTTAATTTGAAATTAAAAACAGACACTTCAATTTTATTTATATGTATGTATAATAGATATTTTCATTGTTTTCAACTTTTTCAGAACTGATTCACTTTCCGGTAACTCGGAGATAAGTTATCGTATTATCGCTATAGGTTTATCGAAAATGTAATTTGCACTTCAGAAGTCATGCATGCATAACATAAGTATGACGAATTCAATGTAACTCCTTGATTTGGATAGACTTAGATTTACGCGAACATTTGACATCATAAAAAAAACATATAAAAAAAATTGAAGTGTCTGTTTTTAATTTCAAATTACCAGCTTTTCACTAAATGCATATGAAAGTATATACGCTAGCATAGCAACAAGAAACCAATTTTTTTTTTTAAATTCTGCCTGTCTTTTTGTTTGTCCCGCCTTATCTCTGAAACGGCTGGACCGATTTTGATGGGACTTTCACTCGCAGATTATAGTATAAGGAGCAACTTAGTCTACTTTTATTTTACTTACTGGACAGATTTTGTTTGTTATAGCTTGTTATCCAGGTCGAAATATAGGGTACTTTTTACTGCGAGATAATATATCATCACTAAGAAATATAATAAACGTTAAAATGTACATAGGTTCGAACCCGAGCAGAGCAAGTAGGTCTGTAGTCTATACCTACTAATATTATAAAGAGGAAAGGTTTGTATGTAAGTATGTTTGTAACGAATTGGCTCAAAAAGTACTGGACCGATTTTAAAAATTCTTTCACCCTTTGAATGCTACATTATCACTGATTAATATAGGCTATTTTAATTGCAAGAAAAAAGTAAGAATCCCTACTAAAACTACAATAACAGGAGAGGAATTAGTGCACGCCGCACATAATATATAAAATAGGTAGCTGCGCGGCTCAGGAGTATATTAAAGATGGAGTAATTTTGGACAATTTTCAACCCAGCGAGTGATCGAATGAAGTTTTATACAATTAAAATATTATTAGGATAAACTCATTATTTTTATATTTGATAATCTGTGACCGAGCTGTCAAGTTGACTTTACTTTTTATCATAATAGCGCGAACGCGATATACGATTCGTTGAATCAAAGGATAACTGAAACTAATATAAGTTTAAGAATTATTTACTAATTGTTAGATTTAAGTGTGACAGTTTTTAGTATTGTTCTTTTGTGTTTATAATATTATAGCAGTTTATCCTCAAAAATGACAAAAATGACGTGATTATTTAAACGTATGTATTGTTCAATAACAATGAGTCTCTCGTCATAGCATTATCTATATAATACCTAATTAAGTCGGACAAAATTAATACATTAAATATGTTTGACCGACCTTAAAAAGGAAAAGTACTGTATTTGTTATTCTTTTCCTTGATTATTTGATATATTAGTAATAATTCAGAACTTATATTAATGTGAATGTATGTATTTTGAAGGAAATTCTTCAATATTTTTAAAAACCATATGAAACGAGCGACTCGTTTCGCTCGTTTTATATGATGAATCACAATTAATACTATTATTAGTTGGTAATTTCGTTAAATGTTTATCGTTTCCTAGATATTATTTATAAGTAAAAACCGCATAAAAATCCGTTCAGTAGTTTCGGAGATAAGCGCGAACAAACAAAAACTCAACACCGTGGGTGACTTTATTTAAAATATTTATTACACTAAAAACACAACACCGTACACATACGTTGTATTTCATCACATCTTCACGGGGAGATTGTTGACAAAAAAAACCGAAACAATTAGATTTGGTCGAAAAAGTATGCAAATACACTCTCGAACTCGACATGACTCTACGAGAGTGTTTGAAATAATGGATTCTAAAAAAATTAATTATTAATTAACCAATAATGATAGCGGTGGAGCAATTACGGATTCTGCTGGAGCATTTAAGGAGCAATTTTTTTAAATATAGTTAAAGAAGAAAAACCGAATTTTCGCACTTTTATAGCAAAATTAAATTTTCAAAAAATGGATATAAAAAAATTAATTATTAAGTAACCAATAATGATAGCGGTGGAGCAATCACGGATTCCGCTGGAGCATTAAGGGAGCAATTTTTTGAGGTACAATGAAATAAAAAAATAAGAAAGGTCGCGCCAACTTCTTTCTAGTGAAAAAAAACCAGTAAATTATCTATTCACTTACCCATAAGCAGTTTTGAAGTCCAAATTAGCGATTTTGTAACATATATCCTTTCTTTGATCGATTTCCAATTTATGGATATGTTCCTCAAAAACGACTTTACAAGATTTTCTGCTTAACTGACAGCATTCCTTTTTCGAAAAATCCGTTGCGATTTGTTTTTGAAGATCTTTGAACTGTTTCATTGTCATAGAAGACTTTTCTTTTTTTTTATCCGTTTCCTTATCCGACTCAACATAATCTGTGACGCAGCTGGGATAGTCATCTATGGGGCTGATGTCTTGGTATTTTTCATAATCACTGTTATGCATGGGAGATGAAGTATCTGGGGACAGGGTGTAGTCTGTTGTGGGATAAAAAGATGTTTGGGAATCTGACATTGGACTTGGCACGTTCTCAGAGCGGGGTGGAGTTAGGAAAATCGATGTTTTCTCTAATGACCCATCGATTATTGCTAAATCGATATCATAATCGAATGTCTGGCTGGTGTTCGAGAACTCTTCAACAGGGTTTGGGGTAGGAGTAGGGGGTTTGTTTGGGGGGAAATTAGTGATTTGGGGGTTGATTCTGTCAAAGTTACTGATTAACTCTGACAATATGTCATCAGGTTTGTATTGGTCTGCTCCGTTGACATATTCTTGGGCTATTTGCCAACGGACTACTTGTTCTTGTTGGGAGTTTTGAGCGAAATTCGTGACACTCATGTCTACAAGCTTTAATGCTGTTTCGATATCGGTGCAGTTTTCAGTTGTTCGTATATTAGAATTCACTATGACCTGCCCTCCGGCCATAGTTTGTAAACCACAAACGACTTTTTGGGCCTAAAAATAAAATACATATAAGTAAATTAGTTTTAGGTTATATTTAAAGAATTTTATTATTATTAATTAATTTACTAATTATAGTCTCTCTCTCAGTCTCATTCTATCATTGGAAACTACTATGAGTTCTGTTTAGTAAAAAAAATATTTTCTAAATAAATAAATTATTCTACTAATACTGAAAAATTACCTTGCTCGTAACATTACAGTAGGGATGTGCCAACTTCGCATGGTCTCTTCGTGTCGAAGAATTCATCGGGCCTCTTGGGAGCACCACCTTCTGCAACCTCTTTGGCTTTTTTCCATCTTTGCTATCTGTCGCCTGTAAAATTGACAAATTCTCATAAATTAACAAAAATATTATGTATGTAGACAACATTTTTTCCCCAACCCACTGCTTGCCACAGACTTCGCTTCAATACGAAGGGAATCGGGTCATAGTCCACCATACTGGTCAAGTGCAGGTTGGCGGATTACACATATCTTTCAAAAACTTGCTAGGTTCTCTCAGACATGCAGGTTTCCTTACTTCACCTTAAGACAAGTTAATCGTTTAAGAAACGAGTTCCATTTGAAAATATCAGCGATACGAGCCAGGGATTTGAACCCGCCTCACGAATTTTTCTTGACAATATCTGAAGAGAACGATTCAAGTATAAATCAGCCTAAACTTTTTAAGACTTACATCATCTCATACTTGAGATTATTCGAAAGAGGCAGGTATTGTATTGTTACACACGAGATTCGAACCCGTTAAAACTACAAAGGATTGCTATTCTTAACTAAATATAAAAGAAACAATTTTAAATACCTGTTGCTGATCTACACTTAGCTTCTCAAACGAATCGATCAAATCTCTGTTATCGTTTTCATCTTCGTAATCGGTAACGTTATTGTTAATACATTTCTCTGCGAAACCACTATCCTCTGAAGAGTGAGAGTCATTCCTCTTCTCTCGGACTTCATCTTTAATTATTTTGTACGAAAAATTATCAAATTCATCTTCATCGTCTGAAACATTTTTATTTTCCAAATCTAATTTCTTCAATTTGTTCAAAATATCTGTTACTGGTGTTGTTACAATATTGTCGTCGGACTTCGGAACTTCATTTTTAGGGTCAATTTTATCTTTCTCCTTTATCCTCTCTTTCTTTTTATTTTTCTGGAAGAGAGCTTGGAAGGGCTTTTTGAATATGTTTTTTATGGATTTCTTTTCTTCAGCCATTGGTAAGTGTGGTTGGACGTTTGGCACTTTGGCACTTCCCATACTTAGTAAAATTTAATTTCTATGATTCACATCAATTTGCATCTGCAACAAAGAGAGCACTTATATTAGATGATTCTAATGTCATATATAATATATTATGTTTTCGCAGTTTATGGTCCTTTATCTTATATCATAATAAAATAATTATAATAGACATGTGGGATAATATATATTATATAATAAGGATAAACTCATTATTTTTATATTTAATAATCTGTGACCGAGCTGTCACATTGACTATACTTTTTAGTAGGCTGTATGGACCATAGTCCTTTGCCTTTCCCTATTGGGGATAAATTTTTGAAATAACAACAAATATACTTTTTATCGTAATGGCGCGAACGCGATATACGATTCATTGAATTAATTCATAACTGAAACTAATATAAGTTTAAGAATTCTTTATTAATTGTTAGGTTTATGTGTGCGGCTTTTAGTATTGTTCTTTTATGCTAATAATATATTATATGAATTATATACTATAATTCACGTATTTGTTTTAACACAAGTTTGCCACATACCATGTGCTAGTCACTGGCGATTAAAGCCAGAACTACCCACTAAAACTCAACAGAACCTTCGTATTAATGCAATTAACCACAGCTCTACTGGTCTGCTGGTCCATTGCTTGGTCAATTCTGCTAACAGAAAAGTATCCGAAGCAACCCACTGTACTGTACATATATAAAGAAAAATACTAGTTACATATTACAATTTTTGTGATAAATAAGTTAATGGATAGTCAGAAGAAACTACTGTCGGAGCATGAATAGATGTTTTACTAATATTAAAAAAGCAGTATCCATCCAATTACTATTTTTCTGAATTTTATGGTTCTCGACGTCTCGAATGCTTTACAGTAATCATGACCACAGGAGAAACTAAGGATTTCGATGTTCCGCACGAATATCCAAAAATATCGTATTATTCAAAACGAAGGTGACGCGCTTCCAATAGCAATAATATATATTAAAACGTCCTTCGTCGAGTTTCTTGACCCAGGCTAATCTAAGAAACTACTGGACGAATTTTCATGCGGTTACCACTAATAGAAAAAGAGATAAGGCGAAAATAAGGTAGATTTTCGATAGTCTATACCTAGTACTTCTACTATACTTATAAAAAAATTGTAGTGAATAATGTAAAAATATGTGAACTAAGTAAAATTGTGTAGTGTTTATAAACCTGCACATTAAATATTTTTTGGAAAATATTATTGAATTAGTCGATACAGCGACAAAATGCATAGCATTTAATTTTGATGAGGTTAAATGATGATTAACATATAACACACTTTTTACTGGCGAAAAAATTTCTCCTCTCTGAAAAATCTATACTAAACATTGATACGTATCTAGAGATGAATCCGAGCGGAGCCTGAGCGAGTCGCTAGTCCGTAATAAAATCTGTGCATCTTTTTATTCGTAACTTCGTTTTTTGTTTAACTGAATACGCTTCTAATCAATAGAATAAATACACCTTGAGATATGTGGTTTTTATAACCTACAATCTTATGGGTGTTTCCTTCGACCAGTTTGTATGGTTATTACCAGACATATTATGTAAGGTATAATATTTTCCTTCAGCAACTTATTGGCAATATAATTACCATTTACAAGTATCTTGAAGGAAATAAGATTTATATTTTCGATTATTCACAAAAAAATTACTGCTACGCTTTAGCAGCGATTTTTACATGTGCATACGCTCACAGAAGCGATAATATCTTCAAATACCGGTGTACAATCTGCCCGGTACTTTATCGTTTCATTGCCAAAAATAATGGTAAGAAAAATTCGTAAAATATATTCCGAGAAATATTTGTTGCGTCTGCGCAACAACTGTTTTTAGACTTTCACTGCTGTTTTATCTCTGGGATTTTTGTATATTTTATATAAAGTATTTTTAGTAAATAGTGCCCTATATGTTGAACCCAGATAACCAGTTATACTACATTTAATTAAATCTATTTAATTTTCAGGCTAATATTATACCATATTTAATTAAATCTATTTAATTTTCAGTCAACCTCAACCTTAAAAGATAGACATAAGCTATCGCTGTTTTTTTTTAGAAAATTAAAAGGGGAACAATTTTGTAATACACAATTTTTGCATAACTTTAACCGTTTACACAGAGTACGCGACGGAAGCTCTAAAAAAAATATTTCTCTCTCGTTTTTGCAACATTTTTCATTGATGCTCCGCTCCTATTGGTCGTAGCATGATATAATATAGTATATAGCCTTCCTCGATAAATGGACTATCTAACACAAAAAGAATTTTTCAATTCGGACCAGTAGTTCCTGAGATTAGCGCGTACAAACAAACAAGCAAACAAACAAACTCTTCAGCTTTATAATATTAGTATAGATATAATATAATACATATTTTTCTTATCACTACATAGTATAAAACAAAGTCGCTATCTCTCTGTCCCTATATCCCTGTATGCTTAAATCTTTCAAACTACGCAACGGATTTTAATGCGGTTTTTTTTAATAGATAGAGTGATTCAAGAGGAAGGTTTATATGCATAACTAGCGGATCCCGTGGCTTCGCCTGTGCTAAAGCTAGCGAAGAGCCTGAGCGAAGCAAGGGCGAGTCGCTAGTTATAGTACAAATTAAACACGTACCTAGACACTAAATAAAATTACTAACTCTGAAAACAGATTATCTACTATATACAGCTAAATTGTTTGGCAAAATTTCAAAATAGCTTCCGAGAATCATTACATGTGCAAGACATAATATACAAGTAACTAAGGCTACGACCCGATTGTAAGCGATAAAGCGCTATTTATAAGAATTATGTCTTGTACATATATATAAATCACTACATAGTATAAAACAAAGTCGCTTTCTCTGTCCCTATATCCCTTTGTACGCTTAAATCTTTAAAACTACGCAACGGATTTTAATGCGGTTTTTTTTAATAGATAGAGTGATTCAAGAGGAAGGTTTATATGCATAACTAGCGGATCCCGCGGCTTTGCCTGTGCTAAATCTAGGAAAAAGCCCAAGCGAAGCGAAGGCGAGTCGCTAGTATTTTATAAATCTCATCTTATTGATTTGGTTATTTCATACATCCCATTATACGAGGTATATCGTATAGCTACACTCGCGAACCCAGCCCGCTTTACTAAGCGTGTTACAATAAAACTAAAATTTTCTAAAAAAATTAAAGTAGCCTAAGTTACTACTTTTTAAATAACTTATCTGCGAGTGAAAGTCCCTTTAAAATCGTCCCAGCCGTTTCAGAGATTATCTGAAACAGACAGACAGACGGACAAAAATTTTAAAAATTGTATATTTAATGTAAGTACCGTATATACTTTCATATGCATTTAGTGAAAAGCTGCTAATTTGAAATTAAAAACAGACACTTGAATTTTATTTATATGTACTGATGTACTGATTGTGTTATATTTACCTACATATTATTCTAAAAGCAAAAAAAAAATGATTCCAAGTTATCATATAACTGACATCATTAGTGATATGCTATCAGCATAATGACTAGAATTGACTATATTATGGTAGCATATTAAATTATTAAGATTGTGCAATACATCCTAATTATTGAATCATGTTTTACACTTTTATCGATTTGTAATCAATCCACAAATTATTAGAAATCAGTACATAATATAAATAAAATTGAAGTGTCTGTTTATAATTTTAAATAAACAGCTTTTCACTAAATGCATATGAAAGTATGTGAGGTACTTACAAAAAATCCATTTTTGACAGTTTTGTCCATCTGTCTGAAACGGCTTGACCGATTTTAATCGGGCTTTCACTCGCAGATAGCTAATTTTATAAGGGGTAACTTAGGCTACGTTTACATTAATATAAAATTATAAAAAAACCGTTTAATTTATCTTAACTTACGCCCAGCGAAGCGGGCCTAATTTGCTATTGTCAAACTAACATCGATTTACTAAATGTATAAGAAAGGTTTTGCGATGTATTTATAAAACATATAAATTTATAACTTTTGGCTGTTTCTTCTCTCTCTGTAACAGCTGGACCGATTTTGATGGGATTTTCAATTGTAGATAGCTGATTATAATGAGTTAAGAAAATTCGAATGTCTAATTATAAATAAACTAGCGACTCGCCCTCGCTTCGCTCGGGCTCTTCCCTAGATTTAGCACAGGTAAAGCCGCGGGATCTGCTAGTTATGCATATAAACCTTCCTCTTGAATCACTCTGTCTATTAAAAAAAACCGCATCAAAATCCGTTGCGTAGTTTTAAAGATTTAAGCGCACATAGGGATATAGGGATATAGGGACAGAAAAGGCGACTTTGTTTTATACTATGTAGTGATCTATAGTTTAAAATATATGTAAAGATTATTTAAAAAGTGAAAAGTGATGTCCTATCACTAAACAGTACTACACATTCCAAAGCGCTCAATTACATACCTCGCTTTTAATAAATAATGCATATTATCACTTACCATGTCTAGCTCATACCTTACAACTTGTTGACTGATTAACGATTCATAACACTTAATGTTTATTGTGTAGTTGAAATTTCCACTAGTGATAAGTGCTTTTAAGAATAAATTGATATAAATAATATATATGTTGCAGTAAAACTTGTTTTTGTGTTTGAATATATAATATCGTCGGGGATAGTGCAAATCCGCGTATCTACCACTGGTGAAGAGCGCGTATCTACACTACGTGCAATTTTACAGGAGAAGGTTAAAACATTATATTTCTTTTATATTAACAGATTTTGAGCTCATTTTTGCACAGAGAGTTTTAATCGTGTTCTGTGTATTGTGAATAATATATATTATGTGTTAACGTTATTAATTAACTCGCTACAGCAATTACGCGGTTTTGATTTGATCACAAACTTATCAAAATGGTACCTTATAGTAGTTATGCGGTATTGAAATCAAACAAAAATATTGTTAAAATAATAATACTTATTAATCAAATGATAACATGACTTATAAAATCTGTTCTAAAGCTTTTTTCTCTCACTATCTATCTATCTATCTTAACCACAACACGTCCACTGCTGGTCGTAGGCCTCCCACAAAGATCTCCACGACGAACGGTATTGTGCCCTCCGCATCCAGTAGAAACCAGCGACTTTGACCAAGTCGTCGGGCCACCTTGTCGGAGGCCTGCCCACGTTTCGCCTTCCGGTACCTGACCGCCACTCGAGAACTTTTCGTCCCCATCGACCGTCCGTTATACGAGCGATGTGCCCTGCCCACTGCCACTTGAGTTTGGCTATTCGGCGGGCTATGTCGGTGACTTTGGTCCTCCTCATGTCTGATTCGATCGCGCAGAGAAACCCTGAGCAACTTTTGTCTTGAGACACTGCGGTATTGGAGACGAGAAAATATTACGAAGCTTCCCGAATGCTGCCCATCCAAGTTTGATTCGATTGACCTCTTTCTCGAAGTTGGACCTACCTAGTTGGACATTTTTCCTAGGTATACATACTCGTCAACAACTTCAAGCATAGAGTCACCGATAAAAACTGGAGTGGTAGCAACATGGACGTTCGACATAATTTTCGTCTTGTCCATGTTGATTTTTAGACCAACTCATTCGGAGACTCTATTGAGGTCATTGAGCATTTTGCTGAGGTCCTCCATTGTCTCAGCTATAACCACAACATCGTCGGCAAATCGAAGGTGAGTGATATACTCGCTGTTGATATTGATGCCCAGTCCGTCCCAGTCCAGTAACTTGAAGAGATCTTCCAACGCAGCGGTAAACAATTTCGGCGAGATGACATCGCCTTGTCGTACTCCACGCTGCTGTTGAATAGTTCTCAACTCCTGATCCTGAAGTCGGACTGACATAGTGGCGTTTTCGTACAGACACTTCAAAACTTCGACATACCGGTGGTCAACTAGGCACCTTTGGAGAGACTGCAGCACAGCCCAGGTCTCGATCGAATAAAAAGCTTTTTCTTAGTTCACAAACGCTAAGCAAAAAGGCTAGTTATACTCCTCGGTCTTCTGTATAACCTGCCGCAGCGTATGAATGTGGTCTACGGTACTAAAGCATCTGCGGAAACCAGCTTGTTCGGGAGGCAGAAGTCGTCAAACCTGCTTTCAAGACGGTTCGTAATGACTCTCGAAAACAGCTTGTAAACATGGCTCAGAAGCGCTATGGTTCTGTAGTACTTTAACAGGACATTATCTCCTTTTTCAAAGAATTGTACCACAACGCTTCTGCTCCATGCTCGTGGGGGTTTGCCTTTGCATATGACGGAATTAAAAAGCCTTTGAAGGGCCCTAAGGATCGGTTCTACACCCGCCTTCAGAAGTTCTGCCGTAATTCCATCTGCACCCGCTGCTTTGTTATTCTTGAGCTGTTTGAGAGCCATTCTAATCTTGCTCAGGCTGACGTCCGGAAACTCTTCGGTATAATGTCCGGTAAGTCTGGCCCTCGGGTCGTTGTCCAGACTGATGGGTTGTCGCGTTGATGTGAATAGCTGACCATACAATCTCTCGATCTCTCTCAAAAGTTCAGGATTAGATGAGACGATCCTACCGTCGTCCTTTTTGAGCTTAATAAGCCGGCTTTGTCCTATAGACAGATTTCTCGCAAAAACTTTGCAGCCTTTGTTTCGTTCTATTGCGTCTGTAAAACACTCGGTATTATAGGTGCGAAATCTGTCTTTTAAGTTGCAGGTACTTGAACGCGTCATCCTGCAAGACTGCAAGATCATCTCTCCCCTTTCCTTCATGAGCTCATACAAACTAAAAATTATTTAAAATACTACTAAATGTCAATATTCTATCGTCAAAACAATAAATAAACATTATATTAACACTTACTTGATGGTATACTGATTATTTTGAACTATAAACCGAGTTTAACAAGAGAAACAAACGTTAAATAGGCTCCAGATGACAACTGTCACATACGCGGTAATGACATCTGCCGTCATTGGATACGCGGTTTTGTTTTTGAGCGATTTCTTGCTTTGTATTTGGTCGAATGAAAATGCCGTTAAAATGGCAGATGCCAATCAGAATTCTGCGTGCATTGCCCGCGAAATATTAATTTGGGCACTTTAGTCAGATACGCGGTATTAACCAATGCTAGTTACGCGGATTTGCACTATCCCCGACGATATGTAATAATAATTTCCCGTGATAAGTAACTTTATCTACAACATACGAGTATTAGATCATCGCTATCTTGTGATACATTCAGAAGTAAATGTTATTCAAATTCCATTTATCCTATCCCTTTGAAGGGATAAAAAGTATCCCTTATTGTATCAATTTGTAATCACTACATATTATAATACAAAGTCCTTCGTTACGCTTGTGTGTTTGATCGCGATTAACTCAAAAACTACTGCACCGATTTTCATACTATTTTCACCAATGGATAGAGTTATTCTCGAATAAGGTTTTAGTATAAAATTGTCAAGATTTCTTATACTTTTACTAGCGGAATCTAAATAATTATTTCATCAATAGTTGTCTGTATGAAATTGCTTAAGAAAAACTACTTTTTTTATCTTCTATACCTACTCTTCTTTTGAGTGTGCAATAAAATATTTATCTATCTTAGATACATAATTCATTTTCTAATAACGTAGTAAATAACATATATACTTTCGATCCGCCGCCGTCGAGTAAAAATAAAAACGTATAACACTGTATAGTCCATTTACCGTTTACTATACAAAATGGCGGCCATTTTAGTGATTTATGATTTAAAACAAAGTAAATACAAGTTTAGGTCCATTCTAAGTGATAAAATTGCTAAATGTTTGCGGGGATTTACGTCAATACTTAATTTACATATTTTAAATAGTTATGTGGGTAGATTATAAATGAGCATGCCTTTAGTTAGGAAGACGATTTGTACAATAACATCCTGTAAAGTCTCTCAAGGCTCACTTACATCGACTATGTATTTAAGGTCGTCAGTTCAATTTCTGTTTAAACTGACAGTTGGCTAGTTGGTAGTGACCCTACTTTCGATGTTTAGATTTATATTTATAATATGTATGTATTTAAATAAAACATAGTATATCAACTATCTGGTATCTGGTACCCATGACTGGAGTACAAACATCCGAGTTTGACAAATGAATGCCCCCAAGCGGGACTCGAACCCGCGACCGCAGGCGCAAGAAAGTAGGGTCACTACAAACTGTGCCAAACATGTCGTCAAGTACGGTCACAATCTACGATGTTTGTTTTTTTTTCGTGGTCAATTCACAGTTAGACGCTCCTGACTAAACAAATGCTCTCTTTTGACGTCACATACGAAGGAGTACAAATCATGGCGTCAACGTAATTCTTTGTAATGTTTATAAATTTTCTTATATATTTATAATGAACTTAAAAAACACATCGAATATTAATATTAATTGTAAAAATAAACTTTTATAAATGTAAAAAGAATTTCTATACTATTTTATTATAAACGCGAAAATTTGTAAATATGGATGTAAGTATGGATGGATGGATGTTTGTTACTCTTTCACGTAAAAACTACTGAATGGATTTTAATTAAACTTTACAATAATATAGCTTACACATCAGACCATATAGGCTATAATTTATAAAGGTATACTAGCGAAACCCGCGGCTTCGCTCGAGTTAAACCTTGTATATATATTTAACTAGCGACTCGCCCTCGCTTCGCTCGGGCTCTTCCCTAGATTTAGCACAGGTAAAGCCGCGGGATCTGGTAGTTATGCATATAAACCTTCCTCTTGAATCACTCTATCTATTAAAAAAACCGCATCAAAATCCGTTGCGTAGTTTTAAAGATTTAAGCGCACATAGGGATATAGGGATATAGGGACAGAAAAGGCGACTTTGTTTTATACTATGTAGTGAAGTTCTCTAAGAGAAATGCCTATTTGAGTTTTCGTTTTATTCTTTTACTATGACGTCCTTGGGTGCATTTTTTTGAAAGAATCTCTTACTAATTTTCCAAAATAAAAGTAGCCAAGTTACTTCTTACAACATCAGTTATAGTCCCGTTTAATAGGTCAAGTCGTTTCGGTGATAAACCGAAACAAACCGACAGACGGTCAATTTTGTTTTTCTTATAAATACCTATCATATATCATTTCATACGCATTTAGTGTTAAGCTAAAGTGTTGACGTTACATACAGACCCTTCAATTTTATTTATCTACTAGCAAACACGGCTTCCTTCGTTGGACATAAGTTGTAATAAACTGTTTTATAATTTTCTAATATAATAAAAAGTAACCTAAGTTACGCCTTATAACATTAGCTTTCTGCGAGTGAAAGTCCCATCAAAATCGGTCTAGCCGTTTCAGAGATTAGCCGGAACAAACAGACAGACAGACTAACTGCCTCGGTGGTGTAGTGGCTAGCATGTACGGTCATACATCGAGAGGTCCTGGGTTCGAGTCCCAGGTCGGGCCAAGTTTAATTATTGAGTCATTCTGTTTAGTAAGGCTCAGTAATAGCCCGGAGTAGGGAAGTTGGCGGTGAGTCACCCCCGTGCCTCGGAGAGCACGTAAAGCTGGTCGTGTCGAGTAGTCGTCCCACCGGAGTATGAGAGTGATAGGAATAGAGAGTGCACTTGTGTCTGCGCGTACACTCTTGTGCACTATTATTATTATCTCCTGCGTAGTTGGCGATTCTCAATTAGATTGACCGCCTTGGCCGGAATCGGTCGGAGAACATTATTATTATTACATACATACTTTCATTTGTATTTAGTGAAAAGTTAATTTTAAATTACAAACAGACACTTCGATTTCATATGTTTTATACATATGAAATACGTCAGTGTTACCTTATAAAATACTTATAAAGCTTGAGCAATCTGAATTTTATAAGCAAATTTAAATTCATTATTCAGTACCTATCAATCAAGACAATGTATACTGCGTAATGGGGTCGAATTTTAAAGTTAAATATTTAGACATAAATTTCCATTAAGGAGTAGTCGAAAATAGGAGGATAATACCTTATTTTTTAGTTGTTCGCGACGTACATACATACTCTTAGGCATTCAAAAACGATAAACAAGTACGTACCTATTTTTGTGTGTGATGAATCGATTTTCATGATCCTTTATTAAATAAATAGATTAAACTTATAATATTTTGATAGTTTAACGTGAACATTTGATCTACTGATAATGTATAATATATAAAAAAAGATTTGTTTTGCGTGACATATACTAGACAAGTATCCCATTTGAATGTCAAATTCGCATACTCTCTTCCATATACATCTATAATAATAATAATATAAAGCTGAACAGTTTGTTTGTTTGTTTGAATTCAAAAATCCTCTTTGTGTTGCATAGTCCGTTTATCGAGGAAGGCTATATAACATCACACGACCAATAGGAGCAAAGCATCAATGAAAAATGTTGCAAAAACGGAAGAAAAATATTTCTTTTTATTTTCAGCATTTAGAACGCGAGCGGAGCGGTGGGAAAGGCTTTACATAATTTTCTTTTTGGGAAATCTTATTGAAATAGTCATTATCTTGCATACAAAAATCAAATCTATAGTGTTTAAAATTTTTGTCTGATTGTCTCTCTGTTTTTGATGTTTTGGACAGATTTTAATGAAATTTGGTACCAAGATAGCTAGATATCCGTGCCAACATATAGGATACTTTTTTCTACCGGAAACTATTGAGATTACTTGGCAAGATACTTACAGTTCTCGAGGCATAAGCTCAGCTTTGCACTTGTGTGAGTGATAGCTAAAAACCAATAGCTGCGCATCAAAAACCAATTAAAACGGGTTTAAACCAATCTCGCAACGTCTATCCGTATCGTCGTGCCTATCCGTACACTGCACGCACACAAATGCAAAGCTGAGCTTATGCCTCGAGAACTGTAGTGCTAATGCTAAGTTGATTAGTATTTATCGTTTGTTTAATATTTCAGTAACGTATTAGAACCATGATGTCACCGGATGTATTCTTAACTTTTATTTAAATCGATACATTAAGAATATCCTTCTTCCTTACATTCTAATATAAAAGGAAGTCTGTCTCAACATATGTGCGAGAACTACTAAACGATTTTGGATGAGGTTTTTACTGTTTTAATCCACTTTTTCTAAGAAAGTTTTGGAAAATACCCTAGCACTGTAGAAATAGGCAGAAAAAGTGCTACTTTACGTGAGCTGCATAAATGAAAAAAGTGAATGGCAAATGTTTATATCATATAGTTCTACGACAGTCGTTTGCTTAAAAAAATAGAGTTTGACTTGGCTTATAGACTAGTAGTAGTTAAAGCCGTTAAAACTATGTAGTAAAAAGTGAAAAAAAAATTAGTAGGATGAAACCCATTGTAGAAGGAAGAGAATATAACAAAAATGAAAGAAAAAATAATTAACGGGCTATCTGAAGTAGGGAAGTGGGGGTTTAAGGGTAAAAAACGGTTAATCTCGATTTACGGCAAAACTACAAATTGTATGTGTATGTAATTAAACTCCTCTTAAACAGCTGGACCGATTTTGATGAAATGTTTTGTGTGTGTTCGAGTGGATTCCAGAATTCGGTCAACTATAAAATGTATTTTTGAATTAATCAGACATTTATACATTTAGACAATAAATTACATATCACTACATAGTATAAAACAAAGTCGCTTTTTCTGTCCCTATATCCCTATGTATGCTTAAATATTTAAAACTACGCAACGGATTTTTGTGCGGCTTTTTTAATAGATAGAGTGATTCAAGAGGAAGGTTTATATGCATAACTACCGGATCTCGCGGCTTTGCCTGTGCTAAATCTAGGGAAGACCCCGAGCGAAGCAAGGGCGAGTCGCTAGTTCAATTATAAATAAGTCGTTGCTAGGCAACATAGTTTTGCGCATGCGTACAGACATCTGTCGAGTCCTCTAGTGTATAACGTAAAACTTGTAAAAATATTTTGAGGTCGGAACGTGTTAACGTTTACTCGGAACATAAATATACAGGCCTACATAAAATGCTATTCAGAATACGATTAGCGATGATGTCACCAAATGGATTCAAGCGAGACGCGCGTTAGCCTAATTCTCTTGATAGCTGTTGAAAAAAAAATGATTTAACTTCAAACAAAAACAATAATGATAACATAAAAAAAATTCGGCCAAGTGCGAGTCAGACTCGCGCACCGAGGGTTCCGTACAAACCTGTACGGAACGGTGTATGAGTAAAGGGGTAATAAGTATAAAATTATTAAAAATATTTTTATTATATGATGTAACTAAAAATTTATGCTTTTCGCAATTTTTCCTTTATATGTGTTGCTTCGTACCAAATTTCAAGATTCTGAGTTCACGGGAAGTACCCTGTAGGTTTTGATTCCCTTGCGAGTGTCGAAAATTTGCGGCATAAACGGGAGTATCTTTTGATCGCGTTGACTTAGAAGTTTGATTTTTTCACAGCTCCAAGAGACCATAGACTTGAGTATTTGATATGAATTTCAGCTTGATACCTCCACGCGTTCCTGAGAAAAAAGGTCTTGACAGACAGACAGACAGACAGACAGACAGACAGACAGACGGACAACAAAGTGATCCTATAAGGGTTCCGTTTTTACCTTTTGAGGTACGGAACCCTAAAAATATATATGTTGGGACATTTTTACCACAGCGCCATCTAGTTCAGTCGTAAGCTGCGAGGCTTGTATCATGGATACCAGATAGTTGATATACTACACATATAAATTTTAAATACATACATAATATAAATATTAACAATCATGACTGGAGAACAAATAATCGCGCTCAACAAATGGACTCGAACCCGCGACCGCTAGCGCAGAAAGTAGGTCCACTACCAACTGAGCCAAACGTGTCGTCAATCTTACAACCTTTAGAAAAAAAACTGTCAAAGGTTCCGTTACAAGGTGAAACTAAAAAAAGCTAGTTAAATATTACTTACTTTGCCTAGAAATCATAAAAAGCAGTATGGATTAGAGATCCACAAAAATTCAGCCTGATATAGGTATAAAAATGAATTGACGTTTGTTTGTTTCAGAAAAACTCGAGAACGGCTAATCCGATTTGCATAACTTTTTTTTTAAATGTTTGTAGAACTCCAATAAAGTTTTAAAAGGTGTGAAATTATAAAGAAATTGTGGTAACCGTATTCCATACCGAGAGTTAACATGTACTAAGGGACGAAACCGAGCAAAGCAAGGGGGAGCCGCTAGTCAATACATACCGTTTACTTATATTTATTTATTTTGTCACATGAATGATCACCTTATAAAAATACATTGGGACTACATTTTGAACAGTTACAACGTGATTCACTTCATATAAGTAGTTAATTAAAAACAAGTTTTGTAATATATGTTTTAAACTAGTCATTACCGATTAATTAATTATAATGAGTTGCTTATTGCATACATTACTAATATATACATTACTAATACCCTATAATAATAATGTTCTCCGACCGATTCCGGCGATGATGGCCAATCTGATTGGGACTGGCCAACTGCGCATCAGATATTATTGTGCAGACACAAGTGCACTCTCTATTACTATCACTCTCATACTCCGGTGGGACGACTGGCAGCTCGACACGACCAGTGAGAGCTAAGGCGGAGGACCGACGGCTTTACGTGCTCTCCGAGGCATGGAGTTGACTCACCGCCAACTTCCCAACTCCGGCCTATTACTAAGGCTTACTAAACAGAAAGAATCAATAGATACTTGGCCCGACCCGGGACTCGAACCCAGGACCTCTCGATATATGACCGTACAAGCTAGTCACTACAACACCGAGGCAGTTGCACCCTATAATATAACTATATTATAAAGATTTATTGTGTTGCCATTAAAAAATACAACAAATCTTTTTCCTTTATAGCTACTAATTTTCCGTATTTATTAATCCACAGATAACGCCAACTTAAAAAAAAATTTAAAGCTTCTTAGATTTACGCGAATATTGGATATTCTAAGAATCTAAATAAAACTATATTTTAGGATTTTATATTTGAAAGTAATAAGAAAAATCTTTAAAAAAACTTGGTAAAAACCAAAAAAATTACGAAAAAACCCAAAAAAAATGCTTTACCTATTGTAAATTTATTTGTTAATAACAGTGCCTAAGTATTAGTTCGAGTCATTAAAACTTCAGAACTTCAGAAAACACCGCGTACCTCGGGATACGGTCCACCTTTGTAAGGCGTCCTCATAAAGGGGGGGTAGCTCCGGTTTTCTACAAGTTGTACCTATAGATACGTAAATACGTTGCCCAAAATTAAAACCAAGTTAACGTCAAAGTCGAATCCTAAAACATTAACAAATATACAGTTTGGCTCAGTTGGTAGTAACCCTTCTTCTGCGCCAGCGGTCGCCGGTTCGAGTCCCGCTGGGGACATTCATATGTTGAGCACGAATGTTTGTACTCCAGTCATTGGTGTTTAGATTTATATTTATAATATGTATGTATTTGAAAAAAACAAAGTATATCAACTATCTGGTATCCGTAACATAAGCATCTTAGCTTACCATGGGACTGGATGGCGCTGTTTGTCCCAACATATTTATTTAATTATTCATTAACAAAAATACTGTTGTGATAACAGATTGTCGTTTCCCTCTTCATGACAAGACCATATAAACTTAACCATTTTCCTATGGACAAGGAAAACCCATACTGATGTACATTTATTAATATATTATAGTCTGGTCTGTAATGTACATATATAAATACCTATTATAGTCAGTGATTACATAAGAGCTTGTTTAAGATATATAAGTAATAATATCGAAATATTTTTATAATACACTAGATTTGGCGCGAGCGAAGCCACGGGTATCGCTGATATTGACTGGTTCAATAACATTTTTTTAGTAATGCACAGATTTACTAAGTTATAATTTTATTATATCTATAAAAGTCACGATGGTACTTCATACAAAAGATGCCTTGATTACGCCAGACAGATAAACAAACACACTAATGAAGCATTATAGCTAAATAATAATTTAAATATTATAAAAACGCATACCTATCCCGCTATCTAGGATAGACATTCGTTGGTACGTCACTATTATAATATAATCGCATTTATAGGCCAGTAAAAATAGTTGTTTTTTTAGTCAACCTCGCACTACCGATCCAATATTTTTTAAAAGGATAGGGTCACTTACTGACCGATTTATTGAACAGTAGATTAGATTAGATTTAGATTTAGCGCGAGCGAAGTCGCGGGTTCCATAAGTATATTATACATATTAAACCTTCCTCTTGAATAAATCTATCTATTACTAAAAACCGCATCAAACTCCGCTGCGTAGTTTTAAAGATCTAAGCATACATAGGGACAGACAGACAGCGGGAAGCGACTTTATTTTATACTATGTAGTGATGCATTTTATTGATTAATCTAATATTTTGAGAGTTGTCGGCCAAGGCAGAAAAATCGGTTCATTAAATGGGCCATAAATCTTAAACAGTAAGCTTTACAAAAAAGTTTACAGGAAATAAGTGTATTTCTTATAAGAGGTAGTGCCATGCTTGTTACCTTCGGGTAGCAACCGAATGGGCCGGCACGCCCCGTATAGTTCATTAGTACCACTCTCTCACAGAAGACCGGCGTGAAGTGGCAGCTATGCTGTCGCGTTTCGTCCGGGGAGTGAGAGTCTGGGAGGCCCACTCTCCTTCCCCCCTCTCTCTTCCCTTCATCCTCCGCCTTCGTTCCCCCCTCCCTCCCACTTCCCTCCCTCCTCCATCCCTCCCTTTCCTGAAAGGCCGGCAAAGCATCTGCAAGCCTGGCTTGCAGATGTCCATGGGCGGAGGTGATCACTTCCCGGTGATCAGGTGAGCCTCCTGCCCGTTTGCCCCCTTTTTACCATAAAAAAAAATGCAAAATTTTATTTTCTACAATAATAATTATTGTATTAATAACTTTAGCGCTAAACTGCATAGTTTCCGAGATATCCGCCAAAAACTTTGTTTCAAGATTGCGCTTGAAGCTTCACCTGGATCTGTCAGCATTTTATGATTTTATACTAAAACTAGCTGCGCCCCGCGGTTTCACCCACGTAGTTGCCGTTCCCGTGGGATTACAGGGATAAAAAGTAGCCTATGTCCTTTCTGAAGGTCTTCTCTATCTGTGTACCAAATTTCATCGAATTCGGTTGAGCGGTTTAGGCGTGAAAGCGTAACAGACAGACAGACAGACAGACAGACAGACAGACAGAGTTACTTTCGCATTTATAATATTAGTTAGGATAAATGACCCTATGACCTTATAAGAAAAAATATTGGATCGGAAATTTAGTGCGAGGTTAAATTCTATTTTTACTGGCATACGTGGGATACAAATATAAACAAAAGTTTATGAAGAACACTCGCTGATGACTATATTATATAGCTCAGGCCTAATGCGCGTGATTTCTCGTTCGTAAGGTTTCAAAAAATAATGTTATTAGACATGTACAATAGATGTTTATTGCATTTTAAAACATGTTCATAATAATTTATATTGTATTTAGCGCGAGCGAAGCCGCGGGCTAGTTAAAATTAATAAAATCTCTAAAATATAAATAGCCAAGTTACTCCTCATAACACTAGCTATCTGCGAGTGAAAGTCTCGTCAAAATCGGTCCAGCCGTTTCAAAGATTAGCCGGAACAAACAGACAAAAATTTTAAAAAATGATTTTTAATATTAGTACCGTATATATATACTTTCATATGCTTTTAGTTAAAAACTATTAATTTGAAATTAAAAACAGACACTTCAATTTTATTTATATATACCTACCTACTATAGACTAGCGATATGTAATTTTATCGTTAGTATACATAATACATCCTATTATCCTACCAATTTTTATTAAAATCTGTCTGTTCTTTGATGAACAAACAAACCGTCGGGCAAAAACTCTAAAAACTATAGTTTCGGTATTTGTATCGTTAATAATGAACTAAACAATCACATTTATTAAACATTTTTGATGTATTAGCAGTATGTTGAAAGTCAACGATAGTCTATCTCTTATCTTTTCAGATTCAGATTTCAATGAAAATTCGCAAGGACATAGATTAAAATCTGAGATTCGCAATAATAGTCACGCCTCATTTATCACGCGAATGATTATGCGGGCTAAAACTAGTGCTTATCTATACATATTTATTTATACCGATAAATAAAATTCAAAATGCATATAAAAGTACATTTAATAATATAGAAAATTTTGTTTGTTTGTGTGTTCCGGTTAATTTCTGTAAAGGCTAGACCGATTGCAACAGGACTTTTACTGACTATTTTAGAAAAAAATAGCTTCAACTCAAAAAAAGGTTAAGTCTCGAACCCGCGACAACTACCTATCACGGTCACTACAAACTGAGCCAAACGTGACGTAATATCATTATTATTTTTTGTTTAAGAAAGAGATGTAATATAACACCCTCTCTTTCTAACATATGAAGGGATTAAAGTGACGTTTAAAAATACTCATTCAATGTTATTGACGCAGGAAATGACCTTAGTAATATTGTATTATGTATACAGCCACAAAATGACAAAACTAAATCATTTTTATATGCCTAGTGAATTAAATTGGTCATGGGTTAGCGGTTTTATTGATTTGTAACAATTTATACTAATATTATAAAGCAGAAGAGTTTGTTTGTTTGTTTGGTTGAATACTATCACTACATAAAAAAAACAAAGTCACTTTCTCTGTCCCTATATCCCTATGTACGCTTAAATCTTTAAAACTACGCAACGGATTTTGGTGCGGTTTTTTTTAATAGATAGAGTGATTCTAGAGGAAGGTTTATATGCATAACTAGCAGATCCCGCGGCTTTGCCTGTGTTAAATGTAGGGAAGAGCCCGAGCGAAGCGAGGGCGAGTCGCTAGTAATATTATAAAGCAGAAGAGTTTCTTTGTTTGATTGAACGTGCTAATCTCAGGAACTACTGGTCCGAATTGAAAAAATCTTATTGTGTTAGATAGTCCGTTTATCGAGGAAGGCTATAGGCTATATTACATCACACTACGACTAATAGGAGCGGAGCATCAATGAATTGGTTTCCTATGCGAAGACGCGGGAAATGCTAGTATATATACCTATATCATACAACGTATATATATGTATCTTTGGGAGTCACAGACCGACATATCAATATTTACACAAGTAAAGAAAAGAGTAAAAAAAGATACATTAGCAAAGTAAAAGTTAAGCACGTGAAGCATCGAAGTGAAGCGAGGAGGGGTCAATAACCTGTAATAAACAGCAAGATTTTCTAACACACCGCAAATAAATGTTATCTTTATATGCCTAGGTAAATAAATTTGTCCGTATTTAACATCAAAATAAAAGTTTATCCTAAACCCACACAAAATTTGTAACGGTACTCGTAAAATCATTTTTTTAATGCCAATCTCCGAAGCTATACCAAGGGACGACCATGAGCGAACAGGCGTAATATTAAGGTATAACACCGCCAATATCCCAACTGTTATCTATATATAAAATAAATTTTTAACGGTACTCGTAAGAAAATCATTTTTTTTTATTTTTGACAGTCTGTCTGTTTTATCCGGCTAATCTCCGAAACTATACCAAGGTACGACCATGACCGAAGAGTTAAGAACAAAACACTGCCAATTTCCTAACCCCCCCTTTTTATGTTGGTAAATGTGTTTACGCATACCGCCTGTATATTTACAGGTGATTTTGTGGCACTCAACAGCTATAAGTCAGTAAATACCCACTAAAACCCAAAAAAAATCAATTAGCTACTACATATTGCCTGACCCAAGACTCGAATCTGTATACACGCTAACTACTATTAACAAGGCAAATCAATGTTTATTAAACCAAGTAGGTAGGTACTTATCAGTAGTACGAAAATACCTTTTACTTGTGCCACATTCTTGGTGTATTATCATCATCTTCATTCTTGAATTTGTAAACAAAGTTACAAATAAAACGTTTAATTTACTTGAGATATATTTCGATATAAATAACTAGCATTTACCCGCTGCTTTGTTCGCGTTCTTTGAATCACTACCAAACTTCACTAATAAAATGAATAAAAATTAATTTATTATGGTACGGAACCTCACGAGTTCAACTCGCTCCTGACCGGTTTTTCTTAATTTTAAAAAGTAAAATTTTTCGATGTTGGGATGTTCAAAACATTCCATAAACTTCCTCAATAATAATCATTGTTATAAATGTTTGTCCAAAATTGACAAAATTATTATGGTCTTTCCCCCTCGTACTGAGGGAGGCCCGTGCCCAGCAGTGGGACATTAAAAAAAAAGGGCTGATGATGATGATGATTATGGTCTTTAATATTTCTTTTATTGTCAACCAATTTACTAATAGTTTGTTGTGTGCGGAATCCTAATTCTTTTTCTTATCAATTATATAGTCTGTCTGCCAGCGAGTCCCATCAAAATCGGTCAAGCCGTCTCGAAAACTATACTCGCCCTCAACCCAAAAGACGACTAGGGCAAAAATCCCTTAATTTCGCAGTTTTCCATTGTATTGCACGGAGTGAGCGGAGTCCTTTAGTGCAGTTATAGTAAGCTCACATAAAGGAATATCGATATTGTCGATAAGCGATATAAACAAACACTACAATTTTATTTATCTGTAAAGATATTTAGACAGGTACCTATATAATAATATAGAATATAGATGAATCATACATATAATATGTTTTTTTTTAATTTTGAATATTATAACAACGCAAAGGAATACACATAAAGTATCATCAACCTTTAATTTTAGCCGCATTAAATACTAAACAGCTAAAACCTGTTACGTTTTTTACTATCACATATTTTAAAATTCTGAATAAATATTTATACAATAAAGTAAATATTTTTTGGTTTTTTTTTTTGGAATAGTCATTATTATCTATAGATACAGAAGCCGAATCTAGTTTTTAGAATTGTTGTCTGTCTGTCTGTTTGTCTGTTACCACATCACTAGAAAACCATTGGACGGATTTGGATGAAATTTGGTATGATGATAGTTGGTTTTTGGGTCAAGATGTAGGATACTATTTACTGCTGGAAAACATCTCATTCCTGAAAAATATCAACTAAATGTTACAAACCGGCTTTAAAACATTATACGGTAAGTGAGAGAATTTGGTTAAAAACGCGGGCAGAGTCACGGGAAATGCTAATCTACACATATAAAAAAACTGAAGTGCCTGTTTTTAATTTCAAAATAACAGTTTTTAACTAAATGCATATAAAGTATAAAGTACTAACATAAAAAAATCTAACTTTTTGTCTATCTATCTGTTTGTTCCGACTAATCTCTGAAACGGCTGGACCGATTTTGACGGGACTTGCACTCGCACATAGCTTACATTATAAGGAATAACTTAGGCTACTTATTTTGCAATTTTTTTTTATTTTAACTAGTGATATGCGCGGCTTCGCCCGCGCTATATCTTGGGATGAACCCGAGCGAAGCGAGAGTGAGTTGCTAGTATGTTATAAGTCTAAAATCATTATATCAATAATAGCCATAATAATCATGGAGGAATCCATTACATGTGGGTATTATGTATTAGGAGGAAAATGATTAATTTTATGCTAATTCGAGCTCGTCCATTGGTTGAAATTCGACAACAATCATTATTGTTTGGGAAAAACATATATGAATAGCGTTTACCCATCTTTATAAAAAAAACTAGCAGTTACGCAATTTTTATATTAGTAACACTAAGTTAGTCAACAGCTACAAAAAAAATCAGTTGTCAAACAGACAAGAAAAAGTTGCATAATATTTTGTATTTTGTATTTATAGTGTACTAGCTGCGCCCCGCGGTTTCACCCACGTAGTTGCCGTTCCGTGGGATTACAGGGATAAAAAGTAGCCTATGTCCTTTCTGAAGATCTTCTCTATCTGTGTACCAAATTTCATCGAATTCGGTTGAGCGGTTTAGGCGTGAAAGCGTAACAGACAGACAGACAGACAGACAGAGTTACTTTCGCATTTATAATATTAGTTAGGACTAGCGACTCAACATCGCTTCGCTCGGGTTTGTCCCTAGGTTTAGCGTCACCGAAGCCACGGATTCTGCTAGTTTAAATAAATAAAATTTCTACCTCCTCTTTTTCGAAGTCGGTTAAGAAGTAGTCTAAGTTACGTCTTATAACATTAGTTATCTGCGAGTGAAAGTCCCGTCAAAATCGGTCCAGCCGTTTCAAAGATTAGACGGAACAAACAGACAGATAGACTGACAGACAAAAATTTTTTAAATTGGTTTTTGTATCGTATATACTTTCATACGCATTTAGTGAAAAGCTGTTAATTTGAAATTAAAAACAGGCTCCAATTTTATTTATATGTATAGACTAGCTGACCCGTGCCCACTTCGTTGGGCATAATGTTAATAATCCTTTTTTAGTACAGAGTGTTTAAATTATTTAAATTATTTTATTAATATTAAAAATTAAAAATTAAATTATCTATACTACTAATATTAAAAAAACTACTTTTTGTCACTTAAATATAAAAGTTAAACATATGCTGTCGTTGACTTTTTTGTAGGCATTTTTAAGCTCCACATCTTTTCTCTAGAACTCAAAAATATATCTTTCATAGTTAAGGCAGCGTTCGTAAGAAACGCTTTTATTCGACCGTTTTTTCTCCGATTCACTTTGCAAAACGGACTACCACGTAAAAGCCTTTTTATTTTTCGGTTTTTTATATATCCTATGACACTCAGCAATAATGTGGCTTTCTATTGGTGAAAGAATTTTTAAAATCGGTTCAGTAGATCCCGAGATTACCCCTTACAATTTAACAAATAAACAAACTTTACTTCTTTATAATATTAGTATTGATGTATAGATTACATTATATATTTAGGGCACGTGATAACACTTGAGTGAGCGAGCGAAGCGGGTTTGAATCCCGAGTCTCGCATCTCTGATATTTTCATGTGCGAATCATTTTATCATGATTACCACTTGTCTTACGGTGAAGAAAAACATCGTGAGGAAACCTGCATGTCTGAGAGAACCTAGCAAGTTGTTGAAAGACATACTCAATTCACGTGTTGCCCGCGTGCTGGACTATGGCCTGATTTTCCTCGTATTGAAGGAGAGACGTTGAAAAGGACGTTGTAATAATGTGAAATAACACATTATATATTCTTTATTGCACTTAAAAAAAATGATACAAAAAATTAAATATTGGAAGGTTAAGGCAAAGGTGGACTTATCCTTACAAGAGATTTCTTCCAGTCAACCCATGGATGTGAAAGATATCATTTATAACTTTAAATAGGTACGTTACACATTAATCTATACTAAAAAAAATTGTAGTCTGTTTTTAATTTCAAATTAACAGCTTTTCACTAAATGCATATGAAAGTATTTAGATACTAGCAACTACAAACTAATTTTTAATTTTTTTATCTATCTATGTGTTTGATCCGTGTAATCTCTGAAACGGCTAGACCGATTTTGGCGGGACTTTCACTCGTAGATAGCTAATGTTATAATGCGTAACTTAGGATACTTTTTAACCGACTTCAAAAAAGGAGGAGTTAGAAATTTTATTTATTTAAACTAGCGCAACACATGGATTCGTTAACGCTAAACCTATGGACGGACCCGAGCGAAGCGAATGTGAGTAGCTAGTTATAAATATAAACACACACCCATGACTGGGGTGTACAAACATTCGTGCCCATCATTTAAAACGTACGAAGACGCACCCGAGTAAAGCAAGAGTAATTTACCTAATAGTAGCAGTTAGAAAAATCTTTATCACTGTATATCACCTTAGCCAATTAATACGAGATAATGATGACATTTGAACTTTGACGTAATGATATTAATGTTAATGATAAATGATAACAGTGATGTCAAACTAATATTCCTAGTAATAAATAAAATTAATGACTAGAGTTAGACATTTTAATGTATAATATATACAGTACTTAGTATAGAATTCTCAGAAATTAGGTATATTTTCGCCGTAAAAAGCTATCCTATAAGTTGATACGAACAACCGGCTATCACCATTCCAAATTACATTAAAATTTGTACAGAATATTTCTCGTGATACGATCACAGACAGACAGACGAGAGTTCTAAAAGATAATAATGGCTATTTCAATAAGAATTGGAAAAAAATAATATTTAATTTACAGATTCGACTCTGTTAGAATTATATTATACCAGCCTTTCCCGCGGCTTCGCGCGCGTTATAAAGGCTGGAAACCAAATACCTCCAGTTTTTGTAACATTTTTCATTGATGCTCTGCTCCTATTGGTCGTAGTGTGATGTAATATAGCCTATAGCCTTCCTCGATAGACGGACTATCCAACACAAAAAGAATTTTTCAATTCGGATCGGTCGTTCCTGAGTTTAGCGCGTTCAACCAAACAAACAAACTCTTCAGCTTTATAATATTAAGTATAGATGTATAGATATGGGCTCACTTCTTACGAACCTTAACTACACACATTTAATCGCTCTTTTAATTGAACTACTTTTATAAATGGACACATTTACGTTACGTCTTAAAGCTAAACGGCTGGACGAATTTTGATAACATTAAATACAGAGAAATAGACTATTTTAGGCCTATCCGTACGCACCCGACCTATCTACATTTCCGGGATAAAGAGTATCCTACAGTATCTCATGGTCTATTAAGTATCTTTACGCAAAACTACAATCATTGCTACATTTAAAACAAAACAATATCATTTTTACAAAAACAATTCTGCAGTCATAACACTGATATTACTTGAAGGATAAGTTATAACATAATTGGTAAAGTTCGAGTTGTAATCACATATTGGGAATTCCATACTATGTACCAATATTTATATTTATGCTACCGACTCACCCTTGTCTTGTTCGTCGTCGTCCCTAGGTACACTCTACCAAATTTTAAGTTTGCAGCACAAAAAATGAGGTACTTTCATACAAACTTGCGAGAGCCCTTAGACCACCTTAATCCGGCCCTATCGCAAAATCCGTTCTTAGCGGACATCTACTAACTGTAATCTCTTTCAAATTTCATCTTTATAAGTCAAGCGGTTTTCGATATTTCGTGATGAGTGAATGACCTGTCGCTTTTATAAATTAAGTTTTAATACGCAAACGAATAAGAAAGAAAAATATTTATAACATTTAAGACTAGTATACCATAAAAATAATGTAAGTTATAATAATATGAAAATAGGATTTATGTGTAAGATAATTATTTAATTGTAAAAGTTGCCTGTTCTTATATTCTATTATTAGGAGTTTCTTAAGTTGGCAACACTGATTATTCGTAATGTCGTTAGAGCCGTTGGTGGTTACTCAAACAATCTATGAAAGATCGAAATAGTAAATGTATAAAGTGATGTGAATCTAATCATCACTATCACTACATAGTATAAAACAAATAAAAAAATAAAATTTAGGGGTGGACTACCCTTAACATTTAGGGGGGTGAAAAATAGATGTTGGCCGATTCTCAGACCTACTCAATATGCTCACAAAATTTCATGAGAATCGGTCAAGCCGTTTCGGAGGAGTATGGGAACGAACATTGTGACACGAGAATTTTATATATAAGAAGATAATGTGAGAAAAACGTATGTTATCGCGACACAATCTCCAGATCACGAGTCTTAATGGTAATATATTCGACATAAGTAGGCGCAGATATTGCACTATGCATACCTAACAATACATAATTTTATTCATTCTTGGCGTAGCTCTTAACTATTTCGACCTTGCGAGACTTTGAGACAGATAATTAATTAATATTAACTAGCGAGATGTAGCGCGAGCGAAGCCGCGTGTTTCGCTAGTTACACTCAAATCAAATCAAAATATTTTATTCAGCATAAAAATTGTTACAATTTCTTACTGAACGTCATGAGTCTACCACCAGTTCGGAAAGAAGAAACCTCTGACCTGAGAAGAACTGGCGAAAGAAACTCAGCGGGACTAATTTTTTTTTTATCGTATTCCCACTCTTTTTTTTAAATTAAATTGTAAATTGACAATAATTCTATATGTTGAAATAGCCTGGCGGCGATCACATCATTCCCAATGCGTACTGTCTTCTAAAAAATCGTTAATCGAATAATAGCCTTTAGTACACAAACGTTCCTTCACAATTTTTTTAAATTTGGCAATAGAAGCTTTTTGATCGTTTTCTGGGATCCTGTTGTATAGACGTATACATTGTCCATAAAAAGAATTACTAACTCGGCGTAAGCGAGTTACAGGCATTACAAGTTTATGTTTGCTCCTAGTATTAATGCTATGCATGTCGCAATTCTTGGGAAATTCGTGTATATTTTTATGAACATACATAACATTTTCGTACACGTATTGGGAAGCAACAGTCAATATTTTTATTTCTTTAAACTTTTCTCTTAATGATACTCTAGGTCCTAAACTATATTACAAAAATGGTATTAACGGTAGCTGCATTACCCCATAATAGGATTCCATACGACATAATACTATGAAAATAACTAAAATATACTACGCGAGCTGTATCTATGTCTGTAACATATCATATAAGATAATTTATCACAACAAACAGTATCCTATATAGTGACCCGGATAACAAGCTATTATCATACCAAATTCCATCCAAATCTATTATCATACCAAATTCCATACAGTCAATATAAAATATATAATAAATAAATAAAATATCTAACATATTACCTTTTTTTGAAGTCAGTTAAAAAGTAGCCTAAGTACGCCTCATAACATTAGCTATCTGCGAGTGAAAGTTCTGTCAAAACCGATCCAGCCGTTTAAGAGATTAGCCGGAACATACAGACAGACAAATTACTAAAAACTATAGATTTGGCCTGTGTATAGATAATAATGGCTATTTCAATTAGATTTACAAAAATATATTCAATGTATTCGATTCAACTCAAAATTTTAAGTCCCACCATGAAAAAGACGCGTAGGCTCTTCCTTTTGACAATATAATTGACATGAATGACCTGTGGATTAAAATAAAACCATCAAGTGATTCTTTTGCATATTTTTCCTTATGGTGAATAAAGTGTCAACCATTATCTATACATATAAATTAAATTGAAATGTATGATTTAAATTTTAAATTAACAGCTTTTCACTAAATGCATATGAAAGTATATACGATACTAGTAAACGAAAAACCAATTTTTAAAATTTTATATGTCTGTCTGTTTGTTCCGAGTAATCTCTGAAAGAGCTGGACCGATTTTGTATGGGACTTTCACTTGCAGATAGCTAATAGTATAAGGCGTAACTTAGGCTACTTTTTAACCGACTTCAAGAAGGAGGAGGTAATATTTTAGATATTTTATTTATTTACCAGCGGAACTCAGGGCTTAACGCTAATTTTAAAATAAAATAAGTGAACATCCTAATGTAGAAACAGTTAAATAATAATAAATGTTTAAATATATTAACAAAAGGTTACACTTAGTGCACACTAAAATTTGGTTACTTACTTTCTAATCTATACTTAATATTACAAAGCTCAAGAGTTTGTTTGAACGCACTAATCTCAGGAACTACTTGTTCAAAATGAATAATTCTATCAATGCATGATAGCACTTTTACAGAAGAAGGCTACATGATAGAATCACATGGTATGGTTATGGTTGGTTATGGTTAAGACGGGCTGTTGTCCGCAACTCGACGACTAGCGCCTATTTTGCGTGTGTGGGAATTGTCTATGTTATTCTTGCCATCCCAAGTCCTCCAGGAATCTTAGCAGGCTCTTCGCCTTGCTGAAGACTTCCGGGAGTGTGCTAAGGGTGCCAAGATGTTGTGCCCGGTATTCCGCTACACCTGTACAGTGAAGAATGACATGTGCAGCCGTTTCCTCTGTCTCCATGCAGGCTCTGCAAAGAGGACTGTCAGTAATGCCTAAGTTAAATAGGTGTTTATTAAAAGGTCCGTGACCGGTGAGGGCCGCGGTTATTTTCCTAAGTTGTGGTCTGTCAAGGTTTACCAACTTCACCAGTATCAGAGCCGCCCTCAGGAGGCACAATGTGAATCCAGTAATCACCAACTGGATACAACACATGCTAGCTCACAGAGTGGTCAGGTTAGATAGCAACAATAAGAAAGGGGCCATTGTTGCCAAAGGATGCCCTCAAGGAGGAGTGCTATCGCCTCTCCTCTGGAACCTTGTGGTCAACGACCTTATATCTTCACTAAACAGCCAAAGGTATTTTACGATAGGCTATGCGGACGACCTGGCTATCCTAATTACAGGCAAATTTACAGACACTATCTGCGAACTGATGCAGACAGCCTTACGCGTAGTCGAAAATTGGTGCATCAGGTACGATCTTACTGTAAATCCTCACAAAACTGAACTAATTATATTCACAAACAAACGAGTTCTAGGCAACTACACCTTACCTAAACTCTTCAACTCAACCCTTAACCTAACTACAGAGGTCAAATACTTAGGTATAACATTAGATAATAAACTAAACTGGTCTAAACACCTAGACAAAACACTGAATAAAGCCAGCATTACCTTCTGGCAGTGCCGCAGAATGATAGGGAAGAAATGGGGCCTTAAGCCCAAAATAACCCTATGGCTCTACAACTCAGTAATAAGACCCATGATTAGCTATGGAGCACTGGCATGGTGGCGACGAACACTCCTCGTCACAGTTCAATACAAACTCCAAGCTTGGCAACGACTAGTCAGCATGGCGATAACAGGATGCATGAGAACAACACCCACTGCGGCTCTTGAAGCAATGCTGAACCTTCTACCATTGCACCTGTTCATTCAACAGGAAGCTGCTTCTACCGCAGTCAGGTTAGACAACCTAAATCTATTGCGCAAAACAAGCGCGCCACATACAAAAATACTATCGGATTTAACAAAAGATATTCCTTTAATGGCAGCACCAAATGATGGTATAGGAATAAGATATATCTTCGACAAAAAATACAAAATACAGCTCGAAGAAGACCAACATATGGACATCCACAACGAGGAACTAAAAATCTTCACGGATGGTTCCAAAACCAAATCAGGAACAGGATGTGGAATCTTCTCTGACGACTTACACATCAGGACCTCACTACCTCTAGGAATTTACAACACAGTCTTTCAAGCAGAGTGCCTAGGCATCCTGGAAGCAGCAAGAACAATCGCGGAAAAGAACATAAGACAATCAAGAATCCGCATCATAACAGACAGTAAATTAGTACTACAGGCATTGAGTAGCAACCACACCTCATCAGGTATGATCTACGAGTGCCACAACACCCTGACGCTGGTAAGTGATTTAAATCAAGTCACCCTGCAATGGACCAGAAGTCACAACAACACATACGGTAATGATGAAGCCGATGGGCTAGCAAGGGAGGGACCGAATATGATACCAACTGGGCCTGAACCCATCATACCGATACCCTCTTGCTGGCTCAAAGGTCAAATCCGTGAACGCTCAAAAAAGCAACATCAAAGCATATGGTCTGAACTCAAGGACTGTAAACAGGCGAAGGAATCGCTACCCATGATCGACAACAAATTAGCAAATCGCCTGAATCACATGGTATAATAATATGTAAAATCAAAAAAAATGTTTTCGGCCTTAAGAACAAGAACTGAAAGAAAGAAATGCTAGTATACTAAATAAAGAAGAAGTGTTGTCAAAATTTTGATATTTAAAATTCGCTACTTGCCACTGATGTATGACAATTACAAAGACATTGTATTGATTTTATTATGCATTTACTGGTCAAGTAGAGATTATGATTTATGAAGTCACACTATAATCATTAATATTAAATAGCAATATGTTACTCTATAGTCTAAAATTACATAAATTTTCTGGCAAATTAATCAAATCTGTGTCTAAGTCATTTTGCGTTTTTGTTAGCACACTTAGTTATAGTCGGCATCTACAGCATACCGCTCTTAAAACTTTAGAACCACCTATATCATAAGCATATTTCATAGAAAACAACGCCATCCCAAAAAGTATCTTAAATCTCAATAGCAGGTTCTCAGGTTGATTATCAACTCAAAATTAACACGGTACAGTTGGAAGAAATCACCATTTACCAAATGATGCCGACATAGACAGGCATCCAAATTATGTGGCCTTCTGTATAATTCCCATCTAAAAAGACCTGTCGTAGGAAATTTCACAAATGACAGTTTCAATTTTTTTAGAGAGACACTACCAATAGAACTGAGCAAAGCAAATATAACTTTAACTTATCTGCTTAAGTCTAAAGACAGATTGTAAGATATAAATGAATAAAAAACATAACCAAATTTGTAACTTGATGTAGAAGCAAGCCTATATTAAATAGTTTCTGCCTTTTCTTTTCTCAAACTGGGCTATCAATCAATTATTATTGATAAGTTAAGAGGTATGTGACATTAAAAATAACATGTTAAACAAGTTAAGATTTTTACTGTATTATTGATCGGTATATATAAAGAAAATTGAGGTGTCTGTTTTTAAATTCAAATAAACAGCTTTTCACTAAATGGATATGAAAATATATAATATGTTACTTATATTAAAAAATCCATTTTTAAAATTTTTGTGTCTATTTGTTCTGGCTAATATCTGAAACACTGAATGGATATTGACGGGACTTCCACTAGCTAATGTAATAAGGCTTTTATTATAGGAATATTATTTATTTTTTTATACTACTTATTTTATTACCCGTGGCTTCGCTCGCGCTAAAATAAAACAACTCTGATTTAATTATCAGGCACCTTTCAAATTTATCACAGTACCTATGGCGATGCAAAACAATTACTAAGAAAGTTTTCTCTCTCATTCACACATATAGCTGATGAAAAGGACGAATATAACATCCATCACATATTGACATAAGTTTAAGCTATTAAAATAATAATAAATAACTATACAGCTATAAACTATAAATACAACTTAAATATTATATCAGAAAATATGTACTAAGTTGGTAATTGAATAAATTAAACAAGGAAAATCGTATTTTAATAATCAATCATTTGGGTCATACCTCTGACGTCTTCGAAGTAGCTCCAAATTAATTATATCACAATTATTATTATTTTTATACACTATTTTCACCGCAATCCAGTGTCACTAAATGTTCAAATATGCACAATGTTCAAAAATATTTTTATTATTAAACAAAACACGTATTGAAAATGCACACGAGTCGAAAAATGACCGTCCCGTTCTCTTCCCTCCTTACGATTGCGCCATAGACTATAAAACTATAAAGGAAAAATAGTTTGAAGTTTAAAAAGGTTTGTTTATATCTCACGATTGGCTCTTATCATCTTTATTATTTGTTTTAATTCATTATATTATATTATTTCGTAAGATTTTTGTAAGTATTAACATGTATTATTAGATTATAATATTTTGAAGTATTAAAGAAAAAAATAAATAAAATTAATATTGAGAATGTACTATCGATGTAGGCACGTAAAATTTATTGCAATATTAAAGATTTGATCAAAGCTTCTTTATTTATAGACTGGCAAAAATGGCTTACATTTGAGGAAATAAAATTTAATTGAAAAATTAAATTTGGATTTCTCTCAGAATCAAAATTAGAAATTAAAGATTTTTAATTTTACAAATCTCAATTCATTTAGTTTTCTTTTATTTGATCGGAATAAAAATAACTGTTATATAATTCACTCACGTTCAAAAAATCATCATCAGGGACAAAAAAAATTAAGCGACAAAAATATGAATTATTTATTTTTATGAAACGTATCGAATGTGTACAAAATGTAATGAAATAATTAACGTGATAAAGAACATAAAATTGTTTTAAGCAGACTACTGCCGCTATAAACAGTCCTTCTTTGTTGCCATGATATAAAATTGGCAAAAGTTACCAATTGCCATATCAAAAAAATAATTCTTCGTAATATCATGTTTATTTTTTTTACTACGCATAACAAGATATTTCATCGCTCAACCTAGAGATTGTAGATCTCTGGCTCAACCTGTTAAGTTTTTGTTTCCTTTTAAAATGTAGGCGTAATTGCTTGAACTACATAATTACTAGTTTATCTAAAGGCTAGCAACATAGCAATACGCGCGGCTTCGCCCGCGTTCATTTTTTTAATCGCTACTAAACTTTATTAAATCACTCGCTGGGTTGAAAATTCTCCATAATTACTCCAGCTTTAATACACTCCTGAGCCGGCTACCTATTTTATATATTATGTGCGGCGTGCACTCCTCCTCCTCTTCTGTTATTGTAGTTTTAGTAGGGATATTTATTTTTTTCTTGCAATTAAAATAGCCTATAAAATCAGTGACAATGTAGCATTCAAATGGTGAAAGAATTTTTAAAATCGGTCCAGTACTTTTTGAGCCAATTTTTTACGAACATACTTACATACAAACCTTTCCTCTTTATAATATTAGTCTAAAGATAGCCGTTACTACACATGTCTGGAGCAAAATAATCTTATTAGATATTTGATTAAACTATCAATTTGTAAATATAATCAAAATACCCGTTCGAAAGTTCTCTGCAAAGGCAGGATAAAACTCCTAGGTACTTGGCTGACACCGACTCCTACAATAACTAATTAATTAAAATTATTATATTTTTCTTTTTAGTTACTGTTTGTAAGGTTTTAAAGTTGGTTTTTATTTTTGTTAAATAATAATATTATCTTAGTAACCCTACTGTCCTGCGCCAGTTGTCGCGGGTTCGAGTCTCGCTGAGGGCTTTTATTTGTTAAGCTCGGATGTTTGTACTCCAGTCATGTTTATATTTATAATATGTATGTATTTAACCTTATATATGTAGTATATCAACTATCTGGTATCCGTAACACAAGCCTCGTAGCTTACCACGGAACTAGATGGCGCTGTGTGTAATAATGTCCCAGCATATTTATTTATTTATCTATATATAAGTGTTAACAGATAGAGAAAACATCTACTATCTACATAGAATTATTAATATTTTAACTATTAAATTTACAATTGCAAAAATATGAATTGCTGTCTCTTCTAATCTTAAAGACGGTCAATAAAGAAGTTTAATTTTGTAACGTAAACTATTAACTAAGTGATGTCATTGTCAGACAAAATTAAGAGTGGCGCCATTTTTTTTTATTATACGATAAATAATTGTTTTTATCCCCATAGATCCAGCTATTACATAAATATGTCGCAAGTTTTAAAGCGAATAGCTAACTTGAATTAGAGGTAATCCTATTCCAGTTTTTTTTTATGTTTATTACACACAGCGCTATCTAGTTCCGTGGTAAGCTACGAGGCTTGTGTTACGAATGCTAGATAGTTGATACACTACACATATTATATAACTTTAAATAAATACATATTATAAATATAAACACCCATAACTGGAGTACCAACATGCATGCGCAACAAATAAACGCCCCCAGCGGGAATAACTATCACGGTTTATGAGATACAGCCTGGTGACAAACGAACAGACAGACAAACAGCTAAGTCTAAGCAACAGGGTCCCGTTTTACCGTTTGGATACTGAACCCTAAATTACCAACCAGTACATGAATATGAGTCAAAAAAGTAAAAAAATTAATTTCATCATGACTAACTTACTACAGTACATAATTAATTCACCATTGTTCATAATGAGGTCGTATACTTAGCATGTCTTAAGTTTTTATCACACCAAGGTCTTGTTACTATTTAGGTATAATTCGCGTCATGTAAAAAGAACGCTGGCTGTCAAGTTGCGCAGAGGCGATTTATTGGACAATTTGGTGGTAAGACGCGGGGTGCGGGACGGCGAGGCACGCGTCGCATGCTTTTCGGCTGGCTATTGGTTTGTCAGTTTAAAATACCATCGCGCAAACAAAAGTTATTAATTACGAAATGATTTTATATATAAAATAGTGACAAAATATTTTTGACGTATATTGTTTTATAAAGAGAGATTCTGATAATACTGCAGTTAATAATTTAAAAAAATATATTAAACGAAATTATTTAATTTTTTGTAAGTAGATTAAACATTCTACACTGAATCAAACATATTTTATTAATTAATAGAATTCTATTTAATGACATTCTATCTAATATATTTTTCAATGTACGTACCAATAATCAATATACACCGTGAGCCAAAGGCTAGTTCAAAAATAAAAGAATAGGCTTAGGAATTTCGTATGCGAATGTAACGATGCGCAATCACACCCCCCACTACTTTCTTCCAGCGTTCATTTTACATGACGCGATCTGTATCTTATTTAAAGACTAGCAAGCTCGGCGCTCTTCGCTGGGCGTAAGTTGAAATAAATTAAACGAATTAAATAAAAAAGTATATAATTTTCTAATAGAATAAAAGTAGCCTAAGTTACTCCTATAACATTAGCTATCTGCGAGTGAAAATTCTGTCACAATTAGTCCAACCGTTTCAGAGCTTTCATTAACCGGAACAAACAAACAGACAGACAGACAAAAATATTTTTTATGTTGTTGTTAGTACCGTATATACTTTCATATGAATTTATTGAAAAGCTGTTAATTTGAAATTAAAAACAGACACTTCAATTTTATTTATATGTATAGATTATTAAGATCAAATGTTATCAAAAATTGTTTATTTTGTTAAATACAGTTTATTAATAAAAATGTACCTCATGTATAGATATATTTTAGACTTCGCTGGTATTCCCCGACGACATGTAAAACAAGTTAAACGGCCTTGCAATATCATTGCTGCAATGAATGCTAATGTTGAATATTAAAATTCATACAGGTATAGAACATTTAGCATAAAATTATAAGAATTGTGCTAAAAGTCCCTACGTTACTTTTACTACATACACTTTTTACACTTTATAAGGTCATAGGTTCGATCCACCCAATGCCTTCAGCTTGTCGTGGTGAGGAAGGTTATTAGCATTCGGTAATCTTATGGCTAATTCGCTCACGCTAAATCTAGGGACGGTTCCGAGCGAAGCGAAGGCGAGTTACTAATAGTTACTAAACAAAAAAAGACACAACAAATAAAAGAAAGGTAGTAAACTTATATTCCTATGTTATAGAGTAATAAGAAAATCAGTTTTTTGTTGAGAAATTAGCACACAGTCTCATCTAACTCTATAAACCAGATGAACACTAGATAGTTGATACACCACACATATAACTTTAAATTCAAACATAATATTATAAGGCTGATGCTAGTCGTCTGCTAGTTGGACGAGTAAAATAATTTAGTCGTCCAACAATTGTTGGATGACTAAATTATTTTAAAGGCTGTTGCTAGTCATCCGATAATCGTATTAATAAAAAATATATTATTCGTCCGACTATTGTCGGTTTGTACGAATATCTATCACTTCTTTGATTTCTAATATAAAATAAGCGATTTTTATATGCAGGATATACCTATGCCAAAAATAAAAAAAAATAACCCTAACCTACCGAGCTGATAATTTATTATTTAAATCCCACCCACTTTTAATTAGTCCAAGAGTTTTTATATGTAAAAGAGCTGGCTCTATAGAGTCGTCCTATGAAATTTACGTTACTAACACTCCCTGAGTGTATGTACCTACATCAAAACAATGTACAAGAAAATGGTATTTTGTAAAAAGTACTATAGAAACGTCCGCAATTGCATTCACGAGTATGTTAAAACTTAAAAAACAAATTGATTTCTCTTTGAGCCATTTAAGAAGCAAAAAAGTCTCAGTCGCGATATATCAAACACCAATTGTCGGACGAATAATATTTAATTTATTCGTCCGCTTATCGGATGAATAGACACTTCGATATTATAAACATAAACATGAATGACTGGAGTTTTGAGCTCATTACACAAATGAATGCCCCCGGCGGGACTCGAAACCGTGACCGTGGCACAGCAAGAAGGGTAAAAAGGTGAGCCAAGCCTTTCGTCAATTTTTTGTAGTTTCTCATTCTTCATATTAAAATTTAATTTCTTTCAATACTTCTCTCTACTAAGTCTACATTAAAAATCGAAAAATACTTAAAAAAACAATAAAAAACACAACAAAGTCTAAAAAGTAATAAAAATATTCTCCAACCGTTTCTGGCCACGGCGGCCAATCTTATTGCGACTGGCCAACTGCGGGAGATATTATAGTGCGGACACAAGTGCACTCTCTATTACTATCACTCTCATACTCCGGTGGGACGACATGAGACACGACCAGTGAGAGTTAAGGCGCAATACTGGCGGCTTTACGTGCTCTCCGAGGTACGGGAGTGAAGTACCGCCAACTTCCCAACTCTGAGGTTACTGATGCTTACTAAACAGAAAGATTCAATAACTAAACTTGGCTCGACCCGGGATTCGAACCCAGGACCTCTCGATGTGTGGCCATGCTACACCACCGAGGCAGCTAAGGACTAAAGAGTAAAAAACAACTGTATGGTAGTTTTCCTATAGAATAGATACCTAACCAAATATTTTCGAAGTCGAATTTTTCGAAGCTTACATCACAAATTAATGATACATCAATCTATAAATATTCTAATCAGTACATATAAATAAAATTGAAGTGTCTGTTTTTAATTTCAAATTAACAGCTTTTCACTAAATGAAAGTATGTACACGGTACTAGCAACATAAAAAACTATTTTTAATTTTTTTGTCTGTCTTTCTATTTGTTCCAGCTATACTCTAAAACGGCTGAACCGATTTTGACGGGACTTTCACTCGCAGATAACTAATTTTATAAGGCATAATTTAGGCTACTTTTAAACCGACTTCAAAAAAGGTGGAGGTAGAAATTAGATTTATTTTAACCCGTGGCGTCGCTGACGCTGAGCTAGGGACGAAACTAAGCAAAGCGAGGGTGAGTTGCTAGTTTTAAATATAAATATGTTGGAACGTTATCCCACAGCGTCATCTAGTTCCGTAATAAGGTACGAGGCTTATGTTACGGCCTTATAACATTAGAAATCTGCAAGTGAAAGTCCCGTCAAAATCAATCCAGCCGTTTCAGAGATAAGCTGGAACAGACGGAAAGACAAAAATTAAAAAAAAAATATTTTTGATTTTAGTACCGTATATACTTTCATATACATTTAGGGAAAAGCTGTTGATTTGAAATTAAAAACAGACACTTTTATTTATATATTGTATAGATTAAGGACAAGTTTTAAACACTAAGTTTTTCACATTCTCATCCCAGTACAGCGGTGATGCTAGTTTTTTGAGTAGTGACGTCACTACAGTGATGTCATGGGAATGTAAAAGGGAGGGCTTCCGATATTATTCATTTTCCTTAGAACTTTCTTATTTTAATTGTACCTTTGACTTATGTTTTTCTTAAGCATCGTGTCTTTAAATGGCTGTTATTATTTCTTGATGACACGTTTGGCGCAGCTTGTAGGACCCTATGTGCACGCGGTCGCGGGTTCGAGTCCCGCTGAGGGCTTTCATTTGTTGATCACGAATGTTTGTACTCCAGTCATGAGTGTTTATATTTATAGTATGTATTTAAGTCTTTTACTATGTAGTGTATCAACTATCTGGTATACGTAACACAAGCCACTTAGCTTACAAGTTTATGGTACGGTATAGTTCTTAGTAAAATAAATGTTCTTTCAAACAAGCAGGTTTCCTCACGATATTTAAGCCTGCTTGACTCGATTATTACGCAATAAATACAATAAAAAATCGGCCAAGTGCGAGTCGGACTCGCGCACAAAGGGTCCGTACCATAATCTACATATTATAAAAGCGGCAAACAATCATGTCTATTATATGGGAGCCCCCTTAATTATTATTATTTCATGAGATACAGCCTGGTGAAAGACGGACAGACAGACGGACAGCGGAGTCTTAGTAATAGGGTACCGTTTTACCGTTACCGTTTTAGGGTACGGAACCCTAAAAAGTAAAAACAAATATTCGTGCTCAACAAATGAACGTCCCCAGCGAGACTCGAACCCGCGACCGCTGACGGAGAAAGTAATCAGAACACTACAAGCTGAGTAACACTCAAAATAAACCTAGATTTTTTTACGCTTATATTACTGTCATATGTCCAAGAACTAGGAAAATCTTATTTCGACCAATAATTCGCCCATAAATCGATGGCCATCTTAAGATCTTAAAGCAATAGCAGCTCGCATTGAATGTCGTTTTTTAGCAGGCCTAGATCCTCCGTATATGGTTCTTTGTATCTTTTTTCCTTTTCAACTGGAATGGATGACTCACATAATACTGGTTTGTCAAGAAATTGCCTACGATATACTAGTAATTAATATATACTTACTAATATTTATTTATATATTATACAGCTTAGATTAATTAAAATATTAATGTTACATTATTTAACAGGGTACATGTAGCAAACTACATATTATATAACGCAAAATGAGCTCTAATGCAACGGTTAAGCTAGCAAAATTGGATGAAACGCTGCCCTCCGTACTAGTTGAATTTAATATTATAAATGCGAAAGTAACTTTGTCTGTCTGTCACGCTTTCACGCCAAAAGTACGGAACCGATTTAAAGGAGATTTAGTACACAGATAGTCTAGAGCATGAGAAAAGACATAGGCTACTTTTCAAGTCGAAAAAAGGGTTGAAATAGAATGAAAGTTTGTATGGAAATTACGTAATTTTTAAAGCTAGAAGCTTGAAACATGTTTTTTAGGCTTTTGATTGATTAAATAAATAAATAAGACATTCAAAGTTTGTAATAATTTTTATCTAAAGGATGCAAGGACCTTAGTTTAAATCATATATTTTCATAATATCGCGCGACTTAGACATAATTTGGTTTCCAGTCTTTAGAACGAGTGCAAAGCCGCGGGAAATGCTAGTAACGTATGTTTTGATTTATTTTATCGGCGCTGCTTGAAAAACTAAGTAAAGCGGGCTTATCTATAATCTATCTTCTTCTTATATATAAAATTCTCGTGTCACAATTTTCGTTCCCATACTCCTCCGAAGCGGCTTGACCGATTCTCATGAAGTTTTGTGAGCATATTGAGTAGGTCTGAGAATCGGCCAACATCTATTTTTCATCCCCCTAAATGTTAAGAGTAGTCTAACCCCTAAATTTTATTTTTTATTTTTTAGACAATTTTTTTTTCCTACAGATCAACCCAATGAGGTTGATTAGCAATTAAAAAAATGAACGCGGACGAAGCCGCGGGTACAGCTAGTAATATATATAAATGCGAAAAACACCACTGACTGATCACGAAATCTAGAAAACCGCTAAACAAATAAAGATGAAAATTGGCCGGGAGGTAGGTTATAAATAGTAGACGTCCGCTAAGAACGGAATTTGCGAATGGGCAGTATTAAGGTTGTCTAAGGGCTCTCGCAAGTTTGTATGAAAGTCCTTCATCTTTTGTGCTACAAACTTTATACTTGGCAGCGAGTTGGTCAATAGTTACTAGATGCCCGCAAAGAACGAAGTTTGTGACAAGGCCGAATTAAGGAGGTCTAAAGGAAACTATTTGGCAGGAAAGTAGTTTATATTAGGTAAGTAGAAGTCCGTTAATAACAGATTTTGCTACAGGGCCGGATTAATGAGGTCTAAGGGCTGTAGCAAGTGTCTATGCAAGTCCTTTATCTTTTGTGCTACAAACTTTAATTTCACTTTATTTCATTTCATAGGCCCTTGAGGGCACTTAAAATCGTCAAATTATGTTATTTTTTTTTTAAATTTGGTAGGAAGTTTGGTAGGTTTTTTTTAATTTTTTTTTTAAATTTGGTAGGAAGACGGTTAATTGTTTAAAAACGTTTTTTTATGCAGGGCCGGATTTAGGTGGTGTAAGGGTCTCATAAGTTTTTATGAAATAACTTCATTTTTTGTGCTACAAGTTTAAAATTTCACAGGGAGCTAGTTTATAGATAACTTTCATGATAGTACAAATCGGACACTCCATTCAAAGGATATTACGAATTTAAAAATTTCAATCTAAACAAAATAATAATAATAAAATAAAGCGCAGCACAGTGGGCAATGGCGAGAGGGAGCCAAGAGCGGGAGAAGAGTATATCAACGATAGGTTCTGAAATAGCTGGAGTAATTTTGTAGAATTCTTGGGCAATCTACATATCAACCGATTGCGAGTGATCGAATTAAGATTAGTAGTGATTAAAAAATGGACGCGGGCGAAGCTACAGGTACTGCTAGTAACAGTATAAAGTCATGTTTTTTTAAATTAAAACTAAACGAGATTACGCCGTGTTTTTACAGCCAAAAAATATTAAGTTATAAAAAAAATCGTTGATTAGATCACTTATCTTGTACCGTTTTGAGGAAATTCGTGTACAAAATTATACTCGGTACTAATAACTAAAGGTAATTTTTTTTTGAATCTATACATTTTATCTGAAGACAGTGGTAGCTCAGCGGTAACGCGCTCGCTTGGTGCGATGAACCGAGTGAAGCGGGTTCAAATCCGGGTCTCGCACCTCTGATATTTTCATGTGCGAATCATTTCTATCAGGATTACTACTTGTCTTACGGTTAAGGAAAACATCGTAAGGAAACCTGAATGTGTGAGATAAACAAGCAGGTGTTCGAAAGGCATGTGAAGTCCGCCACCTCGCACTGGGCCAGCGCGGTGGACTCCCCACCCCCAGCAGTGGGGCTTTAAAAAGAGCTGATGATGATGATACATTTTATCTTCCGATCTTCCGTAATCGTGCAGGTTACTGTAAAAGTATATTAGTTTGTACATAGTAAAACACGGTTGCGGGTTCGAGACTGGCTATGTAAATCGTATAAACAATAAATATATAATATGACCTATACGTAAAAAATAAAAATGTGGAGAGGGAATTCCCTATTCTCAGACTTACTAAAAAAATCATTAAAATCGGTCAAGCCGTATCGGATGATTTCGATAACAAACACTGTAACATGAGATTTTTATATTATATAACACTAGTGATTCACCCTCGCTTCCCTCTGGTTCGTCCCTGGATAAATAAAATTCCTGCCTCCTCCTTTTTTGAAGTCGGTTAAAAAGTAACCTTAGTTACGCCTTATAACATTAGCTATCTGCAAGTGAAAGTCCCGTCAAAATCGGTCCAGCCGTTTCAGAGAATACCCGGAACAAACAGACAGACAGAAAGGCAAAAAAATTTAATAATTGTTTTTTTTTGCTATTCATATGAATACTCATATGAATCTTATATGAATTTAGTTGAAAAGCTGTCAATTTGAAATTAAAACAGACACCACAATTTTATTTATATGTATAGACTAGCCGTTTCCCGCCCGCTTCGCTGGGCGAATTGACAAAGGAAATAAATTACATTTTATGTTTCATTTTTATTGTTTTTTTAATATTTTTATTATTCTCCTTTTTTTTATTTTCGTATGAACATAAATAGGCCCCGCGGATAGAACTGTAAGCATTGATATTGTTTAGACTTACACAAATTCCGAATTCCATCGATTTAGCCTGTATCTTTCATCCAGGTGATTTTTCTCACTAATATTCATTGTAACTTTCAATGTGCAATCATTATAACATTTCCGTGCCTTTCTTCCAAAAATTATTAATAATTGACATGAAGAAAAAAATTTGAAATGAGCATTGAAAGTTTAAGTTTAAGTCATTGCAAGTCTCATATGTTAAGTTGAAATCTGTCTAGGTTCAAGTGCGACGAATTTTCTGTTAACTAAAATTTTCTCCGTGACATCAATTTTTTATAGAAAATTAATTGTTCATGTTTTTTATGAATTCTATTGGAATAAGTAACTAAATTTCTTTTCCACATCTCAAGTGCTTGGAAAATGCATTCATTTTAATCTGTTACATTTCCGCGATCCCGCAATAAAAGAATTCGTCGGTTATGTAGTCTGCAAAAGTAAAATGAATGTAAAATTCTTAGTCCGTTGATTGGATAGCTACATGTAAAGTTCTTTGGGGTGGGATATCGTAAAATTTGTTCATAAATCATTTTTACATCACTTATAGAAAATTCCTACAAAATTTGGAGCTTGTAGGAGCTTTAGCTGGAAAATTAAAAATATTAATTATTAATACCCACCCCCGCAACCCCCTGCGAGGTGAGCTATCGTAAAATTCGTTCATAGCCTCTTTCTACACCTCTTACAGAAGATTCCTACCAAATTTGAAGTCTATAGGAGCTATAGTTTAAAAACGGGAATCGTTCATTGTTAACGCCCCCGCAACCTTTGGGGGATGAATTTCTTAAAATCTATTCATAGCTGACCTCTACATAGCAAAAGTAATATTCCTACCAAGTTTTACGTTTCTAAGTCTTATGGTTCCCGATATTTCGTGGTGAGTGACTATATAGATGGGAATTCTTCGATTATCATCGAAATTTTTAACTTTCTATCGGAATTTTTTAAAATTTTTTTACATACAAAACTTTTTCCTGACAATTCTGAAGATAAAGAAAAAAATCCCAATTGGTCCAGCCGTTCTCCACTACCGTGAGTAGATTCTTAGCTGAATGTAAAAAACCATAATCCGTTTAATATACTCTGAAATCCATGAAAACAAAAGAATCAAGAGAAAATGCTTATCTTTTGTTTTATTAGCGGAATAAATGTTCATAAAAGTAAAACAGCAATAAAAAAATGAAGGAATGTTGGAATTCAAAAAATAGATAGCCATAAACCATCTAGGAAAAATTTCGCATCGAATGGTGGTAGTTTCATATCGATACGATCAGTGGTTTAGGCGTGATTGAGCCTCAAACGAAGACCATTTTCATTATATATATATAGAAGAAGAAGATGTATAGATGTATAGATAAAGGTGTACTCGTACAATACGAGCCTTCGTGGAAAGCAACTCCCACTATTGGAAGTATAATCCCACTGTTGGTATTATTTACCCCACTACTGAAAGATGAATGCGGCCATTCTGTTATTTCCTACTAAAAACATCGCCATATTTTTTAAATACCACTTGTCTAAATAAAGTATCAATATTATTATCATTGGCTTTTCTACCAAAATATGTATACTTATAAGTAACTATAACCGTCCTTCTGTATAAAACATTATTAACAGTTTTCTATACTAATATTATAAAGACTGTTTTACACTGTTCATCAATTTTGTCTTGGATATGTTCATTCAAAGTCCGACCAAGTCAAGACTCGCGCTATTAAGGTCCTATTAATAAGTACTAATCATCATCATCATCAGCCCTTTTTAACGTCCCACTGCTGGGGGTGGGCCTCCCTCAGTACGAACGGGATCAGGCCCTAGTCCACCGCGCTGGCCTAGTGCGTGTTGGCGGACTTCACGTGTCTTTCGAAAACTTGCTAGATTTTCTCAGAAATGCAGGTTTCCTCACGATGTTTCAATAAAATTAAAAACTCGAAATTTGACGATTTTTGAAATTTCAAAAAAATTCGGAGCGACTTCTTAAAAATGTTTTCTTGAGCTGTCCTTTGGAGAGGGCTCCTTAAACATCAAAAACTAACATTTTTTCACACGAGACTCAAAATAAAAAAATAGTCGTTTTTTATGCGCCGCCCTAACATACATACATACATACAAACAGGTCAAACACATAACCCTCCTTTAGGTTTCACCGCAGTCGGGTAAAAAAAAACAAAAGTGAAACCATGGAGTTTAGTATTTACAAAACTAAACTAAGGCTTTTAAACATTTATTATAATTTACTCAGTTGTTCGTCTAATAGCTCGCACTCGTAAAAATACGCAGGTCTGATGTACTTGATGTGGATAAAATGTATATTTTTATATTATGTACGTATTATTTAAAATTTTATATGTGTACTAGCGACTCGCCCTCGCTTCGCTTGGGCTTTTTCCTAGGTTTAGCACAGGCAAAGCCGCGGGATCGGCTAGTTATGCATATAAGCCTTCCTCTTGAATCACTCTATCTATTAAAAAAAACCGCATCAAAATCCGTTGCGTAGTTTTAAAGATTTAAGCGTACATAGGGATATAGGGACAGAGAAAGTGACTTTGTTTTATATACTATGTAGTGATACCAAAATATGTGTATGTCTGTTCGTTTTAAATGGTCCTGACCAACTTTTAAGAGAAGGTATAAGTGTTTTTGTGCGAAATGCGATTGTGTACTCCTTAGTAATAGCAGTATATGTATTCAGCCCCTTTTAACGCCCCACTGCTGGGCACGATTCCTTCAATACGATGGGGAATCAGGCCATATGCTGGCCTAGTGCGTGTTGGCGGACTTTACATGTCTTTCGAAAACTTGCTAGGTTTTCTCAGACATGCAGGTTTCCTTACGATGTTTTACTTCACCGTAAGACAAGTGGTAATCTTGTTTGAAATGATTATAGTGTAAACTCTGCGACAGGATGATCTTCCAATTACACGTTATTACACATTAAATAATATGTTTTCGTCTATTCTTATTATAATTATATATCCCACAGCAAATATTACCAGCAATACTTTCAACAGCAATTATATTATCCAATCTATACTGTCCGAAGTAATGAATCGAAATGTGTCACTCACCGATTAAACAGAACTTATAAAACCTATCCCACCCATTTTACAGCGCCATCAGGTAGTCAATACAACTCCCAATAAAGTAAATTGATAATAGAATAAAAATAGTCAATACCAGTCCATATTCATTATCCATTAAATACATAGAAGTTAACAGTCGGCCTTCCTGCCATCTCACGTCCCCGTGAGATCGTTTTTACATAAAATTAGGTCTTCCTTCTTATTTTAGTTTCATTTTAACAGCATGGCATGGCAACAGCATTCTTCTTCGTGTACTTCATTGCTGGAGGTCGTGTTTATCATGAAATGATTTCACCGATGTATACAGCTTTAGCTTCCTACATACCACTCAGTCCGCAACTTGTCTAAGGGCAGTCTGAATATTAAATCCCGTTTTATTTTGAATGTGATCGGACCAGCTGTTAGGTGATCGGCCGTGTGATCTTTTGCCTTCGATCTTGCCTACTACAACCAGTTTGTCCAGATTGTTTGGTCTGGTTGTCTCCGAGCAATGTTACAAAAATAACTTAGGATTCGTTGGCAGATCGTCTTAAAGAAACCTTCAGTTGGTAGAGGATAGACTTGTTGGTCCTTTTGCTGTCCACTGTATACGCAATATTCTTCTATAACACCTCATTGAAAGTCTCGATCTTTCTTTTTCGGTCAGCTGCACGCATTGATCATGATTTGTAACTGTACAGATATATTGAGAATACCACCCTGCTCGCACGAGTCTGGTCTTAGTGGTTACACACTTCCGTTTTGCCAGATTCTTGTTAACTTACTCATAGCTGCTTTGGCAACAGTATTAACAACAGATTTGTTTCATTTCCATTATTTCCACGGCATATAATCAACAGCATAGAAAAGCATTAGTAACAGACTTGTCTCATTAAATATTCTTGAACGACGTAGAACTATTTCTATTAAATCCACAGCATAAATTTAAGTGCATAGAATAGCACAAGTAATAGACTTGTTTCGGCTCTACTACATCCACAGCATAAAATTAATGTCATAAAATAACGTAAGTAACAGAGACTTGGTGCATTTCTATTACACCCACAGCATAAACTAGCATAAGTAACAGACTTGTTTCACCTCCATTACATCCACAGCATAACCTAGCATAAGTAACAGAGACTTGTTTCATCTCTATTACATCCACAGCATAAACTAGCATAAGTAACAGAGACTTGTTTCATCTCTATTACATCCACAGCATAAACTAGCATAAGTAACAGAGACTTGTTTCATCTCTATTACATCCACAGCATAACCTAACATAAGTAACAGAGACTTGTATAATCTCTATTACATCCACAGCATAAACTAGCATAAGTAACAGAGACTTGTTTCATCTCTATTACATCCACAGCATAAACTAGCATAAGTAACAGAGACTTGTTTCATCTCTATTACATCCACAGCATAAACTAGCATAAGTAACAGAGACTTGTTTCATCTCTATTACATCCACAGCATAACCTAACATAAGTAACAGAGACTTGTATAATCTCTATTACATCCACAGCATAAACTAGCATAAGTAACAGAGACTTGTTTCATCTCTATTACATCCACAGCATAAACTAGCATAAGTAACAGAGACTGGTTTCATCTCTATTACATCTACTGCATAAAATCAACGGCATAAAATAACGTAAGTAACAGAGACCTGTATGACCTCCATTACATCTACTGCATAAAATCAATGACATAAAATAGCATAAGTAACAGAGACTTGTAAAATCTCTATTACATCTACTGCATAAAATAGAATAAATAACAGAAACTTCATAAAATCGATGGCATAAAATAGCATAATTAACAGAGACATATTACATCTCTATTACATCTACTGCATTATATCAACGGCATAAAATAGCATAAGTAACAGAGACTTGTATCATTTCTATTACATCTACTGCCTAAAATAGAATAAGTAACAGAAGATTTGTTCATTTTTATTACTTCCCCAGCATAGTACAACAACTGCATAAGTAGTAATTAGAAACCCAAGCATTGACTCAGATAGCCCAGTAGCACTGTTGGCTATACATTCTCTCGAGACCAACTCGAAGTTGGTTAAGAATTGCATAAACAGCTTGAATGTCCTGGGTACATCCAACAAAGTTACCATCAGATGGGTTCCATGTCACTCAAGTATAGATGGGAATGAAAAGGCAGGTGACTTAGCAATAATAAGCTAATCCAGCTATCCAGCAGTCAGCCATTTTATGGTATGGCCAAACAACACACATTTCTCAAAACTTACTGCAACCTCAAAGCACTTCAAAAGTGGCAATACACCTCTGGACAAACTTCCTCTAAAGCGCTAATTAAGGGACATTGCAAAAACTTTACAAAAGAGTTACTCCAACTCAATAAGTATAAAAACAACGCAGTAACCAGAATACTCTTTGTCCAATGCATTATGCAAACTCAATAAACATTTTCACTCTCGGTCTCAGTTAGTTCGCAATGTACAGACTATATCATAAGACAGAAATCTGCTATGCACATCTTCTGATCGCTCGGACCACTCATGCACCACAGAAGTATCTATCTAGGGCAGCATATGCAACCTGATTGGAAGTTCCTGGAGTCGAAAGGACTCTGTGGATAATTCTAAGTTCACTCTAAAAGAGTGACACTGGATCAACACTAGTCGACATAGGTAGGGCCGATCTCAGCACCACACCCAACAAATACAACAATAATAACAGCATAAGTAACAGAAACTTATTCCTTATCTATTACTTCCAAAGCATTAACGGTCTAGTAAAATATCAACAGTTTCAGCAAACAGCAATATTTTCTGCAGAGTCCACATAAAAATTCTGCAAATTATGTGTATATAACAAAACTAATATTCTCCGTTATAATTAACTAATCATTTCCAACAAATGATCGCAAAATAATTCATTTCATTATTCACGGTTATTAAAACCAAAGTACAAAATGCACCACGTTTCGATTAGATTATTAAGAATGTAATCTCTGCTATAATGATAAAAACTTTGTACCAATCCAAATATGAGTATTATATTAAAGCATTTACGAAATTTAAAAAACAAAGCCTTTTAAAATGTGCCCGAGCTAATTAATAAATTAGCTAATAATAAACAAATTACTTCTTTTACTGTGAAAAATATATGTGATAACTTTATCAATTTCTTCGTGACACTTGGTTCGGTACTAGCATATCACTGGATACTATAGCGTTCGGTACTATATATATTAATCAATAACCTGTCAGCGTCATATATATGAAACTATCCAAGCCTTCCAATCTTGTCACTACAAACAGTAGTGTTGATGGAATAAGCTGTAAGAATGTAAAATGCTTAAAAACAACATGATTATTTTTCAATTGTTTAAAGTTAGCCAAAGCGTGTCATATCTACACAGCAGGTTCAAGTCAACCACTGGAAATTATCGCCCCTTTTCATGTCCTGCTCCTTAAACTATCAAAAGTCTAGGGAAAATTCTTACACTATCCACTTTACACATATCTAGAATGTTCTTTCTATCTAATGACCTGTTTGGTTCTTATGACAAATACTCTTGCAGCTCTTACTGACCTAGTTATAACTTAAGAAATAATATAGACAAAAAGCAATTAGGTTAACGTGTCTTTATTGGCTTAATACTGTAAGCCATACGTTACTTTTCAGCAGTTTCAGCAAAATATCAGCCTCATATAAATATAAATGCTACATTATATAAAAATCAGACTGCTTCTTATGACATTACAGTACAGAGTAGCCATGAAATGTTAACATCAGCATATTACAAGAATCAATCCTAGTCCTGGACTTCAAACGGTGATATCGCTTTGTATGATACCACTTTATTTTACATTGCCATTGAAATTAAATCCATAATTAGTCAGCACAACGAGAAAGTGTACTCACTATTAATAGTAACTAAAATCAACCATTTAATGTTGAACGCAAAATAAAAATATTGACTACAATCAGCATTTATGCACCATTGACGAGAGTACATTCAAAGAGTACCGAGGCTTATATAATATAGACCATCATCTTCCACGGGGCATACATATAGATAAACTGTTCTAAAAGTTCAACTTAGTAACAAGACTTATCATGTTCGCCGCTTCCCGAAATCTATCGGATATCTCAAATACAATTCGGTGGTGAAACCTTACTTTAAGAAAACGTTAAAATAGAAACTGCTTTTTCAATATAACTACCATACTCCATCTAAGAAAGTGAGGTACCTGATAAAGCGTATGCTCAACTAAAGCTCTGGTGCTAAAATGCTATTAAAATTATATTTACTTCAGATATTTTCCACGTGAATAAACGACAACGCTATGAATCGGCAAACAGCGCGTAAATGACCAATCCCTAGACCAGTGTCTTTGTGAAAGACATGCGTTTTCGAGACGCTTTATTAATTTGTAGTCCACTTCTATTTCATTTCAAACATTTAAAGATTTGTATTAAGCTGTATTCTTTGCATTACCATAATATTAACAAGGTAAATATAATAACACTACATTAATAATACTTCCTTACGTTTATGCTTTTCTCCCGTAACCACAATTGCTGTAAAGCATTTAAATCTTCGGGAATCATAAATCAAAATAAATCCGCGATAAAATCCGAAAAGATAGTGTCACTAAATTATCTTTTACAAATACATACTTACTAAGACCTCTACAAAACGTGTTACTAAACTAATTAATAGTAGATATTTATTTAATTAGGCTTAAAATCATGGTGAAAACAGCATAGTACTATACGAAGGAGCACAAATTTTCTTGTACCCTTTGAATTCAATCTTTCACTTTATATAAAAACTGCAGTACTAACAAATAATTATAAAGTATGCCTTAATACATCACTAACAAATTATAGCAATAATTGCTTCATATTATTTTGTCAATCGATAAGACGACATGGAATGATGCATGGAGCTTTTCATTACTTTATTTTAAATGTATGCATTCGTTTAGAATAATTTATTTATTTATCTTATTATGAACACCAACAAGAAACACACAAATATATCATATCTAAAAATATCGTAAATGTAATCTCTTATTACAATACGGCAAAATTTAACATAAGTTAACTGAAACACACGTTACGTTACTTAACTTTCCGCCAAAATATGCTAAAATTAGAAATTCTTAAACCACAATAATAACAGCATTCCTTTTCTTTCCAACGTCATATATTTTATTAAATAACTACCTATTTCATTTTGCAAGTAGCATTTTTCTAAATCACTCATTTAAATAATGAGATTTTTTTGTCGACATCATATTACTAACACTTATTAAAGCAGTATTATTATTGCACAAGTTTCTATTTTAACCAATTTTACTATAAGTTAATCTTAAAATATATTTTTTTTTCTACCCACAGTAACTCTTAATCTTAAATAAATTGTTATTACTTCTTATTTTTAACGCTAAGCATAGGCGTATATCATTAATTGTGAATCGTCAAAGTATAGCCCTGACCAAATACGTCCAATTAAATATTTTCAATGAAATAATAACGCTAAGTACGCTCGTTTTGCACGGCAAGAGAGTAGCCCTCGCCACGTGCACCACAAGATACACTTTTAACGTTATTAACCAAATTATATCGTTTTATAATCACTTAGTAATTCATCTGTGTCACATTACTAAAGATTAGCCTTAAATCAAATGTTCTACAAGATACAAATACTATAAGTTTCACTAACAAACACTTATAATGCGGTATAATAAAACAATTTATATTATAAACTCCCTTTTGATCTTATTAATAGGTTAAAAAAATTTACAGAATAGCCTTAATAAAGTATTTCACAGCATACGAGCGTTTGAAGTTAAAGCTATGAACATGTACGTTACATAAAACCTTAGATCAATATAATCATCTTTAAGAAAAGAAAAAAAAGAATGGCAATGTTACATACCCACTTCTGAAGCTGTAAACTCTGCGACAGGATGATCTTCCAATTACACGTTATTACACATTAAATAATATGTTTTCGTCTATTCTTATTATAATTATATATCCCACAGCAAATATTACCAGCAATACTTTCAACAGCAATTATATTATCCAATCTATACTGTCCGAAGTAATGAATCGAAATGTGTCACTCACCGATTAAACAGAACTTATAAAACCTATCCCACCCATTTTACAGCGCCATCAGGTAGTCAATACAACTCCCAATAAAGTAAATTGATAATAGAATAAAAATAGTCAATACCAGTCCATATTCATTATCCATTAAATACATAGAAGTTAACAATAGGTAAACACAATTTATTATTATAATTATAGGTAAACACAACTATATCACAACTTTTCATGTGCGAACCAATTATAATTGGTGTATAATAGAAAAAATAGAAGGTATAAGATGGTATAAGGTATAATAAGGTATAAGATGACCCCTTATTATAACAATTATATTTTTTTAATGTCATTTTAATACACTGTTGGTAATTATAAATAAATAAATAAATTATGTATCAGAGGTGCGAGACCCGGATTTGAACCCGCATCACTATTATCCAAGCGTTTTAAACTCGACGCAAACAATAATCAATAGTAAGAAGTATTTTTTTGTAAATCTTATAAAAAAACTGTTCTGTTTATAAAAATGTCAGTACTTAATTAAATTCTTTTTTTCAGATTATTCTTGCATATGGGAATCCTGTAAAAGGCATTTGTTTTAATATTTTCACCACAAATTATGCTTATAAAAATCACAAGTTCCGTAAAGACTTAGTTAATGAATACAGATTGTAGATTGTTTCAATAAATATGTTGGGACATTATTACTAACAGCAACATCTAGTTTCGTGGTAAGCTGCGAGGCTTGTGTTACGGATACCAGATAGTTGATATACTACATATATATAACTTTAAATATTATAAATATAAACACTAATGACTGGAGTACATACATCCGTGCTCAACAAATGAATGCCCTCAGCGGGACACGAACCCGCGACCGCTGGCACAGAAAGTAAGGTCACTACCAACTGAGCCAAACGAGTCGTCATATATCGTCGTCGTCAAATAAATATATAGTTTGCTTTTATCTGTCAAGCAAATAAAGCAGGCAGAAAGTAGTTTTTTCATATAATATGTAAATATCTTTTAAAGTAATTACTACAGACTTTAATAAGATATTTGACTTGTATGTTTGGTTTACATCCTACTTATAAATTAACATCAATAGAAGCAAATGCCTCAATCAAAAATACGTACTTCTAATTTTATGATTCATACAGTATAAGCAATGTGTTTTATTTCCAGATACGAAAGATGACGAAAATTGCATCAAAATGAGTCCAGAAATACAAAATCAACTGAACAACATCATTGCAGAAATAACGAAACACATTAATGAGATAAGCGCTGTACATGATAATATTGACTTGAGATTGCTTAAAATAACTATAGATCGTCACTTTCCTGAAGAAAATAAAAAAAATACAATCGTTCAAGTAACAGTAAATGATTGCACAAATAGTGTAAATCAAAGTAAATTTCCCACTGATGATATTAAACATAATAATAATTCCTTTATATCAGAGCATTCATCAAATAAATCGATTCAAACTTGGGAAAATGATGATGACTTTGAGAATTTTGATGAAATAGGTGCTGATAATGATAATAATAATGCAAAAGATGATAACAGTAAAATAATTTCTGAAGTTTCATTGAAAGATGATGATTTTAACGAAAACGTACTTTTCATAGACAATATAAACCCTGAAAACACTAAAAAACCAAAATCTGAAGTAGCAAATGACATAATAATAGATGAATTTGAGGTAGATTTTGATGATTTTAATAATAAAGAAAATGGAACAAACAAAAACGCCAAAAACTATATTCCAGTAAAACTAAACTTTATAGATTTTAATGACATCAAATACGCAAAATATGATAAACAGTTTAAAGACATGAATAGTACGTCCAAAGAAATAAATCTGATTGATGTTGATGATGAAATTTTCTTCCGTGCGATGAAACGTGTTCGTGGTGATGGTCCATTTGTAATATATAAGAGATGTGTACAAGGTTCTGAACAGTATTGGTTCTTTTAATTTTTTTAAATATTTTATTTATTTTTTATTTAATTTAATAAATTGAATTATTTATTTTTTGTTTTATTTTTTCCAATACATAAATTATTATTAAATTTTAATTTAAGCCTACAATTTTTTGTTAAATTCCTTGTATATAACTATATAATAATATAATCCTTTTTATATGTATGATTTTTTTTTCTTTTGTGTGGTACATAAATAAATAAATAATATAACTTGGAGAGCATGTAAAAGCGTAAGTCCTGGCCCTGATCACAGTGCCGGATTTATATTTTTTATGAGTGTAGGCCACTTTATTTCTGCCGCCCCAAAGGTATATGTACATACCTTTCTAAAGGAGGCCCCTTTACTACAAACGGAAAATTATTATTTAAATAAACGAATGAAAGTTGAATAAGCGAATGAATTTGTCATTAAGAAAGAGAACGTATAAAAGAAACAAGATATACAATTTTTAACGGGCCTTTTTAATAGCAAAATCATCATTCATCACTCATCTTTTTAATATTATAGGTTTCGATAGGAATAAATATATAGGGATTTATTGAAAGTATAAAAAACCATTAGAAAACCAGTGGACGTGTTTACTTTTATCCTCTGAAATCAAGTGACCGTCTTCTGAAATCTGCTGCCCCTAGGCCGCGGCCTATACGGCCCATTTATAAATCCAGAACTGCCTGATCAGGTCGAAGTATCTTTGAGAGTGGAAGAAATAGAGAATGCACTATTTTGCACGCAAACTTGTACGAACTTCTCTGTATTACTAGTCATGTCTTCAGCCTTTTTTAACGTTTCACTGCTGGGGGTGGGCCTCACTCAGTGCGAGGAGGATCAGGCCATAGTCCACCGCGCATTTTTCTAACGGGTATTAATTTTTAAGCAGTTGTTAATGTTCATCAAAAGTTAAAAACTTTTTGACAGATGTGAAATCAAAGTACTATGTTAAAGCAGAAATCTGTAGACGTGATAGTTTTTCAGTAAAGTGTACCACAAAATGCTTAAGTTGTGGGATAGTGTTAGGGCTCACTTCGCTTCGCAGTGACTGCCTACATCTAGGTTCTGGGTTCGAATGTCAGTTCGGGCAAAGTTCGACATTTGTACGAACGTGAGCTTTTAAGAAAAGCAACGGTGTATCACTAGTTCTAAAACAACAATATAGGCTATTTACTATAAAGTACTCATATTTTCCACTAAAAGATTGAACAGATGGCATATAAATTACGTGTGTGGATTAAAACAAAGCGAGCCTTTTATTTATTCTGCGCATGAACAAACCAAATGTTTTGTTGAAATGAAGGAAATTTATTAGTTATTAATAACGATTTAGCGTCATGATATTTTCGTAGCTCGTGTTGCCAGACTTGCGTGTTTTGAAAGTACTCACATTTCAGGGCCACTTTACGGAATAATCCGTAGTCTTTAAAAAAATTTATAGAGCTATAACTTTGGAATTTAAGAAAACTTAAATATGGTATCCGAATAAATTATACTTGATATGTCATCAATATGAGGATGTCCTCCCGACCGATTCCGGCCACGGCGGCCTATCTCATTGAAAATAGCCATCTGCGCGGGAGATATTATAGTGCACAAGTTAGGCTTGCCAGATGGCCGGTAAATTTTTTTTTTTTTTTATCCATTCTGAATAAGTGCTTGACTACGTTCCACCTGATGGTAAGTGGTAACGTAGTCGTAGATGGTAAGTCGCACTAATTCAGTAGCCACCTATTCACTCTTGCCTTGAAGACACCCATATTGTAATCGGACGGAAACACTGATGCAGGCAGGTTGTTCCAATCCTTAGCCGTACGTATAATAAATGACGAAGCGAAACGCTTCGTCCGGACAGGTGTGATGTCCACGACATAAGGATGGAGACCAGCCGTTCGTCGCGTCGTCCGATGATGAAAGGGGGATGGGGGAATTAAATCATGTAATTCCTGCGCACACTCTCCGAAATGCAACCTATAGAATACACAGAGGCTGGCAACCCTACGTCGGTGATCTAGACTTTGTAAGTTAGTTTTTACCAGGGTAGGGTCACCAATAAGCCTCAGCGCACGCCTCTCAATCGAGTCCAAGGCTGAAAGATGGCATTTCGCAGCACCAGCCCATATGTGACTACAGTATTCCACGCACGACCGGACTTGAGCTTTATATAGATTAAGAAGCTGTCCCGGCGTGAAATACTGTCGGACCTTTGCGAGGATGCCGACCTTCCTCGCTGCTACCTTAGCCTTAGACTCGATGAACCGCCCGTAGTTCATGTTGGGGCTAATTTCCATTCCTAACAACTGCAGACGGTCAGTGTATTCCAGAGGCACATTTCGGAAAGTAGGAGTCAAGATGAAAGGACTCCTTTTTGTGGTGAAGAGGCACGCTTGTGTTTTGGTGGTGTTGAAACTCACAAGATTGGCATCGCCCCAATTGGAGACAGTCCTGAGTGTGAGATTCAACCGCTCTACCATGGCCTCTCTTTCGGACTGAATTTGATCTCTACTGGCCCGAGCATTCGGCAGGTATCTCTCTACAACAGTGCTGTCGTCTGCGTACCCATAGATACCGGGTACAAGCAGATCGTTAATATGCAGCAGGAACAAGGTTGCAGAGAGAACAGACCCCTGAGGAACTCCTGAGTTGGTCATTAACGGGTGAGATGAATAACCCTCAACCACAACTCTGAGTGATCGGTCACTCAGGAAATCTTTAATCCAGCCGATCAGGCCAGGAGATATACCATAGGCTGAAAGCTTTGCTTATAAGGCTCGCGTGCCAAACCCTGTCAAATGCCTTTGAGACGTCGAGGGAGACAGCGATCGCCTCCCCACTTCGCTCAAGAGCTTCTCCAATAGTGTGGTTGGCATACACTAGAAGGTCCCCAGTCGACCGATTCTGGCGAAACCCATATTGTCGATCACTGAGGAGATCGTTTTGTTCTAGGTATGCCAGTAGACGATTGTTCAATACACGCTCCATAATCTTGCAGAGTATGGAGGTGATCGAGATCGGACGATAATTGGCAGGGTCAGCACGGCTACCTTTTTTGGGCACTGGTTGCACGTTGGCAAGCTTCCAGGATTTAGGCACTATTCCAGTCTTAAGAGAAAGGCGGTACAGACGTGTCAGTATCGGAGACAACTCGGGAGCACATGTTTTAAGTACTATCGCTGGTATACCATCAGGACCACAAGCTTTATTCACATCTAGACGACACAATACTCTCTTTACCTCCTTATTAGTGATGGGAATTGCAGGCATTGAAATCCCGCAGTGAGGTAGATGTGGTGGAGTAGCATTGCCAGAGTCTAGACATGAATTTTGGGCAAAAAGAGAGGCAAGCAGATTCGCCTTCTCCATTGCCGTATGAGCGAGGGATCCGTCAGGTTTTACCAGCGGTGGGAGTGAGGGCCGACAGAAGTTCGACTCGACCGCTTTGGCAAGGGACCAAAAAGCTCTGCTGCCAGATGGTTGAGCAGAGAGCTTTGCGCCAATATGTGAAATTCGGTCAAGACGAGCCTTCTTTAATGTCTTTTTGTAGGACTTGGCGGCTAAGTTAAAGGCTCTCTTCTTGGATCTTACATCCGGAGCTTTGCGGTCTCGAGCATCAGCCCAGGTAAGGTAAGCCGAATGCTTACGCTTTTCAGCAAAGATGCATTCGGTATTAAACCATGGGCGAGCTTTGCCACCAACAGGTACATCGGAGAATGGGATGAAATATTCCATCGCTTGATGCACCATATCAGTTATAGCATTCGCACAGCTCGACGGATCGGAAGAAAAGAAGCAGACCTGCCGCCAAGGAAAGGATGCAAAAAAGTGTCGCATCTCATCCCAATCTGCTGACTTGTATTGCCATACTCGTCTAACACCAATTGAGTTGTTTTCAGGTGGAGAGTAAGACGATACAGTTTTTACCAGACAGTGGTCAGAGCTACCCAATGGGGATGAAACCTGGATGTTATACCTGTCCGGTTCAGTTGTCAGCAGAAGGTCCAGACAATTAGCTGTGTGGCCGTCCACATCGGGTACCCTCGTCGCTCGGTCAACCAACTGGGAGAGTCCAAGTGACACCGCAAACTTCCACGCTTCTCTCCCAGCATGGTCCGTCTTCTGGTATGGGAACAGCCAATCTTCATGGTGGGCGTTAAAGTCCCCCAGAAAGACAAGCTGCGCGGTGGGGTACCGTTGGATAGCCACATCAGCGGCCTCTCTGAGATGTTCAAATAATCGAGTTGTCTCCTGGTCACCTGTGTGCGATCGGTAGATACAGGAATACAGGATCTTTTCGATTCCTGTATCTACGATAACCCAAATCGTAGAAAATGTGGGGTCTTCAAGGTGGCGGAGACGTTGGAAACAGAGGTCATTTCGCACGTACAAATAGACTCCGGCCCGCGAGCTGAAATTATGCTCCAAAGAGTAGCCGGGATAGTCCAGGTACGCAGCGCTTAATGGACATTGAATCTGCGTCTCCGTCAAAAAGAGCATGTGGGGCTGCGCAGTCTCGAGATGGAAGTGGACCGATGAGAGGTTTGTGTGCAATCCTCGGATATTTGTGAGGTGCACATTAAGTGAGGGGGAGTGCAGCCGCTTAAAAACATTACTCTTTTTCTTTTTAACCATAAAAAAAATCCGTATCCGTAAATCCGGGATTGTCCCGGAATTTCGCATCTGGTCCCATGTCCAGTTATTAGACCATATTGTCCCAGATTCCGAAAACCTACTAGTTTTGTAACAAAATAAACTAACAACGAATAACACGTCACACGGCTAAAACCTTTGAAAATAAAAAAAGACAAGATATTTTTGCTATGATCTCGACCCGACACCGTTGTCTTTGAATTGTCCTGGATTTGATAAGTTTCTATCTGGCAACCTTAGCACAAGTGTATGCGCAGACACAAGTGCACTCTCTATTCTTATCACTCTCATACTCCAGTGGGACGATACGGATACAGACGTACAATAATATAGCTTACACATCCGAATAACACATAGGGTTTAATTTATAAAGACTGTTGATCCACGGTTTCGCGCTTAATCTAAGAATAAAGCCGAGCTATATAAAATAAACCATTTGGATTTTTCGCAAATTGCTTTTGACTTATGATACTCGAAATTTCTAACCTTCTACAACTCGAATTCATTAATGAACCCTTATTTTAGATTATAAAGAAAAAACATAACAAGATATAATTCGCGTCATGTAAAAAGAACGCTGGCTGTCAAGATGCGCAGAGGCGATTTATCGGCCAATTTGGTGGTAAGACGCGGGGCGCGGGACCTCGAGACACGCGTCGCATGCTTTCCGGCTCGCTATTGGTTTGTCAGTTCAAAATACCATCGTGCACATAAAAGTTATTAATTACGAAATGGTTTTATATAAAAAATATAGAAAAATATTGTTGACGTATATTGTTTTATGAAGAGAGAGTCTGTTAATAATGCAGTTAAAATATATATTAACCGAATTAATTTATAATTTTGTAATTAGATTAAACATTCTACATTGAATCTAACATATTTTATGAATTTATAGAATTCTTTTTAATAACGTTCTATCTAATATATTTTTCAATGTACCTAACAATGATCAATATACGTCGCGAGCGAAAGGCTAGTTCAAAAATAAAAGAATAGGCTTAGTAATTTTGTGTGCGAATGTACCGATGCGCAAACACACCCCCCACCACTTTCCTCCAGCGTTCTTTTTACGTGACGCGAACTGTATAATAGATTACACAAAGAAAATTATTATCGATATTTTTTATTTTTATCGATATTTTTTTTATTATTATAGACTGAATCTATAGTTTTTAGAATTTTCTCCTATCTGTCAGTCTGTCTGTGACTGCATTCTGAGGAAACTACTAAACAAATTTTGATGAAATTTGGTATCTGTTTATTCCTTGTCAACATCTATGTACTAAATACTAATATTATAAACGCGAAAGTTTGTAAGTATGGATCGATGGATGTTTGTTACTCTTTCGCGTAAAAACTACTGAATGGATTTTAATGAAACTTTACAATAATATAGCTTACAATTCAGAACATCACATAGGCTATAATTTATAAAGATATACTAGCGGAACCCGCGGCTTCGCTCGAGCTAAACCTAGGGATGAACCCAAGATAAATTTACTTAATCTTATTTCTGACAAATCTAAAGCTGCTTTGGTATACCTTCAGTCGAAGCGTCGTAGTTGAGTACGTAAGCAACCCAGCGATGATTTACGATAGGGAGGTTTGTTAGGCTTTTAGCTTTTCCAGTGATCCCTAAATAACCATCTGTATGAATACTACTTATACCTTAACTCATTACTCATTCTAAATGAAACTATGTATTCGGATTTTGTTGCGGATTTATTTGGATTTTTGGTTCCAAACCATGGTTGGTATGATTGGGAACTAAAAATCTGAAAAAACAGTTTCATTTATAATGTCAAATATTCGCGTAAACCTAAGAAAGTCATTACTAATTCCTCAAAATGAATTAGATCAAGAAGAAAAAGGAGAATGACAAGGAAAAACAAGAAATGTAGTTACACTAATATTGATAATAATAAAATATATTTTCCATATATTGAAATAAAAATTGTTTTATCCTTACTATTAATATATTAATATATTTAATATTTAATATTTAATATTTAATATTTAATATTTAATATTTAATATTTAATATTTAATATTTAATATTTAATATTTAATATTTAATATTTAATATTTAATATTTAATATTTAATATTTAATATTTAATATTTAATATTTAATATTTAATATTTAATATTTAATATTTAATATTTAATATTTAATATTTAATATTTAATATTTAATATTTAATATTTAATATTTAATATTTAATATTTAATATTTATAAATGCGAAAGTAACTCTGTCTGTCTGTCGCGTTTTCACGCCAAAACTACTGAACCGATTTAAATGAAATTTGGTACACAGATAGTCTATAGTCTGAGAAAGGACATAGTGAAAAAATAGACATAATATATGAAAGTTTAATATTATAAAAATTGTAATAATTACAATTATTATTGTAGCTAAAAATAAGTAAGTAATATTGCCATATTTATAACATAATTTTAAAATTATAAAATTTAAAATGTTCCGTATTAAAGTAGGTATATATAATTTTATAAGGTACTTTTTAGCCATTTTGAATTTTTGTAAATTGTGGGTAAGCACTGTCTGTAACAAGTATATGAGAGACGTCTAATACCTTAGTCTCTCCCGCGACTATGTACGCTGTAAAGCATTCGAAATGTCGGGAACCAAAAATAATAAATCCGCGACAAAATCCGAAAACATAGATTCATTTGTGTCAAATATTCGCGTAAACCTAAGAAAGTATTCATTAATACTGGTAATTTATATCTAAATACGTATATACTTTACTAATATTTAAAATGCAAATTTAACTTTTCTATATTTTAATTTTAAAATGAACAAATGTCGACGAAAAGCAGGAATATTGATAATATTTTTAAACACCTGCAAAAGAGCTTTTAAGCAAATTGAGAGATAGTCGATAGAAGCCATATCCGTATCTATACATAAAAATAAAATTGAAGTTTCTGTTTTTAATTTCAAATAAACAGCTTTCCACTAAATGCATATGAAAGTAGATACGGTACTAACATCAACAAAGTCATTTAAAGTTATATAATATACATATGTATGTAGTATATCAACTACCTCGTATCCGTAACAAAAGCCTCGTAGCTTACCACGAAACTAGATGGCGCTGAGTGTAATAATGTCCTAACATATTTATTTACTAGCGACTCGATATCGATCCGCACGAGCGAATCCAAAAGTTTCGCTAGTAAATGTATACAAAAACTTGACAAATTTTATACTAAAACCTTCCTCGAGAATCACTCTATCCATTGGTGAAAACAACATGAAAATCGGCGCAGTAGTTTTTGAGTTTATCGTGAACAGACAAACAGATGCGGCAGGGGACTTTGTTTTATATTATATAGTGATTAGTGATCTTAATAATTAGGAAAAATGTAACAAACGCAAGCAAAACAACATGTCAAAGTAGTCTTAATTTGAAGGTTTTTCAGCTTCAGCATTTACGTATATTTGTTCAAAATTTCGATAATAAGTTCAAAATTTACACAGTTGTAATTGATAATTTATTACCTATTAAATGTATTTGTTTTAAAATAATAATAGTGTTTGCTGAATTATTCGTAACAGTATATATAGCGGGTTTGGATTCTAGTTAGCCATAGTCAAGATTCAGTGGTCTTTTAAGGACATTTAGTCCGAAGACCTGAATATGAATCCGGCACTTGTGCTTCTTTTTTGCGGCTTGAGCGTAAGTAAATTTGCCTTTATTTAGATTTTTTCTGTTTATATAATACTAGCTGACCCGTGCCCACTTCGTTGGGCATAATGTTAATAATCCTTTTTTAGTACAGAGTGTTTAAATAATTTTATTAATATTAAAAATTGAAAATTAAATTATCTATACTAATATTAAAAAAACTACTTTTTGTCACTTAAATATAAAAGTTAGACATATGCTGTCGTTGACTTTTTTGTAGGCATTTTCAAGCTCCACTTCTTTTCTCTAGAACTCAAAAATATATCTTTTAATAGTTAAGGCAGCGTTCGCAAGAAACGCTTTCATTCGACCGTTTTTTCTCCGATTCACTTTGCAAAACGGACTACCACGTAAAAGCCTTTTTATTTTTCGGTTTTTTTATATAACCTATGACACTCAGCAATAATGTGGCTTTCTATTGGTGAAAGAATTTTTAAAATCGGTTCAGTAGATCCCGAGATTTTACCCCTTACAATTTAACAAATAAACAAACTTTGCTTCTTTATAATATTATATTAAATATTATAATATTATATAATATAATATATAATATAAAAATATAAAATATAAATATAATAATATAATATATAATATAATATATAATATAATAAATAATAATAATATAGTATATAGTATAGAAGTATAGAAGTATAGATTAGCGACTCATTGATTCGCTCGGGTTCGTCACTATCTAGCGCGATTGAAGCCGCGGTTTTCGCTAGTAATAAATATAGCTTATAATACTCAGTGGTAATGTAGGTTTCTAATGACAAAAGAATTTTCGAAATCGGTCCAGTAGTTATTGAGTTTATTCGTTACATACAAAAATACAAATTTTTCTTCTTTATAATATTAGAATAGATGGTTACGAACCTCTTTTGCTCGAGTTCGGAGATTTCTCTGAAATTAGATATTCTTCCGCAGTAAAAATTATTCTTTATGTTGTCTTGGATAACCACTTATCATCATCCCAAATTTTATCAAAATTTGTGCAGTGGTTTCTAGTGATACGGTCACAAATAGACAGACATGAATTTTGGAAACTAAAAATTCGGCTTCTGTATCTATAATAATGAATAAGTATATATCTATAAGATTTTCCCAAAAATATTTAAATTCGAGTCTATCTAAATTACAATAGTTTATTTATACATTTTTTGAAGTCAGTTAAAAAGTAGCCTAAGTTACGCCTTATAATATTAGCTATCTGTCAGTGAAAGTCCCGTCTAAATCGGTCCAGCCGTTTCAAAGATTAACCGGAACAAACAGACAGACAGACAAAAGTTTTAAAAATTGGTTTTTCGTTGCTAGTATCGTATATACTTTCATATGCATTTAGTGAAAAGCTGTTAATTTAAAATTAAAAACAGACACTTCAATTTTATTTATATTTATAGATAAAGGAAATTACAAGTAACCTTCTTTATATACAAAGCAAAAATATATTTTTTTTCTACGATATTCTACATATTACTTAGAAATAAAATTAAGATATTATTAGTTCTTAATATAATAATATATATGTTATATGTTATGTTAATAAAATTCTGAGTCGAATCTGTTCATTGAATATTTTTTGGAAAATCTTATTGAAATAAGTAGTATTTATTATCGATACAGAGACCGATTGTATAGTTTTTAGAATACTTATCTATCATTGAATCAGATGATAACCACAGAGCAGATTTTGATGAAATTTACTATGATGATAGGTAATTATTTGAGTTAACATATAGAATCCTTTTTACTGCGAAAAAATACATGGTGTCTGAGAAATGCATACTAATCATTAAAACATATCTAGGGATGTACCCTAGCGTAGTGAGGGTGAGTGATAAAATATATCCCAAATACTCCAAGCAAAATATTAAGTAATCATCATCATCATTAGGCCTTTTTAACGTCCCACTGCTGGGCACGGGCCTCCCTCAGTACGAGGAGGATCAGGCCATAGTCCGCCGCGCTGGCCTAGTGCGTGTTGGCGGACTTCACAACTTGCTAGGTTCTCTCAGACATGCAGGTTTCCTCACGATGTTTTCCTTCACCGTAAGACAAGTCGTAATCATGATAGAAATGATTCGTACATGAAAATATCAGAGGTGCGAGACCCGGATTTGAACCCGCATCACTCGGTTATCCAAGCGAATATTAAGTTGGCGACATCTATGACTATCATGTTGGATTTTGACGTGGATTTATTTTGATTTTAAATGATCCGTAACCATGATTACTGTAAAGCATTCGAAACGTCGGAAAACAAAAATCAAAATAAATCCGCGACAAAATCCTAAAAGATAGTTTCATTTATAATGTCAAATATTCGCGTAACCTTAAGAAAGTATTATTCGATACTATAGATTTCTATGATTTTCCCTTATTTTCAAGAGTGTGGTCGAAATTCGATAGTGGATGAATAGTACTTCATATATGTCATTTTAATTTTCAGGCTTTTAGCGTTCACGCAGCTCCTAATCAAAGTAAGTAAAATACTTGATTGTTTTGAAGTCACGTTGGCTCGTTTTTAGTTGCCTTACCTACTTTGCGGGTTGCGGGTTCGAGTCCCGATGAGAACTTTCATGTGTGTTGAACTAGAATGTTTGGACTACAGTCATAGATGTTTATGTTTATAACATGTATGTGTAGTGTATGTTCTAGCTTACCTAAATAAATAAAATGAAATAATGTTGGGACATTGTTACAACAGCGCCATCTAGTTCCGTGGTAAGCTACGAAGCTTGTGTTACGGATACCAGATAGTTGATAAGTTTAAATACATACATATAATAAACATAAATAAATATGGAGTACAAACATTCGTGCTAAACAAATGCATTCATTTGCGGGACTCGAACCCGCGACCGCTGGCGCAGAAAGTAGGGTCACTACCATCTGAGCCAAACGTGTCGTCATCTGGTATGAAACTAGATAGTTGTGTGTAAATGTTACAACATATTTATTATTTATATATTTCATATCATAAATAATAGTTTATATTAAAGTAAATTAAAGAGTTATTCAAAATAAAAAGAATAATTTAAAAATTGTCTTAGAAAATAAAACAATCTCGTACATTTTTTTTCAGACGACGAAAACTTAATGAAATTCATCCTCGAAGGTAAATATTTTCAAGCAATTTTATTGATTTTAACTTGATTTTAAGGCATTTTGTATCTTTCATATCAAAAACAAAGTTTACATCACTAGTTTAATTTAGATAAATGATTTAAAATTAAAGATAAAATGCAAGCGAATCAAGTTGAAATATACATAATTTGTGTCATAGATAAGGCCGCCTTTACCACTAAAATGTTTTTTTTTATATATATTTGCTATTATATTGTATCTTTTCTTCTTTTTTCTTTTTTTGTAATAAAGTATTTATAAACAAATAAATCTTCAGTTAAAAACTAACTTTAAAATCAAAATTTTATTTCGAACCACGTACCACGTCGCGAAAAATAACATAAATAGCTTTTTGTCTAGCTGACAGACAGACTGACTCATTAATAAGTCCAAAAGACGTTTCAACGGATAATATAAATTTCTAATAAATTTGATAGATAATTTAACGCATTAAAAAGTATCCTATATGATGTCCCGGATAACCAACTATCATAATACTAAACTTCATTTAAATCTATCCAGTGGATTTCCCGTGACGCACTCACAGACAGACAGACGTACAAAGAGATATAATAAAAAAATGTTAGAAAGATTATTAAGGTCCAAATATTATGATTGTAAATTCCCTTAGACGAATTGACGACCAGTAATTTAATAGATTTTTCCAACTGTAGATATCTCGTAGATTTTTTTTGTAATAGTACAACTGTGCCAAAACAATTAAAAATGGCAAAAACTTGCAGATGACGATAATGAATACAATATAGTCTCCTCGGAATCGCAGTTGGACAAGTTTGGTAAACCAATCATAAGAATGACATTGGTGCCAGTTGGTAAGTTCGAAACGACAGCACAGTGCCAAGTAGATTCCCTGAAGTTAAAAATCATGATTAAAGCAAAATCCATTAAAAAAATTTGTCTTATTTAAAAAAGTAGATCATTATGTCTAAATGGACACATATTTCCGGGTTTCTTGGTATAACTTATGAAGCACAAAGGTACGTGCTTCGATAGTTGATACACTGTTTCTATATATACCCTTAGAATAAAAAAAAATTGATGAAATTGCTGAATTTTCATCTTCCTGTACAGAACACGAAGATGAGTCAGATCAGTCATATAACTTGGAAAGTACTGACAATAGCAACGACGAGTATGGAGACCAGTTGACTGGTGAAAACGAAAATGTCTATTGGAGATCAGATTCTAGTTCAAATGCTAATGCTGAGAGTGACATCAACGCTTTTACTTTTAATACCCGTAAGTATTTACTTCGCTATTATTTATGGCCAGTCTTATTGAGACTAGCCATCTGTGTGTGGAATATACAGTGCACAAGTGTATGCACAGACACAAGTGCACTCTCTATCCCTTATCCCTCTCATATTCCGGTGGGACGACTACTCGACACGACCAGTGAGAGTTAAGGTGCAAGAACGACGGCTTTACGTGCTCTCGGAATCATGGGGGTGAAACACTGCCAACTACCCAACTCTGGGTTGTTACTGAGTCTTATGTCTTAAATCGAATCTAGGGACCAAACCGAACAAAGCGAAGGTAAATAGCTAGTAGTATGATAATGTTAATTTTAAGTCATCAACCCTAGTATATTGATTGTATAATTTCAGTACAATCTATATACCTTTTGAGCAAAAAAATTTAGTTAAATTCTCAAATTTTTATCTTCCTTTACAGAAAACGAAGATGAGTCAGGAAAATCTTACAACTGGAAAAATTCTAACAGTAATGCTGCAGCTTCGAGCAGTAACAGTGAAGAATATAGCGGCCAGTCTTTTAATGAAAACGGAAATGCCTATTGGAGTTCAGATTCAAATTCGAAAGCTAATGCTGAGAGTGGTAGCACTGCTTACAATTTTGATGTTGGTAAGTTGTGATTGTCTTAGACTGTAGACACACAAATATACATATAAAAACAAAGATAGGGACCGATTATATAGTTTTTAGAATTTTCGTCTATCTGTGATCGAATCAGGTGAAAACCACAGGGCAGATTTTGGTGAAATTTAATATGATGATAAGTAGTTATTCGAATTAATATATAGGATACTTTTTACTGCGAAAAAATACATGGTGTCTGAGAAATGCATACTAACCGTTAAAACATATCTAGGGATGTACCCTAGCGAAGTGAGGGTGAGTGATAAAATATATCCCAAATACTCCAAACAAAATGTTAAGTGAGCGACTTTTAAAACTATCTTGTCGAATTTCGACGCGAATTTAGTTTGATTTTTAGTAAAGACCCGTAACCATGATTATTGAAAAGTATTGGAAACGTCATCAAAGCGAAGGTAAATCGCTAGTATAATAATGTTAATTTCAAGTCATCAGTGGTGGGGTATTATTTTATATTATTTTTACAATTTCAGTACCATCTGTATACTTTTCGAGCAAAAAATTTGGTTGAATTCTCAAATTTTCATCTTCCTTTACAGAAAACGAAGATCAGTCAAGACAATCTTACAACTGGGAAAGTTCTAACAATAATGCTGCAGCTTCGAGCAGTAACAGTGAAGAATATAGCGGCCAGTCGATTAATGAAAACGAAAATGCCTATTGGAGTTCAGATTCAAATTCGAAAGCTAATGCTGAGAGTGGTAGCACTGCTTACAATTTTGATGCCGGTAAGTTAGACACATATATATTAAAACATAGGTACACATTTCTTAACAAACATCTCTCCAATAATTGGCATCAACATAACCAAAGAATAAAATTGATAAATCGAAAGTTCTGATTGTCCAAACGTAAATTCGAACTGATGCGCACCACAAAGAATCCTTTTTTAAATTAAACGTCGTGCTTTTGCTTGTGCTTTTTTCATCATCTCAAAAACATTTAGCAGATTAAAACAGAAGATCAGAAAAAAGGGCATAATTTCAATTTGTGCGTTTTTATGAGGACCATTTTGAAATTGTGTTTGAGAGTTTTTGCCATGCATTGAATAATTATTAAGAAAAATATGTTTATTTTGTTGTTGTTTATTTTCCTGTGGTAAGCGCATTAACTACTCTTAACCAACTTGGCATTTTTTAAATATTTTAGAGAAAACTTGGACTTGAACTTAACAAATAGGATAAGAGTGCTTTTTATCACTTTTTAAGACACTCATTGCAGTATAAAGTTTAATATTTATTATATAAGTAGCTATGTTAAGTTTTAAATCTTTATTCAAATTCCCAATACATTTGTTGCAGAAAATGAAGATGAAAGTTCAGCGAGTTCTCAATACTATAATAATTGGGCTAATTCTAACAATGAAGAGGAATCCAGTAGTAGCAACGAATATGCTGGTTCATCTATAAATGAAAACAATAATGCTTACTATCAGTCATCGAACTCAAAAGCAGCAGCTGAGACTGCTAATAATGCATTTAGTTATGATTCTGGTAAATCTTCCTACTAATGTTGTAAGAGTTTGTGAAGATGGATGGATGTTTGTTACTTCTAACACAAAAACTACTGGATTTTGATGAAACCTTACTTGATAATATAGCTTATGTTTTGTAGCTTTTTTATAGCTTATGCTTATGCACGTTTGGCTCAGTTGGTAGTTAAACTGCTTTCTGCGCTAGCGGTTGCGGGTTCGAGTCCCGCTTGGGGCATTCATTTAAGCACGAATGTTTGCACTCCAATCATAGGTGGTCAGTTGTATTTATAATATGTATGAGTTGTATGTATTTAGAATTTATATTTGTGTATACCATAATTTATATTTACAGGTTTCAAAAATGGTAAAAAACCACTTGCAAGTGTACCTGTACCAACATTAACTGTACTACCACCAAAATCAAAGAAAAGACCACCATTTTTCCGACATAAAAGTTACCCCTTCTATCCTACCACTCCATATATCCCACACTCTATTTACCCAAGACCAGTGATCCCATACAGACATCCAGCATATGTTCCTCAAACCGAAAACTATCCTGGTTATCCTGTTTACCGTGAAACTGACGATGATAGTTATACTTATGGATCGCCTAGTGAATATCCTCGTCGTCCTTACCCTGTACCAGTGTACCCACCGTTCCCAAGAAGAATTCCCAGTAAAAAACCAAGACTTCACAAAACACCAATTGCAAGCAGTTGGAGCCAAAGTGGAGAAGATGGAGCTGGAGCTTATGCTGGTATGTCAAAAATCTTAATCTTTATACCTATATATACAGATAAATAAAATTTTGAATTGTCTGTTTGCTAACAGCTTTTCACTAATTTACTCGTATTTTTAACATTTTTGTCTGTCTGTCTATTCGTTTGTTTCAGCTTATATCCGAAACAGCTAGACAGACTTTAACGGTACTTTCACTGGCAGTAGCTGATGTTCTAAGAAATAACTTAGGCTACTTTTATTTTAGAAAAATAATTAAAGTGCCTCTAGTAAAAATACAACCTAGGGCGGAGAGAGCGTGATTCGCTAGAATAATAATATTTTTAAGTCGTCTGTTGCGAGTTATAAATTTTGCAAACGCACGTGTAATTTTCACGTTTAATACTATCGTGTATTCATATTTTGACTAGCGACTTACTCTCGCTTCGCTCGGGTTCATCCCTAGTTGTTTCTTGGGGAATTTAAAGTGTGTTGCACAGAAAATTATGTGTTATGATACACTTGCAAGAGCCAGACCTCCTTAATCCGACCCTGTCGCAAAGCCCGTTCTTAGTGGACGTTTACTAACTAAAACCTACCTCCCTGCCAAACTTCATCTTTATACGTTGAGCGATTTTTGATATTTCGTGATGAGGGAGTGACGTATCGCTTTAATATACGTTACGTGAAAACCACAAATACCAATAGTCTAACCTCCCGTTTTACTTATATTAATAGAAAAAAACATGAAGGAAAAGTTTTTCATACTAAAAATAATAATAAAAAATAAATCCGTAGGTCCTCATGGTCACCACTTCCATCCAAAACATAGACATCCAGTTGGCCCACTAAGAGGACCATCAAAAAGACCACAAAACCCAGGATCAAATGGCCCACATTATGGTATTGGATCAGGTAAAAATAAATAAATATGTTGGGACATTTACACACAGCACTATCTAATTCCACGATAAGGTACGAGCCTTGTGTTATGGATACTAGATGGTTGATATACTATACATATATAAGTTTAAATACATACATATTATAAATATAAACATCCATGACTGGAGTAGAAACATTTGTCCTCAACAAATGAATGCCCCCAGCGGGACTCGAACCCGCGACCGCTGGTGCAGCAAGTAGGGTCTATATATTATGCAAAAAAAGAGAATTTTAAAAAAATATGTCTGGAAATATATATAATCATAGGTTTGCATCGGGGTCGGTATCGCCTCCTAGTGGCACTCCAAAGGCAAATCGGGGGCGTCATGGATTGTTGGAAATATTATAGATTTTTTCAAGAGTTTCAAATGCTAAGTGCAAGTAGCTAATATTAGTAGAGTAGCGATTCATCCCCGCATCCCTCGGGTTCGTCCCTACTCCCTAGGTTTAGCGTCAGCGAAGCCACGGGTTCCGCTATTTAAAATAAATAAAATTTCTACCTGCTTCTTTTTTGAAGTCGGATAAAAAGTAGTAGTTACGCCTTATAACATTAGCTCTCTACGAGTGAAAGTCCCGTCATAATCGGTCCAGCCATTTCAGAGATTACCCCTAATAAACAAACAGACAGACAGACATTTTTTAGAAATAGTAGTATATATGCTATTACAGACTTTTCTGTATTTTTTCAAAGTACCGGTTTCCAGTGTTTTTTTGGTGTTAGGTATATCTCTTAGCCATTGTTAACGATACGAGTATAAGCTTTTTAGGACGACTCTATAGGACCAGCTTCTTTACACAAAATAACTCTTGAACTTCGTTTGGATCTTAAATAATAAATTTTTAGCACTATAGGTCAAGGTTATTTATTTATTCCATATATCCTGCGCCTAAAAATCACTTATTTTGTATTAGAAAGAAAAACAGTGATAGATATTCGTACAAACTGACTCGAATAGTCGGACGAAATATTATTTATTAATTATTTCTTTATTATTCGATTATCGGACAAATAGGAACAGACTTTATATCTATACTCGTATACGATCAAATAAATATTTGCACAAAAAAGTTCTTAAACCTAAGCCAATTTCACTAATCCACAAATACCCCGTAATCCTTTACCAGTACCAAGCAGCCCGCATCAACCAGGCCATTTACAAAAACCGCATCACCACAAAGGCGAACCACCAGCACCAAGCGGCCAACATAAACCAGGCCATTCACACAAACCTCCCCACCAACCAGGCAAACCACATGTACCGAGCAGCCCGCATCAACCAGGCCATTCACATAATCCTCCCCATCAACCAGGCAAACCACAAGATCCAAATAGCCCGCATCAACCAGGCAAACCACAAGATCCAAGGAGCCCGCATCAACCAGGCAAACCACAAGATCCAAACAGCCCGCATCAGCCAGGCAAACCACATAAACCAAGCAGCCCGCATCAACCAGGCCATTCACATAATCCTCCCCATCAACCAGGCAAACCACAAGATCCAAGCAGCCCGCATCAACCAGGCAAACCACAAGATTCAAGGAGCCCGCATCAACCAGGCAAACCACAAGATCCAAACAGCCCGCATCAGCCAGGCAAACCACATAAACCAAGCAGCCCGCATCAACCAGGCCATTCACATAATCCTCCCCATCAACCAGGCAAACCACAAGATCCAAACAGCCCGCATCAACCAGGCAAACCACAAGATCCAAGGAGCCCGCATCAACCAGGCAAACCACAAGATCCAAACAGCCCGCATCAGCCAGGCAAACCACATAAACCAAGCAGCCCGCATCAACCAGGCCATTCACATAATGCTCCCCACCAACCAGGCAAACCACAAGATCAAAGGAGCCCGCATCATCCAGGCCATCCACAAGATCCAAGGAGCCCGCATCAACCAGGCAAACCACATGTACCAAGCAGCCCGCATCATCCAGGCAAACCACATGTACCAAGCAGCCCGCATCAACCAGGCCATTCACATAATCCTCCCCACCAACCAGGCAAGCCACAAGATCCAAGGAGCCCGCATCACCCAGGCAAACCACAAGATCCAAGGAGCCCGCATCAACCAGGCAAACCACAAGATCCAAACAGCCCGCATCAACCAGGCAAACCACATGTACCAAGCAGCCCGCATCATCCAGGCAAACCACATGTACCCAGCAGCCCGCATCAACCAGGCCATTCACATAATCCTCCCCACCAACCAGGCAAACCACAAGATCCAAACAGCCCGCATCAACCAGGCAAACCACAAGAACCAAGTAGCCCGCATCAACCAGGCAGCCCGCATCAACCAGGCAAACCACAAGATCCAAACAGCCCGCATCAACCAGGCAAACCACAAGAACCAAGCAGCCCGCATCAACCAGGCAAACCACAAGATCCATGGAGCCCGCATCAGCCAGGCAAACCACAAGAACCAAGCAGCCCGCATCAACCAGGCAGCCCGCATCAACCAGGCAGCCCGCATCAACCAGGCAAACCACAAGATCCAAACAGCCCGCATCAGCCAGGCAAACCACAAGATCCAAACAGCCCGCATCCACCAGGCAAACCACAAGATCCAAACAGCCCGCATCAGCCAGGCAAACCACAAGAACCAAGCAGCCCGCATCAACCAGGCAAACCACAAGATCCATGGAACCCGCATCAGCCAGGCAAACCACAAGAACCAAGCAGCCCGCATCAACCAGGCAAACCACAAGATCCAAACAGCCCGCATCAACCAGGCAAACCACATGTACCAAGCAGCCCGCATCATCCAGGCAAACCACATGTACCCAGCAGCCCGCATCAACCAGGCCATTCACATAATCCTCCCCACCAACCAGGCAAACCACAAGATCCAAACAGCCCGCATCAACCAGGCAAACCACAAGAACCAAGCAGCCCGCATCAACCAGGCAAACCACAAGATCCATGGAGCCCGCATCAGCCAGGCAAACCACAAGAACCAAGCAGCCCGCATCAACCAGGCAGCCCGCATCAACCAGGCAGCCCGCATCAACCAGGCAGCCCGCATCAACCAGGCAAACCACAAGATCCAAACAGCCCGCATCAGCCAGGCAAACCACAAGATCCAAACAGCCCGCATCCACCAGGCAAACCACAAGATCCAAACAGCCCGCATCAGCCAGGCAAACCACAAGAACCAAGCAGCCCGCATCAACCAGGCAAACCACAAGATCCATGGAACCCGCATAAGCCAGGCAAACCACAAGAACCAAGCAGCCCGCATCACCCAGGCAAACCACAAGATCCAAACAGCCCGCATCAACCAGGCAAACCACATGTACCAAGCAGCCCGCATCATCCAGGCAAACCACATGTACCCAGCAGCCCGCATCAACCAGGCCATTCACATAATCCTCCCCACCAACCAGGCAAACCACAAGATCCAAACAGCCCGCATCAACCAGGCAAACCACAAGATCCAAGCAGCCCGGATCAACCAGGCAAACCACAAAATCCTCCCCACCAACCAGGCAAACCACAAGATCCAAACAGCTCGCATCAACCAGGCAAACCACAAGATCCAAGCAGCCCGCATCAACCAGGCCATTCAGGCAAACCACAAGATCCATGGAACCCGCATAAGCCAGGCAAACCACAAGAACCAAGCAGCCCGCATCAACCAGGCAAACCACAAGATCCAAACAGCCCGCATCAACCAGGCAAACCACATGTACCAAGCAGCCCGCATCATCCAGGCAAACCACATGTACCCAGCAGCCCGCATCAACCAGGCCATTCACATAATCCTCCCCACCAACCAGGCAAACCACAAGATCCAAACAGCCCGCATCAACCAGGCAAACCACAAGATCCAAACAGCCCGCATCAACCAGGCAAACCACAAGATCCAAATAGCCCGAATCAACCAGGCCATTCACATAATCCTCCCCACCAACCAGGCAAACCACATGATCCAAACAGCCCGCATCAACCAGGCAAACCACAAGATCCAAACAGCCCGCATCAGCCAGGCAAACCACAAGATCCAAGGAGCCCGCATCAACCAGGCAAACCACAAGATCCAAACAGCCCGCATCAGCCAGGCAAACCACATAAACCAAGCAGCCCGCATCAGCCAGGCAAACCACAAGATCCAAACAGCCCGCATCCACCAGGCCAACCACAAGATCCAAACAGCCCGCATCAGCCAGGCAAACCACAAGAACCAAATAGCCCGCATCAACCAGGAAAACCACAAGATCCAAACAGCCCGCATCAGCCAGGCAAACCACAAGATCCAAACAGCCCGCATCAACCAGGCCATTCACATAATCCTCCCCACCAACCAGGCAAACCACAAGAACCAAGCAGCCCGCATCAACCAGGCCATTCACATAATCCTCCCCACCAACCAGGCAAACCACAAGAACCAAGCAGCCCGCATCAACCAGGCCATTCACATAATCCTCCTCACCAACCAGGCAAACCACAAGAACCAAACAGCCCGCATCAACCAGGCAGCCCGCACAAACCAGGCAGCCCGCATCAACCAGGCAAACCACAAGATCCATGGAGCCCGCATCAGCCAGGCAAACCACAAGAACCAAGCAGCCCGCATCAGCCAGGCAAACCACAAGATCCAAACAGCCCGCATCAGCCAGGCAAACCACAAGAACCAAACAGCCCGCAACAACCAGGCCATTCACATAATCCTCCCCACCAACCAGGCAAACCACAAGAACCAGGTAAACCACAAGATCCATGGAGCCCGCATCAGCCAGGCAAACCACAACAACCAAGCAGCCCGCATCAACCAGGCCATTCACATAATCCTCCCCACCAACCAGGCAAACCACAAGATCCAAACAGCCCGCATCAACCAGGCAAACCACAAGAACCAAGCAGCCCGCATCAACCAGGCCATTCACATAATCCTCCCCACCAACCGGGCAAACCACAAGAACCAAGCAGATCACACCCTACTGGCTATCCACAACAACCGCAGGAAACATACCCAAGTGCTCCAGAGTCACCTGATTCTTCAAGCTCCAGTCAGTCTTACGGTGGAAGCAATTCTTACGGTTATACTTACGGCAATGGTCAAAGTTATTCAGACAGCTGGAGTCAAAGTGGGGCTCAGTCACATTCTAATTCACGTAAGTTTATGGAAACTTTTATTTAATACTTAATATCCGCGTTCATGTTTTAATCAGTACTAAACGAAACTTGATCACTCGCTGGGTTGATTTGACTCGATAGATTGATGGAAAATTTCAGATTTCAATTTAGGAACCCATCGTTAATATACTCGTAAGCCGCGCGGCTACCTATTTATATAGATGTGCTCCTCTACCGCACTTGGCGCCCCTTTTTTCTATAAGTATTTGATTTAGTAGTTAGCACAGAAATAAAATTTTAATTACTACGTTTCAACGGTTAGCACAGATTTTACAGAGATATAGTAAGCCCGAAAACAATCTACGCTCGAATGTTGATATGATATAAATAACGTTTTTTTAGGTCCCACGAAACCAGTAAGCTCTCAGACACCAAATGGTGGCACACAAACCCCAGGCAGCACAAGACAACCACCAGGTTCTCCACAAGAATATCCAACTGGTAATTGGCCACCAGCAGGCAACGCACCGTATCAACCAGGAAACTTACCGCAGCAACCAGATAGCCCACAGCAGCAACCAGGCGGTCTACCGGAGCATCCAGGTAGTCCACAAGAACAAGAAGGTTCTCCGCAACAAGACCAACCTTGGGATTCACCATCTTCACAGGAACCACAACCAGGTGAGTATCCATCATCAGACAGCCCACAGAAAGAACCAGGCTCTCTACAACCAGAAAATCCAGGCAAATTCCCATCAGGAAGCCCAGGACAATATCCTAGTACTCCGCAACAACCAAGCAATCCACAACAACCACAACCAGGCAAATACCCATCATCAGACAGCCCTCAGAATAAACCAGGTTCCCTAGAACCAGAAAATCCAGGCAAATCCCCATCAGAAAGCCCAGAGCAATATCCTGGTACTCCGCACCAACCAACTAATCCACAACAACCACAACCAGGCAAATACCCGTCATCAGACAGCCCACAGAATGAACCAGGTTCTCTAGAACCAGAAAATCCAGGCAAATCGCCATCAGAAAGCCCAGAGCAATATCCTGGTACTCAGCAACAACCAACCAATCCACAACAACCACAACCAGATAAATCTCCATCATCAGACAGCCCGCAGAAAGAACCTGGCTCTCAACAACCAGAAAAACCAGGCCAATCCCCATCAGGAAGCCCAGAGCAGTATCCTGGTACTCCCAAACAACCAACAAATCCACAACAGCCACAACAAGGAAACCCTTCAGCTGGAACCTCACAGCAAACTCCAAGTAACCCTCCAACAACAGAAAACGAAAAGCCACAGCAACCTGGCACTACATCATCGGGCAGCCCACAGCCACAATCAGGCTCTCCCAAACCACTAAATCCAGGTGATTCCGGGCCAGGAAGTCCACCGAAACAGCCGGGCTATTCGCAATTCCCAGGCAGTCCAAAGCCACGGGATAAACCGAAGAAACCATGTGGCACTGCTCCAATACCAGGAGTTGGAAGCGGTAAGACATTTAACTTTATTTCATAAACAAACTGTAGCTTGTACATGATACTTTAGGCTATTTTGATTATTTATTATTACTTAAATTGACTTGTGGAGCAAACAATGGATGATGATTATCATCTATTTAAAGCACACTTGCAATATGACTTAATATCATGGGTTTTTTACTCTTATTCATATGCTTATTTAAGGCCAGAAATTTAAAAGTCAATTATCTTGTTAATGACGACATAGCCAGTTTAAATTTTGTCAATTGATTCGTCGTCGCCAATTTGACGACACTTTTCGCTTAGTGTGTTAGTGATCCTACTTTGTGCGCCAGCGGTCGTAAGTTGGAGTCCCGCTGGGGCCACTCATTTTTTAAGCACGAATATTTGTATTTCAGTCACAGGTGTTTATATTTCTAATATGTATGTATTTAAATTTTATATAATATGTAGTATATTAACTATTTGGTATTCGTAACAAGTCTCGTAGCTTACCATGGAACTAGATGGTGCTGTTGTAATAATGTCCCCTACATATATAATATTTTATGTTTCGTTTTGACGTTCTCTTGTATAGATACATCGAAATTTTTTATAAATTTTGCTCCTGGTGAAAAAAACAACGTTGCCTAGCAACGACTTATTTATAATTGAATATGTCATTTATTGTGCAAATGTATAAAATCTAATTAATTTTAAAAAATATATTTTGTAGTGGACTGAATTGTGAATCTAAACCATTCTCGAATCCACTCGAACACACACAAAACATTGCATTAAAATCGGTCGAGCCGTTTACGAGGAGTTCAGTGACTTACATACATACAGTAGAATAATATATATAAAAACTAGTAGCTCCAGGTTCGATCCTAGATACATTAACGATTAGTACACATTTTTCGGAAATTAGAGATTTTATTGACTTTTTCTACAATAATATGCATGTTTTAAACATTTAAACTATTGACGAAAACCGCATTAAAATCCGTCGCGTAGTTTCAAAGATCTAAGCGAACAGACGGCAGAGAGAGAGAGAGAGAGAGAGAGAGAGAGAGTAAATAATATATATTTAAAATTTTTGCAGGACTCATCCCTGGACCAGGATTTCACCCTAAATTCCCCCAGAAGACGCGCGTTTGCGTATGCTTTAACAGCTACAGCGAAATGCCGGCTGTTCTTCGAAACCAGTTCCAATTTTATTGAGAATCTATATTATGCGATACGAAGATAGTAATCCATTAAATGTTTTTTGATTTTTATTAGTTAATAAATGATTGCATATGACATGTTTTTTTATTACCTTACATATTTTTACATATTAAGTATGTGTTAGCCCTTTTTAAAGCCCCACAGCTGGGCATGCCTTCCTTCAACGAGGGGGATCAGGCCATAGTCCAAGTACGGTTTGGTGGACTTCACATGTCTTTAGAAAACTTATTAGGTTGATGATGATTTCCTGCACCACAAGTGGTAATCATGTGAGAAATGATTCACACTTGAAATTTCTGAGGTACGAAACCCGGATTTGAACCCGCATCACTCGGTTATCCAAGCGAGCGCGTTCCCATTGGGCTACCAGTGCCTGCCATTAAGTCCTCCTCTCTCTATTTAAAATATTTGAAATATTTGATTGCTTTCTAGTTTCTTATTTCATTGCACCTTTGCTTGCATCTGTTAATTTTTTTATGGCAAATTGAATTTCTAACTATATACGAGTATAAATATCTGTACCTAAAACTGGACCATGAATGTCAATGAACTCATCCAGGATGATGCTACTAACTGTGTAAAGTGGAGAAGGCTATGTCGAAAGACAGGCAGGTATAGGACAGATCGTGGCAATAGCCGGAATTATGAAACGCCCGGCAGAGAAGAAGAAGATTGAATTTTTTGCTCTTCTTAATTTCTGTAGACAGTGAATTTAAAAAACTAATTTATAAATAATTATATTGATAGAAACTAATACATTAAAACATCATTTTGTATAACAACTAATATCTCAAAAAATCTTATTGTTATATTTTTACGATATTTAAAAAAAATTAAGAATTTTCAATTGCAGCATTTACAGATTCTCTTATCACTTGATCTATTTTTTGTCTTGTGACGAAAATATTTTTTCTTAGTGCAAAAGTAACTTTATCCGCCGTTTCATCTTTAACATTCGGGAGTTCATTTTTAATACAATTTTTCACTTCTTCAAAAGTAGAATCTGGTAATCCATCATCAATTTTATTAATTTGCTCGGCACTTTCAGCATTTTCGATAATATCTTTTAAGTCTTTGGCAAATTTGTGACAGAAATCTTCTAAATATTCTTGTATTTTTTCCATGTCGTGTACAGTTAGTTCGTTGTATTGAGATTTAACGTAATCAGCCATCATGTTTTTAAATTTAGTCACATATGACACATCATCTAACACTTTCTTTAAATCATCTATTTCCTTATTCTTCAAATCCTCCATAGCTTTTATATCCTCATCTTCCTTTAATGGATATGCGTGTATGGCTGATACCATCAATGCAATGAGAAGTAGCTTCACTGAAAAAACAAGATTTTTTAAGTAAAACGTAAACTTGGCGCGATTTCGGCTCACTAATAGAAGATGTATCAAACATTGCCTTTTCAGTACTTCAGAACTTAACTCGCTACGGCGAAGCATTAAACTAACATTGACACATTTGTTTTTATGACTCATCTATACCAAATAACTACCAAAAAGCAGAGCTTTGTGAGGGCGCGCGTAGTTATTCTATCGGGTAATAATGTTACAGCGATGTTAACTCTTTTTTTAATAGATGGCGTTAGTAGTACAATAGCATTCTGCCCAATGAACACATATTGTTGATATTCATTTTTTTATTAGTTATAATTTATTTTTTTGACAGATAACACGTCTAGATATGAAGTTAAATTACTATGTTAAAGCACAAATCTATAGGCGTGATAGTTTTTCAGTAAAGTGTACCAAAAAATGCTCGCCCTAATTAATGTTAATAATAAAGTTATAACTCAGAAGAAGCTATACATTAAATATTATTTGGAAAATCTTATGAGAATAGTTTTTAGAGTTTTTGTCTGTCTGTCTGCAACCACATTACGTGAAAACTGGACAGATTATGATGAAATTTAGTTTATATAATAGCTGATTCATTGTTTCTTTCGCCAGTTCTTCTCAGGTCAGAGGTTTCTTCTTTCCCAACTGGTGGTAGACTCATGACGTTCAGTAAGAAATTGTAACAATTTTTATGCTGAATAAAATATTTTGATTTGATTTGATTTGAAACAATAAAAAAAATTGGGTCAACAAATACGATTCTATTACTGCAAAAAATATCACATTTGTAAAAAATCTACAGTAAGTCACTATGAATCTATTTATATATGACTCAAGCTCACTAATTATCGCCTTATCTTAATTGACTCTTCATTTACGAAGCAATAAGCTTAAATAGAATTAGTGCAGGAGTTTCAAATATTATATCATAATATTATTATTTCTGTATTGATAATAAAATATTTCAAGATTATCCAAAAACTATTCAATGTACTAAAAAGATTCTACTAAATAACAATTTTATTATACAATTGACTTTATTATTCAAATTGACGTTTGGCTCAGTTGGTAGTGACACCCTACTTACTGCGCGCAGCAGTCGCAGGTTCGAGTCCCGCTGGGGGCATTCATTTGTTGAGCACGAATGTCTGTACTCCAGTCATGGCTATTAACATTTATAGTATTAGATATGTATGTAAATTGTAAAGTTATGTGTGTAGCATATCAACTATCTAGTATCCGTAAAACAAGCCTTGTAGCTTACCACGGAACTAGATGGCGCTGTTGTAATAAAATTAAAAAACAGAGCTAGGGTTTGCTCAAAAAATTTAAATTTAACAATAAATCAATACATATAAATAAAATGGAGGTGACTGTTTTTAATTTCATCCTTTTACTAAATGCATATGAAAGTACTTACATCAAAAAAACAATTTTTAAAACTTTTATGTCTGTTTGTTCCGTCTAATCTTTGAAACGGCTGGACCGATTTTGACGAGACTTTCACTCGCAGTTAGCTAATGTTATAACGAGTAACATAGGCAACTGTATTTTATTAGAAAATTATAAAAACCGTTTAATTTATTTTAACTTACGACTTTACGACTACGTTTAAAATAAAACCAAGAGTACAAGATACTTCACTTACTCATTTCAAACGGTGTCGTATCACGTGTGGTTAACAACACAATGACTAACTCTGAATTATCCCTGTATGTAAAGACATGAGTTTATTCGAAAGAGAACCAAGATCGTTTTACGAGTATATTATTTAAAACTAACGACCAACCCTTGCTTCCCTCGGGTTCGCTAGGTCTAGTGTCAGCGAAGCCACGGGTTTCGCTAGATAAAGTAAAATAAATTTTCTACCTTCTCTTTTTTTGAGGTCGGTTAAAAAGTAGACCAAGTCACGCCTTATAACATTAGCTATCTGCAAGTGAAAGTGAAAGAAATACTATCCAGAACAAACAAACTAAGAGACAGACAGACAGACAAAAATTTTATAAATAGTTTTTTCGTTGCTAGTACCGTTTATACTTTCATATGCATTTAGTGAAAAGCTGTTAATTTGAAATTAAAAACAGACACTTCAATTTTATTTATATGTTAATGTATAGATATAGATGTATAGATATAGATGTATAGATTAACAACTCATTATCGTTACTGGGTTTTTTGAACGGAACCCTAATTCGTTTTCTGACATCAGCTGACAACTGACATTTTCTGACATCTGAGATCAGTTATCAGCTGGTGTAAGACCCATCAAAATCTATCCAGCCGTTTCAGTGAATAACTGACGCAATCAGACAAACATAAAAATTATGTTTTCTGTCTGTCTGTTTATGAACCAAAAACCACTGACCAGATTTCGATGAAATTTGGTACGATGATAGCTGGTTATCCGGGTCTACATATAGGATACTTTTTCTGCAGAAAAATATCTTTTTTCTTAGTAATGTATGTATGTACAGTTCGTGAGGCACGACGATACGGAGATTGGTCTAAACCTGTTTTAACTGGTTTTTGATGCGCGGCTATTGGCTATTAGCTATCACTCACATTATAAATTGTTTGACCATTGTAATAAAAGGCAGTCTCGGATTAAGTCTCGTAGCGACAACACAATTCTAACTAGTTATTGAGGGTTGAATTTCTTTACCAGTTCATACATTAAAGGGTAGGGAAAAGTATTTAGTTTTTTTTTAAAAAACCCAATCTCAAGAGTTGGCGAAACAGTACGTATAGATTAATCGCCGAATTACGCCGAGTCAGTAATTCTTTTTATGGACTACGTATACGCCTATACAACAGGATCCCAGAAAACGTTCAAAAAGCTTCTATTGCCAATTTAAAAAAAAATTGGGAAGGAACGTTTGTGTACTAAAGGCTATTATTCGATTTTTAGAAGACAGTACGCCTTGGGAATGATGTGATCGCCGCCAGGCTATTTCAACATATATAATTATTGTTAATTCGCAATTTAATTTGAAAAAGAGAGAGAGAAAAAAAATAGTCCCGCTGAGTTTCTTTCGCCAGTTCTTCTCAGGTCAGAGGTTTCTTCTTTCCGAACTGGTGGTAGACTCATGACGTTCAGTAAGAAATTGTAATAATTTTTATGCTGAATAAAATATTTTGAATTGATTTGAAAAAAAACCCGAGCGGAGCGGGGGCAGGTTACTAGTATATTATAAACTATTACATAGAGGCGGCCATTCCTATCGCAATAACAGCGATTTATTCCACAAACATTAATTAATGTGAATAAAGCAAAAACAATATTTTAAAATTAACAATAGATTTACTTTAATTAATTTGCATACATTAAAATACAATAAAACAAAAAAAATATTAAAAACAAATGAAAAATAAAATTAGACTGGATCCAGTTTTTAGTGACTGCTTGCTGCGCTAGCGATCGCAGGTTCGAGTCCCACTGGTTCCACTTTGTTGAGCACGAATGTTTGTACTCCAGTCATGGGTGTTTATTTAAAGTTATATATGTATAATTTAATAAATATTGAAATATTTATTTACAATAAAGGAAATTACAAGTAAACTTAACTATATGTACAAAGCAAATATACACTTAATTATTACTGTACAAGTCGTGTCCGCGCGGAATAGTGGCAAGAATGCTGGCCGCATTCCCCCGCTGAATGGCAATGCCGATTCTTTGGGCGAAAAATGAGCCAGCTCTCCTGTCACCAGTAGAGGTGATAAGACGAGGTGTTATGTCTTTTAAAAAATGCTTAGCACTTTGACTCCATGGCCCAAGGGTTTCTACAGCAAAAGGTATAAAAATATAATTTTGACTAAGGGAGGCATATTTACGTAACTTGAGAAGCTCAGCCGTCTCCGCCGCGGCCCCCACTTTAGACGCCGTCTCCCTGACATGAGACGGGGCCAATGTGTCAACGCATGTAGCGTCCCACAATAACGCCCGTCCCCTTTCCCAGGGAACCAGCGACAGACCATCAGGTCTCTTGCCATCATCTCGACATATTCCAGAAGGCCCTTTTGATAGTATCATTTAGGGAACCATGACGAAAAAGTCTACCTGAACTTCTACGGCAAGAGAGTCCATGGAGTCCATTACAGTCGACCTCCTTTCCACACGGGCACCTGTGCTGTGTGCACAGCGGTGTTCCCAGCCGGAGACCTAGAGCTATACGAAAACTATCGTTATCCAAAAGTGTACCGAGATTGGTTGAGGGTAGGGCGTGGAGCCAGTGCCCCGAATCTTTGGACGTTGACGCTAAAAGTCTTGCACGGTGAACGTCACTTGTAAGATTTTGAGCCAAATTTTGAAATGTAGAATGAACCAATGGTGCATCCCAAAGTTTTTGAATGGAAACTTCCTTTGGGATGTCAACACTGGGACATTTCGACTTCCAGTGTTCTACAGCCTCTACAGCACAAGCAATGTTTTGGTTCGAATTTAAAATTTGAGAACAGAGTTCTCGAACACTATGCTCAGAAGCGAGAAAAGCTGGAAGGGCTATATGTATTATATCAACTATTTAGTATCCGTAACACAAGCCTCTTAGCTTACCACGGAACTAGATAGCGCTATGTGTTATAATGTCCCAACATATTTTTTAATTAATAATAAATATATTAAAATTATTTTAAATTTCAATACCATTTGTTTTTTTTTTCTTAATGACTTCATCTTCCTTATCTTTAATTAGTTGATAATTTTATAACTACTTAGTTTTTGTTCAGGGGTCGATATTTGACCAAAATTATATTTTTATGTGATAACAAAAATTCTCGTAAATTACAAATAACAGACAAATAGAAGAAATAGATATCGAACTGTTTTATTTTTGACCATCACTTATTCACTACATATAAAACAAAATCCTCCGCCGCGTCTGTCTGTCCGCGATATACTCAAAAACTACTGCACCGATTTTCATGCTGTTTTCACCAATGTATAGAGTGGTTCTCGAGAAAGGTTTTAGTATATAATTCATCAAGTTTTTGTATCAATTTACTAGCAAAACCCGCAGCTTCGCACGCCCTAATACTAGGGACGAACCCGCGACTGCTGTCGCAGAAAGTAGGCTCACTACCAACTGAGCCAAAGATGTTATCATATTATATATACTACATATTATAAAACAAAGTCTCACGCCCCGTCTGTCTGTTCGCAATAGCTCAAAAACTACTGACCGGATTGTCATGCGGTTTTCACTTATAGATAGAGTGATTTATGAGGAAGATTTAAGTGTATAATTCATTAAGGTATTGTTCTATTTTGCTGAAATATGAAAATAATTGTTGAAGATGTCGGAAAAAATCACGCTGACATGCTTTATTATTAATAAATAAATAAATAAATAAATATGTTGGGACATTATTACAGCGCTATCTAGTTCCGTGGTAGCTTCGTAGCTTTCGAAGGAAGCTTGTGTTACGGATACTAGATAGTTGATATACTAATAAGTTTAAATACATACATATTATAAATATAAATATAAAAACCCATGACTGCAGTAAAAACATTCGACTTTAACAAATCAATGCCCCCAGCGGGACTCGAACCCGCGACCGCTGGCGCAAGAAAGTAGCTACTGACTAATCTATACTAATATTATAAATGCGAAAGTTTGTAAGTATGGATGTATGGATGTTTGTTACTCTTTCACGTAAAAACTACTGAATGGATTTTAATGAAACTTTACAATAATATAGCTTATACATCAGAATAACACATAGGCTACAATTTATAAAGATATTGTGTGATTTTTTTAAAAATATGACGATAGGTGTAAAGTAAGTAGTAAAAAATCTAGCATCTGCGAGCTATTCTGGCATGCGCTGCCATAACCGCTAGAGTTACACATATGTAATGTATGATGGAAATGTTTATCTTAAACAAGCGCTCACCTTTACTTCGCTCGGGTTCGTCCATAGATTAAATGCGAGCGAAGCCGCGGGTTCCACTAGTATTACAATAATATTTAAAATACGCAGAATGAGTTTGTTTGTTTAAAAGAGGTAAACTCAGGAATATTACCTACCTGACTAAAACTTATAAAAACTACTAAAAAAACTACTTTTTAGTGATTTAGAACTCTATTTTTTACTACGCAGCAGGTTTCTTTTTTAAATAAGGATCGCCCTTAAAAGTTCTATGGCAACTAATGTAAATTGACACATCAATCTATTATAATAAAATTAATTAATTTTTTTACTAGTAAATTCCAATAAGGGGGGCCATTTATTTATTACGTAAGACAATTTAGGGGGGTCGACCATGGCTTATAATTTCTTACAAGGAGGAGGGAGTTAAAATTACAAATAAACATTTCAAAAAATTGTTACTTTAAAAAATAAACATTAAAATAAACCAAACGTGTATTCATTTTTTCTTTTAGACTCTTACGTAATAAATATTAAACAGGGAGGGGGTCGGCCTATTCTTATTTTTTCTTATAGTAGGGGGTCAAAAACTAGCGAAAATAGTCTTACGTAATAAATGAATGGCCCCTAACTGTACTTGAGCTGAACCAGGACTCGAACCCAGGGCTTCTAGATCTGAAGCCGTACAAGCTAGCCAGTACACCATGAAGGCATTCACAAAAACAATATAAAAGTTCCATCGCCATTTGTTATTTCTTTTCCTATTTGGGTCACCATTAATCTTGATTAGCTATTGTTTTACTTGTTTTATCATTTCAAAGAATAGCATTAAGGATATTAAGGTCCTAGGTTCGAATCTCTTAATAGAAATAAGTATTGACAACAAAAACAATATCAATCATTTAATATGTATATATTATGTACATAGAAATCACCCACGCTTTGCTCGGATTTTCAACGTTTCAACTGTGAGTATAGATTTATCAGAAATGAGATATTTTTTGCATCACTATCATCACTACATAGTATAAAACAAAGTCGCTTTCTCTGTCCCTATATCCCTATGTATGCTTAAATCTTTAAAACTACGCAACGGATTTTGATGCGGTTTTTTTTAATAGATAGAGTGATTCAAGAGGAAGGTTTATATGCATAACTAGCGGATCCCGCGGCTTTGCCTGTGCTAAATGTAGGGAAGAGCCCAAGCGAAGCGAGGGCGAGTCGCTAGTTTAAAATATATTCTACTAGTGGAACCCGCGGCTTCGCTCGCGCTAAATCTAGGAACGAACCCATGCGAAGTGAGGGTGAGTCGCTTGTTTAAGATAAACGTTTCCATTTTTCATCGTACATTACATATGTGTAACTCTAGCGGTTTTGACAGTGCACGCCAGAATAACTCGCAGATGGTAGATTTTTTACTACTTATTTAACACTTTCGTAATATTTTGGACATTTCACACAATATCTTTATAAATTGTAGCCTATGTGTTATTCTGATGTATAAGCTACAATATTCTAAAGTTTAATTGAAATCCATTCAGTAGTTTTTACGTGAAAGAGAAACAAACATCCATCCATACTTACAAACTTTCGCGTTTATAATATTAGTATAGATATGTTGACCCGACAAACCAGCTATTCACATACGAAATATCAAAATTTGTCCAGTATTCTTGCGACGCGTTCACAGAAAGACAGACCGGCAAAAATGCTAAGAATTATAGATTTGGTCTCTATTTCGATAAATAAATATGTTAAGGCTACTTCTCCAAAATACTGTTATTTAGTTGATCGCTCTGGTGATTTTTATTTATTAATAATAAAAGAGTTTAATGTGTTTTTTACAAATAAGGAGGCCTATAAAAAACTAATTTTCTTATTGTCACTCCTTTTCTACCAGCAGTTTATGAGAAATTCATGTTTGAAATTTTGCGTAGCCAGAGCGATCAATATTGATGCCAGAGCAATCAAAGAATATTTATAATCATAGAAAAACTGTTATATATGTATAGTTATTTAAAATTCATATCAATCCACTGACTAAAATATAATATAATCTGTTAAAGTAATCACATGTCAGTCGAAGCCTGTACAAGAAATGAAAAAAACTCAAGAAAATAGGATCATTTTTAATAGAAAATCTTAACTAATAGAATCATTTATATATATCGTTATATGGTACTAATACTTATATGTCTAGCTATATGTCTAGTTTTAATGTCTTTAATCAAAATTAAATACATTAAATTTAAACTTAAAATATTAAATCAATCTAAAGAAGACTGTGGTCGCGTAATATATTCGCTTTGGGAATAGACTTCTCTACATTAAAAAAAATATTTCTTTCCACTTTCCACAAACTGTAAGATGTCTCATTAATATTTAAACCACTTGCACCCTGAATTTCATAACTTTGCAATAAGTTTGTAACATTGCGTAATAATCCCCTAGATCTGGTTATTGGTTTTGTTAAGTTATCATTATAGACATCGAGCGGCGAATGGTCTAATAAAGCTTCCAAGGGATCACATTCTGTGTTTTCTTCTGCATCCCGATTATCACAAACGATTGGTTGCTCTTGAATTTGAGCTAATTTTGCTAATCTTTATTTTTCACTATATTTATTAGAGCTTTCCCTACTTTTTCCTCATTGATTTCTGTTGTTTTGAAGTGAAGGCACTAATTGGTACTACTTTGCCTCGTTCTTTTTTTCTTTGATAGCTATCTCTTGATTTAATTAGCTATTGAGCGTAAAGATCAGGATCTCTTCTAATTTTTTCCATACGACGACGCTTGGCCAACTTCTTCTTCTCTCGCTTTTCTTCGATGGATAGTGTTTTTCGAGGCATTTTTATGATCTGAAAAAACACTTTTCTATTTATTACTTGTAATGTATGTGCGTGAAAAAGAATAAAGTATACTGTTATCTCCCACACACACCTGCGATTAACACTGGCGATAGCGAAGACTTTTAGGAATCGTAGCGATGCATGCGCGTGGAAGAGGTGCGTGTAGCGAGGATATTTACCAATTTCATACTATAAAGATATTGTGTTGATTTCAAATAAATATTCTATCTGTTTTTGCAACCAGTTAAAAGTTGTGAGCAATATTAAAAAAAATGTTTTGGAGTTACATATGTATTTATATAAATTTTAGTGATTTGTAATAAATCCACACACATGCAACAAATATAATTTGAACAAGAAATTAATACTCAGATACAAATTTTCTTACAATATTTATCGCTATGGCCACTTTGTCCAGAGCGATCAATGCCATAGCAGTCAATAAAAGTAACATTTTTATAAATTCTGACAAAAGTCTTAACATTAGAAATTCCTTATTTTTACATCATTTTAACATTCTCACTACACGCACTTTAGGCCAATCAATTTATATACCAACTTATTAATAATTTAAAAAAATGTGCCATAGCAATCAATAATTTTGAAAACCAAAGCCAGAGTTATCAACGACTTACCTTCGTACATCGAAATTGCGGAAACGTAGAGCACAACAAACTTTGGAGCTTTAGGAACACGACTTAGAACACCTAGCTGGGTGGAGAGCGGAGTAGTGGAGTGCATAATTTGGGATTGGCAAATGATTTCATGTTGTTCCAGAGCTATCAACAAAACACGTCGGACACTTCTTTCTTTTTGTATTGAAGCAAAACTAATAAGTGTAATTATATAAAATTAATTTGATTCAATAAAAACATTATTTAGTTAATTAATAAACTTTTTTCCAGTCAAAATTCGGTAATAGAAGAAAAGTTATGAAACATAATTCTAACAAATCTGGAGTCAGGACACACCAGAGCGATCAATTTTTGACAGTTTACGATTTTTTTTAATGTACTTAAAATAAAGTTAGGCACCATTTTGTAAATATCCAAGGTGTGGAATAGCAAACTACAATGTAAAACATTTTTTATATAACAAAAATATCTTTAGAAGAAGTGTTTCTCCAGGCAGACGCACTTTTTTTTATCGTTTGGAGAAGTAGCCTTAAGACATTTCTATTTCGTAATTCGGAGCAGTAGTTTCTGAGATTAGCGCGTTCAACCAAACAAACAAACAAATTACATTAGATTATAAAGTCCTAGTTTAAAAGTACACCTTAAATATGAATTCTAATTTCAATCTACCTCTCTTTTTAATAACTTACGAACCTACTTCCTTTGTAATCTCCAAATCATAATAGTCAATTTATTTATCAGATTCATTAATTAACTTGAAAATGTGTAATCTATACTAATATTATAAAGCTGAAGAGTTTGTATGTTTGTTTGGTTGAACGTGTTAGTGCTAGCTCACTAATAACGCGCTCGCTGGAGTAACTGAATGAATCAAATTCAAATCTGGGTCTCGCACCTCTGATATGTTTACAATTTTACATGCGAATAATTTCTAACGTGATGTAATATGTATGTCTGAGAAAACTCAACAAATTTTCGAAAGAAACTAACCCGAACTTGACTTGGCATATAGTCCCATTTAGTGGCTATATCTATACTAATGTTATAAAGCCGAAGAGTTCGTTTGTTTGATTGAACGCGCTAATCTCAGGAACTACTGGTCCGAATTGAAAAATTCTTTTTGTGTTGGATAGTCCGTTAATCGAGGAAGGCTATAGACTATATTACATTACAAAAGGAAGAAAAATATTTATTTTGAATTTCAGCCTTTTGAACGCGAGCGGAGCCGCGGGAAAGGCTGGTAATATATACATATATACTAATTTTAGCATTTAAATTAAGTAATCACAACATATGTTAGCTTACAGCATAAGCCCATCCAACCAATTCGCGCGGTATCTCAATTGCCTTATTGACAGTGCACATTGAGAAACGTGTCATCTACGAATGTACCTACGTATATACAACTATACCAATGTATTTCTTACATATAGTTTCTGTATACAAATACTCAGTAATAATTTAATAATTGGCTATTATTCGATTAACGATTCTTTAGAAGACAGTGCGCCTTGGGAATGATGTGATCGCCGTCAGGCTATTTCAATATATAATACAATTATTGTTAATACGCAATTTAATTTGTAAAAGAGAGAGAAAAAAATAGTCCCGCTGAGTTTCTTTCGCTAGTTCTTCTCAGGTCAGAGGTTTCTTCTTTCCGAACTGTTGGTAGACTCAAGACGTTCAGTAAGAAATTGTTACAATTTTTATGCTGAATAAAATATTTTGATTATAATTTTTTTTTATTTTAATCAGTATCGACTACTACTAACAACAAGCAAGTAGCAAGAAAATATCAGAGGTGCGAGACCCGAGATTTGAACCCAATTCACTCTGTTTCTTAAACGAGCACATTGTCACTGTACTATCACTGCCAATGCAATAATGATAAATACTAAATACAAAGTGCATTTAATGCGTTTATTTTTTTCTGCATAAGTTCACTAATATTATAAACTAGCGACTTGCCCTCGCTTCGCTTTGGCTCTTCCCTAGATTTAGCACAGGCAAAGCCGCGGGACCTGCTAGCTATGCATATAAACCTTCCTCTTGAATCACTCTATCTATTAAAAAAACCGCATCAAAATCCGTTGCGTAGTTTTAAAGATTTAAGCATACATAGGGATATAGGGACAGAGAAAGCGACTTTGTTTTATACTATGTAGTGATGATGTGATACTTGTGTTTGTTACTTCTATAACTTGAAACGGCTGGACCGACATGGATGAAATTTAACACAAATATAAGCTACTTGAGAAGTATGTGCAAAACTATTTCAGCGAGTGAGAGGGCTGAGGCAAAGCGCAGACAGAAGTGCATTCTTTATTCTTGTCACTCTTATGCTCCGGTGGGACCAGTGAAGATGACAAAAGACTTTATCATTAATCTCTGAAGCACGGGGTAATACACTGATTACTTCTCAACTCCGGGATATTACTGGGACTTTCTCAACAGAACCACTCAATAACTACACCCGGGACTTGAACCCAGGACCTCCGCATTGTACATGCTAGCCACTAAACCCCTGAGGCGATATAATAATTTAAAAAAATTACAAATAAGTTGACATTATTTCAGCAGCGCCATCTAGTTTCATGTTTAGCTAGAATGCTTGTGTTACGGATGCCAGATAATTGATACGCTACACATATGTAACTTTTAAATACATACATATTGCAAATATAAACACCCACGACTGGAGTAGGTACAAACACTCACAGACTTACAGAATGACATTTAATTTTAATAATGTAAAAATGACGATTCAAAAGAGCTTCTAAAGTCTATTTGAATAAAGAATATTTTGATTTAATTTGATTAACTCAACAAAATGCCCCTAGCTGGATTAGAACCCGCGACCGCTAGCACAGCAAGTAGGTTCACTACAAACGACTCATCATCAGACCTTTTTAACGTCCCACTGCTGGGCACGGGCCTCCCTCAGTACGAGGGGGATCAGGCCATAGTCCACCGCGCTGGCCTAGTGCGTGTTGGCGGACTTCACATGCCTTTCGAAAACCTGCTAGGTTCTCTCAGACATGCAGGTTTCCTCACGATGTTTTCCTTCACCGTAAGACAAGTGGTAATCATGATATAAATGATTCGCACATGAAAATATCAGAGGTGCGAGACCCGGATTTGAACCCGCGTCACTCGGTTATCCAAGCGACGCGTTACCGCTGGGCTACCACTGTCTTCCAACAAACGATTCGTTGTCTTCGAACTCTATTTAATATTTTGTTCGATATGGTTTAAAAGCATCAAAATACACACAGACAAATACGAGAGCTAACTATGTAATATGACACTAATGCTTGGCTTCCTTACTTCATCGCTTCATGTTTCAAATTTCCTCATTTACTTTGTTATTAGGTCATCATTATTTCTAGATGTGATCTTTATTCATCCATGGGTTACTGGTTCGATTCCTGCCACAGGTATTTTTACACCGGTTCATACTAATTTAAGTTCTAGTTCAATATGTATTTTTTTTTGTGGTAAAAAGGGGGCAAACGGGCAGGAGGCTCTCCTAAAGGGAAGTGCAGATCACCTCCGCCCATGGACATCTGCAAGCTGCGTTGCCGGCCTTTCAGGAAAGGGAGGGATGGAGGAGGGAGGGGGGAACGAAGGCGGAGGATGAAGGGAAGAGGGAGGGGGAAGGAGAGTGGGCCTCCCGGACTCTCACTCACCGGACGAAACGCGACAGCATAGCTGCCACTTCACGCCGGTCTTCTGTGAGAGAGTGCTACTAATGAACTATACGGGGCGTGCCGGCTCATTCGGTTGCCATCCGAAGGCACTAACAAGCATGGCACTACCAATTATGAAACATTAAATTATAACAAACTACTCTTGAATCACTCTATCTATTAAAAAACCGCATCAAAATCCGTTGCGTAGTTTTAAAGATCTAAGCATACATAGGGACAGACAGCGGGAAGCGACTTTGTTTTATACTATGTAGTGATATTTATTGAATGGCATGAGTCTACCACCAGTTTGGAAAGAAGAAGTTACCTGAGTGATTTTTTTAAATGTATTTTAAATAGTGAAGTTTTTTAAATAATTTGTCTGACAAAAAGGATAAATTGCATGTTATCAAACTAATTCTAAAACATTTTTTTATTATACTGGTACATTAATACACAGCAACATCTAGTTCCGTGGTAAGCTACGAGGCTTGTGTTACGGATACCAGATACTGGATACACTTCACATATATAACACTAGCCTTACCAGCGGCTCCGCTCGGCTGAAAAGACTGAAAATCAAAAGAAATATTTATCTACCGTTTTTGCAACAGCTTTCATTGATGCTCCGCTCCTATTGGTCGTAGCGTGATGTAATATAGCCTATAGCCTTCCTCGATAAACGGACTATCCAATACAAAAAGAACTTTTCAATTCGGACCAGTAGTTCCTGAGATTCAACCAAAAAAACAAACAAACAAACTCTTCAGCTTTAAATTATTAGTACCTATATACATATAATGTGATACAATTGAATGCCCCTGCGACCGCTCGCAAAGCAAGTAGAGTCACTATAAACTGAACCAAACGTCGTTAAATTCACAAAGCAAAAAATTATAGAATCGTAAACTGGACTTAAAATAAAATAGAGGATTTCAAAAAAACTAAATGTAAGTGTTAACGTGATATAGTTTTGTTTCAATTAACAGCCATACAAAACTTTCAGCTTGTTAAACTATGTCGCCTAATAAAATTTTGATCAACTGAGAATCGAACTGCTAACATTTCCTAGCTGCTATTTCAATAAGTTATAGTAGAATAGTATTTTTAATTTTTATTAAATCTGTTACGACGTCCCACAGCTGGGCGTGGCCTTCTCTTTTGCGAACAGACAGAAATTCTAAAAACTATACATTCGGCCTCTGTACCGATAATAATGGCTATGAATAGTTATTTCAATAAAATTTTCAAAAAATATACTGATTCGACTCAGAATTTTATTATAAGTATAAATAGATAATTTTGTAAAAAGACTAGCGACTCATTCCTAGATATAACCTGCTGGTTCCGCTAGTCTGTATCAGCCTTTTTTTAACGTCCCACTACTGGGGGTGGGCCTCCCTCAGCACGAGGGGGATCAGGACATAGTCCACCGCGCTGGCCTAGCGCGAGTTGGCGGACTGAGCATGTCGCACGAAAACTTGCTAGATTTTTTTCAGACATCACACGATGTTTTCACCGTAAGACAAGTGGTAATCATGGTAGAAATGATTCGCACATGAAAATATCAGAGGTGTGAGACCCGGATTTGAACCCGCATCACTCGGTTATCCAAGCGACGCGTTACCGCTGGGCTACCACTGCCCTAATTATATACTAAAACCATCCTTGAGAACCACTCTATCCATTGGTGAAAATAGCATGAAAATCCGTGCATTAGTTTTTGAGTTCATCGCGAACAGACAGACAAACGCGTCAAAGGAGTTCTACTCCAATCGCGCGCATGCACTCATTTTTTTCTGATTTACTTAACTACAAAACAGTTTTCTTTTTTCTTTTTTGTACTAGGTACTCGTATAATCATTTTTTCTTACCTTCTTGGTTTTAGGCCAACGGAAAGGGAGTCAATACATACCCTGCGTCATAAACGACCGTATCTTTTGTTTACCTTGCCTAAGTACAACTCTAAAGGATTACTCATCTGAAAAATTAATATTAATTTCAACTTGATACCTGTTTCCATTCTTGAGAAATACAGTCTTCACAGACAGACGGAAAGATCCTATAAGAATAATAATACGGGACCCTAAAAACGAGTTGAATACCTCATTTCTGAAATCGGTTAAAACGTTAATTTCACTGTTTTCAGACAACGCTGGAGATTTCGTATGTTATAAATTATATAAATAGAAAGCAATATTAGAGGGATAATCTTTGTCGTAGCTTTGCTTCATTTGTTTCAATTTGCACCTAACACTTTAAGCTAATAAGGAGGTTGGGGACGTTTGGACCTACACTACTTTATTTTACTAGATATATTATATTTTTTTTATTTATTCTTCTTCAACTCTTCAACTGACTTTATATGTTTTTTGTTTAGCATCTAGTAGTTGTTTGACGAGCTTCAGTGTTATCAGTTAAAAAAACGTGCATTATTTTAATATGGTTTAGAATAGTAAGTGGCAGTTTATTTATTATTCTTAAGAGATAATAAAAGAATACATTCTACTAAGCTATGGTATATATAACAACTATACAGGAATCGAACCGGCTTTTGGCTTTAGTTGATCTCACGCTACATTATAATACGTCTATTAAGTATATTATAGCAGCTACTAGAAAATGCTTTAAAAATGTATTTTTATGTACGTTTAAATGGTCAAAGAAAATACCCAGATTTTATATTTTCAACACAATTTTTAAGAAAAAAATGTCAATTTCTTTTATCCACTTTACCCCAACCTACCCCTTTCATTATCATAAATTTTCCATCGAGTTCGGTATAAAAGGGCCATCTTACTATCGAAGACATCAGTGAACAGCTATCACTCAATAGGAAACAAAAAATCAATAGAATCTCCACCATGTTTTCTGTTTTTGATAGATTTTTCTCATTTTTAGTGTTATTTCTATGTATTCATATGATGGCAGCCAGCGATAGTACTAAGGTAAGATTTGAGTTAACTTCGACCCGTGGCTTCGCTTGTAAAAGTTGGTTTTTTCTCAATAAAGTATCGATCAATGAAAATTACTCGTAAATGGACGCAATAATTACTGAATCGATTGACCATTATTGAATAAACAAGCGAATACTCGCTCCGCTCGGGTTCATCCCTGGATAAGTTATAATAATTAATATAGTTTTTCCAAAAATGAGGTATTTTCCCGTTGTAAAAAGTATTCTATATATTGTCCCGGATTACAAGCTATCATCATACCAAATTACATCAAAATTTGTCCAGTCGTTTTCTCGTGATGGAGACAGACAGACAGACCGACAAAGGTTTTAAATCGATAATAATGACTATTTCAAAAATATTTTCAAAAAAAAATAATTAAATATCTATGAATTTCCATTTTTCCCCGAAAATCCTCAATTGGACTATTAAAATTTTTATATCAGCTATTTCTGTTTATTAAATTATAATGAAAATAACTTTTTATATTTTAGAACGATGTCTTAGACAAGGGCGCTCTTAACGACCGAGGAGGTTTGTGGTTCGGTCCCCGGCTAGGCAAGCGATCCCTCTCCCTAATCGACGAAGACAACAGGTAATATATAAATAAACTAGCATTTCCCGTGGCTCCGCCCGCGTTCTGAAGACCGGAAGCAAAATAGATTTCACATACCGTGTGGTGTTTATAGCCGGTTTGTATCGGTTAGTTGAGATTTCTCAGAAATGAGATATTTTCCCGCAGTAAAAAGTATCCTATGTATTGACCCGGTAACCAGCTATCTTCATACCAAATTTCATCCAAATTCGTCCAGTGGTTTTTTCGTGATGCAGTCACAGACAGACTGACAAAAATTCTCAAAACTATAGCATTCATTCGAAACGGGAACCAAAAATCATAATAAATCCGCAACAAAATCCGAAAAGATAGTTTCATTTATAATGTCAATTAGATTTTCCAAAAAATATTTAATGTATAGATTGGATTACTTTAATATTGCCATTTGCCATTATCTAATTTAAAATAATGAATGAGATATCTCTACGGGTTTTCGAGAAAATGGACAATATAAAATGGATAAATATTCCTTTTTTGCTCTTAAGGAACCCTAATAAAATAAAATTATTTATATAATATATTGATATACATATCAAATCAAATTAAAACATTTTATTTAACGTAAAAATTGTTACAATTTCTTACTGAACGTCATGAGTCTACCACCAGTTCGGAAAGAAGAAACCTCTGACCTGAGAAGAACTGGCGGAAGAAACTCAGCGGGACTAATATTTTTTTTATCTCTCTTTATAAAATTAAATTGCGAATTAACAATAATTCTATATGTTGAAATAGCTTGCGGCGATCACATCGTTCCCAAGGCGTACTGTCTTCTAAAAAATCGTTAATCGAATCGACATCCTTTAGTACAAACAACACACAAACGTTCCTTCACAATCTATTTTTATTTTTTTTTTAAATTTACATATACTTTTAACCGACTTCAAAAAAATGATAAAGTTTTCCATTCATTGGAATCTTTTTTTATAGCTATGTTCACCGATTACTTGAAAACGTCTGATCTAATTTGGAATTTTTTTTACGTTTAATAGGGTATATATAGGCATTTTAATTTTATCGAAATCGGTCTAACAGTTTTTGAAAAGTCAACAGCAATTTTATTTCAAGTTTGTACATATAAGTAGATGACAACACATTTGGCGCAGTTTGTACTACTCTACTTTCTTGCGCCAGCGGCATAATATTCATTTGTTAAACTCGGATGTTTGTACTCCAGTCATGGGTGTTTATATTTATAATATGTATGTATTTAACCTTATATATTTAGCATATCAACTATATACTATACTAACTATACCTAAATATATAAAAAAAAAGAATACGGGTATAGTAAGTATATCGATTTTTCTTTTTTTTAACTTAATTAATAGAAAAATTAAGTTTATTTCTTTTTCACAGGGAAACTTTATTAAGACTTTTAGAAGCGGCTGAAACTTTAAAATACTATTACAATCAATTGCCAAATGAAATGCAATCAGACGCCCCCCAATCTAAAGGTAATTTTTAAAAACCTCGTTTGCTTGCTTTCTTTGCCAGTGGTTGCGGGTTCGAATCCCGCAGGCATTCTAGCCCATTTATTTAAAGAAACTTTATACGATCGATACTATTTGTATAGAGTAATTTAATTTGTAAATTTTATGAATTAATTTTAAAGACATAATATTATTGATAATAAAAAAAAGGAATTATAACTTTAATGCTTTTTAATCTTGCAATGCCCCTTGCATTTGCATGGTTCACGCCATATGGACTACTAGCCTTTCCCGCGGCTACGCTCGCGCTCTAAGCTCTAGTTCCTAAAATTAGCGATTAAACAAACAAACAAACTCTTCGGCTTTATAACATTAGTATAGATATAGCCACTAAATAGGACTATATGCCAAGTCAAGTTGCGGTTAGTTTCTTTCGAAAATTTGTTAAGTTTTCTTTGTTAGTTTTATTAAGTGGTGGTGCCATGCTTATTACCCTCGGGTAGCAACCGAATGGGCCGGCACGCCCCGTATAGTTCATTAGTACCACTCTCTCACAGAAGACCGGCGTGAAGTGGCAGCTATGCTGTCGCGTTTCGTCCGGTAAGTGAGAGTCCGGGAGGCCCACTCACCTTCCCCCCTCCCTCTTCCCTTCATCCTCCGCCTTCGTTTCCCCTCCCTCCCACTTCCCTCCCTCCTCCATCCCTCCCTTTCCTGAAAGGCCGGCAACGCAGCTTGCAGATGTCCATGGGCGGAGGTGATCTGCACTTCCCTTTAGGAGAGCCTCCTGCCCGTTTGCCCCCTTTTTATCATAAAAAAAAAAAGACATACATATTACATCACGTTGGAAATTATTCGCAAGTAAACATATCAGAGGTGCGAGACCCAGATTTGAAACCGCTTCTTTCTGTTACTCCAGCGAGCGCGTTATTAGTGAGCTATCACTGCCTTTTTGTTAGAGCATACTACCTAATAAACATTTATAATAATTATTATTACATTTACTTTTAAATCTTTTTTAGTGATAAAGAAGGTAATATTCACTCCAAAACTTGGCCGCGGTCTTGATCAAGAAAAAACTTACGAAAATGTTGACTTCACCCCTCGATTGGGAAGAAAGTTGCCTGAAAGGATTCCAGCAACGTTCACAGTTGACGAAGATAGGTATGCTTAAAACTAGCTAAATACAAACTGACATATATATATAATACTAGCTTTACCCGCGGCTTCGCCCGCGTTCATTTTTTTAATTGCTGATCAACCTCATTGGGTTGATCTGTAGGATGCCTGAAAATTTCTTCAAAATTACTCTAGCTATTTCAGAACTCATTGTTAATACAAACAATTTTTTAATTTTTCGGAAAAAAAATTTTTTTTTAATAAAAAGCAACCTATGTTACTTCTAATACCTCCAAGAATATGTGTACAAAGTTTCATGATGATCGGTTGAGTTGTTTTCGCGTGAAAGCGTAACAAACAAACTTACATTCACATTTATAATATTAGTAGGGATATATATCAATTGCTTTAGTGGCTGCATATCTGAAGGTCAATCCGTTTACAGCTCGGAGTTGGTATTTCCCAGTGCTGCGCAGAGTACGTAAAGCCGTCAGACCTGCGCCTTAGCTCTCACTGGTCGTGTCTAATGTCGTCCTACCGGAGTATGAGAGTGAGAGGAACAGAGAGTGCACTTGTGTCTGCACTATAATATCTCCCGCACAGATGGCCAGTCTCAATGAGATTCGGTCCAACTTTCAAGCTATATTAGATAATATTAGGCTTAATAGCATACTAGCGACTTACAGTACCTTCTTGACTTTGTCTAATTTAAGGCCACATGCACACTACGTTTCATTAAAACGAACTATAACAAATCGTGTGTATAAGCCCTATAACTACTAAATAGAAAATTTTATGTTTAAAATCAACGTTCTTACTTCAGCTTGTAATGTGTATATTTTATTACAGAACTGACCAAGTCATGTCTGACTCTCGCTCCAACTTTTTTTCGCCCCGACTTGGCAGGAACTTTAAATTCTCCCCGCGACTTGGCAGAGAGCTTCTTTATGGTGAGATCAACTGAATTATGTTATTATAGAAGTTGTTTGTGTTGTGAACGGTTATAACAGAGCTGAAATATCGGGAAAAATAATAATAAATATGTTGGGACATCATCACACAAATCTACTTAACTAGGCTTGTGTTACGGATATCAGATAGTTGTTATATTACAGATATATAAATATTACATACATATTATAAATATAAACACCCATGACTAGAGTACAAACATTCGTTCTCTACAAATGAATGCTCCCAGCGGGACTCGAATTCACGACCGCTGGCGCAGAAAGTAAGGTGACGACAACAAAACGTGTCGAATGAAAATGAAATTCGGCAGGGAGGTAATTTATAGTTATTATATATTATATGTCCGCGAATGTCCGGATTTTGCGAATGTCCGGATTTTGCGACAGGGCCGGATTCAGGTCTAAGGGTTCTCGCAAGTTTGAATTATAGTTTCGCTCAAAAAAACGTATTTAGGGGCGAACTCGAGCGAAGCGAGGTTGAGTCACTATTTTGTATACTTTTGTGATAATTTAAAATTTTATTCTTACAGATGTATACCCAGAATCGCAAACCAGAGTTGTGAGAAGCATCAACAAGAAAAAAACAAATTAAATATATTGAAGTTTAAATAGGATGTTGACAATGTTTCGGACAATTTGTATTTTATTATTGTAAGGTGCTAGTCAATAAAGTGATCTCATCTTAAATTATTTTGTTTATTTCCCTTATAGCCTTTTATATAATTCTAAATATACATATAAATAAAATTGAAGTGTCTGTTTTTAATTTTAAATTAACAGCTTTTCAATAAATGCATATGAAAGTATATACGATACTAACAATAAACCATTTTTTATTAATTTTTGTCTGTCTGTTTGATCCGGCTAATCTCTGGTATAGCTGGACTGACTTGACAGGACTTTCACTCGCAGATAGCTAATGTTATAAGGTGTAACTTAGGCTACTTTTTAACCGACTTCAAAAAAGAGTAATATTTTAGAAATTTTAAACCTAGGGAACGAACCCGAGCGAAGTGAATGTAAGTCGCTAGTGTGTACATATAATACAACTAGTAATTAGCGAATAATTGATGTGTGCGTTTCACGCAAAAACTAATGAACTGATTTTAACTTTATGTACCTATTGATAATATATTTATTATTTGTTTATAATATGTATGTATTTAAACTTATATATGTAGTATATCAACTATCTGGTATCCGTAACACAAGCCTCGTAGCCCGGAACTAGATGGCGCTGGTTGTAGTAACGTCCCAACATATTAATATTTATATTTATTTATTTAGTACTAGGGTCAACATTGAGATTACTACAGGAGAATGTTTATATTTCTGTAAGGCCTTTATAATAAAAAAATTATAACTAGTTGATCTAACTGTCGAACTCTATAAACAATCTTAGAGAAATGAATAAGTAAATATAATTAAAAATAATATAATAATAATAATATAAAGAAAAAAAAAATATTTCAAAATGTCTAGGTAAATATAAATCGCTGCACGATATTTCTATGACGAAATGGCAATTGAAAAGTATTAAAAAATGTAATAAGCCACAATGCATTTCTTATCGCAGACGCTGAGAATATGTGAGTACATTTAAAATCAAAACAAATTCAATAGATCTGCTATTTCATATTTTATTAGTACTTTCTGAAAAATTCTATTTTTAGGAGAGTTTCGAAAAACTCAAACTTCAAAACTGTAACGTATCGTGATGACACTCATTCAATACAACAAAAAATAGAATATCTTACAATTAAGTATAAAAAAATAGCCCAGCGGTAACGCGGTCGCTTGGATAACCGAGTGATGCGGGTTCAAATCCGGGTCTCACACCTCTGATAGTTTCATGTGCGAATCATTTCTATCATGATTACCACTTGTCTTATGGTGAAGGAAAACATCGTGAGGAAACCTGCATGTCTGAGAGAACCTAACAAGTTTTCGAAAGACATGCTCAGTCCGCCAACACGCACTAGGCCAGCGCGGTGGACTATGGCCTGATCCCCCTCGTACTGAGGGAGGCCCACCCCCAGCAGTGGGACGTTAAATAGAGCTAATGATGTATATGTATATAAAAATAAATTTATGTTTATTAGTCTCGCTAAAACTACAAAACGGCCTGTCCGATATTCTTTTTTTATTATATAGGACGTACCACGGGTCGTTAAGACTCATTAAAAAATAGGAAAAATAAAAATAAAACGGAAAATCAAAAAGTTCTGGTTGTTAATACATTGTAATTACAGGTTACTTCTCAATCTTCCTTGAACTATTACACGGTTATCTATTATTTGCTGCGAATTTAGAAGATTTTCATGCAATTGCAAAGAAGTTAGTACCAGAAAAGTTGGCTTCTTTAGCCAAAGTTACCGCGAATTCTTCTCCACAAGATAGAGATTATGATGATGACGATGCCGACGAATACGAAAAAAAATACGAAGTTGACAATAAACAAATCAATAAACATGTACAAAGAGGTCAAAATGGACTTCAATCGAGCAAAATTCGCTTAAGCAATGATGCTACTATAGATTTTGAGGAACTAGTTGAAAGAGTGAAGAAACGTCTAGAAAAAGAACTACAAGAAAAATATTCTTATACTAAAAATACTAAATCGAATAACTTTAAGAAAAAGCGTAAAACCACTAAAGCAAAAATAGACTATTTAAGTTCTGATAAAGCTCAAACAAATGCAGATGAAAGCTCTGATTATATAGATGAAATCACAGACAGACCGACGAAACGCGACTCTAATATACATATAGCTGTAAACACAGAGAAATATGATTTCGAAACAACTTATAGTAAAAACAAAAAGATTAGAAAGGATAAAATTAAGGCAAAAAATGAAAAAGATTACGCTGAATTCAAAAAAATTGAAATTATGAAAGAAAATAGCTACGAAGACTATGAAGCACCAGTGAAGGATGCTAATATATATTCTAGTAATGAAAACAAGAGATTTAAAATAAAGCAAAATTCGAAATTAAATAGAAATCCACCAAAACCTAAAGTATCTAAAGGTAGATCAATAAATAAGGAAAAATCTAAAATTACTAAACCAAATTCAGATGAAGATGCCATTGAAGACGTAAAATCACGAACTGAAAATATAGCTTACGATATAGTAACAGAAAAATCAAACGAAAATGTGAAGAAAAAATCGAATTCAGGCACTTTTATACCAACTCGTGAAAGGTATACAATTGTCACTCCCAATTATATTTCACCGAAACCAGCTGAACGGTACGATTTTAATGAACCTCTCCCAGAAAAAGATAGGGAAAGAGAAAATTTGAAGTACTTTGGCAATCCGCCGGCGAAAATCAATAAAAAAGTTCGCTTGTTATAATTTTTACTATAAATTTATCTATATATATAAATAAAGAAGTGTCTGTTTTTAAATTTTTTTTTCACTAAATGCATATGAAAGTTTATACTTACTTACTATACTACTTGACGACACGTTTGGCGCAGTTTGTAGTGAACTTACTTTCTTGCACCAGCGGTCGCGGGTTCGAGTCCAGCTGGGGGCATTCATTTGTTAAACTCGAATGTCTACTCCAGTCATGGGTGTTTATATTTATAATAAACTTATAAATGTAGTGTATCTACTGTCTGGTATCCGTAACACAAGCTTCGTTCGTAGCTAACCACGGAACTAGATGGCGCTGTGTGTAATAATGTCGCAATTTATTATTATTTATTTACAACAAAAAATCAGTATTGAAAATTTTTGTCTGTTTGTTCCGGGTAATCACTGAAACGGCTGGATTGATTTTAACTGGACTTTGACTAGCAGATAGCTAATGTTATAAGGAGTAACTTAGGCAACTTTTATTTTATTAGAAAATTATAAAAACCGTTTAATTTATTTTAACTTACGCCCAGCTAAGCGGGCCGATTTAATAGTTTATATATATTTTTTGAAGTAATACTTCTTTTGGCGCGTTAGGGAAAAATGATGAGAGTAAATTTTCACGATGCGTCACGAAAAACCGACACCCTGAAGTTAGCTATAGTCAACATTTTAGTTTTCGTGATATTTAAATAAACTTTATTTAACTAGATAATGCGTTATAATAAAACTTTCAATGTATTAAATACCTTTTTTCTATTGTTATTGTCGTTTTTTCTACAAACGTAGAACAAGGGGAAAGATAAAATTTTTAAAAAGATTTTTATATTGTTACGCCAAAGTATAACTTCTAACGCGTGTACATATATACACACACTTTTTTGTTATAACTGAAAGAGTATATGACGTTGTTCAAAAAAATTAAAAATTTGTAAATAAAATTGTCGAAGATATTGTGTAACATCCAAAACATTGCCTCTATTTTTGATATCGGTCAAAAATTAAATTGCTACATAATAAAATTACAGCCATTAAACAAACAAAACAAAATTCACATTGAACCATGTTATTTTACATATTGTTCTCGCCTCAAATATTCTCGCAAGAAATTTTGATACGAATTCCTTTGAAAATTGACCCAAAAGTCGCTACAAATCATTATATTTACACCGATAAAGGTTTAAGAGCTTTGTCCTTAAAAAACATGCTAACGTACACGGAAATACCGAAAATATTTAACTTTAATGATAATAAAGTTATCTTTTTAGTGAAAAATGGCAATGAAGAGTATGGTACGTTTTATGGAAGGCCTGGAAGAAAACGTTTGGTTTGAATATAAAATACAATAAATATTTATTGTATATATATTGTATTTTATATACGTAATTTCTTTATGTTTTTTTAATTAAAATTAATTGAGTACACTTTATGCACCTTTCCGCTTTTTATGTATTTTTTGTATCCTACTTCTAGCGGTTGCCTGTAAGAGATCACTTTTAGTGATAAGGCCGCTTTTGCACATTTCTTTAAATGTATTTGTCTTTGTATGTATTATTCTTATTGTTGTGTGCAATAAAGTGTTTAAATAAAATAAATAAATAAAATTACTTAATAGATGTTATTTTTTTAATATTTACTTCTTGTTCAAATTATATTTAAGCACAGATCACATAATTAGTGCGAGCGAAGCGAGACCTAACTAACACTTTACTGAAAAACTATCACGCCTATAGATTTGTGCTTTAACATAGTAATATAACTTCATATCTATGTGTTATTTGTCAAAAATATAATTTTGTAACCATAAAAAAATGAATATTAACAACAGTCTTAAAAATTATTACCCGTTAGAAAAACTGCGCGAGCCCTCACAAAGCTCCGCTTTCTTCTAGTTTATTAATTCATTATTTCACTTCCCTTTAAGTAGAATATTTTCTAAAAGAATATTACATCTTTTAATAATCTATATTTTTGTCTTTTGTTAATTTAACCAACTTTTTAGGAAGATTTATATGTATAATCTATACTAATATTATAAAGCTGAAGAGTTTGTTTGGTTTGTTTGAACGCGCTAATCTTAGAAACTACTGGTTCGAATTGAAAAATTCTTTTTGTGTTGGATAGTCAGTTTATCGAGGAAGGCTATAGGCTATATTACATCACGCTACGACCAATAGGAGCGGAGCATCAATGAAAAATGTTGCATAACCGGTAAGGACGGGCGTTAGTTCCGCGAGGTATCATACCGCGCGACTCAGAAAGAAATTGGTTTCCGGTCTTTATAAAGCGTGCGAAGCCGGGGGAAATGCTAGTACAGTTCTCGAGGCATAAGCTCAGCTTTGTATTTGTGTGAGTGATAGCTAATAGCCAATAGCTGCGCATCAAAAACCAGTTAAAACAGGTTTAAACCAATCTCGCAACTTTTATCCGTATCGTCGTGCCTATCCGTACACTGCACTCACACAAATGCAAAGCTGAGCTTATGCCTCGAGAACTGTACATGCATATTATAGTAGAAAAAGGCCGAAGAAATATCTAATTTCTGAGTAATCAACACTAATTTTCAAAAAGTATCAAGATACAAGTCCGAGCGGAGCAGGGTGCTTCACTAGTACATAAAATAAAATAGCTAGGAATTATAACAACAAAGTAGGCATATACCATAAATAAAACAAAAATAATAATAATAATATCATTTATTTTAAGAGTAAAATCAATTTTATCAGTCAACAAATTCAAATCTTAGTTGATACACAAATTAAAAAAAAAATATTACACATACAAATATCAGGCAAAGAAATAAATGTGATATAGAACTAAATATGATGTCTTTTTTTTAAAATTCTCAGTATAAAATAAATATGTTGGTAATAAAAACACACAGCGCCATCCAGTTCCGTTGTAAGCTACGAGGCTTGTGTTACGGATACCAGATAGTTGATATACTACATATATATAACTACATACATACATATTTTAAAACAAAGTCCTCCGGCACGTTTGTCTGTCTGTGGGATAAACTCAAAAACAACTGCACCGATTTTCTTGCTGTTTTCACCAATAGTTTTTCTCGAGGAATTCATTGTTATATAATTACTAGCTGTACCCGCGGCTTCGCCCGCGTTCATTTTTTTAATTGCTGATCAACCATTGGGTTGATCTGTAGGAAAAAAAAATTGTCTAAAAAATAAAAATAAAATTTAGGGGTGGACTACCCTTAACATTTAGGGGGATGAAAAATAGATGTTGGCCGATTCTCAGACCTACTCAATATGCTCACAAAATGTCATGAGAATCGGTCAAGCCGTTTCGGAGGAGTTCAAGTTCGAACCCCGTGACACGAGAATTTTATATATAAGATATTATATTTTTTTGTTAATGAACAGTTCCGTCCTTCTCCATTTCAATGTAACTGTTATCAAGACAGGCCTAGGTTTCTGCCTTTTCCCGATTCTTCTGGCATAACTAATTTCCCACTTATCCCATTTATTCTGACTGTCTTCAATGATTTTATTAAAACTTAAAAATGTCTAAAACCATATTTATCATTATTTTATTTATTTTATTTAATTATATTATATAGTTTGTCAAGTTTTTGTATACATTACTATAATAACACTCGGCTTCGCTTGCGCTAATATATTTTTTATAAAAAATATATTTCTAAACACAAATCACTCCTCTTCAATGTGTATTTTATTCGACTTAATTTTGTGAAATATTTGGAATAATTCTGAATTTGGTAGAATGGCGCCTTTTTTAGCCCACGACAGTAACGTTTGAGCTATGTCTTCGCTCTCCAGTTGAAATGTCACTTTCATTTTCTTATTTAGTCTGTGGAAAAAACAAAAAGATCATTATGTTATCTGTGAAATTTGTGAAGAGTAACTGAGTGAAGCGGGTTCGAATCCGGGTTTTGCAAATCAGATATTTTAATGATCATTTAAAACATGATTACCACTTGTCTTACGGTGAATGAAAACATTGTGAGGTAAACTGCATGTACGAGAGAACTTGGCAAGTTATCGAAAGACAAGTTTTTTAGTTCTAAGCCTCTAGACTATAATTTATGTAGATATACTAGACGCACCCGCGGCTTCGCTCGCGCTAAATCTAGTCACTACATAGTATAAAACAAAGTCGCTTTCTCTGTGCCTATATCCCGTTGTACGCTTAAATCTTTAAAACTGCAACGGATTTTGTTGCGGTTTTTTGAATAGATAGATTGATTCAAGAGGAAGGTTTATATGCATAACTAGCGGATCCCGCGGCTTTGCCTGTGCTAAATCTAGGAAAAAGCCCAAGCGAAGCGAGGGCGAGTCGCTAGTAGTTTATAAATGACATTTCACTCACATGTTAGGGTCGAAGAAATCTCTCTCAGCGGTGACAGTTAGTTTGTTCAAAAGCGGAGCAGAACCGAGCACTCCTTGTGCACACTTCTCTATCTGTCCCCTGGCTGTATAATCTATGCCATTGCGTGTGATTGAGGGTATCTGTAAAAAAAATTATTGTCTTTATTTGATACTAGCCTTTATATGTAGCCATAATAATTATTATAGGTAATAATAATAATTATAGTGCACTCTCTATTCCTATAGATCTCATACTCCGATGAGAAACTTGGCAAAACCAGCGAAAGCTAGACACTGGGGTGACACACTACCAACTTCCCAAAAAAAGGGTTGTTACTGAAACTTACTAAGCAGAAAGACTCTATAACTAAACTTGGCCCAACCCGAGACTCGATCCCAGGACCGGTTGTATTAAGTATGTATCATACAAATTGGTATTCTAGTACATCTTACCATTGAACATGAGGGCTCTTCAGTCAGAAAGTCCGGCTGTTCATTGTGATTTGTGTTATATATACGTAACAGAGAGTGTATGTCTTGTCCGTGTAAACTTGCATCTTCAAATTTATTGTATCCGAGACCTGAAAAATCAAAATTAAACATATTAATTGGACTTGCTATTAATATTCGACTAATATTGACGAGTTTGTAGTGAGTGACTCGCGGGTTCGAGTACATTTGTTGAGCATGAATATTTGTACTTCAGTTACAGGTGTTTATATTTATAATATGTATATAGATTTAAAGTTATGTATGTGAAGTATCAACTACAGTCTAGAAAGAAGGTCTTGCATCAAGAGTAGTGTGGGTACGTCGGCTTATCGTGACAATAGTTTCCATTTACGGCCGTGGCGTGACGATAGACTGGGGTGCTGTGCAACTAAGATAGCATATTATTCTGTCTCTTTTTATCCCACATAATGCAAGCGTACTAATCCCTCATCACATAACTTGAATTTATTTCGTATATCATAAATACCATTTAATTGTCACTTAAACAGCATGTGCAGTGCGAGCTCCAGTCGATAGCAACGCCGTAAAGCGGCGTTAACACGAAGCTTGGAAGCTTGTCACACCAACCGTACAAATTTCTTACTATTGAAATTGAGCTTGTTGCTAGACTGTCTGACTGACTGACTGTTTTACTTGACCGTGATATCAACTGTCTGGTATCCGTAACACAAGCCTTGAAGCTTACTAAGGAACTAGATGGCGCTGTGTGTTAATATCAACATATTTATCTCATACTAACCTCTCACACATGCCGCCAACAAACTACCTTTAACTGTACTAGCTAAGGCCACAGGTTCTCTAGGTACTGCAGCCACGTATAAAATTGACCCACACGAAATTGAGGAGACCATTTGAATACTTATATATATTAGATCACCGAGTTTTACTGTGTGTACCTGAAATAAATATATTGTAAGCATTAAAGAACAATACTATAAACTGTCACACATAAATCTAACAATTAGTAAATAATTCTTAAACTTATATTAGTTTCAGTTATCCAATGATTCAATACATACGACATACGAATCGTATGTCGCGTTCGCGCCATTACGATAAAAATTAAAGTCAACTTGACAGCTCGGTCACAGATTAACAAATATAAAAATAATGAGTTTATCCTAATCACTACATAGTATAAAAAACAAAGTCGCTTTCTTTGTCCCTATATCCCTATGTATGCTTAAATCTTTAAAACTACGCAACGGATTTTGATGCGGTTTTTTTTATTAGATAGAGTGATTCAAGACGAAGGTTTATATGCATAACTAGCGGAACCCGCGGCTTTGCTTGTGCTAAATCTAGAGAATAGCCTGAGCGAAGCGAGGGCGAGTCGCTAGTTATATAATATATTAATATTCGGTCCTTTTAAACGTCCCACTGCTGGGCGTGGGCTTTCATTATCCCCTTCGGATTAGGCCATAGTCAACCACGATGGAGAAGTGGAAGGATTGAGCATTTGAAAACTTGCTACGTTCCCTCAGACATGCAGGTTTATTTAAATATCTTTTTGAAAAGAGCAACTGTTGAGTTTCTCACCGACTGTTCTCAACAGATCAGCATTCCGAGCCGGTGGTAGCTTCCTCACAGACTTACAGACTAACATTTAATTTAAAGTTTATCATCATCACCCCTTTTTTCTTCCCACTGCTGGTCAGGCCACCGCGCTGGCCTAGTACGAGTTGGCGGACTTCACATGCCTTTCGAAAACTTGTTAGGTTTTCTTAGACATGCAGGTTTCCTCACGATGTTTTCCTTCACCGTAAGACAAGCGGTGATCATGATAGAAATGAATCGCACATGAAAATATCAGAGGTACGAGACACGGATTTGAACCCGCATCACTCGTTTATCCAAGCGACCGTGTTACCGCTGGGCTACCACTGTCTATTTAAAGTTTAATTATGTATAAATGACAATTCAAAAGAGCTTGTAAAAGTATATATAAATAGAGATTATTTTGATATGATTTGATTGATTGATTGACATAATGCGATAGCTATATAGTTATCTGCGAGTCAAAGTCCCGTCAAAATCAGTCCATCCTATACATACCTCTGGCTGCATTTTCCTCTGTGATTTCACACCTCTTACAGCTTGCAACACTCTTGACGGCAACACTCTCATTAAAACATTGACTGGTTCGTCTGATATTTGTTCCGACAGCTTGATTACATGCCATGTCCTGTTTTTAGTTGCTTCTACTGAAAAAAAATGACTAATTGTTATTTCTTTGGACTAAAGTACAGTTTGCGTCACGTAAAAAGAACGCTGGAAGAAAATGTTTGCGCATGGGTACATTCGCACACGTAATTACTAAGCCTATTCTTTTATTTTTAAACTAGCCTTTTGCTTGCGACATATATTGGTTATTGGCAGGTACATTGAAAAATATATTAGATATAATGTCATTAAATAGAATTCTATTAATTGATAAAATATGTTTGATTCAGTGCAGAATGTTTAATCTACTTACAAAAAATTAAATTAATTTGTTTAATATACATTTTTTTTTAATTATTAACTGCATTATTATCAGACTCTCTCTTTATAAAACAATATATGTCAAAAATATTTTTTCTCTATTTTTTATATAAAACCATTTCGTAATTAATAACTTTTGTGTGCGCGATGGTATTTTAAACTCATGAACACTTTTTTGAGTTTACACTCTTCTCTTTTGTTGAAGATTGTGGTGATATATATTGCACTAAGTAATAAAAATAATGAAAAAATATACTATTTAAAAGTATGTAATTAATGAAAAAACCAATTAGAGAAGTTATTGCAACAATAAATATGAATATAACTTGCCCTCCCCCCTATTGTAAACCGCACCAAATAAATATCCTAACCTAATCTATAGCTGCAGTATTGTTAATATGTAAGTAACGTATATTTAAATTATAATTGTATAAGAAAAGTAAATACTTACATTTTAATCTTAATCTTGCTACTATTTCTGAAACTTCATCACTAGGTAAAGTATTGATCACATGACGGCACAGGATTCTAGCTATGCTGGCTGGGGTCATTGGCAACCTTGCATTTCTCACAGCTTTCGATATATCCCTCCATCGAACTCCAAATTCAGGTAAAACAGAAACACACCATACCTCTTTAGGCATTTTACTTATAATCGTTTCAAGTTCACTGATTTCTGTAATTAATTATTAAGATTAGATGTGTGTTTATTTAAAAAGGTTATATTTTGTCATTTATAATATGTAGTGATATACCCCCATTTGTAAAAAGAAGTAAAAGAAAGGATATAAATAGTTTTTTAATATGTCAGATATTATATTGTACTTCATCTTCATTCAAATAATAATTCATTGTAAATAATATTTAATTGAAGTTTTTATTTTTCCTAAACTCCAAACATGTTTATTTATAGGTAGGAATTATGTTACTTTCGCAATAATTGCACTTACTGTCTTTCGAAGCTTGCATTTTGATGACTTATGTATCTTCTTATTAAACAATTTGTTTACTATAACACCATATTCGTTAAACAAATTCACAATATTCAGTTAAACAAATTTAATATTGTATAGAGAGCGAAAAGCTAAAGTTTAAAGTAAACAATATAAATAACAATCAGCAATAACCGTTACAATTTGTTGCGAGTTGTTAAATATGAATTTCAAAATGACATTTGACATTTCCGTATAACGCTCTGGATTCTAAGCTTTTGGAAATTCTCATATTGCCAGTAATAAACACTTTATTATTGTGTTGTTTAAGTGGAATCGACTAAATTTAATCATTTTTTAATTTGTATAGTAAAAACTAGTTTTCAATTTTGTTAAATCGTTTGTTCCTTGAATTTTTTTAGTACCCTTATTATTATAGTATGTATATAAAATTATGTTTAGACGACGCGACGTTAGTATAGTATGACAAATATTTTGAAATAAAAGAATAGATTTAAGTATATCTAAATATATTTACATAAAACAACACAGTTAATATAAAATAAGTGTTCGTGTTTCAAGAAGTAGATTATATATGAATTTTGAGCATAATAATATTAAAATCTCACACACCTTGTACACACAAAATGTGAACGAACAGCTATTATATTTGTCACCACTTTTTCAGAGTATATAGAACTATCATAACAATTTAAGAGCTGCTACTGAAAAATACATTTTATCTAACAACCAATCCATTCTAAAAAATAATATATATTCGTATTTTTCCGTAAAAATTATTGAACTTGTTTGGCTTTATTATATGACCCTTTTCTCAAGAAAAACTATTTTATAATATAATTCTTTTCCCCTTATATTATTAGTAATCACTGTTATGTGCACAGCTCACTGTATAACTTCATCAGTGAGAAATGCTAGTACTTCAGGTTGTATAAATCCATTGAATAGTACTACGAAATATGTAAAACATTATTTGGGGGGATGCGGATCGATAGCTCAGTAAAAATAGATGGTGCGTTGGATGATAAGGAAAAGGATTAAATCATACATTTGCTGTTCGGGGTCGATGGTATCGCCAACCTGGCGGAAAATGTTCCTGCCAGGAGTTCTTACTCGCGATGTGCACTTTTTCACTTTTTTAACGGTGTATTTCGAATATTAATCGGAGGCATACCACTCGCGTGCGGAAGACTTTTTCTTTTTCAATTCACGTTGCAATTAACACACCTGTTCAAGTCCCCGACGGCGACTCGAGCGCCGTCGATTCACACACTATGCATTGTCCTTTTCTTCCTTCAGGCAAAGGTACCGGAGAGAAGAAGAAAGGAGAGGAGAGGATATGGGAAGTTTCAGTGTTTCAATAACAAAAATTAAATATAAAATAATCTATGCATTGTGGTGCCAACATTATTATTATTTAATTTTAATACATTTTGCAAAATTTATTTATATGTGATATTAACAACATTTTTATATAATATCGAATTGATTCTTTTATTGCTTTAAAAGAACAATCACAACAAAATATTTTATAAAATAAACTTAAATATTTTAATAAAAACGTTTGGGACATTTACACCCAACTCCATCTTGTCCCGTGATAAGCTACGAGGCTTGTTATGGGCACCATTATTTTAAATATAAACATCAAATTAATGCCACTCGAACCCGCGATCCCTAGCAGAGCGAGGGTAGGGCCGAGTGTATATATGTATATATATTGCCCTAATAAAAAAATGGTTATTCAATTTTGCTGTCTATAAAATTAAAACAATTTAGAAATACAAAGCAAATTTTTATTACCCTATTATACCATACAAAATTACATTACCAGTCAATTATACATTTTTACATAAGAATTTTACAAACATAATTTGACTTTATCCTAAGCTACTTTAAAAAAACATAATATAATCTATACCATGCAAAATTTTATTTTGTGTTACCTACTGCAAAAAACTAATTAAATGACTAAAACAAATTATTTCGAAATGGAATACGAAATATTCTTTCTTAATGAAAGTTTTAATCATTTATTCTGTTTATTAACAATATTAATTATTATAATAGTAATAACACAATAATCTTATAGAGATGAAGAAAATAAACAATTTTTTTAAAGAAAAATTAAAATAATACTTTAATTTATGACAAAGGATAACATTATACAGCCAAGATGGTGATAAAAAAGGTTACAATGATTACCAGTAATTTATAAATGACGTTAAATATAATTAAAGATTTATTTACATAAATATAACAAAATATGAACAATCTACTTTTAAAAAAAATGCTGAGAAAAAAGTAATTGATACTATTTTTAATCTATAATCGAAAACATATTTAAAAGTAATGTAAAATAAAAAAAAAACAATTGTTAAATATATATTGGGACATTATTACACAGCGCTATCGCTATCTATCTAGCTCCGCGGTAAGCAACGAGGCTTGTGTTACGTATACCAGATAGTTGGTACTACACATGACTGGAGTACAAACATTCGCGCTAAACAAATGCCCAAATCGGGACTCGAACCGGCGACCGCTGGCGCATAATGTAGTGTTATGCAAACTGAGCCAAACGTGTCGTCGAACTATGATTGTAAGAATATATAGATAATTTACCCATTACCCATAAATATGTATTTTAAACACTCAGAAACAGCTTCGTGGGAATGAGATAGAATTTTGATCTAATTCGTATTAAAAACATGACAAAAACATTATTTAACAATTTATGAGGAATAAATCTAATAGAGTAATCCGGGAATGGTAAAACAATCTTCATAATTCTGTTATAACAGTGTTGCCAACCTTTTCTTATCAAACCTCCATATTTATTTTTTAAGACATATTTATCTTTAAGTATATATAAATTTTATAAATTGTAAAGGTTAAATAATACATAATTAAGACTACATATAACCTATAAAATTATAAATGACAAAATTTTAAAATTGATACAAATAAAAAAAATCTAAAAATTCTTTTTACTATTTTTTTGACATATTCAAATATACTTAAATATGTTGAAAATTGTTACAATTAAAATAATTACTCATCAAATTATTTATCTTTCCGATAAATACATTATAATATAATACATATTTACTTATGTAAAAAAAGTGTATGATCCGTGTAGTTTTAAATATACAATAAAAATTATTAAACAGAATTATTACGAAATTAAAATTATGCCAAAATTTAAGTAAATAGTGTTCAATAGTGGTTCAAATTACATAATCATTTTTTTAAGAAATATTCTTTTTATTGAAAACGCAAAAAAAAGGAAAACATGGAAGAATGACATACTGCCTAAAACTATAAAAAAAATCATACTTTTAATATTAATATATTACAACCTTCTTCCTGTTCTTTAACTTCATATTTTATATCAATGTTTGGTTTTTCCAAACTTGTTCTAACTGGAGTTTTTTCTTTCACCTTAGTTACTTCCTGCACTTTTTGAGGCGGTTTTGGCAAAATATTTGGCTTAAAAAATTGTGTTTTCGACGGTTTTGGCATAATATATGGCTTAAACTGTCCCATTTTCGTTAAAAACACTGGCCGTTTCCTTGCTTTTTTCTTAATTTCCCCCTCCACAGCTGGAAAATTTTTAACTACAAAATCTTTATATGAATCATTAAACGAAGATGAATAAGGATCCCATTCATTACTTTTTTTACCGTTTTCTTTACTTTTTTCACTATCTTCATCACTCTTTTTACTATCTGTATCAGATTTGTCATTTTTTTGCGGTTTGCTGTTATCGGCTAAGGAGAACGAATTAACAATTTTCGGCGACATATCAATTTCAGTATCCTGTTTAACTTTTTTTATTTGTGCCAAATTATCGGTTTTCGCGTTATTTTTTCGTTTATTCCCTGGCAAATGATGTTTTATAGCTGTTGCTATCTGTTCAGCTGTCATATGATTGACATTGACAATAGCGTCATTTTCCTCAACTTCTTCGTCATAATTTGTCAATAGAGACGTCATTTCTAATGCTTTACCAAGCAACAATTTTAGTGTTGCTATATTTAATTTTGCCGCATCAACTATAATACCCTCCATTAAACTTTTAAATTGTAAATACAAGTCGTTATCGTCTGAAGGTATTGTTGGGAGATTGTTATATTCTTCAGATAGCTTCAAAAAATTTGTAATACTAAATTTTTTATATTTTTCCATTAAGGCATATTCGGTACAGTTGTGTTTATAATGTTTTTTGGAAAAATGAACTTGTATTCCCTTGGGGAACTCCTGTACTATGATTGTTGATGGACACATGTATGTTGCATCAGCTTCTTCATAGTTTTCTTTGATAAAATTGCAATGATAGTACCGTTTGGTATCGTACTTTTCTAATATAATGTAATTTACACCGGTTTGAGCTTCCATTTCTGTCTTCCATGTAGTGAATTCTGTAACAATAATTATTTTGTTAAAAATATTACTGGCATTATTGAATTAATAGTGCTTTTCAAATAAAATCAAATATTATTTATTACACACCACAAATTATCATAAAATTTTTATATTAAAGAAGAAATGGTACAATAGTGGGCCTTATCACTAAAAGAGCAATCTTTTCCAAACAAATGTGACTTATATCAAAAATTAATAATAATAAATAAATAAATATGTTAAATATTCCCAAGGCGTACTGTCTTCTAAAAAATCGTTAATCTAATAATAGCCTTTAGTACACAAACATTCCTTCACATTTTTTTTAAATTTGGCAATAGAAGCTTATCGAACGTTTTCTGGGATCCTGTTGTATAGGCGTATACATAGTCCATAAAAATATTTACTGACTCGGCGTAAGCGTAGTATTAATGCTATGTATGTCGCAATTCTTGGGAAATTCGTGTATATTTATATGAACATACATAACATTTTTGTACACATGTTGGGAAGCTAAATACATACATATTATAACAAATTAATGCCCCCAGCGGTATTCGAACCCGCGACCACTGGCGCAAGAATGTAGGGTCACTAGTCACTACAAACTGCGCCAAATATGGATTATTAAAATCTGTTAAGCTGTTTTATAATTCTGAGGGAACTTTGGTTTGGACATATATTAAATGAGGTCATATATTAAGAACCCCGACAACTTGCATTCACCTTGTCTTAGTGGAACTACTTACTTGGCCTTTGAAGCATCTTCGCGAAGCTAATAAACGCGCAACACATTAGGGTTGGGGAATTCCCGACAATTTCAAAGTCCCGGGACTTCGAGACTTATAAGAAAAAAAATTTAGGATATAGACCACCGCGCTGGTGTAGTGCGAGTTGGCGGACTTCACATGTCTTTCGAAAAACTTGCTAGGTTTTTCTGAGACACGCAGGTTTCCAATATATATAAACACCCATGAATGGAGTACAAACATTCGTGCTCAACAAATGAATGCCCCCAGCGGGACACGAACCCGCGACCGCTGTCGCAGAAAGTAGGATCACTATCAATTGAGCCAAACATATCGTCAATTTAATAAGAAATACATTATTATCTTCTTACCTGTAATTGTCGGGAAGAACATTCTTTCTATACTTTCTCCGTGAGCACTAAGCACATGCATATCAAATGCCTTTAAATTTGGAATCCAGCCGTTGCATGCGGTGCATATTAACACCTGGTTTTCAGTTTTGGGTTTTATATAATCACCATTGCATTGATGAGTTGCCACAGACATCACTTTTTTATTACATTTCATGCATAGCTCAATTCTTATTGGCTGGATGAGATTTGGGGAATTAGGTGAACTGAAAAAAAAGATATTATTAATTAATATTTCGATGTAGTTTAGCAGAAATTACTGAACCCACAAACGGTCACTTTTTAACTATGAAAGTTTAAATATTATCAAATGCAGACAATTTTTTTAATTCATTTATTAAATAGTTCATAGATTACTAGTTTTTTGTTTATAAAGAGAGACCTATCTTTATAAAGTTTCGTCCCATCATTAAGAATACAAGCTTATCTTTATAGTTTCCCACACCATTTACAGGAAGTGAAAGAATTAATTGTTAGATTTTTTGCCAAGAAAAATCATTTTTGATCATGATCATGTGGATCAAATCTTTTCTACTAAACTAACTAAGTCCAATTAAAATCTGTATAATATCAATTATTTTGGTTTGTTCCGAAGGTTCATTAAATCAATACAAAATAAAAAATATTGATAGATGTTTCTATGTGATAAACTATTAAATTAAATATAATTTTGGGCAAATTTGGACAAAATCACATATACAATAAGTTTATTATTATTATTAATTTTGAAAACAAAATGGCACTATGAAAAGATGAAGAAACGGAATATATTAAATATAATAAAGGGGGTTTTTATATAGCGGCAACAAAAAATTAAACTGCTTTTTTATAATATTTCCCAAATTAATCATTATATATTTAAATAATTAAATATATTGGGACATTATTACACACAGCGCCATCTAGTTCTGTGGTAAGCTATGACGCTTGTGTTATGGATATAAGAGTTGATATACTGCATAATATATAAGTTTAATTACATACATATATGTCACTCCAAACTGCGCCAAATGTGTAGTCAAATCATACAATCAATGGATATGAATCTAAGATAAGCTACGAGGCTTGTGTTACGGATACCAGATAGTTGATACACTACACAAATATAACTTCAAATGCATACTTATTAAAAAATATATTATCTATGATACCCAAATTTACCTGAGAATTTTACTTACACTTTTACTCCTTCTTTATTAACACAATGAAATTTTTTTATATGATTGTGTGCTGGAAAATACGTAGAAAATACACTTATACACTTTGGACACTTAAACTCCACGATCCTTTTTCTTGGTAACGTTTTATCTACACTTTCTTCTGGTTTACTAATAGGCTCAGGAACTTTTTGCGTTATTTTTGGCGAGCTGGCCTCTTTTTTCACCACTTTAAGTCTGATCTCCTTTTTAGTGGTTGTTGGTTTAGGGGCCTGTTTAGTTTTATTTCGCCTTGTGATAATATTATGCGCGGTGCGTTCGTGTGATATGAGCGCATCCATGGACATTAGTTTCCGCCCGCACATGTTACACTTAAACGCAGTACCTCGCGCCCTTAATTTCACTGAAGTTTTAGCTCGCATTTCTACAAATTTCGCTGTACATTTATAAAAATAATTAGAAATTTCAATGTTTTTCAAAATGCAGCGTAGAGCAGGACGACGCACTTTGACATTTAAGACCAAAGACTAAAGAGTAGCTACATTCATATATGATTGAATTTTTAATCTGTCGACTGTCATAGAGATGTGAAATAATCGACTAATAACTCGATTGAACTAAATATTTATTTATAAATCCTTTTTTACACAAAAAAGGTAAAAGACAATACTAATACATCAATAAAAAACATTTTAGTGTAAATATGGCCTTGCTCAATCAGATAAAATATTCGATTTAAAAAATGATTGTGCCATCTACACTCGTATCAATATTTGTATTGCTTTCGTAAGTAATTTGAAGTCATATTCTGAGAAGAATATAGTTTAAAAATGAAACGTCTATTATATCCCAATTAAACGGTAGACTAGACCATAAATGTTAGAAATTTAATCAGAAACAAATGTGGCATGAACTCAATCAGACAAAAAAGACAAAATTTTCGAAACTACTTTTTCTTGTCGTTGGTCTAAAAAGGCAGATAATAAAAAAAATGCGTGAGAGTTATATTTAGCGTTTTTAAAATTTTGATATTAATGTCTGTTACTGATTGATATTTTTAATGTTACACACCATATTATGCGTCTTGCGACTATTATAGTTGACTAAAGCTTTGAAAAAAAAAGGGTATAGACTTAAAAAAAAACAATGCATGGAAAAAAATTAACCAAAAATTTTTGCTTTCATGTAGTATATACACAAATAAAGCATAATACATTCATAATATATAATTGTTTGCATAAAACAGCTATCCTTAATTCCTTGTGCATTAAACAAAAAAAATTTATGATGTTTTAGCAAATAATAAGTAATTTAAAAATTAAAGTTTAAGAAAAAAAAACTTTAATTTAATATTAATTTTGAATAAAAATAGTTATGTTCTAAAATCCGAATATTTTAGAGTACCTACTCAATACACTTGGACCATATACCTGATACAGATGATGGCTCAATATCTTCAGATAGCTTGTTTTTTTCAGTCTCTTGAACAAAATTCTGCCTTTGTGTGTTTGTATGGCTAGTACTTGGTGGTAACCTGCATTTTTTCTCAGGAGGAAAACTAAATCTGGATGGAGTGGTATTTGCTTTCATTTTAACACGCTTTACAGATCCCATTATTTTGTATTCCATATAATTCGCCATATCTTTTTCTAACTGAAATAATATGCATTAATTACTGATTTGTTGATCGCTTTCATAGTATGTAGGTTATGTTTCAAATTTATTTATACATATATAATTACATTGAAATGATCTTCACATAAATATAATCGACTTTTAGTTGATAATAACTTAGGATCTCGTTTTGCAAGTTTTAACCAAACACTCCTCCTTTCAATATTATCTGGCACTTGTATAAACAACTTTTCTGGAGTTTTATTGCTAGTATTTGAACAACTAGATACTAAACACCAACGATATTTCAAATTCATTATGTTTTCACAAAAATAACAAATAATTATTTAATTTTTTACGTGTAATAAGTGCCGATCGTACATACACGACTGATGTTTTTACCAATATAACGTCATCAAAATGGCTGACAGCGTTTTTGCGGGAAATGGAATAAAAAAAAATTTTTAAATTTAATTTTATGGCAAGAAAGCTTGCTTATTTTGGCGAAATATATTAGAAAAATCATCGTTTTGAAGTACTTTTTCAATCATAGCAGAATATTTTATTAAAATAAACAAAATAAATTATTTAAATGTTACCAGTAAAATATAACTTTTTTTTAAATAATAATTGGTGACGTCATTGTAAATCCAATATGGCTGACTGTTAGAGAAGACAAAAAAATGTCAAAAACATAAAAATACAAGCTTTTACTTAATACTTAAACACTAAAAATACAGTTTTTTATTTTAAAAGTAATTTAATTAAAAATATCTAAGTTATAAATCACAAAAAGCTGTTTAGCTGTTTCTTGGCTATCAACTCTTTCCTATACAATAAAAAGATTAAACCAACTTCCACAGATCTAATGTATTTAAAACTTATTTAAATTTAATACAACACAAATTATATATGAACATAATTTTAACATAGGTAAGACAGTCACTTCCTTGTTTACAGTCTTAAAGAATAGGTTTTAATGTTGAATTTTATTATCATTTGTAAGATTTATAGGATGGTTTTTTTCAGAATTAATATATGGAATTAACTTATTTTGAACTTATTTTTTAACAACTTACAAATAGAAAGCACTTTTGACTTTCAAATTTATTTATAAATAAAATATCAGGCAGAGGCATTGTTGAATTAATCATCTATATCAGGAATACCCCAGACCTTAATATCATCTTCACAAGCTGACATCAAATAATTTTTAGTAGGATGATGACTTATAGACACTACAGGCTTGTCACTGTGTTTCAATTTTTGAATACATCCACCCGATATCAAATCCCAATAAAAAATTTCACCACTTGCTGAACCAGAAATAATACAAGTATCTGTATCATTCACAGTATTTTCAAGGGACAAATCTTGACTTTCATGCCCCGAATATGTGTTTAGCAATTCACCAGAACTTTTATCAAACAGCTTAATAGTACTGTCTGCACAACTTATTATAAAGCATTGTTCATCATGAGTAATACTCCCAAAAGTGATCATTGTGCCGATGTAGTCAGTAAACATTTTAGCAACTCTTATATCATATAACCTGACATGGCCATCTACTGATGTAGTTAAAATCTCATGATCAGTCACTTGTACTGATGTTATAGTGTCTTTTGCGTCTTTCAAGATTTGTACTGGTTCTTGTCTACGACTTAATACATCCCAAAAGCATACAGAGTTATCAACTGACCCAGATACAGCAATAGTTGATTGTTCATTAAATTTCACACAAGTTACGGAGCTAGTATGGCTCCTATAGCGACGTAAGGGATTGCCACTAACAACATCCCATAAGATTACAGATTTATCAGAACTACCAGATACAAGTGTGCTGTTATCACATGCACTAGCGACATCTAAAACATAATTAGCATGTCCTCCATAGGTTTTGAGTAATAATTGATTTTTAGGATTCCATAGCTTAATTTTCTTGTCTGCGCCACAAGTCATACAATAGAAGCCATCTCCATTATAACGGACTGCTCTCACGCCTTGCTGATTACAACGGATTGATGCTATTGCTGCCAATTTAGTTGCATCAGACATAATTTGTTTAAACAAACGATATTTAAGTAAGTGATGCTACCAGCTAGTAGCTTTAATATACCAGAAAAGCGTGTGGTTTACCAGTTTTCATTTTATTTATTTATTTATTTATTTATTTATTTTGTTAAAAGGAGAGTGTTGTGATATTTCCTAAAAGTATTCAGGAAGATAATAATAAACACAATATTCTTCTTTTTTTTCGGTAATGGTTTAGAATTACAGAACACTTCTGACTCTTAAAATTCCGCTAAGAAGTATGATGAGTTAGAGCGGTAATTTAAGATTAATTTTAAAATGACATAATAATTATACAATAATAATTAATATAAAAGTATAATATTACTTTGTTAATATTTACTATAAACTAGACTTGTGTAAGTAATGCGAGTAATGCATTACGCGTAATATTACCCGAGCGAGTACTGTATCATCACTCATTACTCGACCGAACCAAACATTACTTATTACTAAAGATGTGTAACTCAGCTCAGAGCCGGTTCAAATATTCAGCTCACAGCAACTTGAGCCGTGAGCTGCGACTCAGTTGCCAGATAAGCGGTTCACAGCTCACCAAACAGCTCACTTGAGTCAATATTACCTAGTATAGTATTATGTGATCTGTGCTATTAGCACAGAGTATATTGCTACATATATCGAACCGCGCTAGCAATAGTCAATTAATAATTATCCAAAATATTAGCTACTTACCATAATAAATTACGTATATTTGTAATATTAATACATACGACATACGATTATGCATACGATTTATTAAAACTGAAAATAATTTATTCAAATAGACTTTTACAAGCACTTTTGAATCGTTAATAATTTTACATTTTAAATTTAATTAAATGTCAGTGTAGTTAGTTTGTATTGTAATAATATACTTATAAAATAATATTAAATTCTAACTTTAAAGATTTAATATAAATAACTAGCTTTCGCCCGCTTGCGTAGTACAGGCTTCTATGGTAATATATATAAATATTATAATATAAAACTATGGTACCTACGTTAATTAAAGTAACGTTAAAAAAGTAAAACAAACTCACTTTAGCATTTAATAATTATATATAAATAATAATAATAAATATAAAAATGCATAAAATTAACATTCCTCTATAATTGTGTAAAAACGAAAATATATCACTATTCACTATAATAACTTCGAAACGCTGCTTTATTACATATTTTATAATTGAGTTACATCATACATGTCATTTGTTTGAACCGCGTCATAACTGAGCTGTAGATCTATAAGTAGTCAAAAGTACCCAATAACAATTGAGCTGAATTGTGAGCCGGTTCGCAGCTCCGGCTCAAGCATATGACTCATGAGCTGAACCGCAGCTCATAAAAAGTCATTGAGTTACACATGCCTACTTATTACGTCAAACATGACGCGAGCGTGATATTCCATCGTTCGGGTTAACTTGGCATCACTCCGTTTTACGAATTTTGAAATAGCAAAGCAATTCGAAATGTATTTATTTTAAAAAGCAATAATTAACACAAAATATATTTATAATAAAAATACAAATAGTTATAAGCAAAAAAATTTATAATTGCTAGAAAAATGATTTTTAAATACTCCAATATTATAAGTTAGGCCAACGATATAAGGTTTTCATTACTAGGTCCTAAGCTGCGCCTGGTCTTCACAAAGGGTCATTCATATTTACAACCTTTAGCTAAACAATACAATTTTGTTTTACTTATTAATTATTTTGCAAGATGCTCAGAAATTTCGCAACTGGTGTTTGTAAAAAGAGTTTTACAATATAAGGGAATAGGGATCCTAAAGAACAAAACCAAGTCTTAAAAGGTATATCGCTATTTACGTACAAATGCCGCAAGTTTAAAATAATTATTTGAGTATGACAAAATGCAAAATTGCAATATATAATAAAAATCTAAATCGTATCAAATAAAAGTCAACATTATAAAATTAATTGTATTAAAATACAATGATAACGCGTGTTATATTCCGAGATAGATCCGTAATGTCTCACGCATGGCAAGGTGGTGCTTAGAGAATTGTACTGTAGCAACACTCGACCGAACGAAACATTACGCATCACTTCAAAGTTCAAAGTTCAAACATTACTCAAGTCATTACTTTAGTTGTAGTTTTTTAAATTTATCCCCAATAGGGAAAGGCAAAGGACTATAGTCCATACAGCCTTCATTACTTTAGTCATGAGCATGACGCGAGCGCAGTGCTGTCAGATGAAAAAATAAGATAATAGTATACCACCTGTAAAAAAGTTGTACATTTGGGAGTTTTAAATAAAAACAATAGTACACATTAAAAATATTGATTTATTGAAAATAGTGGGTCCCGCAGTTTAGCTTGCGCTAAAAGTACAAGTCTTAATCAAATATTTTATAAATTCAACTTGGTTTTTGGATTATATTGCAGATTTATTTTGATTTTTGGTCCCTGCAATTTGAATGCTTTACAGCAATCATGAACCATGATTAAAATTTATCCCTAATAGGGAAAGGCAAAGGACTGTAAGGTTAATATACTTATTACAGACAGTGAATACCCACAATTTACATAAAAAAGAATATTTAATTCCTAAAATACTATTAAAAAAGAATAATAGAATAATGTGTTCTAAACTCTTAAATCATATTTCCGTACTTTCAATTATCAAATGATGCGTAATGATTTCTCATAGATGGCGTTATTAATATTTTTATAATTTAATTTTAGTAAGTGTTAATTGTATTTTGCTAAAATATTTAATATCTATAATATACTAGCGATTTAGCGCGAGCGAAGCTGCGGGTTCCGCTAGTTCTACAATATATTTTACTATGCCATGAAATGTATGCCGCTAAGTACGCAAACATGCCGCAAGTGAATAGAAATCATTTGACTAGAACTGAAATGCAAAATTGCAATCTATTCTAAAATATTCTTTACTTACATTATGAGTTAAAGTTTCGAACTTTGTGTATCTGTCTGTTCGTTTGTAGGGGGGTTATTTTCGGCAAAACTGATCTGATCATGAAAACTCTTTCACTAACAGACAGCTACACTATTCAGGAGTAATTGTGAGAAGTGTATTATTGGCTATATTGTATTTTCAAAAATATCCCATTTTAGGGATCCCTACCTTAAATGTATCCCCAAGGTATCAAAATGCTGCATATAAAATGAAAACTGTTGACGAAATACATAATATCAAGCACTATTTTATATATTAAAATTTTATATTACAATACTTACTTATGATTACTCACAAAAAATTCTGCGATGGCACATGCCTTTATTATAACAATTTTTTTTTAAATTATTAAGTTCAAATACGTGTTGAATAGACCAACACCTAAGCCTTGTATATTTTGGTGATATTGGTATCATGATATTAATCCTTATCCAATTTGTAAACTCCACTTTAAATTATTCGTATCGGATGTTTAATGAGTATAAAAATTAGTATAAAATTCTTTAAGACCAACTTTTTCAGTCGCTGACTTAACCTTATATAGATGTATGGCTTTATAAATAAAGAATAATAAAAAAAACTTTTTCAGGCTTTTAAAAAATACTAATTCACGTATTCATAGTAAATAATAATTAATTCAAAATTAAAAATAAAAACTTTAATTATTCATTATATATTTTAATATTATAATGAACTTTATCAAGTATATATGTATAATATATATAATACAGTGGACCCAAAGTCGCAGTCCTTAGAACGCGGTCGGAACCGCGGATACTGCTAGTATAAAAGTATGTTGTAAATTAGTTTTTGTTTCTTTTTCGACGAAAAAATAATAATAATTTATATTGGTTAACTTACGACAGTAAAATTATAAATACAATATTAAAAAAATTCTATACATAAATAATAATCTTAATCATATCAAATCAAATCAAATCAAAATATTCTTTATTCAAATAGACTTTTACAAGCTCTTTTGAATCGTCATTTTTACATTATCAAAATTAAAAGTCAGTCTGTAAGTCTGTGAGTAAACTACCAACGGCTCGGAAAGCTGTTCTGCTGAGAAGAACCGGCGAGAAACTCAACAGTTGCTCTTTTCAAAAAAATATTTGGTAACAATATTGTATTACAATTTATCTATTTATCCTACGTGAGACACAACCAGTCGCTAATCCCACACATTTACATCCACCAGGTATTCCGCTATAGTGTAATAAGCTTTATTCAACAACGTACTTTTAATTTTTGATTTAAATTGCCTCAAAGGCAAGTTCAATATGGACTGTGGAATTTTATTATACATGCGTACACCTTGCCCCATAAACGATCTGTTCACCTTTTGTAGGCGAAAACTGGGTGTTACAAGTTTATCCTTATTTCTTGTATTTATACTGTGTTTGTCGCTGTGCTTTGAATAGCAATTAATATTTTGCCGAACAAACATAATGTTACAATATATATATTGCGAAGCAACCGTAAGAATTCCTATTTCTTTAAAAAGTCCGCAGAGAGTATCACGAGCGCTTATGTTATAAATAGCCCGAATGGCCCTTTTTTGTAGAATAAAAATCGATTTAATGTCCGCTGCATTACCCCACAACAAAATACCATAAGATAAAATGCTATGGAAATAACTGAAGTAAACAAGTCTGGCAGTATCAATGTCCGTTAGCTGCTTGACTTTTCTAACAGCGAAAACAGCTGAGCTCAGTCTACTCGCAAGAGACTAGAAATGGGGACCCCATTGCAGGCCCGAATCTAATGTCAATCCCAAGAAGACCGTGGAATCTACCGTATTTAATGTGTCGTTATTGAGATACAAATTCAAATTCTGTCTTTTTACATTAGGTAATAAAAACTGCATATATTTTGTCTTCTTGGCATTTAAAGCCAGATTATTAATGTTAAACCAGTGAAGCATATGCGATAATGCACTGTTTAGTTCGTCGTAATTATTTGACTTTCTATCAACTTTAAAAATTAAGGAGGTATCATCCGCAAAGAGTACAATATCACACAATTTATCGGCATAAAACGGGAGATCATTAATATAAACTAAAAACAAAAATGGACCTAGGATAGATCCTTGCGGAACACCCATTCTAAGAGGAGAACCAGAAGAGTTGACGTTATTTACTGCGACCTTCTGAACTCTATCAGTAAGATAAGAAGCAAGTAGATCGAGAGCAATACCACGAACACCGTAATGAGCAAATTTAAGCAAAAGAGTTTCATGTTTCACACAATCAAAAGCTTTAGACAAATCACAGAAAACTCCAATTGCATTCTGTGATTTTTCCCAAGCGTCATAAATATGTCTAAGAAGCGCAGTCCCCGCATCGGCTGTAGATCTGCCTTTAGTAAAACCATACTGTTCACTATGGAAAATATTATTTGCGTTAAAATGAGTCAGAAGTTGACTTAAAATAAGTTTCTCAAAGATTTTACTCATACATGGCAATATAAAAATAGGTCTATAATTGCCAGGGTCATTTTTTTCACCATCTTTAAAAAGAGGTATTATTTTACTAATTTTCATAAGATCAGGGAATATTCCAGTATCTACGCATTTATTGAATATAAGAGACAATTGTGGTGCAATGTTTGTTATTATTGTATTAAGTAATTTAACAGACATGCCCCAAAAATCACCAGTTTTTTTAAGATTTATAGTTTTAAATATTTTAATTATTTCATTCGCATCTACATATGAAAATTTAAATTGGTGATCACAGTGAGGAGTATGACTTTTTAAAGAAATTATTGCATCTGAAGAAGAGGATTTTAAAGAAGATGTGACCTTTTTAGGGATTTTAGAAAAATAACTTTCAAATGAATTTGCAACATCTTCATTGGAACTCACTGTAGCATTATTGATTAACAATTGGATAGGTTCACTAGCGGGCTTAGATCTGCCAGTCGTACGAGTAATCACGTCCCAAGTGGCTTTAATTTTATTGTCAGAGTTTAAAATTTTATTTCTAATATATATAGACTTAGCCTGCTGACAAACTTTTTTAAAAATTTTTGAATAAGCTCTTACCCGAGTATAGAACGTTGGGTCATGATTCCACTGCTTCATACTATATAGTTCATACAAATTGTCTCTACTACGGTATATGCCGACTGTCGCCCAGTCGCTAAATTTCATTTTAGGGTTCTTAATTACAGTGCGCTTTTTGAATACGTCATTGAACGAGTCTAAGAGTATATTAAATACTTTATTATAATATGAGTTGGGACTATCTACTGCCATGTCCACTTGAAGTAATTGTTGCATAACATTCTCTTTAAAAATGTTAATTTTATAATGAGTGACCGGTCTACATTTTATATTTTGCTTAGAGTTAACAATATTACTAGTTATTGAAATTTTTTGACCCAAGTGGTCTGAACTTAAATTTCCTATTATTAATTTATCGAGAACTTCCCCATGACAGAACACATTATCAATACACGTGGAGGAAGAATTTGTCACTCTAGTTAGTTCGCAGAAGACATTACTTAAGTCGTATGATCTGAATAGACTTAAAAGGCGATTACTGTGCTGCGTTACTTGAAGTATATCGACATTAAAATCCCCGCATACAATTATTGATTTACTACTTGTACATACATTTCTAAGGATATCGTCCATCTTATTTTCAAATATATCAAAGTCACCCGAAGGGGGCCGGTACACGCATAATATAACATACTGTTGAGTCTCAACGCAGGATTGTTCTATAGAACGCTCGACAGAGAGTGCCACTATGTCCTGTCGGCCCTTGCAAACTACATCATTTCTAACTAATACAAGAGAGCCACCGCGAGTAGCGTTCACTCTAACAAACGAACTTGACAATGTAAAATTTTCAATATTTAAAATATTACAATCTTTTTTGAGCCATGGTTCAGTTAGGCATATCACATGAATATTATCTTTCACAAGGTAAAGTTCTAGTTCTAGTTCTTTGCCACCTAAGCCTTGTATATTTTGATGAACAATATTTAATCTATTAGACTTAGGCATTGTCTTGATATTTAGTTTAAACTAGAACTAGCAATTTCTACACAAACATTATTTTGATGTAGTAAATTATTATTAATAGTAACAATGTTCTGAGTTGTACAATGTACAACTGGGTTTTGTATATTATAAGCTACTAAAGTAGCAAGTTTTTTCCTATAATACAAAGGCAGATACAAAGTATCCCTTGTCACCTTAAGACTAGAATAATTAATAAATTTATTAATGTCAAAATAAAAGAATGCGTCACTATGACGGTGAGTTGTATTATAAATAGCCATATTAAGGCTATATATGTACTTATTTTGTTCATCAGTAAGGGAAGAGGAATAAGGAAACGAGCAAATAATAAATTTGCACTTAGTCCTATTGTGTAAATTAAGTAAATTTTCTATACTGTTTATAACATCCTGTTTCCTTACAGATGAACTATCCCCTTGGAGAAGTACTATAGTATATATATACTATCTACACACAATTCCATTGAGGATATTTTTCTAATATTATACTGGAAACTGGCACCAGGTGAACATATATTTTGTACATTATTAATGTGTTTTCCAAGCAAAGCGCCAAAGCCTTGGCCTATTTTATCAGACACAACAATTACATTACCATGGACCGCGGTACTGGAGGAAATATCTATGCTATAATTACTGTTACATTTTACACTATTCATTTGCTTTTGCTCATTTTGTATAACCGAGACATCTTCACCTACAGAATTACTTTGAATATTTTTATCTTCTGATTTTGGTGTGTTACAGTCACACATATGTTTATTAGTAAATGATTCAAATCTTTCATAATTATAATTACAAAGTTCAACTAAATTAGTTGCAGCAAGAATGTGCTCCTGTATCTGTTTTTGTGAGCACTCATACTTTGTGGTAATTGAATTTAATTCACAAGTTAAATTGTCAATTTCTACCTGTAGTTGTAGTGTGTCTCGCTCATACAAAGACCTACTTTCACTGAATTTTATTTTATACTTTTTTATTTTATTTATTAACTTTAAGCGTTCACTCCTCAATTCACAAATATGTTTAGAAGAATATTTATTATTAATTAATTTCTTTGACTTTTTAATAAATTTATTCAATCTAATATACTTTTTTAATTTATTATAGGTTGAGAAGTGAATAGAGTCTTTATTACAAGAGTCATCATCTTTGGTTAGGTCTATTATGATTTGTGGTTTACATTCCACCAGCTCTGTATATAAAGATTGAGTTTTCATCGACTGATGTGACAATTTAAACTCCTCGAGCTGGAGTATAATACTTTTAGATTCCTCTAAACTTATTTCAAGTTGGGTGATTCGACTTAAAGCTTTCTCATGTTCATCACTGCACTGGCTGAATGTGTTCACAATTTCACTCAAACGGTCTCGCTGTGATACTACTTCTAAATAATTGTCATGTAACTGAGCAAGTTCATTTTTTAAATCTGATTTTTTTTTAATTATTTGCTGAATTTCCTCCTCACTGTCCTCACGTTCTTGCAGAAGCTGTTTGCAAAGGTCCTGAGAAGATTTTAATTCTTTTAAGGTAGTGTTCAATTTGAATTCCAGATCTTTAACCGCAGCCTTGCGGGTGATTATTGATTTTTCCATTGCTAATTTTCTGAAATTAAGTATGGGAAGTGAGATACTGAGGATATAAGAAAGATATGAGAATTATGGATGAATGTTGAAAAGTGCAAATATACATATAAATAATATTAATAGTTAGGGAAGTAAGACAACAAAGGGAAAGTTCTAAGAGAATTAAGCAATGATTCTTTATGTATAACATTAATTTACAAAACATAAGCTTACAATTTAAATAGAAAGGCACAAGACTGTTTTATCAATGCTTGTAATTATGTATGTATTATGTGCTTTAGCAGTATTCTAAGGAAGTTAAAAGTTAAACTAATATTTAAACTTATAAGCTATTAATCAAATAAAAAGTTAACATTTTAAATTTAAAAATTAATTGTATTCAAATATAACAAAGCCGTGCCGTCCGGTCTTAGAATGTGGACGGAGCCGCGGGTACTACTAGTATACGTTGTTAGTTTTTGCTGCATACATTATTGTAAACATAGCTATATGAAAATAATTTAAGTAAATTAGGTTACGACGGTAAATTTTTAAATACAATATTTAAATATAAAAAGTAATAAAAATATAACAATAATCTTACTCACAAAAAGTTAACATTTTAGTTTTAAATTAAAATCAATAAAAACGTGTGTGATATTCATCATATTATTACATGAGATAGATCAGTACTACTATTATGACAGTACGCGGGTAATATTACCTCTTCGTATCACGCATGGCAAGTAATGTTTCGAGTAATGAAGTGATGTGATATTACTCGGTGCGTAATGTAATGCCATATTTCATTACTTCATAAAGCACTGTTTTGCGCATGTCTACTATAAACAAATTTACAGGCACGTTTTTGACATTTTACTACTCTGTCAATATACTCTATATCTGTGACGTGAGACGTCATTAAACATAGCCAATCAAAATAATTTTCAGTCACGTGAAACTTTATTAATAATTAATTTAGCTTCTTATAACATATAGTATCTCTTTTAAAACAAATCATTTAATAATTCAGTATCTTTACATTGTGAAACCTGATCTATATTTTTTTTATTTATAATACAGGAATTTGCAAATGGCAACCCATTTTTAACTGTCCATTGTCACAGTGGGGTATTGCTTGTCATTAGGCATGTGTAACTCAATGACTTTTTATGAGCTGCGGTTCAGCTCATGAGTCATATGCTTGAGCCGGAGCTGCGAACCGGCTCACAATTCAGCTCAATTGTTATTGGGTACTTTTGACTACTTATAGATCTACAGCTCAGTTATGACGCGGTTCAAACAAATGACATGTATGATGTAACTCAATTATAAAATATGTAATAAAGCAGCGTTTCGAAGTTATTATAGTGAATAGTGATATATTTTCGTTTTTACACAATTATAGAGGAATGTTAATTTTATGCATTTTTATATTTATTATTATTATTTATATATAATTATTAAATGCTAAAGTGAGTTTGTTTTACTTTTTTAACGTTACTTTAATTAACGTAGGTACCATAGTTTTATATTATAATATTTATATATATTACCATAGAAGCCTGTACTACGCAAGCGGGCGAAAGCTAGTTATTTATATTAAATCTTTAAAGTTAGAATTTAATATTATTTTATAAGTATATTATTACAATACAAACTAACTACACTGACATTTAATTAAATTTAAAATGTAAAATTATTAACGATTCAAAAGTGCTTGTAAAAGTCTATTTGAATAAATTATTTTCAGTTTTAATAAATCGTATGCATAATCGTATGTCGTATGTATTAATATTACAAATATACGTAATTTATTATGGTAAGTAGCTAATATTTTGGATAATTATTAATTGACTATTGCTAGCGCGGTTCGATATATGTAGCAATATACTCTGTGCTAATAGCACAGATCACATAATACTATACTAGGTAATATTGACTCAAGTGAGCTGTTTGGTGAGCTGTGAACCGCTTATCTGGCAACTGAGTCGCAGCTCACGGCTCAAGTTGCTGTGAGCTGAATATTTGAACCGGCTCTGAGCTGAGTTACACATCTTTACTTGTCATCATTAAGTTTTTAACATATTGTTTACAATCTTTTGTATAAACACACAAAAAAAACTACATAAATAATAAAAAAAACGGTGCCAATCTATTGAAATGTATTAATTATAATTAAATAATAAAAAGTTGTGTGTGTTTTAGTGACTGAATATGGATGTAGCATAGCCAATTTTCAATTATTATAATTTGGTTTGATGACAACATGTAAGTAGATCTTATAAGGAAATGTAATTTTGCTTAGAATTTTATCTTTTTTTACATTATTAACTATTGCATAATATACTTAACTAATCAAAATTCTTTTTAGTCCAGTTTTGTGCATTTTTAAAGATTGCTCAACAGTTTTCAATGAAATGACTAATTTTATGTGTGAATATTTTGTATATTGTCCTTGAATGTCTAATAATTAAAGTAAATGTGTGTCATATAATAAAATATGATATATAAACATATCATATCTAATTAAATTAGACATACAAAATGAACTGAACTCAATGAGAAAAAAAAATCAGATATTACAATAATGTTAGTTGAATTAAATTTTAATTCAACTTAAATATGTGATACTGATAAGCAAAATTGAATGATGTTTTTGAAATTCAATTAAAAACTATATTGTGCTTAATTATAAACAGAAGCGATTATGATTATAATAATGGAATGAAAATCCTCATTCTTCATTGCTTTTTGTCCTACTTTTACCTATTTATAAACACTGTTGATTTTAATTATTATACTATATAATTATGTTGATATAATGTATATAAAAAACAAAACCTCTATAAAATATATAAAATGGCACATAATATAAAAGACAGCACTTACAAATTAAATATGTTTAATTCTAGAGTAAAAAATGGCAACACAAAAAATGGAATCCAAACGAATACAATTAGACAATCGTCCAAGAGACGATATGAATAATGAAGTGTCATCAACATCAAGCGAAGAAAATGCACATCCAGTTACAAAGTACAATAATTTTTATCAGTCAAGATATATAGAAAGTACTCAATCAGACAACGAAACTGTGGAATCGCCACGACAAAAAAATAAAAATCATTATAAATCTATGGGGAACATTCACGATTACCAAAACAGAAGACAAAATAGCATAACAAATGTAGATGTGCATCTCCATTCATCTGAAATAAAGAAATTTGAAGCTCTCCGAATACCAATAGTTGGGTATGAAGTTATGGAAGAAAGGGCCCGGTTTACAATATACAAGTTAAAAGTAGAAGATGACAAAAGAGACCAGTCCTGGCTTGTTTTTAGGAGATACACAGATTTTGTGAGATTATATAACAGAATAAAGGCTGAGCAGCCAAATGTGTTGCTACCTTTGCCTGGAAAGCGCTGGTTTCGGGATAATTTTGAACCGGCTTTTCTAGAAGAAAGAGTAAGAGGTTTGCAAGTGTTCGTAAATGCTATTTTAGGTAAGTTACCAAATCATCCTATTGTGAGAGAATTTTTCTGCTTAGACGATCCCCCACAAGTTCTAAGTTATCAGCCAGAAGTTCAGGCTGTTTATGGAGCATTAGAAGATTCGATAACAACGTTAAAAGTGCAATTGAAACAAAAAGATGCAACGATTATGCATTTGCAAAAGCGTGTAGCTCTTTTGGAAGATCAAATAAAAAATTGTCCAACATGTAGTACAAATAAATCAGCGAATTTTTGAAGTTTTTGTACAAAATAGTATGTTTAACGGAAGGATATTTTTATGTGTTAACTAATTTGGTGGTTTTAAAGCATTTACATATATATGTAAAGTTTTTTTAGATTTTTAAATGTTTATCTCTTCAATTGTTAGATATGTATTGCAGTGTTGTAACAATACTAAAAAATATGTATATCTAATATATTCTATATATGAATATTAACCTAGGGACCGCATTTACAAGAAAATAATTATAATTTAATACTTCCAATACCATTTTAAGTACAAAAAACAGTGATGAGTGAACTGTTTCATAGATAATAAATATATAGATTAGGCAATATCAAAGTTGCCATTTAAAGATATAGAGATGTCTCTCTCTTTTTACAAAGTATTAAAAACATTTAATAAGAAAACAAGATCTTTTACCTATATTTAAATCTAATTTCATTAAATACTAGTTAAAGCCCTACAATAAATGATGTTAGTACACCATATTAGTGACTTACCCTCGGCTCAGTCTTATGCTTCTAGGTTTCTAACAACATTATGTGCTTAATCGAGCTTACAACTTTATTAAAGTCCGTCCAGCTAGTTCAGTGTGAATAATTCTTTGTTGTTATACTTTCTTAGGTTTACGCGAATATTTGACATTATAAATGAAACTATCTTTTCGGATTTTGTCGTGGATTTATTTTGAGTTTTGGTTCCCGACGTTTCGAATGCTTTACAGCAACCATTTGTAATGAAAAGATAGTTTCAATTGTAATTCTTTTTGTGGTTTTGTAAAAAATAGGAAAAACAAAAAAAAAAAAAAGAAAACAGCTGGGAAATCGAAAGTTTAATAACTATTAAAACATGGTTCGAACGTGAGAGAGGCGAGAGGTAAGTCGCTAGTAATGTACATAGAGTCAAAGGCTAAACAGTTTTCTCTTATCTAACTGATTTTCTTTTTTTTTCGTTTAGTATTGACAATCTTTAGTATCAATTTAAAATAAAAAAAATCTAATTGATTTTTTGTCACTGGTAATACTAGTAATATTTTTTTTAAACAGAAAACAATTAATTTGGTGTATCAAATTATTATTTAGTGATTTTTTCTTTTGTACTCTATTATCTTTGGAAAAGTTGGTGCGAAAATAATAATGTTATTATTATTAAATGGCAGTTAACTAATGTAAGGTACAAAATATTATATTGTAATAAAAACTTTTTTTAAATCAAACAATGTTCAAAGATATTAATAAATACTTTGATAAATTTCTACATTCAATAATTAATTATATGAATTTTTGTATATTGATATAATTAGATAACTAATTATAAAATTATATAATGTATTGTTTGGAATTACAAACTAAAGTATTAAAATTTGGTGCATATTCCTGAAAATTTAAATTTTTTATGTTATTACAGTTTTGATACAAATTGTACAAAATATTAGTTATTTTTTAAATAAATATGTTAACTTCATTATTAATTCGAAGTTACGCTGATTTTAAGAATTCAACCAATTTAAAAAATAATAATTAAAATTAATGTTTTTTTTTAATATTTAGTGATTATACTCATTAATTATTTCATTTAATTATAAATTAATTTACATTAAAATAATATGTAGGTGCTAAAATGTCACGATTGTAATAGCATTTAATTTTATGAAAACCACCATTTTGTATTTTAAGACCTCATTTTATAATAAATAACTTATGTGATGTTTAGAAAATTAATGGCAAGCTGTGTTTGTATGTTTAATATGTTAATGTTTATACGAAAGAAATGACTAAATTAATAATTTTTAATAATAATTATGGAGTGTAAAGTTATAAGGAGTGGAATCATATGTGGGAAACGAGTTGAAATAAATCTGTAAGGCGGAAAATAATAATAAAAACCTACCAGAATGGTGCCGCCATACGTAAATCTACGACTTGAACAACGGTCTTAAACACAAGTCTTGCAACAGTAGTGGAAGTACGTCAGTTCATGGTTACGCTGTACTTTTCTATTTATAACCACCAGAAGTATTGCGGTAGATGGGTGTAAATAAAGATCGCGCTTGTCACTCAACCGCACCCATCGATAGCAACTACCGAAAAGTTATGATCATAACCACTTACCACTGAAATTGATGTTCGTTCTAAGAAACAGGTCTTTTTAAGACCGCGATATCAACAGAGCTGAATGCCTCCAGCGGGACTCGAACTCGCGAACGCTGGCACAGCAAGTTAGTTATAAATTATTTTTGGTGCTTTTTTTAAATGTATCTTAAGCGATTGAAGCTCCTCCCTTATTGGACGCGGTTTTTATGGACATACGTTTAGTACTCCTTATACCTCTACTCTTCATAAAAATAATCTGCTGAATCGATTTAGATAGAATTTGATAGAGAGCAAGTTATAATGTAAGTTTAGGTCACATTTGCAATGCAATGACCATTTTAACCACTGTGGTTTTTAACGTATTTCGGAATACAATGTATTCCTTAAATATTTTTCAAATGTTTATGTTATATGGTTCTGTGAAAGGTCTAAAAAGAAGGCCTAGCAACAAGAGTAGTGTGGGTACGTTGGCTTATCGTGACAATAGTTTCCATTTACCGCTGTGGCGTGACGATAGACTGGGGTGCTGTGCAACAAAGATAGAGTATTATTCTGTCTCTTTTTATCCCACGTAATGCAAGCGTACTAAACCCTCAAATCAAATAAATCAAATTTATTTCGTATTTCATAAATACAATTTAATTGTAACTTAAACGGCGTGCACTGTGCACACTGTCTCTTACTACTGTAATTGGGGTCACTGAAGTTTAAACAATGTGAAGTAGGAACAAAGGTTTTTTACACATGAATAATCATAAATAGACGTTTATTGACCCGTATTTGCAAACAAAATATAAAAAAATACGATAGGGGGCTAACTTAAGGGCACATTTATAATATGTATGTATTTAAATTTTATATTTATGTGTAGTATATCAACTATCTGGTATCCGTAACACAAGCCTCGTAGCTTACCACGGAACTAGATAGTGCTGTTGTAAAAATGTCCCAACATAATTTTTAAAATATTTTTCTTTAAATAAATAAATGAAGTACTAACAAATGTTTATAGTGAACAAAAAAGAACAAACGACAAACTAACGAAGTAATAAAAAAAACTTCAAAAATTAAAAAAAAAACAAAATCCTGGGGGGCTAACTTCAGTGACCCCTGAAATTTAGCTTGTTGCTAGACCTGTTTTATTCGACTGTGGTTCTGTTTTTTTATATTGACATTGACATTAAGATTTTTTATCTGTATATTGTTGTAGATTAAAAATGGCATGTTAGATAATTTTATAATAATTGTATTACAGCAATAAAGTGCCTTATAAATAAATGATTATTATATTATTTTGTTAATTGTTCATACTGTGTGTAATTGTTTTTAAAATATTCTAAAAAGAAAGAAATAATGCGCCCATAAATCAAATTAAGCCATCTGAGCCTCTAGTACGAGTTTACAAATTACACAAACGATGATAGTTTTCGTGAGCTCGATGAACTATATGGTTTTCGATGTAATCGGTAGTACGAGTTAATGTTTTCGAATATAGTTTACTCGAATTCGACCAACGAGTAGCTCGATTGAACGAAGTTCACTTTATTCACTTCATCTCTTTTACATACCGGCAAACTAAAAGAGACAAAAATACTTCGTCGAAATGTATAAATTGACGTTTTGGATGAAGTAAGTTTCGAATTTCGAAATTTAGTTTGTAGTTTGTTTTTGTACTTTGGAGTTTGGAGTAAAAGTGTTCGTTTTTGAATATTGATTATTGTCCACGATGATGAGAACCATCGCGTCGCAGTTTGAAGTGATGGTGGACTTTATGGAGAGGTACGTAACAATCTTTTCTAAATATAGTCTACCAAGATGAGTTAGAGAGTTTGTTTTAATTATATACAAATATGTTTTAGAAACGGCGACTTAAACAAACGACCGATATAATATAAATGGCCTTAGATAAATGGCTAGAGTTGAGCAATGCCCTCAACTTAGATACGACGGGGACTTCCAAGCCGATCGAAAAATGGAAAAAGGTAACTTTCACCCAACTTACACGCACGATGTATGCTTATCTATTCGATCCAAAAATATTGGGTTACATTACCTAATAGTGTTTGTTTGATATGCACTAATTTAGTTTATTATGCATGTATGCGTTTTGTATTGTTTTTTACACACACCACACAAAGGTGTGGAGTGACCTAAAAAACAATACAAAGCGGAGGGCTTCTAAAACCCAACCAAGCTGCAGGTGGCACAGGTGGTGGTGGTGGGCCAGCTTCAAATTAATTTTCACCCAACTTACATGCATGATGCATGCAGCATGCTGCATTCATTCCCAAGCATACCTTTGTTTGAAAGTTGTGTATCCTGCTTAACTACGATCCAAAAACATTGGGTTACATTACCTAATAGTATTTGTTTGATATGTATTAATTTAGCTTATTTTGCATATAAAGGTGTGGAGTGATCTCAAAAATAATACAAGAAGTTGGCTTAGAAGTAATTATTTTATATGAATACCATTTTTCCCATTGAGACATAATGTAGGAAAGAAATTAAATTCCACATGCTACAAGACACTGCTTGCTTAGACAACATACTACTTATCTTATCATATATGTATATTTGTTTTTTCTTGTTTTTTTTGTTTTTTTCTTGACTATACAAACTTATCTTGTCATATATATTTGTTTTATATAATTAATATACAAAATATACCCATGTACATAATCACATACATAAGATTACCGTGGCTAGGATTCCTTGTGTAAATACTTAGTAGGACCACTTACATTTGTGTTGTCTTTGTACCTATTATATTTTAAATATTATGTTTTTAATTATATTTGTTTAATCTTTCAGGTTGGATCACCTGAGCCACCCTCAGCATCAAATTTGGGCCTTCTGCCAGTAGCCATATCACCCACACAAATCCAGGAGGTTGTCAAAGTTAATTGCAGTTAGTTTCTTTTGCTATTTTATATCAAATACAAAACTGTGCTTTTACATAGTAAAAGCCAATGAATGATGATAGCAACATAAACATAATGAGTCTAGGTTTTAATAATAATTCATTAATCTGTTTTAGTAATTTATTCCCTAGTAACCATGTGTTTTTTTTCAGTTATTGAAGAGTGGAACAAGCCTGGTGATGGTGGCCAATTTGGAAGCACTTTCGAGGCAGAAATGGTGGATGTTAGTGCCACTTCCCCCACACCACACCATGCTAAAAGTCCTCAACGGCACACGGAACCGCGTCGCGCGATCCGTGGGCGCCGCCGCTTGATTCATTCGCCGGCACCAGCGCCCCCGCATAGTGCTCGTCGTGCTCCTCGGAGACATTTTAATGCCACCAAGCAGTTTTTGAACAGCGACGAGCACTGGCGGAATTTGGCAACAGATTTTGTCACCGAGAGAGAGACAGCAGCAGTCTCAGTGGCAAACTCTGTTTGCCAAATTAATTAATGTACTTGAAACTATAGCAAATAAAATAAATAGTAAATAGGAGACCCTGTTTTATTTACTATTTATTTTGTTTGCTATATAGGTATGTACAAGTGCATATTAAAGGGATTATATATTTGGCTGTAACCTTTTAGAATACAAATTAAAGCTAAACACTAAATAAAATTAAAGAGACTAATTTAATAGAAAATAGAATTATAGAATTAAAACAGCATTTATAGGTCACAAACATTTATTACAGTAATTACTTACTATTTATAACTAAAAGTTAATACTTTCTTAGGTTTACGCGAATATTTGACATTCGTCTCAGAGGCTTATATACTTGTTACTCACAATGCCTACCCACAATTTAAAAAAACTTCAAAGTACCTTATAAAGTTATATATTTTAATTCTAAACATTTTAATTTAAATTTAAAAATATATTATAAGTATAGCAATATTATTATAATTATTACAGTTTTTTATAATATTTGTTATTTAATAATATTGTGGTGTTGCTATTATTTCAATATGTATTAAAACATTCAAGAATTTCAAGAAAACAGTATTAAGTACATAGTATTTAACAATTTCATTTATTTCTCTCTGAAATGCTTGTACAAATGTATAATTAATGTGTTAGATTCGAATAGCTGTCAATTTTACATATAAACAATCATCATCACACATTGTAAAACTGGCTGTTACAGTATATTGTGTAATAATATAGAAATTCAAAATATAAATTGTTTTATTTATTAATTTAATTATTTTAATACATTTTTCCAAATGTATGTTTAAAATTAACAATAAAAAAACAGGTATAAATAATAATTAGAAATGAAATCAAAATATTCTTTATTCAAATACTTTTACAAGCACTTTTGAATCATCATTTTTACATTATTTATTCATTTTTATAATGATTAACTGTAGGGTTCTTTTACCCTATTTATAATTTATGTTATGTAAATTACAGTCAATCCTAAAATTAATGGAAAGAAAACAAAATATGTGTATGTCATTTTGAATAAATAGAATCTATTGTAATTTTTATTTTATTTTATCATAGATTACCTATTGTTTGCTCCAATAATCCAAAATCCAGTGCTATGTTGTGCAACACACTACATGCTAAGATAATTTGTGCACAATTTTCCGGCTTGTAGTGGAGCACCATATCCTTGCACACACATCCACAGACACCATTTGAACATTCAAAGAATGGTAATGTTTTCTACAGTAATACAGATGTTCCTGATTTTTATTTGGCTTTAAAATCCTAAAGTGGCAGCCATCTATACACCTTCCAGGAACAACTCCAGGAATGCCACATTTGTTGTAGAAACTAGAAGATAAAAAAATATATAATTCATTAGAACATTACATAGGAGTGGAAACAAATGTTTTACCATTTTCATGCACATAGAAGTTATAATTTAATTAATGAAGATTATGCTGTGGGCTGTAACCTTAATATCTTTGTTTATAATATATACATATTATATGATGATTATAAGGATGAAAGATTATAAAGTACTAACTTTTGCTTTACAAGTTCTCTAGATGCTGGTGTGTTGGGGAATCGCCATTGTAACTTGATGAATGTAATTGCCTCTCAACCACTCTCTGTAGTCCCCATTTGCGTAAAATAACAAAGCACTTAGTACCTAAAAATATAAAATAATTTTATTAAAGAAGTATCTACTTAGATAAGCACCTAGGTTGGTGGATAAATAGCGGTTATAATAGGTACCTTCATAATCATATAAGTACATACGATAAACCTTACCCAATGCGCGAATACGGATGTGAAATAAAATATCTAAGTAGTAGGTACTTACTTAGTCTCCAATGAGATTCTTTGTGAACTCCTAAGATTTGTATTTTCCCTTGGTCTCCAAGAGAAACACAAATCCCTCCTTGGTTAGCCGATACCGCTTTTTATCTTCATTCATCTTTTAATTCACATTTAATCTTCGCCTTGTTAGCTCCTATCGCTCCTCATCATGGTCAGCCTCCACAGGACGCAAGATAACATAATTTTCGCTAACATAATTAATATTCAAAGTCCAAAGATATTCGCAAAAACAAAGATGGTCGCAAGCTCTCGCCTTATATATATAGCAATATACTCTAGGCTCTCGTCTCTCACTGAGATTTACTTGGTGAGTGCTAAAACGAAAAAAGTTTTCGAATTCGACAAAGTTTACTATCGGTATCTTGTCAAAGTGGCAACTCGTACTGCCAAAATGCAATAATACGCTCGAAAACTTTCATCGAGTTCGTTAACTATGATTCGATTGAACTCATACTGCCGATTTAGTTCCACCACGTTTTCGCTAGGGGCGCTGTACGTAAATGTATGGAAGAAAACGAAACTACATATCGAGTTCGAGAACTGTCAAAAACTCGTACTAGAGGCTCTGGTCTGAGCTATCTAGGTCAGTATTGTCATAATTAAAAAATCTTTAAAAGAAATTGAAATAATTCAATAAATAATTTATTATAATTAAACATAACATGATCTCTTTATAAATTACTCTATATAAGGCAAAGGTCTACATGGACTTAATAAAAAAGAAATATCTAACACATATCATACATATAAATAAAATTGGAGTGTCTTTTAATTTTAAATTAACAGCTTTTCACTAAATGCATATGAAAGTATATTATACGATACTAATACTTATTATATTAATTTTTAAATTTTTTTTTGTCTGTCTGTTTGTTCCGGCTAATCTCTGAAACGGCTGGACTTTTGATGTGACTTTCATTCGCAGATAGCTAATGTTATAAGGAGGTTAAGGTTACTTTTATTTTAGAAATTTTATTGAATTTAATTACGGGACGGATTTTTGTTCTACAAACTTTAAATTTGGCAGAGAGCTAGTACATTGTAATAGAATTCTAACTTAGTTAAATCTATACATTGAAAATTTAATTTTTGTTTGGCTCAGTTTGTAGTGACCCTACTTTCTGCGCCAGCGGTCGCGGGTTCGAGTCCCGCTGGGGGCATTCATTTGTTGAACACTATCGTTTATACTCCAGTCATGGGTGTTTATATTTATAATATGTATGTATTTAAAAATTATATATGTAGTATATCAGCTATCTGGTATCCGTAACACAAGCATCGTAGCTTACAACGGAACTAGATGGTGCTGTTGTAAGAATGTCCCAACATATTAATAAAAAAAAGTAATTAGTAATTATTTACGATACAGATGCCGACTCTATAGTTTTTAGATTTTTCTGTCTGACCGCATCACGAGAAAACTATAAATAGATTTTGATGAAACTTGATATGATGATAGCTGGTTACCCGGGTCAATACATAGCATACTTTGTACTGCGGGGAAATATATCATTTCCATTCATCGTATCAAATTAAAAATATTTCTAACTTTGCTTATTAAATTTATTTAAAATCTAAATTTAAATATATAACCATAAATCTCACATGTACATACTATTCACTATTCACCGAAGCACCATTAATCAATGTTAACATAATGCAGAAATCCCATACAAAATGTCACCGTAAAATTGTTAATTCCGTTAGATTATAATCTATCTCGCGAAATTGTAAACTATTGAAATTTTATAAACCGTAACTTCTTACAATTTAACGCATAATTCGATAGATTATAATCTATCAAAGTGAATCCGTCAAATTGTAAAATGGCATGCAACGGAACGCACCTCACGCGCTAATTGGTTGCCCAAAAGTTCCTAGGTTCAATCCAAACCTAAAAAACCTAGTAAGAAAGGGGCCATTCATTTATTACGTAGACTATTTTCGCTAGTTTTTGACCCCCTCCCCCCCTATTATAAGAAAAAATAACCCCCCCCCCCCATAAAAATATGTTTAATATTTATTACGTAAGAGTCAAAAAGAAAAAAATAATACGCGTTTGGTTTATTTTAATGTTTATTCTTCAAAGTAATAATTTTTTGAAATGTTTATTTGTAATTTTAAAGGTACAGTACCTTTCGCTCGGTTGCCCGCGCTTTTTCAAAGTTATATTATAACTTTGCGCATTTTTTTTGATCTTACGTAAGAACTATCGAGACTCCCTCCCACCCCCTTGTAAGAAAACATAAGACATTCAACCCCCCTCCCCCCCTAAATTGTCTTACGTAATAAATGAATGGCCCCAAAGGAATCTAAAGCTTTATTTTCAACATGAAATCATTTTAAAATCTCCAAAACCACTTTACATTGTACAACAAACAAACTTACAAACAAATATGCATTCCGTTTACAATCTCGCGATATTGTAAATTGTGAAATTATGATCTAACGGTTACAATTTTACATTTAATAATAATAATAATAATAATAAATTTTTTATTTATAAAACAGGTTGAACAAATACATAACTTTGTTGTTGGGACATCCTTTTAAGTAAAAATTTTTACCTGTGCCAGGATGTCCCGCTCTTCCGTAGACAATTACTTATAACTAAAAACAATTTGGTTTTCTTACAGCAATATAAAAGAAAAAATAACTAAACAAAAAAAAAATATGTGTGTGTGTGTGAGTGTATGTGTGTGTGTGTGTGTGTGTGAGTGTATGTGTGTGTGTGTGTGTGTGTAAGTGTCAGTAAGAGTCGGTGTGTGTTCAAAAGTAGTAGTTTATTTATTTATTTTTTAGTAGTTTATTACATTTAATTATAAATGAAAATTTAAATTATTTTTTTGCTTTATATTTACTAATTTGGGTATTAATTATCACTAAATTTCATATATATGTTCAACCAATCAGCGCTATGTGCAATCGAAAATAAAATTGCGAAATTATAATCTACACTTTACTTACAATTTTACGGTATCATATATAAAAGAAAACTTAAATTAATTTATTTGCTTTATATTTACTACATAAGTATTAATTTTCACTAAATTTCTTATTACTATATACAGTCTTATTCAATATATAAAAAAAACTTCCATATTATGAACTCTTTACGTAACAAAGTTTTTTTTTTAATTTTTATTATGAAAATGATTATTAAAGTTCAACCCCCTTTTGGGGTTTTAAGGGTTGTAAAAATATATATAAAAAATTGAAGACATGAATGTATGAAGATATGTCCCAAAACTATAATTTCTATAAAATTGAGTTCAAAGTGTGTGTAATGTATGAGTGCATGTATAAAATGGCTGGCAAGTGTCGAGAATTTTGGTCTCCCAATAATAATAAATATGTTGGGACATTATTACACACAGCGCCATCTAGTTCCGTGGTGAGCTACGAGGCTTGTGTTACGGATATCAGATAGTTGATATACTACACATATATAAGTTTAAATACATACATATTATAAATATAAACACCCATGACTGGAGTACAACCATACCTGCTCAACAAATGAATGCCCCCAGCGGGACTCGAACTCGCGACCGCCTTCATACATTCACGTCTTCAATTTTTTTTTAACTTAACAAGGCTTGGTATAATATATGGGTCTTTGACACAAAAAAAAATGATTATAATTAAACCCCTTAGGGGTTTAATTAGTTATAAAAAGGGGTTAAACCATTGCCAAAATACCGCCATTTTGTTTTATTTACTAAGTTTACAACTATGATTATAGTATACAATGAGTTATATGTATTAAAATAATGTTGAAAAAAAAATCTTAAATATTGTAACTGACTAATAGTAGAATTTTTTGAATAGTTTTTTTTTAAGTAACTTAAAATATCTTCTTATAACGTTAGCTATATGCCAGTGAAAGTCCCATCGAAATCAGTCCAACCATTTCTGAGATACGTCTGAACAAACGGACATACGAACAAGCCATATCTTGCGTAGTTCTTAACCAAGCGATTTATATTTTAAATATAACTAGCGACTCGCCCTCGCTTCGCTCGGGCTCTTCCCTAGATTTAGCACAGGCAAAGCCGCGGGATCGCCTAGTTATGCATATAAACCTTCCTCTTGAATCACTCTATCTATTAAAAAAAACCGCATCAAAATCCGTTGCGTAGTTTTAAAGATTTAAGCGCACATAGGGATATAGGGACAGAAAAGGCGACTTTGTTTTATACTATGTAGTGATAATATTTTAATTAAATAATATCTTAGAAATGGGACATTTTAGTACATAATATTACTGATATTATTTATTTAACTGTCTCCTCTAAACTTTTTACAAAATAACCTGTGCTCTGCTAATTAATAAAAAAAAACAAAATGGAGGTAGCTTTCTAATGTCAAATTCAAATTTGAAAAAGTGACAAACTAAGAAGCATTTAGTGTATAAAATATTCGATATTAAAATTTAAATCACAATTTTCACTCCCAACACTTTACACTTTCAACACTTTACTTACACTTTTGCGTTATCACTTTACTTTATTTTAATATAAGGCTTTAACTTAAATTTCTAATTTTTCCTTTTGAGAAGTAAATTACTAAGCACAACAGTAGATCCTGTTATTTTATTAGAGATCTATAGATCTTCTCATATATAGGTCTGGATAGTTTAAGAAATTCTTAGTATCAGTCCGAAGTTGGGAAGTTGAACTTACACTTTCCTTGCTTTGCTTCACAAAGTGTAACAGTAAACAGAAGAGTCTTATTATAGTTAATTATTGAATTTGCCACTTTTTAAATTACTGAACACTTCAGATTACACTTTCACTTTAATCACAGTTTTTTCTTAAATTGATGTATTTTTCACAAATTTTTCAAGTTAATATGCTACAATTTTCTAGTAAATATGCTACAATTATCAGTCCAATCTTTCAGAGATAACCCACTGCAGTATGAGAGTGAGTGAGACAGAGTGTTAATATGTCCTTCTCTTTCACACTTCACACACTTTATACACTTCTGTAATACCTCGCAGTTGTTAGTCTCAACCACATTAGTCTGGACCAGTGGTGTTCCTTTATCAGTGCAAAAAGTGAAAAGTGTAAAAAAGTGAGAAGTTCGAAAACTCACTCTCTATCTCTCTCTGTAGACCATATTCGTTTTCAAAATGTCTAAAGCACTTTTTACTAGCCTCCTTCCAAAAAAGCTAGTGGTGCCATTGGTCAAGATTTCACATTCCAAATATAGTAGGTTCTATCCCGGTTGGGCCAATTTCATTGAGCTTATCATTTTTGGACTCCATGAACTCAACCAATCGTTTCGCTGGGAACACTTTATGTACACGTTTTCTGTGTGTATATAGCGATGCTTTCTGTTTGAAACTCTGTTGGCATATATCACAAGTTAGAGGCCTCTCTCCTGAGTGGATCACTTCGTGCTGTGTTAGTGCCTTTTTGTCCTGGAAATTAAAAAAATATAAATATTATAAATGAAACGATCTTTTCGGATTTTGTCGCGGGACGTTGGTAGTGACCCTACTTTCTGCGCCAGGTCGCGGGTTCGAGTCCCGCTGGGCGCATTCATTTGTTAAACTCGGATGTTTGTACTCCAGTCATCGGTATCTTTATTTATAATATGTATGTATTTAAACTAATATATGTAGTATATCAACTATCTGGTTATCTGTAACACAAGCTTCGTAGCTTTCTACGGAACTAGATGGCGCTGTGTGTAATAACATTATTAAACCAACCCCAACATATAAAAAAAAGCAAAATAATACATACAGTGAACCCTTTCCCGCACTGTTGACACACATGATTCCTGGGTTTCTGCTTCTTTTCACTATGCACTCTCATCATATGTTTTTCTACGTTCGCTCTTGACGCTATTGGCTGAAAAAAAAAAAATTTTTTATACAGGTGTTAGATACGCTTAAAATAGCATTAACATTTGAAGTTCAGTATGATGAAATCCTGAAAATTTGTGAAAGTGGTAAGAAAGATGGCATTAGATGGATAATGGATATACCTTAGAAGACTTAACAGAAAGACTCAATAAACTATACTTGGCCCGAACCGACTCGAACCCAGGACCTCTCGATGTGTGGCCGTAAATGCCACTACACCACTGAGGCAATTATTAGAGAATCCGTTGAGTAATATAAGTAAGTAAATTGTCAAAACTTAATTAGGTATTACAAGTGAAATCTATTTAAAACACTTTCACTTCACTTCACTCTCACTCACTTTCACAATAAAATACACTTCAAATCACCTTTTCACAAATAGGACACTTGTGTGTAGTTTTCCCTAGATGCTGGTAGTTGAAGTGGTCTTGCATGGTTTGCTTCGTTGGATAGCCCTTGTTGCACATCGGACACGGGAATCTGATAAACAAAAATACATAATATTATCTATATTAATAATTTCGTTAAGGGGTACGGTAGACTCAATCGATTTTTTTTTTAATTCTTTTCTTGTTACGGTATAATTTTATAGATAAAAAAATAAGTTTCTGAAAATTTCAGTTCAAAATTTATATTTTTGACTTTTTTTGAAATTATCTACTATATAAAAACGGGATTAACGGGAACCACCGATGATATACAGATGAATTTTAATTTGAATATTAAAATGTCGCTCGAAAAAACTTAAAGTAAATTTAAAATATCGATTTTTGAAATTTGGAGCGACCTTTTATTTTTTTTTGAGCTGTCTTTTGGACTCTTAGAACATGAAAAACTAACATTTTTTCATTCGAGCCTCAAAAAAAAATTTGTCGGTTTTTTGCGCCACCCTAATGTATGTAGTATGTATGTATGTATGTATGTATATATCTCATACTCACTTAAACACCTGTTCTGAAGCATGTGGCCGGGAATACTTCAGATGGGCCTGGTACGTAGCAAGGTGGCTGAAAACCTTATTGCAATCCCTGCATTCATATCTATTTGTATTCTCATGCCTTTGTACGTGGTACTTCAGCTGTATGGAACGTACCATCTTGTGGCAGACGGGACATTCTTCACGGGGCAGAGGTCCTTCGTGGAGGCTGCAATTATAAATAAAAAAAGTGCGTGTGTACAAAGTACAAAAAAATATTAAACTGCCCACGTTTCTCAGCTGCTCGCCAAGATCTGAAAATTGTCATAAACACCAAATTAGACAGATCAAAACTACCCACCATCCTTGTGGACGAATCCAAAAGACCGGCTTTCCTACACTTCTTAGAAGATATCTTCATCGTCACAATGAGAAGAAACGGTAGCACTATAGCAACATCCATGAGAACTCGGGAAGAAAGGCCTACACTTACGTCCACAATCAGCAAACGAAGCTATGGACTATAGTCCTTTGCCTTTCCCTATTGGGGATAAATTTAAAAAACAACTTCTTTGGCAAACTAATTTTTAAATCTCGTTTATATTTATATCAAATAACCCCGTCTAAGCTCGTCGAGAGAGGGACTAATTTTTTCGTTTCATCGAGTTTGAAATCACAACGATTCTAAAGGGGCGGGGTTCTAGGGTCCTAAAAGTAAAAAAAAAAAAAAAAAACAAAAAAAAATGTCTGTGTCGGACCACGCTACATGCTAATGCATGTATCGCTAGTTTTAAGTTTAAAAATGTAAAACGCCAAAAAATAAAAAAATAGAACATATTTTTAAAAAAGGCACGGGCGCTTAACGCCTGTGGATGAGAACATGTATAAAAAAAAGGAAAAAAAAAAACGATTCTAAAGAAGTTTCACTTCAATAAATATGTTGGGACATTATAAATGAAACTTTCTTTTCGGATTTTGTCGCGGATTTATTATGATTTTTGGTTTCCGACGTTTCGAATGCTTTACAGTAATCATAGTCACGGGAGAGATTGATTGAGATGATTGCTGTAAGAGCTGCGTAGAGGCCTTCTTCTTTGCCCTCGCCTTTTCCCGTTATCAAATCAAATCAAAATATTCTTTATTCAAATAGACTTTTACAAGCTCTTTTGAATCGTCATTTTTACATTATCAAAATTAAAAGTCAGTCTGTAAGTCTGTGAGTAAACTACCACCGGCTCGGAAAGCTGTTCTGCTGAGAAGAACCGGCGAGAAACTCAACAGTTGCTCTTTTCAAAAAAATATTTGGTAACAATATTGTATTACAATTTATCTATTTATCCTACGTGAGACAAAACCAGTCACTAATCCCACACATTTACATCCACCAGGTATTCCGCTATAGTGTAATAAGCTTTATTCAACAACGTACTTTTAATTTTTGATTTAAATTGTCTCAAAGGCAAGTTCAATATGGACTGTGGATGTGTTACGCGGGGTCGGATTTCTTAATCATTCGGCGCCATTTACTTCGTTGGTAAGCATCGGCCTAACTTTTGCATGTTCTTTCGGACATTTGTCATGCAGGTAGTTTACGGCCTACATCTCCCTCTTCTTTTTGTAGCTAATGAAAGGCACTTTTTCACGATATGGTCATCGGGTCTGCGCATAAAATGTCCGTACCACTTTCTCAGTAATAGGCGTTACTTTAAAACTCCCCCATACATATTCGTTACGGACTTTATCTCTAAGAGTGACTCCACCCGCCCAACGCATTGCGCATTTCAGTGGTATGAAGTTTTTGCTCATGGACTTTCTTTGAAGCCCACGTTTCACTACCATAGAGTAAAACAGACCTCACAGCTGCTTTATAGACCTTGTCTTTGGTTCTTATCGGCATTTTTGATATCGATATAGAGGCCGTATCTATAATTTTTTACAATTACCTATCTGTGATCGCATCACTAGAAAACTGGACAGATTTGATCGGTATGATGATAGCTGGTTATCCGGTACATCATATATGATAATTTTTCCAACGGGAAAATATCTTTTCCCAATGAAATCTTTACGAAAATTCGAAGCATATTATTAAAAGCATTAGCCCAGAAAGCGGAGCCTAGTATCACGACACCGTGACGTCACACGATCACGTGATCGGTGGCATTCGAATGTGACGAACGTTTTAGTTAACAGCTATAATTGCTATTAGATTTTCTTAATATTTTCTTATGTTTTCTTTTAATTTAACTCTTTTTATAATATTTTTATAATAATTAAATTTAATTTTAATAATTAACCTTATATAATAATATAAATTGTAAAATTCTCACCGCAAATGTGTAGTGAGGGTAGTTCGATTAACGAATCTCTTCTTACAATGGTCGCACTGAAGTCCCTCTCTGTGGAACCTATCGACGTGGTTCTTACGAGCTCGAGAGTTTCTGAAAAATAATATAATTAATAAACCGGTCAAGTGCGAGTCGGGCTAGTACTAGAAGGGTTCCGTGCCATCGTATAAGATGTTACTGTGTACTAATATGTGTAAACCTAATTCTTTTTCTGTTAGAAAAATAGCTTAAATCAAAACTAGCCCATCTGTTTTTAAGATTTGCCAAAACAAAAAATTAAAATTTTGTGTTTTCTTATAATTACCATGTTTTTCATTCTGTTACATACTAATAATATCTTGAAAAAAGTCTAATAAATAAACTTAACCCGACACGGGACTCGAACCTAGTTCCTCTGATGTTCTGAACATATAATTTTTTTTTTCTTTGTACTAATATGAAAGTTTGTATACCGGTATGAATGTTTGTCATTCAATTACGCCAAAACGGATCCAGATGAAATATGGTACAGAGATAGAGTATAGTCTGGAATAGCACATAGGTTACTTTTCATCCCGGAAAATGTATCATTCCCGTGGAAAATATGTTTTTCCTTTTCAATAAACAAACCCGAAACGTAATGAGGAATAACTAATATACATACTTGAAAAACATATCGCACTCCAAACATTTATATCCCACTATTGTTGTTTTAGACAGTAATTTTCTGAGATCACTTCTTGTTGGCGGTGTTTTTTGCTCCTTTTCTTTATCTATATCCTTCTTTCTCTTTCTTCCCTGAAAAAAAATATATGAAATCATATAATATGACTTATATCTTAATTTAATTACCCGTTAATTAGGTTTTTTAATATATTTTATATAGGAATGAAGTATTTCCCGCGGAAAAATCTAGCTTATCTCACTTGCACCTCTCCATCTTAACACAAAAAATCACCTGACACTCTGTTTTGGCGTACAAGAAGGACAAATAAATAAACAGATTTTTCCGGTACTTCTCTAAGTAATTATACATTCTACTACCGACTCGGGACTCAAACCTATGACCACCATTTTGACGTACAAGAAGGAAATAAAATTTAATTACCCATTAAATAGGGTTTTTTTAAATATATTTTGCTATAGGAATGAAGTATTTCCCGCGGGAAAAACTAGCTTATCTCACTTGCACCTCTCCATCTCCACACAAAAAATCACCTGACACTCTGTTTTGGCGTTTAAGAAGGACAAATAAATAAACAGATTTTTCCGGTACTTCTCTAAGTAATTATACATTCTATCGGGATTCAAACCTATGACCACCGAGACAGTTAAATAAGACATACTCACTTTCCCATCACCATCATCACCAATCTGTATAACAGTATTGGGCAAAGCCTTCACCATGTGTGATTTAACGTGAAGGGTAATGAGTTTGATGCTCGTCTCATGCTTGTTGCACAGTTTGCATATATATCTCCAGTAGTGACTGTCTGTGTGTTCACTCAGCTTTGCTTCTGGTACGTATACGTAGCACACTTTGCAGGCTAAGTGGCCTGGTTTCTGAAATAAATAAATAAATAAGGTACGAGGCTTGTGTTACGGATACCAGATAGTTGATATACAACACATTTTTTTTTTAATTAAGTTAGTACTGACAATAATAACCACCTAATATAAACATGTTCGGACATTTTTTTTACAACAGCGCCATCTAGTTCCGTGGTAAGCTACGAGGCTTGTGTTACGGATACCAGATAGTTGATATACTACACATATATTTTTTAAATACATACATATTATAAATATAAATACCCATGACTGAAGAACAAACATCCGTGCTCAACAAATGAATGCCCCCAGCGGGACTCGAACCCGCGACCGCTGGCGCAGAAGGCAGGGCCACTACCAACTGAGCCAAACGTCCAATTACAAATAATTATTATCACTATCATAGCTATCATAATCATCACAAATATCAAAATTTGCCCAGTCAAATTGTGAAATGGCATACTACGAAACGCACCTCGCGCCGATTGGTTGTCTAAAAGTTCTAGTTGCTTGCACTCCGCCATTTTACAATTTGACTATTCGATAGATTATAATCTACCGATATTTGACAAATCATAATGCGTTAAATTGTAAAATTTACAAATAACAGTTCACTATATAAACTGGGTTATTACAATCTAACGGTATTTACAATTTAACGGTGACAAATAGTTGATATTGAACTTTTAACCTCTCTATGCATCGCTATGAAGTGGTCTTCAACTTGCTGTTGAGTGTAAAATCCTATTATACATAATTCACATTTGAACGATGTACTTGTGTATTGGACTTTTTCCTTTGCTTCTTCTCTGGGAAATAAAAAAAAAATAAAGTTTTTGAGAATATAACTATAAATTAGAAACTAAAGTAACTTTTAAAACATTTTTTTTAATTAACTATACTAAAGTGTATGTGTGTGTGTGTGTGTGTGTGTGTGTGTGAGTCTTTCATCTGAACTCAAGTGTTTTGATTGATCAGCAATTTCTCAGTCTCATCATAGTTTAAAGTCAGGAGAGTTTCGGTTAATATACATTTTAGTTTAAGCTTTGGAAGTCTGTAAAAGTCTAATCATATATATGTATGTATTTTCTGTCATTATTCAGCCCTTTTTAACGTCCCACAGCTGGGGGTGGGCCTCCCTCAGTACGAGGGGGATCAGGACATAGTCCACCGCGCTGGCCTAGTGCGAGTTGGCGGACTGAGCATGTCGCACGAAAACTTGCTAGGTTCTCTCAGACATGCAGGTTTCCTCACGATGTTTTCCTTCACCGTAAGACAAGTGGTAAGATAGAAATGATTCACACATGATAATATCATGTGCGACTCACATTTAAACCAGCATCCCTTATTAATTTAAATTAAACTAAGCAATAATTACCTTACAGCTAACATATCAGCCTCTGACATGTAAACCGTTGTGAAGCCAGATTTTAAGTCATTTTGAGTTTGCTGCTTCATTTTGGATTTTTGCGTTATTATTACTGTATCTGCAGTTGTCGTTGGACTGGAAAAGAAAAAAAGTGCGTGTGTACAAAGTACACATGTCAGAAGTAAAACTTTTTTAGCAAACTAATTTTTAAATATCGTTTATATTTATACTAAATAACCCCGTCTAAGCTCGTCGAGAGAGGGAGATGGCGCGACGGTCACACGCACGAGTTAGACAGAGTTAGAAATGTCACTGACTCGCGGTGGGCGAGATCTAACTAAGGCTAACTCTTCCCCGTCTCTGAGCGCCTGGTACTATGGACTTATTTTTTCGTTTCATCGAGTTTGAAATCACAACGATTCTAAAGAAGTTTTACTTCAAAAATATATAAAATTTCTAGGTCCATTATAGTCTTTTATAGGTCTTGGGTTCGAATCTTTTTATGGCAATCTATTTTGTTTGACGACTCGTTAGGCGCAGTTTGTAGTTAACCTATTTTCTTGCGCCAGTGGTCGCGGGTTCGAGTCCCGCTGGGGGCATTCATTTGTTGAGCACCAATGTTTGTACTCCAGTCATGGGTGTTTATATTTATAATATGTATGTATTTAAACTTATATAATATGTAGTATATCAACTGTCTGGTATACGTAACACAAGCTTCCTTCGTAGCTTACCACGGAACTAGATGGTGCTGCTGTGATGATACGTCCTAACATATTTATTTTATTTATTTATTTTGTTTTAAAATAATGCATTATTTATGTTAATTTGGATTTTAAAACAAAATCTAAGAATTTTGTTTTGATCGTCTGAATGCGAGCGGAGCCGCGGGTAAATTCTAGTTATTATGCAATATTCTCTATCAATATTTTTATGTATTGACAAAATAATATTTATTCTAGCAACATTTAACTAAAATTAATGATTTCATTAATTAATTACTAAATATTATTTCATTTTTAATACAAAACTTAAAAAATAGTGCCTTTGCCTTAATTAAAAAAAAACTTACTCTATTGTCAATTCAGGTAATTCCCCTTTAACATTCGCAAAGGACTCGGTTACCACTATGTGAGACATCACTCCTGTCATTGTGTTGTCTAAAACAATTTCTGGAACTATAAATACCAAAATATTAATAAAATAATAATAAAAAAATAATAATAGTCCTAAAGAATGGATAGTTTCTTACACATTAACCGGAGGCCCACACTCAACAGTGGGATGATAAAAAATGAATAAGTTATCCCAAAAGAATCTATAGATCCTCTAAACATAATGGGAAAGCCTACACCCAACAGTGGGATATTTAAAAGCTCAACAGTGCTTAAATTATAAATATAGTTATAACTATTAGTATTGAAATTATAACTTAATTGAATTAACAGAGGGACAATAAATAGGGGCAAAAAACAATTTAAAAAAAGTGAATTTCCTCACCTCCCAACACTTGGTCATCTATACCCAAAGTGATATGGTCTCCAAGAGTCTGCGTGACGTCATATCCTTCATGCTTCACATTCTGAGCGGTACTAACTATGTAATGGGACGGCCATTCTTTTTCCTCAATCATTATATTCTCTTGTACTTCGTGAGAATAGTTCACTATGACTTTGTCATAATCATTTTTGATTGCACATCCTAGAGATGAAAGCGTTTGGGACATATATGTGTGATCCATTGCCTAAAAAAAAACTTCATTTATAGTAGATTTATTTAAAAAAAAAACCTAATTTCTTAATAGAAAATCCTTTTACAGGATGGCAACATTAGACAAAAATAAAATAAATAAATATGTTCGGACATTTTTTACAACAGCGCCATCTAGTTCCGTGGTAAGCTACGAGGCTTGTGTTACGGATACCACCAGACTAGACCATCAGACCAGATAGTTGATATACTACACATATAATTTTTTAAATACATACATAATATAAATATTAACACCCATGACTGGAGAACAAACATTCGTGCTCAACAAATGAATGCGAACACGCGACCGCTTGGAGCTTGGACGGATTTTAATAAAATTTAGTACTAAGATAGATTAAGATCTGGAGAAATACATATGATAGGTATATACTAGTAGAGAAGATAGGTCACTATTAATAGAATGTGACTGTATGAAGCTAATATGTCGCATTTTCGAATTTTCACCGTTTTATGCATAGATAGCAGTAGTAGCCCAGCGGTAAGGGGCCATTCATTTATTACGTAAGATTATTTTCGCTACTTTTTGACCGCCTCCCCCCTATTATAAGAAAAAATAAGAATAGGCCGACCCCCTCCCCCCTGTTCAATATTTATTACGTAAGAGTCTAAAATAAAAAATGAATACACGTTTGGTTTATTTTAATGTTTATTTTTTAAAGTAACAAATTTTTTAAATGTTTATTTGTCATTTTAAAGGTATAGTACCTTTTGCTCGGTTGCCCGCGCTTTTTCAAAGTAGGTATAATTGTAACTTTGCGCATTTTTTTGATCTTACGTAAGAACTATCGAGACTCCCTCCCACTCCCTTGTAAGAAAACATAAGACATGGTCGACACCCCTCCCCCCTAAATTGTCTTACGTAATAAATGTATGGCCCCTAACGCGCTCGCTTGGATAACCAAGTGAAGCGGGTTCAAATCCGGGTCTCGCACCTCTGATATTTTCATGCGCGAAACATATCTATCATGATTACCACTTGTCTTACGGTGAAGGAAAACATCGTGAGGAAACCTGCATGTCTGAGAGAACCTAGCAAGTTTTCGAAAGACATGTGAAGACCGCCAACTCGCACTAGGCCAGCGCGGTGGACTATGTCCTGATCCCCCTCGTACTGAGAGAGGCCCACCCCCAGCAGTGGGGTGTTAAAAAAAAAGGGATGATGATGCATAGATGTGTTAACTGTGTCTATACCCAGTTTTAAATCTTATAACAGCCACATTTATTACTATAGTAAAGAGAGTTGTTAATTTTCATAGTTATTTTAATAGTTTTTTTAATAGTTATAAATTTACATTTTTTTGACAGACAGCACAACTAGATATGAATTAAAATTACTATGTTAAAGCACAAATCTATAGGTGTGATAGTTTTTCAGTAATGTGTACCACAAAATGCTCAGGTTGTCAAATAGTGTTGGGACTCGCTCTAACAATAATTATAATGATTCTCACCTCTTGAGATTGACTCATGGCAAGTACTCGTAAATGCTCTTGAGCGTTGTGCACCTGTTGTTTGAATTTTGACAATTTTTTCATTATCGCAAGGCACTCCCAACATACCAACTGCTCCAGTTCTATTATTGAATCACCAAACTGAAATAAATAGATGTTTTATAATATAAATTATATTATTTGTACAGTATTTTTATATATTATTAAAAATAATTATGTATTTAATTAATATAAAAAGCTTTTCATATTAAGTTTTTTATAGAAAGATATTTCCGTACACAGACACTTTGATTATAGAAAATATGCAATAATTATAATATTACATACATATAATTAAAATAGAAAAAAATAATTTTATTAAATATGAGGGTAGTATCATAATAAAGTTGATTTATAAAATAACAAAACTTGTATATACATACATATTATAAGGAAAGCTATAATATAGTCAAAAAACAAATAATTTGTAATGCTATATCTATACATATAATAAAATTTTGAGTCAAATTACAGACATTAGATATTTTTTGGAAAATCTAATTGGAGTAGACACTACTATCAATATAGAGGCTAAATTTTGTTTTTAGAATTTTTGTCTGTCTGTCTGTGATCACATCACGAGTAAGCAACTGGACAGATTTAGATGTAATTTGGTATGAAGATAGCTGGTTACCGGGGTCAATACATAGGATACTTTTATTGCGGGAAAATATCTCATTTCTGAGAAATCTCAACTAACAGCTACACACCGGCTATAAACATCACACGGTATGTGAAATATATTTTGTTTCCGGTCTTCAGAACGCGGGCGAAGCCGCGGGAAATGCGTTATGTAATATAACTTGTGATGATGTGTATAGAAAGTAGCAAAATATAATAAATTTTTATTATTCAATAAAAGTTTTAAACTCACCCGGTCTCCCGCGTAATCGTACATAAGTAGTCTAAATATTTGATATATTGATGTAAGTCCATTTATAGATACAACATTTCGATCTGAACTAAGACAAGTGCTGCATAAAGTTCTATAACCGGTATCCTCATCTTGATCCATTTTGAATTATTATTGTTTTAGCGGTAAAATAAAAATGAATTTGTATGGGATAATCTTGGCAACTATACATTCGATTTAAACAGTTTCTTTCTTATTAGTTATTATATCATTTAATGAAGGTTATAGGGTATAATTGGTCCTTATTAATTTACAAATAATTCACGTTTAAACAAAATGAAAGTGACGTGAGAAAAATCAAATAATCTCAATTTGTTATCAATCATAACAAAAAGTAATACTCCCATGTAAAATAGACGAAATTGGGTAAAGAATATTTTAACGCCACAACGACACCACAAAATGGCTGCTTTACACTTTATTGCTAGTTGACAAAATATTTTTAATGTTTAAAAAGTGGCAACACTACAAATGTCATATTTGATATTTGGTTAAATCGCTTCTCGGCCTTTTGGCTAAGATCAAAGTGTAGCATATTTGGTTAGTTGTAGAAAGAGATACGATAATAATTAATAAATGCTTATGAAGTAGGTATTAAAAAAACTTGTAAATATCGATTATCTTTTTACTAGCATTAAAAATACTACACATTTTAAGTAAATATGTCTTTTTATAGAAATGACTTAATCAAACGTAATAAAAAAGTATGATAATATATACTGTTAGAGTCCTTCGGACGTTAAAATAAAAGTGGACTGTAATAATGTACTGGTTTAATGCCGTAAACGTAATAAATAGAAGCGCCCGTTTGCGGTGGACGTCGTGAGAGCGAGTGTCGGCTCCGCTGCCTCAAGGCCGGTCGACGCGGTGCGCTCATCCCCTCTCTCGGCCAGGAAGCCAGGACCGGTTCCCAACATATACTAAAAATATTAAATATTTTATGAAATTCTGTCTTCGACAAAAACAATAATCAAAAAATTTGTAATCGAATATGACAAATGAATCGATATTTTAATATCGATTCATTTGTCAAAATTTCACTGTCATAAAATGCACACAGCACATCACTAAAAATTAATACAACAATGGAGATTGATTGTTTTGTTTTTTAAATTGAAAGGAAAGCGAAAGCGAAAGTTAACATAAAATGGAAATATTTATCATTTATTTAAATGCATAATTATTACAATTTATTAATAAGGTAGTACTCTGGAATTTCATCACTTAACTCTGAATTTACATCTTTATTTTTATTTATTTTCATCAATGTCAAGAGAAAGTGAATTTATTTTTATTTGATAACAGAACTAAGAACCTAAATATGTAATAGTTTTATTAAATACCAGTTAATTAAAGGCTTTGCTATCTACCTAAAATTTTATTAAACTAATATATTAAACATATAAAATATTGTATTTCACCATAAATATTATTTACTATAAAGAGACTCATTTTTAGACTGCTCTAAAAATGGAAAATAAGGAAGAAATTATAAGCAATCTTTTGTGTATGGCTTGTTTGTGTGTTGGACGATCTATACATGAAGTAAAAGATGAGAAGTTGAAAAAGTACTACTTGGATACTCTAAATGAAATTCCAGTAAGATTTTATTCATATAAATAATGTCCTAATCTCTTAAGTTTATTTGATCAATATATTTTGTAGATATAATTTAAATGTATTTTTGTTAAATAATTTTGATTTCTTTTTTTATATATTAGATATCTTTTTTTTAATAAATGTATTATTTCAGCTAAATAATATAAAATTAGTTGTACCAATAATATGTTGGGAATGTGAAGCAACCTTACACAAAGTATTGGCTTTTAGAGAACAAGTAAAGGATTCATACAGAATATTGCAAACTTTTACAGAGGTATGTGTAAATATTAACCACAAAATGGTATTAAAAGTAATGTATAAAAAGAATATGACTGAGAAATCTAAATAATCCAGAGGTTGTGGGTTCCAGTCCTGCTTAAGGCATTTATTGGTTTAGCCCAAATCCCTAATATTTATAATATGTATGTATAATATGTATGTATAATATGTATGTATGTAAAGTTATATATGTGTAGTGTATCAACTATCTGGTATCCATAACACAAGCCTTGTAGCTTAATATTCTCTGACCAATTCTGGCCATAGTGGCCAATCGCATTGAGACTGGCCAAATGCTTGGGAGATATTACACATTATGCACATAATATGCTCTTTCTATTCCTATCACTCTCATGCTCCGGTGGGACAACTACCCGACATGACCAGTGAGAGCTAAGGCGCAGGACCGACGGCTTTACGTGCTGTCACGGGGGTGACACACCGCCAACTTCCCAACTCTGGGCTGTTACTGAGGCTTACTAAACAGAAAAACTCAAAAATTACTTGACCTGACCCGGGACTCGAACCCAGGACCTCTTAATGTATGACCGTACAAGCTAGCCACTACATCACCGCGACAGTTTGAAGCTTACCACATAACTAGATGGTGCTGTATTAATGTCCCAACATATTTATTAATTATTTTAATACATGAGTAAAACAAATTCAAAATATTATATTCTATGATTTTCAGAATTTAAATGAATGCTTATTAACTGATGTATCAAGAAGCCCAAGATTGAAAATACACACAAATGCACTGATTTCCATTACACCAAATAATTTGGATGACATCAAACTGGAGAATGTGGGTAGGTATTGAAAATTTACTTATCGTGAAGAAATCAAAAGAAGTTCAACATCATTAGGTTTCTTATAAAAAAAAAGATTTTGTAAAAAATGTTTAGAGTTAGTCTTCAGATTTATATACTATTGTCCCTATATACTGCTAATTTAAAGTTTGTAGCACAAATAATAAAGAACTTTCATACAATCTTGCGAAAGCCTTTAGATTTCCTTAATCCGGCCCTGTCTCAAAATCCGTTCTTAACAGATGTCTACTAACTATAAACTACCTCCCTGCCAAATTTCATCCATACAAATATTATATAGCAGAAGAGTTTGTTTGTTTGTTTGGTTGAACGCGCTAATCTCAGGAACTACTGGCCCGATTTGAAAAAATATTTTTGTGTTGGATAGACCGTTTATTGAGGAATGCTATAGAAAGGTTATAATATATAACATCACGCTACGACCAATAGAAGCGGAGTATCATTGAAAAATGTTGTGAAAACGAGAAGGGCGGGTGTTAGTTCTGCGCGGTATCATACCGCGCGACTCAATAAGAAAATGGTTTCCGGTCTTTAGAACGCGTGCGGAGCCGCGTGAAATGCTAGTCTTTATATATGTATATATTTCGTGATGAGTGAGTGAGTAACCTTTCCCTTTTATATATTTAGATTACTAGCTGACCTGACAACTGTTGTTCTGCCATATAAATAAGGGATGGGGGTAGGAGGGTGAAAAATACTTTACTACATATTCTCATGTCTACCAAATGTACAAAAATCATTAAAATCGTTCTAGCCGTTTTGGGAGGACCACACTGTCATTTTTTTATAAGCACACTATTAATTAATATTGTATAATTTTACACCCAAATCCAACTCGCACTTGACTGTTTATAAAATTTCTTTTTTATATAGATAAAGATAAAAGAGAAGAGGTGACAGATTATAAAACGGATATAGTTCAATCAGATGATGAACCTAATGAAGTTATACAGACGGTTATGTGTGATGTTAAAAGATATAAAAGAAAGAAAAAGGTATTTTGCGGCTTTTTTTTATTAATATCTGTATTGTGTAAAGTTGCCAGTGCCAAAAATTTAAAATAAGTACTTTTTAAGTTATGTATTATTTATGTTAGAATTAAAATTTTACATTTCTCACTATAATTTTATCGGGAAAAAATCCGGAATAAAGTATTTTTCCGGATTTTTTCGAGGATTTTTTAGATTTCTTCGTGGATTTATTTAGATTTTTGATTCCTGATATTCAAATGCTGTACAGTCTTGAACTAAAATAAAATTGAAGGAAGGAAGACTTTGTTAATCTCACTAAAACTAAAAAGCGGCTGAGCCAATTAGAATAATTCTGTTCTTTTTTTTTGGGCTTGGTTGTACTAAAAAAACAGTAAAACCCTCAAAAAAAAAAACAGATAGAAAATCGATAAGCTTAAAACTTTTCATTTTCTATGAGAATCAACTAAAATCTTACTTCTACGACGTTTTCATAGAAATTTGTTTTTTTTTTGCAATGTAAGAATACTTTTTGAAGTGAAACTTCTTTAGAATCGTTGTGATTTCAAACTCGATGAAACGAAAAAATAAGTCCATAGTACCAGGCGCTCAGAGACCGGGAAGAGTTAGCCTTAGTTAGATCTCGCCCACCGCGAGTCAGTGACATTTCTAACTCTGTCTAACTCGTGGGTGTGACCATCGCGCCATCTCTCAACGAGCTTAGATGGAGTTATTTAGTATAAATATAAATGAGATATAAAAATTAGTTTGCCAAAGAAGTTTTACTTCTGACATGTGTACTTTGTACACACGAACTTTTTTTTTAAAGAATCCTCACAAATTAAGGAAAGTATCACGTCTGGATGACAAGGATCCTGTAGAGATACCAGAAGATGAGAGGAGTTTGATACAAATAAAAAAAGAAGGAAATAGTGGTTTGTATTTATTGTGACTTGAGCTGTAGTTTTAAATCTTAATAAAATTATTATAAAATCGTACAAAAAATCCAATAGAAAAAAAAAATTCCTAAATTTTTGGTAACCTTTTCCATTTTTCCCTAAAAATTTTGAAAAACTACTTTAGAATTTGCCATACATTATGTATTATTTTAAGTACCTCATATATAGAGTGTTCTCTAAACTCGAATGTCTAAAATTAAAATATTAAAATTTCCTATTACGGACTCTAACTTGACCGTTTTTATTATTATTATTTTTCAGATAATACATATAATAATGAAATACTCACTAAAGGTGATTTTATTGATAGTACAAAGAATAAAGGGGAGGTAGGTTTATTTCAACTGTTGTTTGACTTGTATGTATGTATGTATGTATGTATATATGTATGTATATATGTATAATAATATATATAATATAATATATAATAATATAATGTTGAACATTATTAAGCTTGTGTTACGGATACCAGATAGTTGGTATACTACATATATAAGTTTAAATATATACATATTATAAATATAAACACCCATGACTGGAGTACTAACATCCGTGCTCAACAAATGAATGCCCCCAGCGGGACTCGAACCCGCGACCGCTGGCGCAAGAAAGTAGGATGTATGTGTGTATATGTGTATGTATGTTTGTCTCCGTTATGTATAATAAAGAAAAATATAATTTGTATTGTTTTTTAGAATATTCGAAATCACACAAAAAATGGCGATATGACAGTTGATAATGAGAACAAATTATTACAAATGGATATGGAAGATGTTAAAATGGAATCCAGTGATAGAGGTAATTCATAATAATATATATCAAGTCGTTAAGATTTTTTTAACGGAGACGCTATTATTTTTTTTTTAAAAAGAAGCCCGAGTCACTCATTAAAATATTAGCTATCTGCCAGTGAAAGTCCCGTCAAAATAGGTCCTGCTATTTTGGAGACTAGTGGGTATAAGCAGATAGGATAAAAATGTTAAAAAATGTGTTTTTCTTCCGAGTATAATATCTTTTCAGATAGTGGTAGCCCAGCGGTAATTCACTCGCTTGGATAACCGAATGATGCAAGTTCAAATCCGGTTCAAATCGCACCTCTGATATTTTCATGTGCGAATCATTTATATCATGATTACCACTTGTCTTACGGTGAAGGAAAACATCGTGAGGAAACCTGCATGTCTGAGAGAACCTAACAAGTTTTCGAAAGGCATGTGAAGTCCGCCAACTCGCACTAGGCCAGCGCGGTGGACTATGGCCTGATCCCCCTCGTACTGAGGGAGGCCCACCCCCAGCTGTGGGACGTTGAAAAGAGCCGATAATGATGATGATTATAATAAAATCTTTTCATAAACATTTAGAAACAGATACTTCCATTTTATTTATATTTACTGATTTATAATAAATAACTGATATTATGATGATACATTAAATATTTTTTGGAAATCTTATTGAAATAGTCATTATTATGAATACAAAGGCTGAATGGTTTTAGAATTTTTGATCTCATCACAAAATCACCATCAAAAGTGAGTCAATGGACAGATTTTGATGTAATTTGATATAATGATAGCTGGTTATCCGGATCTACATATAAAATACTTTTTACTGCGGGAAAAAATCATTTCTGAAAAATCTATACTTATCTTTTAAATCTTAATTATCTAAAATATCTTTCAGATAATAACAATTCAGATTCAGATACGAAAGATATAGATACAGAAATACAATATTTTTTGGATAATGTTAAAAAAAAATCTGCGAAAATCAAGAGTAGAAGTAAAAAGAAGTGTGATGAAAAGGTTTGTTTGTTTTTTTTTAATTTATTTAAATTAAAAAAATAATAATTTGTTTTTTGATTCTTTAGATGTTTGTAATAGTTACTTACTTTGTACTGTCAACAGTTGCGAGTTCAAGCCCCGCTGGGATTCATTTTCATTTTAGACAATATTTAACCTAATTCAAAGATTTTTAAAATAGTTAAAAGAATAATGTGTAATAATAATAATAATATAGTTTTTTTTTATAATTTAATTTGATTTTAAATTAAATTAAGAAAATATTATGATTTAATTTTATTCTGCGGGAAAAATGTGTTCAAAAATACCAAGACAATGTTTTTTTAAATACCAATATCATTATCATTGAAATTTAAAATTTATTTCTTATTGTTAAATAAAAAGAAAATTAAAATAAATTTTAAAATTAAATTTTAAAAATAAAATTGAAAAATAAATTATTTTATTTCAATACAATTCCAGTTCACAAAAAATAATATAGTAACTATAGATCTCTCCTATGAGGAAATGCAAGCGGAGAGATTGAAACTCTCTCAAACGGAGAGTTTCTTGAAAGCTCAGTACAAATGTGACAGTTGCCATATTGTGTTTAACTCTCCGACGTCACAGAAAGCACATCATACGAAAAAACATGCGGTAAGTTTTTTATCCGGAATAACATATTCACGGTAATATATCCGGGATAACATATCCGGGCTAGCATTTCAGGATATTAATAGGATAATATTTCCGGAATAACATATCTGGGCAAAAATTTACGGATTTAAGACCAGGGCTAAAATATCCACGCTAACATATACCGGGTAATATAATAATCCAAATAAACGTATCCTGGCTAACATTTCTAGACTAACATATCGACTGTGAACTGGCAACCGGTCCTATCTCAATTTTTTTGTTCCGAGTTGATTTATATTGTCCTATCTCGTTTTTATATTAGAAGGAAGCATATAATGCTACTTTTCTTTTTAATAACATGTGCAATAAAAATATTTAAAAAGAACGTATTTTTATTTAATTTACTAGATGCTATATTAATGACTCAAACAAGTTTTTTCTTCATCCTGTAAACTTGTCAAAATTGAAATAGTACCGGTTGCCAGTTCGCAGTCGATATGTGGGCTATCATATCTGGGCTCACATATCCGGACTAACATATTTGGCCTCACATATCCGGACTAACATATTTGGCCTCACATATCCGGACTAACATATTTGGCCTCACATATCCGGACTAACATATTTGGCCTCACATATCCGGACTAACATATTTGGCCTCACATATCCGGACTAACATATTTGGGCTAACATATCGAGCTAACATAATATACAGGTTCTAACATATCCGGATTAACATATCCGTGTTAAGATATACGGGCTATGTTAATAGTGATAATTAAAAGAATTTGTTCATCAAAATAGGTAGTTTATTTTACTTTAATACAGCGAGTACGTTGTCCATTAGTTAATAAGGCAGTTTGTATCATTTGAACCCTAAGGCTTCTTTCTGAGGCCTCTTTCACTCAGGCACGTTCCGATAAACGCATAGACAGGCTGCATATTCGTAGAACATTCAGACTAATATAATTCGATACCTTAGTTCGCAAATCGGCTAACTCCTTTTCAATATTTTTTTCAAAGGCTACGAAAATCAAGGAGTACAATAATACTTACTAGCGACTCGCCCTCGCTTCGCTCGGGCTCTTCCCTAGATTTAGCACAGGCAAAGCCGCGGGATCCGCTAGTTATGCATATAAACCTTCCTCTTGAATCACTCTATCTATTAAAAAAACCGCATCAAAATCCTTTGCGTAGTTTTAAAGATTTAAGCATACATAGGGATATAGGGACAGAGAAAGCGACTTTGTTTTATACTATGTAGTGATTATAAATTCAGAACAATATTTTTGTAGAATATTATATAATATTCTTAATTAATCTAAAAAAAACATTTTGTACGAGTTTGTAACACTTATTATTGAAATAATAACGATTTTTGTGGTCCCTTAAAAAGTTCACGTTAACGGAGTTAGCCGATTTTCGAATTAAGGTATCTATATCTGGACTATACTTTGTCCATTTTGTTAATGGTTTTTTGACAGCTCACGCCCACGAAGTTTCGTATTTAATGGTTAGCCATTAAAGTTAAAATGTCATACCCATTAATATTGTACTTCATGGACGGGCACCTCCCCCTTATTGCTGTGCCACACATAACGATTACTACGATTGTGCCATAGATTACAAATAGTCGATAGAAATCAATGCTAATATGTAAATAAGGTGTAATAAAAAATGTTATTTAATAAGGAAGACAAAAAAATTTTAAGATTTAAACCAATAAATTAAAATATTAAAGTTAATTTTACTTTCTTCTTAGTATAAGGTATACAAACAAATAAAACAACTAAAATAGTTTAATTCCTTTTATTAACATGATTCGTCAAAATCATCATTTATATTAGATTTGTCCGATGAGGAGTTAATTATTAACTCTTGTGTGCATAAATTATCAAAATATGCAATGTCACAGCCCGAATCACATTGTGATTCTCTTGATTTTTACGATAATAATATTTATTTTCATACTAGCGACTCGCCCTCGCTTCGCTCGGGCTCTTCCCTAGATTTAGCACAGGTAAAGCCGCGGTATCTGCTAGTTATGCATATAAACCTTCCTCTTGAATCACTCTATCTATTAAAAAAAACCGCATCAAAATCCGTTGCGTAGTTTTAAAGATTTAAGCGCACATAGGGATATAGGGACAGAAAAGGCGACTTTGTTTTATACTATGTAGTGATTAATAAATATAAAAATAAATATTATTTTATACTTAAAAAAATAAGAGAAATCGATTATTACGTCCTTTTGTCATCACTATAGCTTGTCAGTCAGCGAGCTGTCAAAAAACCATTAACAAAATGGACAAACTATAACATCTTTATTATATATGTAGTATGTAATTTTGTTTATTATTTATAGTATGTAACTTGTAAGTTTTTTTTTTTTTTTATGGTAAAAAGGGGGCAAACGGGCAGGAGGCTCACCTGATGGGAAGTGATCACCTCCGCCCATGGACAAGCCAGGCTTGCAGATAGATGCGTTGCCGGCTTTTCAGGAAAGGGAGGGATGGAGGAGGGAGGGAAGTGGGAGGGAGGGGGGAACGAAGGCGGAGGATGAAGGGAAGAGGGAGGGGGGAAGGAGAGTGGGCCTCCCGGACTCTCACTCACCGGACGAAACGCGACAGCATAGCTGCCACTTCACGCCGGTCTTCTGTGAGAGAGTGGTACTAATGAACTATACGGGGCGTGCCGGCCCATTCGGCTGCTACCCGAAGGCAACAAGCATGACACTACCACTTAAGTATTGTTGATTTTTATTTTTTACGCCAACCTGTATCCGTGCAACCCCACAAGTTCCTTTATGGTATAGGTTGCCTGGAAGAAATCACTATAAGTGATAAGGCCGCCTTTACATCGTGTTTTTTTTCTGTATGATATACACATTTACTGTATCTTTTGTGTTTTTTTGGTGTAATAAAGGATTTATTAATAAATAAATAAATAGCGTATCCAGATTAACGTATCCGTGGTATTATTTCCGGATTAACATATCCGGTCATATATTCGCGGTAAATCTAACTAAGTTTTTATTTCACTAACTGACTGACTCGCACAAAACTTAATTTTTAGGTTAAAGGTGACTTCATATGTTCCATTTGCAAGACTATAATATCGTCAGTGGAAGCGTTCACTTTGCACTATAAAAGTCATATGAGAAGGTACGATTTTGAGTTTAGCTCTTATAATGATTATATCTTATTTTTAGTTTGTAGTGCTTTTACTTGCTGCGCCAGCGGTCGCGGGTTTGAGTCCCGCTGGGGGCATTCATTTGTTGAGCACGAATGTTTGTACTTCAGTCATGGTGTTTATCTTTATAATATGCATGTATTTAAAGTTATATATATGTGTAGTGTATCAATTTTCTGGTATCCGTAACACAAGCCTCGTAGCTTACCACGGAACCAGATGGTGCTGTGTGTCACAATATATTTATTTATTTTATTGCGACGATTGTATTAAAAGCCTATTTTTAACATCCCACTGTTGGGCGTGGGTCTACCTTTGCTACACTCTGACAAACATGTCTTACGGTGAAGAAATCATAGTGAGACAAGTGGTAATCATGATATAAATGATTCGCACATGAAATTATCAGAGATGCGAGACCCGGATTTGAACCCGCATCACTCGGTTATCCGAGCGACGCGTTACCGCTGGGCTACCACTGTTCTTATCGGATTCAACATAATAAGTACTTTTTGCAGATACGAATGTCCCACTTGTGGGAAACGTGCAACGGACATAAAGACAATACAACAACATATATATGCAAAACATGAGAAGGCTTTGAAGAAATATCAGTGCAATGTATGCGGAAAAGTTTCGAGGTTTATTTTTTTATATACATAATATATTCGTTATGAATTATTATACTTAACTTATGTTGAACGTAGGTTTTAAAATCATTTTGATGAAAGGTAGATATATAATATATTTTTAATTAAATAATTACTTATAAATAAATTATTGAATAAAAAACATAAATAAAATGGTAAATTTGATTATAAATAAAAAAGTGTTACCAACATACAAAAACAGTATTAGTAAATACTGTTAAATCTATTTTATTTTAATTTCTTAAATATTATACACTAAAAAAACGAAATATAAATAATACCAACATGAAAAAGTAATATTATTTTTTTTTTCAGTTCCTTAGACACGCATAGATATCACCGCGACACGCACAAGGCGCGAGTGGAATGTTCCCAGTGCGATAAAACTTTTAGTCATCGAGCTGGACTTATGAATCATAGACTGTGAGTATATATACATACATACATACATACATACACATACATACATACACACATACATACATACATACATACATACATACATACATACAAAACCACTGGATAGATTTTGATGTAATTTGTTATGATAATAGCTGGGTATCTGAGTCAACATAGCATACTTTTTACTGCGGGAAAATAGTTTTCTAAAAATTTGATTAACCAGTATAATATCATGTATAACGAATCTTATTTGGAACCAAAAAGATACGTATATACATATATACATTCATACTTTCATTTCTCCCTATTCACATTTAATTTACGCCCAAAAAGTAGTCGATATTCTTTACCAAAGTCCCATTTATATCTATACCAAATTCCATCAAAATCGGTACAGCGGTTTAGCCGTAACAGACAGACATACAGAGTAACTAATATTAGTTATGTGCTACAGTGCAGTACACGAGTCCCAAAACGAGTTCCCATGTACGGTGTGCGATAAGGTGTTTAGATGGAAGACTAGTCTGAAGAGGCACTTGGAGAAACATGAAAATGAGGTGAGTTTAATCTTATATATATAAAATTCTCGTGTCACGGGGTTCGAACTTGAACTCCTCTTGAAATTTTGTGAGCATATTGAGTAGGTCTGAGAATCGGCCAACATCTATTTTTCATCCCCCTAAATGTTAAGGGTAGATAAATATTTTTTTTAATTTTTAGGCAAATTTTTTTGTTTTTATTTTTTTATGACACAGCATACAAAAATACATACAACCCTAAATTTTCACCCCTCTACGATTAACCCTTATATTTTATTTGTTAATTAAAATGTCACGGGGTTCGAACTTGAAGTCCTCCGAAACGGCTCGACCGATTTTTGTGATCCTTAGCGTGATTGTCGGCCAGGGTGGAGAATCGGCCAACATCTATTTTTCTTCCCCTTAAATTTTTATTTTTTAGACAATTTTTTTCCTACAGATCAACCCAATGAGGTTGATTAGCAATTAAAAAAATGAACGCGGGCGAAGCCGCGGGTACAGCTAGTAACAAATAAATATGTTCTGACATTTTTACAACAGGACCTACTAGTTCCGTGGTAAGCTACGAGGCTTGTGTTACGGATACCAGATAGTTGATATACTACACATATATACATTTTAAATACATTTTTTAAATATTATAAACATACCTGACTGGAGTACAAACGGAATGAATACCCCCAGCGGGACTCGAACCCGCGACCGCTGGCGCAGCAAGTAGGGCACCAATTGAGCCAAACGTGTCGACAAATGTGTGTATGTATGTACGTGTTAGCGATCGTAGGTTCGAGTCCCGCTGGAGCATTTATTTCTGTGATGTGAACGATCTTTGTACTGACTGCATGGGTGTTTATATTTATAATAATGTTGGAAATGAATAGAAAGGGATAGTAGCAAGTTGCGTCGTGTCTATAAAAGGAAGTGTCAAACCGATGACAGGGCCTTTTGATTTTCAAACGTCGGAGCGTTCACACGTCTCAGCTGTGTCGTATAATTTGTTAATTATTGTTCGTGTGTTCTAATTATCAAATATTTTGCTGGTTACATTAAAATTGTTCTTAACCATTTTTTTTATATAAACCACCGCTGTTTCCTAAAAATAATATGTATGTATTTAAACTTATATATGTGTAGGGTCCGGGGATGGAAATTAGTACACGCTTTGGTTGTAATAAGTTTAACTTTATTTGTAATCTCACTGAATTTTAATTAAAAGCAACTATCTTTAAACCGTCCTTTCCGTCGTCGTTCTCGCATCGTAATGTATCGTAATGCCACACTCTCTCGCTTACTCGCTCACGTTCATACACTCATCTCACTCACACAACCTCTATACCTTACTCATCCTACATTCGGCCATCCTACACACTAGCCTGACCCCAGGCTGTCCTCAGTACACAACACTACCCCGGTATTACCACCTATTATATGCAATCAACAACTTGTACAAACTTAAAATTTAACATGCCTAAACAATCCACTTACAACTTACAAACAACTTCTTTATATAAACAACTTAACACAAAACAAAATTTTACAACAAAAAAAATGCTTTTATATAAACCAAAATAACATTCCTTAAAAAGAAGAAAAAAAAATAATAATACATTTTTTTTAACATACACTAAATCTTGAAACAAAAATTACACCACTTATAAACATTTGTACTCTTAAACAAAAAAAAAACAATTACCTCTGTTAAGTTTGACAAAAAAACAAAATCAATTAGCATTAGACTTCTTAAAAAAAAACAAAATCAACATTTCTCATCTTTAAATCACTTAAATTCTCTAAATCTCTAAATCAAAGTGACAAAATATAACAAAAAAAAAAAACAAATGAATTCCTCTAATCACAAAACATATAAAAACATACAACACCACCACTTAGATGTAAATATAATTAAGTATAAATTCTACATTTAACACTATGAACTTTATTTCTATTTTAGATTAAATCACATGAAAGAAAAGGAAAAAGAAAATTAAAACTAATGATTTTAATTATCCTGAGTTAAGAATTTTCAATAACATCTATAGTTTTATGACAGTATTATGCAATGGCTTCAACAACAACTTTAGATTTAAAATCTTATACAGTAAACTTAACATTAACATTAGTAAATAATATATAGCAAGAAATAATAATTTTATAAAGAAATATATAGAATATTAATCCTCATTAGAAGTAGACCATCTTTTCATTAAATCAGCGGAACTAAAAGTCAACCTAGGACCTTCTGCTGCATCATCCATTTTCTCCACCTCATACCTATCTTTACCTTTCACCTTTCGTACCTTGTAAGGCCCAAAATACTTTGGTTTGATTTTTAACCCACTCCCATATTGCGTCCTTTTTATAGCAATCAAATCACCTTCCTTATATATTGTAATCATGCTTTCTTTTCTTGTCATAGCCCTTCCTGTTTTCCTCTTGTACTCGCAATATTCCTTGATGTGCCTTTTCTCTTAACATGTCCCTGTCATACATAAAACTGTCCCTCTCTTCCTCTTGTAACAGCTGGTAAATCTCACAGTCTTCCTTTGTTCTCATCTTGATACCTATCAATAGTTCATAAGGAGTCATGGTGATACTTCTTTGTAAAGTGTTATTTAGTGCCCTTTGCAACCTGCTTACATGACGATACCATAATTCTGGGGTCTCAATACACAATTTAGTAAGTACAGATATAATTGTCCTATGTACCCGCTCTACTTGTCCATTTCCCCTTGGTACACCTGTTGTAATCTTGATATGCTGAATGTTTTCTTCCTCACAATAGCTACTAAATTCAGTGCTTGTAAATGCAGTTCCACGATCTGTTATAACACGAACTGGATTTCCAAAAGTTTGTTGGTGAATGCGTAACTTATCTATAGTCTCTTTAGTTGTTGTACTCTTTGTAGGGAATAACCATACAAACTTTGTAAATGCGTCAATAATCGTTAAAATGTGATTGTATAGTTTCTTTGTATCCATCATGGGTCCAATGTGATCGAGATGTAAAGTATGAAGAGGACTGCTTTCCTTCTGAATTGGATTCAAAAATCCTTCCTGTTTACCACTCTTTCTACTAGCTAACAAACAAGGAATACATACTGAGATAAAATCTTCAACCTTCTTTTCTAAACCTTCTATGTAATAATCTTTACTTATAAGTTCCATTGTCTTTTTCTTTGCAAAATGTCCAACATTATGAGCTTTACTTATAATTTCATTTTCCATCTTTGAAGGAATCACTAATTTTCTGTCCAAACTTTTGTACAATATCCCATTGTCTAAATAATAGTCTTCGAATGTATGATCTTTTAATATATCTGTTATTACCTTTAATTTTTTATCCGTTTGCTGGGCCTCTCTTATACTCCCTTGCATTGTGATTACTGCTATGTATGGGTTACGGCTAAGAGCGTCAGTATGTTTCATTTTGGTACCCTCTCTGTGCTCTATAGTAAAAGTGAAATCCTCTAAAAATAAAATCCAATGTGCTACCTTTGTGGACATAGCAAGATCTTTTTTGTTTAATGTCATTTCAAAAGCTTTACAATCTGTTACAATCCTGAAATTAATTCCAAATAAAAGATGGCGAAACTTACGTACTCCTTCCACAATAGCTAAGGCTTCAAGCTCATAGCTTGTGTATCTACTCTCTGCAGTACTAGTCTTACGGCTCATGTAGTGAACTGGATGTAGTTCCCCGTCTTCACTACACTTTTGCATTAAAATAGCTGATATAGCTATACTTGAGGCATCTGTGTGCAATTCAGTATACAATTTAGGATTATAAATTTTAAGAACAGGATTACTTGTCAGTTTCTCTTTTAACAGGTTAAAGGCTAACTTACACTCATCATTGAAAATAAAATTAACATCTTGTTTTAATAAATCTGTAAGAGGTCGAGCAATTGCAGCAAAACATGGTATAAATTTACGGAAATATGAACTCAAACCTAGAAAACTTTGTAGCTGCTTGGTTGTGGTAGGCTCAGGAAACTTCATAACAGCTTCAACTTTAGCTTGTGCTGGCCGAATTGTTCCATCCTCAATAGTATGACCTAGGTAATCAACTTTCCTCACCAAAATCTGTGTTTTCTTCCAGTTTATCTCAAGTCCATATGCACTCGCTACTTCCAACACTTGCCTCAGGTGATCTATAGCTTCATCCTCATGCCGTCCTAGAATTAATAAGTCATCAATAAATGTGATCAAAACTCCTTTTACTATCAGGTCTCTGAAAATGATATTTATAAATCGTGTGAATACTTTAGGACGTATTGCTAAGCCAAATGGAGCCCTTAAAAATTCATATTGCCCTGATGGTGTGACAAAGGCTGTATATTTAATTGAGTCTTCATGGACTTTAAGATGAAAATACCCATTTTTCAAATCTAAGGCACTAAAGATTTTCATTCCCACTAATTTATCCAGTTGATCCTCAATCAAAGGCAAAGGATACTCATCCTTGATTATCTTTTTATTTAATATACGATAGTCTATACATACCCGTAAGCTTCCATCCTTCTTACGTACTAACACCAATGGACTTGCATATTCTGAGTAACTAACTCTAATTATTTCATCCCTTAGCCACTGTTGTATCTGGTTCTCTACTTCAATGAGCTCTCTAGGTGCTAAACGTCGGGGTCGCTGCGCTACTGGCACATCATCTTTTAATATTATACGCAATTGTATTGGGGCTTCTTTCGTTTTATTGGGCTGGTACTGTTGTACTAAATCAATTACCTTATTCTGTAAACATGGGTCGAGACCGGAACCTAAAAAATCGAAATGGGACACGAAACAAGAAATACAACCTAGCCAATCGTCATTAGAAGGTAACAAAGTTAAGTTGTTGTTGTCCATTATCATAACAGCGCTTTGTAAGAACTGCTGTCCAAGTATTATAGTATAAGGCATAGCCATAGTAGGCACTACATAAAACTTAATGTTCGTAAAACATTGTCCATCAATTATAACATTTGTATTAAAACACTCCACAGCTTTAACTTTGGATAGTCTCAAACCGGAAAAGGTTATATCACATTGCTCAATATTCACCCTGGATTTAATCTTTGCAAAACCCTCCGCCTTGATCAAATTCGCCTCACTTCCCGTATCAGTTAAAGCGTCGAATTTGTTATTTTCCACTATAATCTCTTTAATTGGTTTTTTATTTCTCAAACTTACAAAATTTTGTGTATCAGAATTCTTTGTTGACAATATGTTACTGCTTTCATCTTGTAAAGCTACCAACATCGGGTGGGAAACGTCACTAGCTTCACGCTGGTCATTTAATAAATCCACTTTCTTATCTGTAAACGATTGCAGTTTTTCGGTTGGCACTCTTGTTGTAAGATGATTATCCGAACTTGCCCGAGGTGACCAATGCTTCTTTCCGAACGTGCCCGAACTCGCTGTCGCTCGACTTTGAAATGTTGCCGTCTCGTTCTTCCTCGTAGGACACATCGTACCAATATGGCCGAACATGTTACATCGAAAGCACTTTACACCTTTTTCACGATGAGGACATGCACTCGATATATGATCACATTCTCCACAGCTGTAACACCGTATATGATTACCACTTCCACGCCGTACCACCGTATTGTGCGCGTGCGGCGTTGTAGCAAACTGATGATTTTTACATCTTATTATATCTTCATAAATTTTTAATTTTAGTTTTAAATCAGCATATGTAGACACTCCGTAAAGCATGATTTTATTTGACGGGTTATCTGGTATACCTTCTACTATATATTGAATGGCAACGTAATCGGCTAGTTTACCCCTTCGTGCAAGCTCCTTCATACATAAATAATATTCGTAACAAGTTTCACTTTTATGCTTCTTTCGCTTTGACATAATTTCATGTATCTCTTTAGATGATAATTTATCCGGAAATTCCTTTATCAGCGCGTCCCTTAAGCTTTCATATGTAGTAAATGGTTTCTCAGACTTTAACCATAGGGCAGCCGTCGATATCAATGAACGCCTTGCCACTATTAGTTTTTGCAGGGGATTCCATCCGAATATCTCGGCGTTTTCCTCTATTACTGTCGCCCACTGCACAGACGAATAGGTTCTATCATTCCCAGAAAACTTTTGTATAGATTCTTCAGCGCAAAACATTGATGGCGGCGAAGCTATAGTCATGGCGGCGCGTTCCACGTGTTTTTCTCCTTGATCAGTTTTTATTGCCCTCTCCTCCATCATATTTTCTCGTTTTCTTCTTTCCTCTTCTCCGTTAACAAATTTTCGTCTTAAACTTCGTCACTTACGTCGTATACGTCTGGCGTCCTTTCTAGTTACCACGTGCTTTTCCTTCTTTCGTCTTTTGAGTACTAATTTATCCAGACCCCCGATCCCGGACGAGCCCCCAAAATGTGTAGGGTCCGGGGATGGAAATTAGTACACGCTTTGGTTGTAATAAGTTTAACTTTATTTGTAATCTCACTGAATTTTAATTAAAAGCAACTATCTTTAAACCGTCCTTTCCGTCGTCGTTCTCGCATCGTAATGTATCGTAATGCCACACTCTCTCGCTTACTCGCTCACGTTCATACACTCATCTCACTCACACAACCTCTATACCTTACTCATCCTACATATGTGTAGTGTATCAGCAATCTGGTATCCGTAACACAAGCCTCGTAACTTACCACGGAACTAGATGGCGCTGTGTCTTAAAAAAACTCAAGTCTCAATGAAATATATTATTATTATATATATTAGAATTGTATACGTATATTTTCAGAATAAAGGCAGTACCACACAAAACAGAGCATTCTGCGCGTCGTGTGGTATCGGCTTTTCGTCAGTCTGTTCGTTTCAACGACATCTCAGGAACAGTCTGAAGCATGTTACTCACGATCAACTTAAGTAAGTTACATATAATCTCTTTATCTCTTTTACTAGCTGACCCGTGCCCACTTCGCTGGGCATAATGTTAATAATCCTTTTTTAGTACAGAGTGTTTATATAATTTAAATTATTTTATTAATATTAAAAATTAAATTATCTATACTAATATTAAAAAAACTACTTTTTGTCACTTAAATAAAAAAGTAAGACATATGCTGTCGTTGACTTTTTTTGTAGGCATTTTCAAGCTCCACATCTTTTCTCTAGAACTCAAAAATATATCTTTCATAGTTAAGGCAGCGTTCGTAAGAAACGCTTTCATTCGATCGTTTTTTCTCCGATTCACTTTGCAAAACGGACTACCACGTAAAAGCCTTTTTTTATTTTTCGGTTTTTTATATAACCTATGACACTCAGCAATAATGTGGCTTTCTATTGGTGAAAGAATTTTCAAAATCGGTTCAGTAGATCCCGAGATTACCCCTTACAATTTAACAAATAAACAAACTTTACTTCTTTATAATATTATTAAATTAAATTAAATAATTAAATATAAAATATTAAATTAGTGTCCGACCGAAACTGGTTTTTACGACCGAAACCGAAACTGAAACCGAATTTCGGCAACGGTCTCAGTTTCGGCCGAAACCGAAACCGAAACCGAAACTTTCTTATAAGGATCATGTTTTCAGAAAAAAATGAAGAAAATGTATTATAATCAGTCAGTTTTAATTAGTAAAATAAATATAAGTGTTAATTTTATACGGATAACCAGGTAGGTATCTACTCGTTTAATTCAACTTAATAATTATTAAATTGAACGCGAAACTCTAAATCCCAATATCCCTAAATTAATATTATCACCACTAATGCACTATAGTAAATACTAAATACCATGTACCTAACTAATGTTTGTTTACATATAGCATTAGCGAAAGAGTTAAATTAACCACAAAATGTTTAGATTTTTAATTTTTTATGGTAAACTTGATTCTACTATAATCTAGGTACTCCTTTGTTATATTAAATTACTACCGAATTCAAAACATATCACACGAAAACTCACAACAAACAAAATGCACTGCAAACAAACAGGTTACGACATGATTACGCACGTGAACGCGGCCAAATGTCATCGTCGCGTCGCTTGGATGTCATTTACCGCGCCGAACACACCCGAGCACAGCGCGGAAACTCCCGAATGCAGTTTCGGTTTCGGTCGTAGTTTCGGCAGGTTTGCTGCCGAAACCGAAACATAACCGAAACTCGTTTTTTTGCCGAAACTCGACCGAAACCGAAACCGAAACCGAATATTCGGTCGGACACTATATTAAATTGAATTAAATTAAATTAAATTAAATTAAATTAAATATTAAATATTAAATCAAATATTAAATATTGAATAGAATAGAATAGAATAGAATAGAAAAAAAAAAAACAAAACAAAACAAAACAAAACAAAACAAAACAAAACAAAACAAAACAAAACAAAACAAAACAAAACAAAACAAAACAAAACAAAACAAAACAAAACAAAACAAAACAAAACAAAACAAAACAAAACAAAACAAAACAAAACAAAACAAAACAAAACAAAACAAAACAAAACAAAACAAAACAAAACAAAACAAAACAAAACAAAACAAAACAAAACAAAACAAAACAAAACAAAACAAAACAAAACAAAACAAAACAAAACAAAACAAAACAAAACAAAACAAAACAAAACAAAACAAAACAAAACAAAACAAAACAAAACAAAACAAAACAAAACAAAACAAAACAAAACAAAACAAAACAAAACAAAACAAAACAAAACAAAACAAAACAAAACAAAACAAAACAAAACAAAACAAAACAAAACAAAACAAAACAAAACAAAACAAAACAAAACAAAACAAAACAAAACAAAACAAAACAAAACAAAACAAAACAAAACAAAACAAAACAAAACAAAACAAAACAAAACAAAACAAAACAAAACAAAACAAAACAAAACAAAACAAAACAAAACAAAACAAAACAAAACAAAACAAAACAAAACAAAACAAAACAAAACAAAACAAAACAAAACAAAACAAAACAAAACAAAACAAAACAAAACAAAACAAAACAAAACAAAACAAAACAAAACAAAACAAAACAAAACAAAACAAAACAAAACAAAACAAAACAAAACAAAACAAAACAAAACAAAACAAAACAAAACAAAACAAAACAAAACAAAACAAAACAAAACAAAACAAAACAAAACAAAACAAAACAAAACAAAACAAAACAAAACAAAACAAAACAAAACAAAACAAAACAAAACAAAACAAAACAAAACAAAACAAAACAAAACAAAACAAAACAAAACAAAACAAAACAAAACAAAACAAAACAAAACAAAACAAAACAAAACAAAACAAAACAAAACAAAACAAAACAAAACAAAACAAAACAAAACAAAACAAAACAAAACAAAACAAAACAAAACAAAACAAAACAAAACAAAACAAAACAAAACAAAACAAAACAAAACAAAACAAAACAAAACAAAACAAAACAAAACAAAACAAAACAAAACAAAACAAAACAAAACAAAACAAAACAAAACAAAACAAAACAAAACAAAACAAAACAAAACAAAACAAAACAAAACAAAACAAAACAAAACAAAACAAAACAAAACAAAACAAAACAAAACAAAACAAAACAAAACAAAACAAAACAAAACAAAACAAAACAAAACAAAACAAAACAAAACAAAACAAAACAAAACAAAACAAAACAAAACAAAACAAAACAAAACAAAACAAAACAAAACAAAACAAAACAAAACAAAACAAAACAAAACAAAACAAAACAAAACAAAACAAAACAAAACAAAACAAAACAAAACAAAACAAAACAAAACAAAACAAAACAAAACAAAACAAAACAAAACAAAACAAAACAAAACAAAACAAAACAAAACAAAACAAAACAAAACAAAACAAAACAAAACAAAACAAAACAAAACAAAACAAAACAAAACAAAACAAAACAAAACAAAACAAAACAAAACAAAACAAAACAAAACAAAACAAAACAAAACAAAACAAAACAAAACAAAACAAAACAAAACAAAACAAAACAAAACAAAACAAAACAAAACAAAACAAAACAAAACAAAACAAAACAAAACAAAACAAAACAAAACAAAACAAAACAAAACAAAACAAAACAAAACAAAACAAAACAAAACAAAACAAAACAAAACAAAACAAAACAAAACAAAACAAAACAAAACAAAACAAAACAAAACAAAACAAAACAAAACAAAACAAAACAAAACAAAACAAAACAAAACAAAACAAAACAAAACAAAACAAAACAAAACAAAACAAAACAAAACAAAACAAAACAAAACAAAACAAAACAAAACAAAACAAAACAAAACAAAACAAAACAAAACAAAACAAAACAAAACAAAACAAAACAAAACAAAACAAAACAAAACAAAACAAAACAAAACAAAACAAAACAAAACAAAACAAAACAAAACAAAACAAAACAAAACAAAACAAAACAAAACAAAACAAAACAAAACAAAACAAAACAAAACAAAACAAAACAAAACAAAACAAAACAAAACAAAACAAAACAAAACAAAACAAAACAAAACAAAACAAAACAAAACAAAACAAAACAAAACAAAACAAAACAAAACAAAACAAAACAAAACAAAACAAAACAAAACAAAACAAAACAAAACAAAACAAAACAAAACAAAACAAAACAAAACAAAACAAAACAAAACAAAACAAAACAAAACAAAACAAAACAAAACAAAACAAAACAAAACAAAACAAAACAAAACAAAACAAAACAAAACAAAACAAAACAAAACAAAACAAAACAAAACAAAACAAAACAAAACAAAACAAAACAAAACAAAACAAAATAAAACAAAACAAAACAAAACAAAACAAAACAAAACAAAACAAAACAAAACAAAACAAAACAAAACAAAACAAAACAAAACAAAACAAAACAAAACAAAACAAAACAAAACAAAACAAAACAAAACAAAACAAAACAAAACAAAACAAAACAAAAAAAAACAAAACAAAACAAAACAAAACAAAACAAAACAAAACAAAACAAAACAAAACAAAACAAAACAAAACAAAACAAAACAAAACAAAACAAAACAAAACAAAACAAAACAAAACAAAACAAAACAAAACAAAACAAAACAAAACAAAACAAAACAAAACAAAACAAAACAAAACAAAACAAAACAAAACAAAACAAAACAAAACAAAACAAAACAAAACAAAACAAAACAAAACAAAACAAAACAAAACAAAACAAAACAAAACAAAACAAAACAAAACAAAACAAAACAAAACAAAACAAAACAAAACAAAACAAAACAAAACAAAACAAAACAAAACAAAACAAAACAAAACAAAACAAAACAAAACAAAACAAAACAAAACAAAACAAAACAAAACAAAACAAAACAAAACAAAACAAAACAAAACAAAACAAAACAAAACAAAACAAAACAAAACAAAACAAAACAAAACAAAACAAAACAAAACAAAACAAAACAAAACAAAACAAAACAAAACAAAACAAAACAAAACAAAACAAAACAAAACAAAACAAAACAAAACAAAACAAAACAAAACAAAACAAAACAAAACAAAACAAAACAAAACAAAACAAAACAAAACAAAACAAAACAAAACAAAACAAAACAAAACAAAACAAAACAAAACAAAACAAAACAAAACAAAACAAAACAAAACAAAACAAAACAAAACAAAACAAAACAAAACAAAACAAAACAAAACAAAACAAAACAAAACAAAACAAAACAAAACAAAACAAAACAAAACAAAACAAAACAAAACAAAACAAAACAAAACAAAACAAAACAAAACAAAACAAAACAAAACAAAACAAAACAAAACAAAACAAAACAAAACAAAACAAAACAAAACAAAACAAAACAAAACAAAACAAAACAAAACAAAACAAAACAAAACAAAACAAAACAAAACAAAACAAAACAAAACAAAACAAAACAAAACAAAACAAAACAAAACAAAACAAAACAAAACAAAACAAAACAAAACAAAACAAAACAAAACAAAATAAAATAAAATAAAATAAAATAAAATAAAATAAAATAAAATAAAATAAAAAAATTAAGAATTTTTGATAGCTGGTTTTCCGAGTAAGCAAATAGAATACTTTTAACTGCTGCAAAATATCTAATTTCTGACATATCTATACTAATCAAGATCGTTCGTCTCAAGATTTAGCGCGAGCGAAGCCGCGGGTTTCGCTAGTTTTTATACATGTTAATTTAACGATTAGATTGTTATGGAAGTAAACATTGTTATTTTATATTTTGTTATAATTGAAACTATCTTTTTGGATTTTGTCGCTGGTTTATTTGGATTTTTTTTCAAAAATTGAAATTTATCCGCGACAAAATCCGAAAAGATAGTTTCATTTATAATGTCAAATATTCGCGATAACCTAAGAGAGTATCATGATATTTTGTTGTCAAATTGACATTTCGACTCTAAATAACCATTATGTATGCTAAATTATTGTTTCGATTTATATATTTTTATTAATAGTTATTGTATTTTAAACTTATTATCCTATTCTGGACTAAGAGAAATCCAAAATATCAAATATCATAAAAATTAGTCCAGCCGTTCTTGAGTTATAAATGGCGTAACTAACACGACTTTGTTTTATATTTAAACTAGCATTTCCCGCGGCTTCGCACGCGTTCTAAATACCGGGAACCACATTCTTTTATTTTATGATTTATTTCCAGATTTATTTGCGATCACTGCAACCAACGGTTTGCGGATAAAACTAAACTGAGGGACCACATTGAAGAAAAACATCTACATCGCACTTTCCAATGTCCGATATGTAATAAGGTATTTAAATTAATTATCAATTTTTATTGTATTTTTTTATATATATGTAAAAAATAAGTCTGTCCGCTTGTCTAAATAAGTATGTTGGGATATTAACACAGCGCCATATAGTTCCGTGGTAAGCTGCGAGGCTTGTGTTACGGATACCAGATAGTTGATACACTACACATATATAACTTAAAATACATACATATTATAAATATAAACCCATGATTGCTCAACAAATGAATTCCCTCAGCGGGATTCGAACACGCGACCGCTAACAGCAAGTAACGTCATTCCTAACTAAGCCAAACGATATCGACTGTCTGTCTGTCTTTATGTATAATAATGACTATATCAATGCGATTTCCCAAAATATATCCAAATTGACTTAGAATTTTATCATCTAATATATATAAATGACGTGTCACGTTGTTTGTTCTCGATGGACTCCTAAACTACTTAACCGATTTTAATCAAATTTGCACACCGTGTGCAGTTTGATCCAACTTGAAAGATAGGATAGCTTACATCTTAATTTATAGTCGCAATGTTATTTTATTTCAAATTAAATGTTTATTATACGACTTTAGTGTGTATTTATCGGTTAGTTCTATAAAATCCTAATAGATGGCGGTTTGGCATCTAAGTTGCACTGATATCCGGTAGATGGTGCCGTATTTCTATTTCTAGATTATAGATGGCGCGTGGCCAAAATATAGTAAGGGGTAGTATTTTTATTTTATTAAAATATATATAAAAACCGTTTAATTTGTTTTAACTTACGCCCAGCGAAGCCGGCCGGGTTTGCTAGTTATAATCATCATCATCATCAGCCCTTTTAACGTCCCACAGCTGGGGGTGGGCCTCCCTCAGTATGAGGGGGATCAGGCCATAGTCCACCGCGCTGGCCTAGTGCGAGTTGGCGGACTGAGCATGTCGTACGAAAACTTGCTAGGTTCTCTCAGACATGCAGGTTTCCTCACGATGTTTTCCTTCACCGTAAGACAAGTGGTAATCATGATAGAAATGTTTCGCGCATGAAAATATCAGAGGTGCGAGACCCGGATTTGAACCCGCATCACTCGGGTATCCAAGCGACCGCGTTACCGCTGGTCTACCACTGTCTCTTTGCTAGTTATATGTATATATTATTATTTATTATATTACAGCCATCTAAAAACCGTGTGGGTCTAGAGCAGCACATACGAGCGGTACACAAAGGCAGGCCGAATAATAGGATGTGTCACCACTGTGGGAAAGGTTTTCCGGTAAGATTTATCATATTATTTTTTAAAGTGTGAGTGTGTGTGTGTGTGTGGGTGAGTGTGCGAGGGTGATTGTGAGTGTGAGTATGTGAATGTGAGTGTGCGAGTGTGAGTGTGTATGTGCTAGTGTGAGTGTGCGAGTGTGAGTGTGCAAGTGTGAGTGTGCGAGTGTGTGTGTGTGAATGTGAGTGTGCGAGTGTGAGTTGCGAGTGTGCAAGTGTGAAGGTGTAAGTTTGTGAGTATGTATGTCACTCAAAGTTCACCTTGAAGAGGCTGGATTGATTTGGATGAAGTTTACTGCACAGATACACTAACTTATTATGAGGCTACATAGGTTATATAACCATTAAACATTTAAACTACGCAGCGGATTTTAATGCGGTTTACATATCTATAATAAGTGCATGTTATAGCAGAAAAAAACCGAGAAAATATATCATTTCTTAGAAATCTATTCAATATGTTAAAACGTATCTAGGTTCGGAACCCGACTGAAGTAAACTTTGTTCCAGACAAAAGTCCAGTTGGAGTCACACATAAGGACTCACACAGGCGAAAGACCGTTCATGTGCGAGTTCTGCCCTACGACGTTCTCTCAGCAGTCCAACTTGTATAAACACCATCGGCAGGTGAGTTAGTTAGTTAGTTAGTTAGTTACATTACACTTTATTAGAGGGTTTTATTTATTATTGGATTTCAGGCCCGTAAGACATTGGGGGCCTCAGGCCCCTTAGTGGAGGCCCCCTGTTGGTAAAAATGCATAATGTTGTGAATTAATAAATTAAAAAATTATGTCTTTAAAACGTACAAGTAATTGAATGTGAAATCACTTAAAAAATTAATTTTATATTTATTCTATCCCGTAATATGTATAGAAGGCAGTAGTAGCCCAGTGGTACATTTGGGAATCCGAGTGAAGCGGGTTCAAATCCCGTGGCCTACAGCCTACAGCCTAAAGAGCTAAATACATATAATTATTAAAACATTTATAAAAAAATGTGTGTGTGTACTTATGTACACGCGTTAGAAGTTATACTTTTTTGGCATCATTAAATAATACATACTCATTTTCGCAATTAGCACCCCGAGAAACCTCGAATGAACCCAAACCCAAATGACACCCATGTAATTGTTTAAAAAAAACCGTATGTCCGCCATCTTGGATTTGAAAATGGACCTCATTTTCAAATTCATCACTCATTAGCACCCCGAGAAACCTCGAAAATGACACCCATGTCATTGTTGAAAATAAATATCGTGAATATAGTTGCAAGTCCTCTAAACTGTTGACTGCTAGCTAACTTCTCCCGTGAGGATTTTGTCTCGCTGTGCGCGCGCATCGTAAAATTTCACTCTCATCAATTTTTCATAACGCGCCTAAAGAAGTATAACTTCAATAAAAATATTAAATTAATTATTATTAAACGAAGTAAAACATTATTTGACACATATGACTGGAGTATAAACATTCGTTTTACAAAAAAAATGCCCCCAGCGTTACTCGAACCCGCGACCTCTGGTACAAAACCTTCGTATAAATTATACTTTTTTTTTCTTTTCAGGTACATTTAAATATAAAATCTAAAAGGTATATATGCAAGAAGAGAAGACTCGATGAAAATGAAAGTAATGAAGTGTCATTTTCTCTGCCCCTTATACAGTATTTACCAGAAAATGGATTTAGTTTATGATTTCATTAATATATATTATCTGTGTAAAGTGTGTATAATCTGTGGACTTAAACTAATTATATAATTTGGTTTCGCTTGGCTTTTTTATTGTCTATCCTTAATAAAATGGCGATTTTGAAATTATTTACTGTTTTTATTTATAATGTGGCCCATATTTATTACTAGTAAGGACTGAGACCGACTAACGGATATCACCTCCATTATTATATTTACTTAAGGTTGGGTGAGATTGTGATAGTTGGGGTATTAAAATCTTATTAAATCTCATTTAAACTGCATTAAATAATTGATAATCTCATGTCAAATTTAAAATAATATTTGGACGCTAATAAAATACATTACACTAGTATTTCCCGCGGCTTCGCACGCGTTCTAAAGACCGGAAACCAAATTTTTTTATGAGTCGCGCGGTATGATACCTCGCAGAAGTAACGCCCGTCCTTCCCGTTTTTGTACCATTTTTCATTGATGCTGCAAGTAGTGTGATGTAATATAGCCTAGTATAATATAATAGCCTATAGACCATAGATTATACACTTATATACTGGTACTATAGACTTCCTCGATAAACGGACTATCCAACACAAGAATTTTTCAATTCGGACCAGTAGTTCCTGAGATTAGCGCGTTCAACCAAACAAACACATCAGCTTTATAATATTAGTATAGATAAATATATCTTTTTGGAATTTTAACCAAACAAACAAACAAACTATTCAGCTTTATAATATTAATAGTGATAAATGTAAATTATCTTTTTGGAAATTTGGCGCATATGACAGTGGTAGCCCAGCGGTAACGCGCTCGCTTGTATAACCGAGTGATGCGGTTTCAAATCCGGGTCTCGCACCTCTGATATCATTTTTTTTTATTTAACAGTGCAAATATTCGTGTAAATCTAAGGAAGTATTAAAAAAATAATATTTTTTCCCTCGTTTCTTTTGTAAGTATCCATTTTGTTTCTTGAATAAATTCTTCGCTATTTTATAGAACATTACTATTTCTTACAACTGTAGCGAAATTCTCACATGGAGCGTAAAGTTTCACTAAATCTCATTTAATCTCAGCGAAGGGAAGCAAAATTGTAAGAAAAACAGCTAATTGGATGACTCTAATTATTATTATTGGGACATTATGACCCTTAACGCCATCTAGTTCCGTGGTAAGCTACAAGGCTTGTGTTACGGATACCAGATAGTTGATACACTACACATGTATTATAAATATAATCATCCATGAATGAAGAACAGACATTAGTGCCCACAAATAATGCTCCCATCGGGACTCGAACCCGCGACCACTGGCACAGCAAGTAGGGTCATTACTAACTGAGCACGCAGTAAGTAGGCAATTCGATTAAATATTCAATAAATATAGCCTATTATTAATTTTAACGCATTATTATTTACATAAACTCATATCAATAAATGACTGTGGAATTTATTCTTCATGAATTATTTATATATCTTAATACAACACAACATTGTTGAACAAATTCTATCTATATAAATAAAATGATAGAGGTCTGCAGTTGTGCGCGCATCACGGAAAACTACTGGATAGATTTCAATGAAACTTTCTAAGTCTTATTTCTTAGACACTTGGCCCTTATCAAAAAAAAATGATTGCGATATCTTCATTTAATAAAAAGTTATTAAAGTTTCAAGAAACAACGATTTGTATATGCACTGGCCACTGCGTGTTCAGTGATGTATGTTTCCTTCTCGCGCAGCAGTGGGGCAAGCGGCGTAGCGCGCATGCGGAAAACTTTGTTAATATTTCAAGCAACGCGGACGAAGTCGCGGGTATCAGCTAGTTAATAATAAAGTCAGAAAAGTCCAGTGGTAACGCGCTTGTATAACCGAGTGATGCGGGTTCAAATCCGGGTCTCGCATCTCTAATATCCCAGCGAATAATTTCTAACATGATTACCACTTGTCTTATGGTGAAGGAAAACATCCGATGTCTTTAAAATACGAAAATTACGAAATAATTAACGTAACACAAGCTTCCTTCTTAGCTTACCACGGAACTAGATGGCGCTGTGTGTAATAATGTCCCAACATATTTATTTATAACATAAGATGCAAATTCTACTTGTAACGGTAAAACTTTTGCATATACATGTATACTGGTTTTACTTATATCCATTATATTAAATCTTGCATACCAGTGGTCCTCAAACTTTGACCGCAACACATTAAAAATAATTTAGGTTTAATTTCCGTATTTAACTGTGAATTCTCATTTTTTATATTTAAATATGTTAATATACTAGCAAAAAGCTGAGCTTTGTGAGGGCTTGCGTAGTTTTTTTTAGCGGGTATCAAAGAGAATGTAAAACCTACGGCGGGTATTAATTTTTAAGACATTTGTTAATGATCATTTTTTTATGTAATAACAGACATGGTTTTTTACAGATAGCACAAGAGAAGAGCTTTTTTACATGTGATTTTCGGGAACCACAATTCTAGTTTAAAAAATTACTAGAGCTAGCCTTAGTTAGATCTTGCCCACCGCGAGTCAGTGACATTTCTAACTCTGTCTAACTCGTGGGTGTGACTGTCGCGCCATCTCCCTCTCTCGACGAGCTTAGAGGGGGTAATTACTACATAGTATAAAACAAAGTCGCTGTCTCTGTCCCTATATCCCTATGTATGCTTAAATCTTTAAAACAACGCAACGGATTTTGATGCGGTTTTTTTAATAGATAGAGTGATTCAAGAGGAAGGTTTATATGCATAACTAGCAGATCCCGCGGCTTTGCCTGTGCTAAATCTAGGGAAGAGCCCGAGCAAAGCGAGGGCGAGTCGCTAGTAACTATATAAAAAAAAGATATTAATCCAAATAAAACGCTTCTACTGATTTTTTTTAAATGTTTATTTTCGATATATTTCTAAAGAAATATTATAAAGATATTATATTCTATTATTATTATTCTATTATATTCTTTATTGCACTATAAAATAAATAATATATAAATATAAGAATTACATTTTTTAATTTTATAAACAATTTTATTTATATAATTTAAATAATAAATTTAATTTATTTAACACTAAAATAACAATTTTGATTTTATAAATAATTAATATAGACGTTGAAAGATATGACACTTATATTTTGATCGACTTCAAACTGAAGATTATCTTAAAAATGGATGATCAGTATTGCCTCGTTAGTCTATTTACTCGCATAGGGCTACTAATTGAGAGGTTCAACGTTCGAGTCCCGAGTTAAGCAAGTAGTTATGGAGTTTTTCTGTCTCTTTCTGTTAGAAAACTGGCTGTATTTACCCCTTTCTTCCTACTACTACAAATTCGTGTACTATAATTGTCAGTCATTCTCCAAAATCAATTAAGAAGAATTTCTTAAACTTATTCTAAATATCTCGAATTCTTGGGCAGTATAGAACACGTATTAATACACGTATATTAAATTAACTTATAATAATGTTATTAGTTACGCTTAATCAAGAGGATTTTAGTTGATCAACAAGCTTGTGGGTTCTGTTCAAGCATCTTTTTGCTTAACTATTTAATTCATAACAGTTATTTAAGCTACATAATAATATACCACCGTATTGCCATTTATTTTCATCAGGCGTCATACAGTTATCATGTGAAGGTGAATTAAAATTAATTCTGTACTTTTTTTCATTGGAATACACCGTAAGACTGCGAACTGCTTGATCGTTTACTTTATTTTTATCTAAATCTCAGTTTATTAAAACCCCCTATACGAACAGGTTCCGTCTTTTTTAAAGTCCCACTGCTGGGAACTAGTCCTTCGATGAGGTTAGAGTAGGCCCGCCGCGTGCTAAGGTGCAAAGTGTGCGCCGCAAAAGGGCGGCATTTTCAAGGGGGCGGCAAAAACAGATATCGAAACGAAAACGAAACATTTTCGTAATTTACATGTTTAATATATTTTTATATAACTAAAAAATAAAGGACAGATTCGATGAGTTAAAAACGTTTACTGATATATTCGGTTTTTTAAACCATAACTTATTTAATTACTGTGATGATGACTTGGGCGGCATAATCGCTCAAATAGCTAGTGGCGGGCCTGGGTTAGAGGTTTAGAAGACCTGCTGTCGGGGCTTCGTGGATGCAAAAGCGATCCTATTACGCCTCATTAAGACAGGGGCGGAAACTTGAGTTTTAGAGGGTAGTACTGGCTGTTCTAGTCAGTGAGTCCGTTATTACAAAAAAACAACAAAAGGTAGTGGTAGTCTAATAGTAACGCGCGTTCCTTAAGAAACCGAGTGAAACCAGTTTAAATCCAGGGTCGCACCTCTGATATTTTCATATGCAAATCATTTCAACATGATTACCACTTGTCTTACGGTGAAGGAAAACATCGTGAGGAAACCTGCATTTGAGAGAATGTTGCAAGTTTGCGAAAGATATGTATTTTGCATTAGGTGAGGGTGGTGGAATATGGCTTGATCCCGCTCGTATTGAAGGGACAGCATAGGGACATTTAAAAAGGGGTACATACATCTGTTGATCAACCGAAAATCGTATGAACGCAGTTAAAGCTTAAATAAAAAGTTTCTAATACCTTATGTGATCTGTGCTAATACTTTTCTGAATAAAGAAATTTTCTTCATGACACCCAAAAACAACTTAGTCTAATTTGAAAATCTAAGCGCTTGGCCTAATACTAAAACCGATTACCGATAAACTAGAGTAGGCATTTCTTTTTTCTTATCAACGAAAAACGCTTCAATCTCGCATTGAGTCTTGTCTTTCGTTTCTGGCAAATATTTAAACAAATACAAAGTGCAGAGGCAGCAAGTGATACCGTACATTAAAAACGAACCATCCAAACCCAACCTTTCAAATAAAAGTGGAGTGAGTTTGTATAGAACTGAATAAGACACAGTGATTACTAATGAAATTATCGTATAGCTACTAGATTGAAATTTTGTGGAGAACAGCTCGCCGTATATGGTCATGGACAAAATCATTGGCCCACAGCTTATTGATATGGTATAAGCTGTGAGTAACGCGATAAGAATATAATTATTTTCACTCACAATATTTTGTTTACTTAAATAAATGTATAATGACACAATTAATAAGAAAGCCACACCTATGAAAGACGAGGACATGTAAAGAGTTCGTCTTTTCAAAATCTTTGCCAAATAAGACCCAAAGTACATACTTAGAACTGTTACACCGTTCAAAATTAACATGGCCATGTACGCTGTTGTTTCAGACGATGTGATACTCTTAAATATATCTAGGATAAACAAACTGCAAATCATTTTCCCTGAAAACTGGTATTGGAGGACAGCCACTATCGCAAGGATCATTGGCTTATAAAATTCTGGTGATCGTGTATAGCTGCAAAAGCTCATTTTGACCTCAGTTTTTTCTCTCTTCATTTCTTCCTGTTTGGTTGAAACCAATTCCCGCAATTCCTTTTCAGCATTCAAACCATGTATCCATCTAAACGATTTCCTGCATTCATCGAAACGGCCTTTACTCGCCAACCAGTACGGAGATTCAGGCCATGTCAGGACTGTCATTGGATAAAAAGAGCAGATGAATCCCAAAATGGTAATATTTCTCCAATGGAAGAAGGTGCCAATAACATTAGCTATCCAAATACCCCAGAAAAATGCTGCACCAGTAACAGTCAGGAACGTGCCTCGTAACCTTGGACTTGTGTACTCCGTGATGATCATAATAGCGACGGTTAAATTGCTGGTATGCATGTACCTGAAATAAAAGAGAATAAGCATTTAAATAAATAAATATGTCGGGATATTTACATACAGCGTCATCTAGTTCCGTGGTAAGCTACGAGGCTTATGTTACGGATACCAGATAGTTGATACACTATATAATTCTTTAAGTTTAGATACAGACATATTTTAAATATAAGCACCCATGACTGGAGTACAAACACACATTCGTGCTGAACAAATGAATGCCTCCACCGGGACTCGACCCCTCGACCGCTTGCATAGCAAGTAGGGTCACTACAAACTGAGCCAAAAGTGACGTCAACCGACGTCGTTGTTTAATTTTCTATCATAATATAAAGTTTAGGTATATATTTAGCGTATAGTACTGCTTCTAAGGGATGTAACGTGTTACAAATCCTTCTTAGATTTACGCCAATGTTAGACCTTAAAAAAATTGTATAAATTTTTCCTCTGGCTCTGGCATAGTATAAATATAAACACTCATAACTGGACTACAAACATTCGTACTGAAGAATGAATGCCTTATGCCTTGCTCGGGACTCGAACCCGCGACCACATCAAGCCACTACAATCTAGCCAAAGTACATAAGGATAGATTACTAAAAACCAAAACAAGTTGACAATATTTTTTAACCTTCCTATCTTTGAAGGTTAACTATAAATGGTGGAAAAATCGTTATGTTCCTATTATTTTCTAGTTTAAATACATGTGATTTATAGATGTAAAGTTTAAAACAAAATATTATACTTTAAAAAATACGAACTTATGTACATATATTTAAATAATTTATATATTTAAATCTATACATATAATAAAACTGAGTCAAATATTGAAATAGACGTTATTATCTATTATATATAGAGGTCAAATCTATTGTTTTTAGAATTCCTGTCTGTCAGACTGTCTGTGACCGCATCACGAGAAAACCACTAGACGGATTTGGATGAAATTTGGTATGAAGATAGCTTGTTACCCGTGTCAATACATAGGATACTTTTTATTGCGGGAAAATATCTCATTTCTGAGAAATCTCAACTACTTAACCGTTTAGGGATTGCAATCCGGAAAACCGGATCCGGTAATCCGGCGGATCCGGCATCATTTTACGGTCACCGGATCCGGTACTAATATACCGGATCCGGTTAATGACGCCGGATTGCAATCCCTATAACCGTTACAAACCGGTTATAAACATCACACGGTATGTGAAATCTATTTTGTTTCCGGTCTTTAGAACGCGGGCGGAGCCGCGGGAAATGCTAGTGATTTATATGGGGATTTTGATTGTATAATTTACGCATTACTTATACAAGTTAGATGTTAATTTTATTAGTATTTAAGTCAATATAAAAAATAATATGGAAATGAGTGCAAAAGAAAAAGGAAGAGATTCGTGATTATTGTTTTTTGAGTTTAACTATCGATAAATTAAATTTAAAGTGTCGTAAAGTTGAAGTAAATGTATACAAAAACTAGACAATTTATATACTAAAATCCACCTCGAGAACCACTCTATCTATTGGTGAAAACGGCATGAAAATCGGTGTAGTAGTTATTGAGTTTATTGTGAACAGACAGACAGACACGACGGTCGACTTTGTTTTATAATATTTACTAGCGACTCGCCCTCGCTTCGCTCGGGCTCTTCCCTAGATTTAGCACAGGCAAAGCCGCGGGATCCGCTAGTTATGCATATAAACCTTCCTCTTGAATCACTCTATCTATTAAAAAATCCGCATCAAAATTCGTTGCGTAGTTTTAAAGATTTAAGCATACATAGGGATATAGGGACAGAGAAAGCGACTTTGTTTTATACTATGTAGTGATGATAGTGATACATACATGTACACCTTTCCCTTAAATCACTCTGTATATTGACGACCACCGCATTAAAATCCATTGCTTCGATTTAAAGATCTAAGCGTACAGACGTTCTATGTATACCTTGCATATATATACCTAGACAAGCGACAAAACCTTGCTCCACTCGGCTTTTTCCCTATTTATTTAGCATATATATACCTAGCATCTATATACCTAGCATATATATACCTATAAACCTTGCTCCGCTCGGCTTTGCCCCTTGATATTTGTAGGTATGAATAATAATGACCATTCCAATAAGATTTTCCATAAAAAGTATACATGTAATGTCGATGCAGTCAGAATTTTGTTTGTGTGGTAACCCCTTAAAGTATTTAATGGTATCTAATGTTGTCAATGCGTCAAATATGTTCTTATAGATTACTAGCTGATATCCGCGACTTCGTTCGCGTTGCTTGAAATATTAACAAAGTTTTCCGCATGCGCGCTACGCCGCTTGCCCCACTACTCCGCGAGAAGGAAACATACATCACTGAACACGCAGTACATATACAAATCGTTGTTTCTTGAAACTTTAATAAATTTTTATTAAATGAAGATATCGCAATCATTTTTTTTTGATAAGGGCCAATTGTCTAAGAAATAAAACTTAGAAAGTTTCATTGAAATCTATCCAGTAGTTTTTCCGTGATGCGCGCACAACTGCAGACCTCTATCATTTTATTTATATAGATTATTATGAACCTACTGTTTGTAAGTAGTCGCGGGTTCGAGTCTCGCTGGGGCATTCATTTGTGTGAGAAGCACGTTTGTTCTCATCACATAAAATAATGTTTGTTCTTCAGTCATGGGTGTATTAATTTTGCCATTAAAAAGAAAATAAAAAGCATAAAAACTATGATATTCTTTAAGTTAGGACAAATGAAACATAAAAAAAATATTAAGACTCGATAAGTTTCGCAGGTCATCGCTCTCACAGCGAGTAGGGACACATTCTATATCTGAGCCCAACGTGGTAAATAAAATTATCTATACTATATAATATTATAAAACTGAAGAGTTCGTTTGTTTGTTTGTTCGTTTTTTTGTTTGTTTGTTTGTTTGGTTGAACGCGCTAATCTCAGGAACTACTCGTCCGAATTGAAAAATTATTTTTATGTTGGATAGTCCGTTCATCGACTAATAGGAGCGGAATATCAATGAAAAATATTTCTTTTGATTTTCAGCCTTTAGAACGCGAGCGGAGCCGCAGTAAAGGCTAGTAATATATAAAACGACTTGTTTGGCTCAGTTGGTAGTGACCTTGCTTTCTACGCCAGCGGTCGCGGGTTCGAGTCCCGCTGAGCTGATTCATTTGTTAAGCACGAATGTTTGTACTCCAGTCATGGGTGTGTATATTTATAATATGTATGTATTTAAAAGTTATATATTATGTAGTATACCAACTATCTGGTATCCGTAACACAAGCTTCATAGCTTACTACGGAACTGGATGGCGCTGTTGTAAGAAAGTCCTAACATATTTATTTATAATCAGATATGAAAGTTATATTTTTACTTAAATGTTTTCAGCCCTTTTTAACTCCCACTGCTAGGTGTGTGCCTCCTTTTCAATACAAGGGGATTAGTCCACCGCGCTGGCCTAGTGCGTGTTGGCGGACTTCACATGTCTTTCGAAAACTTGCTAGGTTTTCTCAGACATGCAGGTTTCCTCACGACGTTTATCTTCACCATAAGACTAGTGGTAATCATGTTGGAAATCATTAGTACATGAAAATATTCAGAGGTTATAAATGAAACTATCTTTTCGGATTTTTCCGCGGATTTATTTAGATTTTTGGTTCCGTTTCGAATGCTTTACAGAGCACATGATCGCGGGAGAGACTAAGGTATTTGACGTGTCAAGAGGTTTGAAAAACTATAAAACGCTGGGAACCAATAATCAAAGTAAATCCGCGACAAAATCCGAAAAGATAGTTTCATTTGTAATGTCTAATATTCGCTTAAACCTAAGAAAGTATATATAATATCAGAGATGTGCGATCTGGGATTTGAACCTGCTTCATTCGGTTATCCAAGCGAGCGCGTTACCACCTCGGTGGTGTAGTGGCTAGCATGTACGGTCATACATCGAGAGGTCCTGGGTTCGAGTCCCGGGCCGGGCAAAGTTTAATTATTGATTCTTTCTGTTTAATAAGCCTCAGTATTAGCCCGGAGTTGGGAAGTTGGCGGTATGTCACCTCCGTGCCTCGGAGAGCACGTAAAGCCGTCAGTCCTGCGTCTTAGCTCTCACTGGTCGTGTCGAGTAGTCGTCCCACCGGAGTATGAGAGTGATAGTAATAGAGAGTGCACTTGTGTCTGCACTATAATATCTCCTGCGCAGTTGGCTAGTCTCAATGAGATTGGCCGCCGTGGCCGAAATCGGTCGGAGAACATTATTATTATTATTATTATCACGAATTTAAATAAATATATACATACCCTTGTAGCACCTCCACTATAATAATGTGATACGCATTCGAGCTGGCGTAGTAGCAAAGAAAAACAACGATGGTGTCAAGAGTTGTTATTATTTGGGGTATTTTTCTTCCGAAACGCTCAGTGAAGAATGGTATGATTATGACCCACGGAGTATTGCTTATGGTTAGGGTGGCAACTGAAAATGAAAAAAAAGGAGTTTTAAAGTTAGTCATTTAGTTTTATTTATTATTATTGACAACACGTTTGGCAGTTTGCACTTTCATACGCCAGCGGTCCCACTGCTGGGGGTGGGCCTCCCTCAGTATGAGGGGATCAGGACATAGTGCGTGTTGGCGGACTTCACATGTCTTTCGAAAACTTGCTAGGTTCTCTCAGACATGAAGGTTTCTTCACGATATTTTTCTTCACCGTAACACAAGTGGTGATCATGATAGAAATGATTCGCACATGAAAATATCAGAGGTGCGAGACCCGGATTTGAACCCGTATCACTCGGTTATCCAAGCGAGCGCGTTACCACTGGGCTACCACTGCCTACAAACGGTATCTACGAGTATCTACCCACAAAATTACACAAAAATTTAAGAGAAGTAGACAAATGAAGACCGTTGTGTAATGTGGGGCACATATAAAATTTCTGTAAAGATTTATACTTAAAATAACACTTTATTATCCAAAAATATGTTTACAATTTTTACAAAATAATTTATGCCAAAAATTTAATTAATTTAACTTTATAATATCGAATATCCGCATAAATCTAAGAAAATATTTTCGATAACTTGTAAACTTTAGTGAACAACTAGTGACTCACCATATACTATAATAGTACAATTTACATTTTAGTATAGATTTCTCAGAAATGAGGTATTTCCCCGCTGTAAAAAGTATCTCATATACCTACTACCCGGACAACCGGTACTATTTCAATTTTGACAAGTTTACAGGATGAAGAAAAAACTTGTTTGAGTCATTAATATAGCATCTAGTAAATTAAATAAAAACACGTGTTTTTTAAATATTTTTATTGCACATGTTAATAAAAAGAAAAGTAGCATTATATGCTTTCTTCTAATATAAAAACGAGATAGGACAATATAAATCAACTTGGAACAAGAAAATGAAATAGGACCGGTTGCCAGTTCACAGTCGATATCAAATTTCATTAAAATCTATTCAGTGGTTTCAATATAATGATGTTTCTTCACTATGTTGATAGCAGGTTATTGGGGTCAACGAATAAGATACTAGCATTTCCCGCGGCTTCGCACGCGTTCTAAAGACCGAAAACCAAATTCTTTCTGAGTCGCGCGGTATGACCTAACGTCCGCCCTTCCCGTTTTTGTACATTTTTCATTGATGCTCCGCTTCTATTGGTCGTAGCGTGATGTAATATAGCCTATAGCCTTCCTCGATAAACGGACTATCCAACACAAAAAGATTTTTTAAATCGAACCAATAGTTCCTGAGATTAGCGCGTTCAACCAAACAAACAAACTCTTCAGCTTTATAATATTAGTATACATTTAAATATCTCATCTCTGAGAAATCTTCATTAAATATTAAAATTACTAAGACTCAGTATAAAAATAATTATCAAAATTAGTCAAGTGCGAGTTGAGCTAGCGTAATAAAAGTTGAGAACCATATTTCAAAACTTGTATTTATTCAAAGTTTTTAAGATGATAACAAAATCTTAGAAAGAACACACAAATGTGTTGCAATTTTTACTTTAATATTATCATCAATATTTAACTAACCTTAAAAATTATAATCAATTTGTTATATTACTACCGAGTACCTGATAGTTAAAATAAATAAACTTTCTAGAATAAAAGTAGCCTAAGTTACTCCTTATAACATTAGCTATCTGCGAGTGAAAGTCCCGTCAAAATCCGTCCAGCCGTTTCAGTGATTAGCCGGAACAAACAGATAGACAGACAAAAGTTCATGGGGAGGTTCTAGGTTCGAGTTCCGGGTCGGGCCAAATTTAGTAATTATGTCTTGCCCTTTAGTAAGTTAAAGAGGAGAAAAACTTTCTGAACTGTAGCTATTTATATACATATACTTGAGATGTGTAGATACATTAGTTCAAAAGACTGGAAACTAAATTCTTTCTGAGTCAAGCGGTATGGTACCTCGCATAGCTAACGCCCGTCCTTCCCGTTTTCGCAACACTTTTCATTCATGCTCCGCTTCCATTGGTCGTAGCGTGATGTAATATAGCCTATAGCCTTCCTCGATCAACGGACTATCCAACACAAAAATAATTTTTCAATTCGGACCAGTAGTTTCTGAGATTAACGCGTTCAACCAAACAAACAAAGAAAAAAACAAACTCTTCAGCTTTATAATATTAGTATAGATTTATGATCATTTCTCAGAGGCGACTTATTTTAAAAATGTCACATTAAATTTTCTTACTCAAATTAAAAAGTATCTTACTTAAACAATACAGATTAAACATACTATGATGAAATGACATTAAACAATACAGATTAAACATACTATGTAACACTTTACCCGGATTATAGATAATTATTTGCTACGACCAATAAGAACGGAGCATCAATGAAAAATGTTGCAAAAAGGTTCTAGCCTTTAGAACGCGCGCGAAGCCGCGGGAAAAGCTAGTCTAAGAATGAAATATAAGGACGTCTAAATGTATATGACAATAAAATAACAAATTAACTACATATTTACATTATAACTAGTTCTAATATAAACTCTAAGAGAAATATCCAACGAACGTGCATAATATTATGCAAATGAATTTATTATCGCGATGTATTATAAACTAGCTGCGCCCCGCGGTTTCACCCACGTAGTTGCCGTTCCCGTGGGATTACAGGGATAAAAAGTAGCCTATGTCCTTTCTGAAGGTCTTCTCTATCTGTGTACCAAATTTTATCGAATTCGGTTCAGCGGTTTAGGCGTGAAAGCGTTACAGACAGACAGACAGACAGACAGACAGAGTTACTTTCGCATTTATAATATTAGTTAGGATTATTATGATTTCCCCCAACTTTTTTCTATATATGGCTAAAGATCTTATGATTCTGGGCTCGAATCCCTGGTTGGGACTATTACAGTTATTGACCGCTGATATGTGAATCTAGACTCATATTATAAAGCTGAAGAGTTTGTTTGTTTGGTTGAACGCCCTTATCTCAGGAACTACTGGTCCGAATTTAAAAATTCCTTTTGGATAATCCGTTTATCGAGGAAGGCTATATTACATATCATATCACTACATAGTATAAAACAAAGTCGCCTTTTCTGTCCCTATATCCCTATATCCCTATGTGCGCTTAAATCTTTAAAACTACGCAACGGATTTTGATGCGGTTTTTTTTAATAGATAGAGTGATTCAAGAGGAAGGTTTATATGCATAACTAGCAGATCCCGCGGCTTTACCTGTGCTAAATCTAGGGAAGAGCCCGAGCGAAGCGAGGGCGAGTCGTAGTATATCTAAGCTATATTACATCACGCTACCACCAATAGGGCGGAGCATCAATGAAAAATGTTGCAAAAACAGGACAAATATATTTCTTTTGATTTTCAGCTTTTGGAACGCGAGCGAAGCCGCAGGAAAGGTAAGTTTATATAACTGTATATGTTTGTATATAAATAGCTACAGTTCTGAAAGTTTTCCCTCTCTTTAACTTTCTAAACGGTAAGACTTATTAACTAAATTTACATCGTATCGTACATCATATTCTCATAAGCGGGGGCTGATTATGTTATGGGAGACGGGTGTACCTTGTAACTACTGATAAATGAGTGGACCATGTAGACATTTCCTTGGTGGTGGTATACTTTGATGGGACATTACCACATACCACCATCTAATTCCATGGCACGGATAATATAATAACTAAAATATATTATTAAAAGGAATCCCTTTAGGCAAGGTTCCGAAGATACTGGCAGCGTTCCCCCTTTGGATAGCTAGACTAATTCTTTGTCCGAGGTAGCTGCCAGCTCTTCGGTCTCCTGTGATGTGGACTAACCTTTTAGCTATTTCCTTAAAAAGCCTTAAATATACTACATATATATAACTTTAAATACATACACATTATAAATATAAATAATGGAATTATTGGAGTACTAATATCCGTGCTTTTGACACAAATGACCCCAGCGGAACTAGAACCCGCGACCGCTTTCACAGCAAGTACAATCTGTCATCAAAGAGTTTCTACTAGTATATTAATAGTACGAGTCTGGCGTCTGAAGTTATTAATCATTTAATAGATGGAGAAACAAACAAGCTATAATGTAGAAAAACAAAAACACCTGACAGTGTAATTGCCCGTGGCTCTACTCGCCGGTACTGTTACTAAAATTTAATGTATATCTTCTATTAATACTTTCTTAGGTTTACGCGAATATTTGACATTATAAATGAAACTATCTTTTCGAATTTTGTCGCAGATTTATTGTGATTTTTGGTTCCCGACGTTTCGAATAGTATCTTCCGTGACAATGATTGCTGTAAAGCATTCGAAACGTCGGGAACCAAAAATCACAATAAATCCGCGATAAAATCCGAAAAGATAGTTTCATTTATATATCTTCTAACCTTCTATCTTTTAATATATAAAAATCTTATGTCACAGTGTTTGTTATCGAACTCCTCCGATACGTCTTGACCGATTTTTACGAATTTGGTACGCAGATAGTCCTAGGGAGTTGAAATAGGGGATGAAAGTTTGATCGCCTAGTTGGTGTAGCGAGCAATGTACGGTCAAACAAACAAAAAGGATGAAAGAACCTTTTCCGTGGTCACACACGAGAGGTCCTGGGTTCGAGTCCCGCGTCGTTTATATTTTAATCTTGGCTCGAATTTGGGGTGGTAACGTGATTGCACTTGTGTCCGGTAGTCGGGCAGAGCGCATGATATGGACGGTTATCAGAACATCCACTGTTATCAATGTCATAGTCGGACGAATCAGTCAATTAGTATTACTGGTGGCTTGGAATTCGTACGAGTTATCGAAAGATTGTCGGCGGGAGGCCCAAAAGTATCGGAAAATGGTCCGAAAATTCGATAAACTTTTAACCGTGTATATTATTGCATGATGTGGTAACCTATAAAAAAGTTCATTCATCTCTATATTTGTAAATGCAAACAAGTCAAGAATTTAATGTATCTTTTGTTGGTTATCCTAATCACTACATAGTATAAAACAAAGTCGCTTTCTCTGTCCCTCTATCCCTTTGTACGCTTAAATCTTTAAAACTACGCAACGGATTTTGATGCGGTTTTTTTAATAGATAGAGTGATTCAAGAGGAAGGTTTATATGCATAACTAGCGGATTCCGCGGCTTTGCCTGTGCGGGAAGAGCCCGAGCGAAGCGAGGGCGAGTCGCTAGTAAATAAATAAATAAATAATCTTCGCAGCCGGCCGGCAGCGAAGTTTATTTAAAGGTGTAAGGAGGACCCACTTGGGTGGACGGTGTGTCAGGCGGGTTGCTCCTGATACTTCTCTGAATAGCAAAGTAGACTGTGAAGAAACCCTTTTAACTGTGTAATCTGCTTCGGCAGGCAAGCCGGGCCGTCGCGCGTCGGCTGTTTACGTATCCAGCAATCCACCCGTGATAGCGAAAATTGTAAAATAATTGCTGTCCAATCGCAAAATCGTATTAAACTTAATAATATTTAGCTTAACCTAATCGTATTTAACTTGAAACTATGGGTCGAGTTACTGAACGTTCTTAAGAATGCTTAATATTAAAGAATTTTAAAATCAAAAAGAGCCTTTTTAAAAAGAGCCTTTTTTTAAATAAAATGTTAGCTTTCTTATGTTTAACATACCATTAATATAATATACTTAAACAATTACTAAATCAATTATTGCAAAAACTATTGAAATTATTAAAAACTACGAGTGATTTTTTTGACGACTCGTTTGGCTCAGTTGGTAGTGACCCTACTTTCTGCGCCAGCGGTCGCGGGTTCGAGTCCCGCTGGGGGCATTCATTTGTTGAGCACGAATGTTTGTACTTCAGTCATGGGTTTTTATATATTTTATAACATGTATGTATTCAAAACTTATATATGTAGTATATTAACTATCTGGCATCCGTAATACAAGCATCGTAGTCACTGTAGGAACTGGATGGCGCTGTTGTAAGAATGTCCCAACATATTTTATTTATTTATTTATTTATTTATCTATTTATTTATTTATTTATTTATTTATCATCATTCATTCATTCATTCATTCATTCATTCATTCATTCATTCATTCATTCATTCATTCATTCATTTATTTATTTATTTATTTATTTATTTATTTATTTATTTATTTATGGATTGTTTGCTTTGTAGTTGAATGCGCAAGCGATCCTGCAACGCCACATTAAGACGGGTGAGGTCCATTAGGTTTTAGTGGGTAGTACTGGCTTATTTTATTAAAAAAAAGGGACGAAAGTTTGTATGGAAATTACTTCATCTTTAAAGCTAGAAGCTTGACACTTATTTTTTAGGCTTTTGATTAGATATAAGTAAATGATATTGTAAAAACTTTATCCTAAAGAAGAATATTGATAAATTACGTGAACGGTGATGACATTTTATTTGACCTTATTTTAATGTATTCCTACAATTGTCATTATTAAAGAAGGTTGTTTTATAAATTGTATTGTATTTTTTTTATGATGTACTTTAATTTGAACAATCGATTGCTATCAATTATTGTTCAGTTATAGATTTGTAATTAAAGTATTTCCTCACATTCTATAAACAATAATTGAATTGAAATGAAAGGATCCTATTATTTCTATTTCTAGCATTTCCCGCGGCCAATTCTAAATACCGGAAAGACATCTTTTACTTTGAAAGTTTTTATAGCTAACTTATAAAACAAAACGTTATGATTTTTACTAAAAAAACTTTTATTTGCTCTCTTAAAGGGTTTCTTTAAATTCAGTGTCATTATAAAACGGAGTCCTCCACCGCGTCTGTCTGTTCGCACTTTACTCAAAAACTACTGTACCGATTTTTAAGCTGTTTTTACGAATGGATTGAGTGGTTCTCGAGGAAGGTTTTAGGATATCATTTGTCAAGCCGCAAGCGTTATTATTCGCTCACGCTTAATTTGGGGACGATCTCAAGCGAAGCGAGGGCGATTCGCTTGCTTAATAATAATTTTAGCTTTCTCGATACTTACATATCGAAGAAGTCTAATCGCTATCGCTAGCTTAATAATTATAATTTTTAGGAGTTTCTTGATACTTACATATCCAAGAAGTCAAATCGCTATCTATTATAGTAGAATTCGCTTCTTTATTTATCTGTGGGACTGTGACAGTGGGAGCTCCAACGCATAGGCCAGCCACAACGAATTGTATCCATACTGAGCTGCATATCAGGACCTGAATAAGGAAAATTATATTTAAAACTGTCAAATATGCTTTTTTTAGACTTTGTCACTACATAGTATAAAACAAAGTCGCTTTCTCTGTCCCTATATCCCTTTGTATGCTTAAATCTTTAAAACAACGCAACGGATTTTGATGCGGTATTTTTAATAGATAGTTTTAAGTTTTTAATAGATAGAGTGATTCAAGAGGAAGGTTTATATGCATAACTAGTAGATCCCGCGGCTTTGCCTGTGCTAAATATAGGGAAGAGCCCGAGCGAAGCGAGGGCGAGTCACTAGTTTACAATAAAGGATAATTTACAAGTAAATTTAACTATTATATATACAAAGCAAATGTACTGTACAAGTCGTGTTCGCGTGGAATGAATGGCAATGCCGATTCTTTGGGCGAAAAATGAACCAGCTCTCCTGTCAGCAGTAGAGGTGATAAGACGAGGTGTTACGTCTTATGTATATCCTTATATATAAAAAACTTCTGCGCGTGTGTATGTAGCCGTTTAGGAGATTTTTTATAGCAATTTTTATTATTTAGAGGATTTTTAATAGCAACAGTCTTTACCCACTTTTCTGAAGAACGACCCATTAGTTTATTTCCTGGTAGAGTCGATTGGGATTTTGAAGTATTTCTTAACCACATACATTAATAATTCTAATAGAGACTATTCTTTTACGTGGACATAATATGTTGGGACATTATAACACACAGCGCCATCTAGTTCAGTGGTAAGCTACGAGGCTTGTGTTACGGATACCAGATAATTGATATACTACATAATATATAACTTTAAAATACATACATATTATAAATATAAACACCCATGACTGGAGTACAAACATCCGAGTTTAACAAACGAATGCCCCCAGCGGGACTCGAACCTGCGACCACTGACACTACAAACTGCGCCAAACGTGTCGTCGTAATAATTTTAATAAACTGACCAACAGTTAAGGAACCTAATACTTTTATTTCGAAACCAGTACAAAAGCTCAGATTTTTATTAAAATAATAGAAACTAGTGGCCCACCCTCAATTTTAATATGTATATATAATATGTTAAGCAAAATTATAGACATAGATATATTTGGCGATCCTCTATCTAAATTAAAAAAAAAATTAAAAGTTCACTTTTCTTTAAAACAAAATTAAGTTTCATTTCATTTTTCTATTTTCAATTTGTTGTTTTTTTTTGTTTTAATTAGTTATTTCATTTAATTTGTTTTATTAAATAGGATATTTTGTTTTGTTTTATTTTATGTCATACAAATGTTGTGTTTACCTTTAATTGGTGTATAAAAGATGACCCTTTATTTTTTTAGCTACTATTTTTTTAAACATTATTACTTTTATAACACTGTTGGTAATCCTATCTAAATAAATAAAAAAATAAATAAAATTCGCAGCTTTAACTACATTAGTTTTAAGGTTAGTGTAGATTTCTCAGAAATGATATATTTTCCCACAGTAAAAAGTATCTTCTATGTAGACCCTGATAACCAGCTATCATCATACCAAGTTTCATCAAAATCTGTACAGTTGTTTACTCGTGATGCGATCACAGACTGACTGACAAAAATTCTAACAACTATAGATACGGCTTCTGTATCGTAAATAATGACTATTCCAATTACATTTCCTAAAGTATATTCAATGAATCAATTAGGTGTAATGTAGTGGTTTTCTCCTGATAGTCACAGACATTAAAAAATTCTAAAAATCATAGAATCCGTATCGATAATTGTGCTTTGTTATCTGTATACCTCATAAAAGATAGCTTGATCTCTGCGACATATGTCAAACTGACATTCCTAGGGTTGTCAGGATAAAAAAATAGTTTAAAGCATTTTGTTTTTATAAAACTATGTATTATCTATGACGTTTTGTCAACTGACACTTGACATTATTTATTTTTATTTTTTTATTTTTATTTATTAGGTCTACCAGCGATTTTACATAATTACTTAGTATAACAAAAATTATTTATACTACATGCATAGGGTATGTAAAATCATTTAAAGGTAAGCACTACATGCTAAGTTCTCTTATTTCTTAATTTGAAAAGTGAGTTGCAAACCCAAAACCGAGCCAAAAATATAGCCTCTTTTAAAATAAAGCCACGGTACGTTCTAATCTTGCTGTTTTTAATTATCTCTAATTATCTCAAGCATCTCATCAATAATAATGTTAATCAAAAATACTATTTCAATTAGATTTTCCAAAAATTATTTAATGTACAGATACAAAATACATACAATTCTATTATCTATACTAATATTATAAAGGAGAAGAGTTTGTTTGTTTGTTTGTTTGTTTGTTTGTTTGGTTGAACGCGCTAATCTCTGGAACTACTGGCCCGAATAAAAAAAAATCTTATTGTGTTGGATAGTCCGTTTATCGAGGAAGGCTATAGGCTATATTACATCACGCTAGGACCAATAGGAGCGGAGCATCAATAAAAATGTTGCAAAAACGGGAAGGACGGGCGTTAGTTCTGCGAGATACCATACCGCGCGACTCAGAAAGAATTTGGTTTCCGGTCTTTAGAACGCGTGCGAAGCCGCGGGAAATACTAGTATCATATATAGATCAAATAGCACATGAATTTCATATTGGAGTAATATAATGAATGCGAAACTTTATATATGTATAATACGTATGTTGTCTTTCACACTGAAATGGCTGGACCCATTTTATTCACTCTCGCTTCCTCGGGTTCGTCCCTAGGCTTAATGCAAACGAAACTGCGGGTTTAGATAGTTATAAAATTTCTAAAATAAGAGTAATCTATGTTACTCCTTATAACATTAGCTATCTGCCAGTGAAAGTCCCGTCTAAATGGGTCCAGCCGTTTCAGAGATTAGCGGGAACAAACAGACGGACAGACAAAAATTTTAAAAATTGATTTGCCGATGTAAGTGCCTACCTTATATACTTTCATATGCATTTAGTGAAAAGCTGTTAATTTGAAATTAAAAACAAACACTTCAATCTTATTTATATGTATATTATGACATAGATTATACAGAGGAAAGATTTATATTTTTGTATGTAACGAATAAACTCAAAAACTACTGGAACGATTTCAAAAATTCTCTTTGCCATTATAAAACATTATCACTGAGTAACATAGACTATATTTATTACTATCTGAACCCGCGGCTTCGCTCGCGCTCGAAACGAAGGCGCATAGCTAGTGAAATATAATCACATACTATGCCTTAATATTAAGGCCTTTAGACACTCAAAGAATTCTATTAGATACTGGTGTTAATGACTAGATATTTTTAAATGACTTTGAAAATTTAAGCAAAGATATAAAAAGATATAGAGAAGATAAAAAATAGGAAAATATTCGTCTTTATTTTTTATTATTCTCGTAAAAAATCCAGTCAAAAATTAACATATTTCAGTATAAAATGTTATACATTAATAATGTATTACACTAAGTGGTTTTGTAAAGTGAATATATTGAGTTGAATATTAAATTAATTATATTTATTCAAAATTTAAGGAAAATATATTTAAAGAATAGAATTTATCAATACATCAGAACATATAAATGAAATTGAAGTGTCTGTTTATAATTTAAAAATGAACAGCTTTTCACTTAACGCATTTGTATATACATACATTAAAAAAAACGTTTTTTAAACTTTTTGTCCGTCTGTTTAAAAAACCGCTAATGTTATACGGAGTAACTTAGACTACTTTTATTTAAAAAATAATATTTTATCGTGTATTCAACGCGAACGAAGTCGCTTGCACAGCTAGTCTATCTATAAAAGAAATTGAATTATTTTCAACGTTTTGTTTACTATTTTTAATAGCTTTTTTATGTCTATGTTATATAAAAAAGGAAGATAATTGAAAAACAGTAAAGTATTTTTTCCTATATTTATCAGCAGTTTCTTTCCGAGCTTCTGACGAGCTTTTGCAATATCAATAAAAAAATGTTTTTATATGACTGTTTGGTTCCAGATAAATCAATACATATAAATAAAATTGAAGTGTCTTTTTGTAATTTCAAATTAAAAGCTTTTCACTAAATGCATATGAAAGTTTATACGGTGCTTATATTAAAAAATAATTTTTTGAAATAATTGTCTTTCTGTCTGTTTGTTCCGGCTAATCTCTAAAACGGCTGGACCGATTTTGACGGGAATTTCACTCGCAGATAGCTAATGTTATAAGGAGTAACTAAGTCTACTTTTATTTCACTAGAAATTATAAAAACCGTTTAATTTATTTTAACTTACATACTTAAATAAAAACAAAAAAAATTACGTACTTGCTTTAATACGGATTTCCTTGATGGTTTTCCATCTGTGACATCTTCATCATTGGTGTTCACTTCTTGATATTCATCCATTTTTAATTTTACTTGTCAATATTTAAAAGATTTTAATTTTTTAATTTAAAAATTTCATTTCAGGCTTGAAAAATTCACAAAAATCCTATAGCTTTGCCTTATCACAATAACACTTTCATTTATTATAACTAATGTAAAATTAACTTGATATTTGAACTAAATATATTAAATTTTTATTAAATCTATGAAGAATTGAACATTTTTTTCAAGTTAATTTAATATAATCTTCACACGACCGCCAGGCACTAAGCACCCTACGAAACCTTAGTGGATTGTGAAGGCAGTGAATCTATAATCGAGAAACCGGTACAAAACCACTCTAAATGGAAGGAAAATTTGAAAAATTAGTTAGTTTTATTATAAATGTGGTGTTTTAAACGACGACGACAGTTCTAATGAATAAAGTAGGTTCTTCACCATACAAGTAATTATAAAATGTATATCTGTTTATGTTTAGAGATAAGGTAAATACTGGAATTAGTGTTGATATTTATTTTGACGACATCAGTTGGTAGTGACTCTCCTTTCTGCGTCAGTTGTCGCGGGTTCGAGTCCCGCTGGGGGCATTCATTTGTTGAACACGAACGTTTGTACTCCAGTCATGGGTGTTTATATTTATAATGTGTATGTATTTAAAATATATACATGTGTAGTATATCATCTATTCTATGGTAACACAAGCCTCGTAGTTTACTATGGAACTATATTTTAATTTGGCTTTTTCTAGTTCAGGTGGTAGACCAGTGGTAGCGTATTTAATAACTAAATGAAGCAGGTTCGAATCACGAGACTCACAGCAGATATGGTAATTATTTTAAACATGATTACCACTTGTCTTATGGTGAAGGAAAACATCGTGAGGAAACCTGCATGTCTAAAATAACATAGCAAGTGTTCAAAATCAAAGATATGTTCAATCTGCCTGCACTTAGTGTAGCGGTCTATTAGTGAAGGATCCCTCTGGAACTGAAGGCGCGCCTACCACCTCTAGTAAGAAAATGTAATGTAGACGGCTAATCTTTTACAGTTCTCGAGGCGTAAGCTCAGCTTTGCATTTGTGTGAGTGATAGCTAAAAGCCAATAGCTGCGCATCAAAAACCAGTTAAAACAGGTTTAAACCAACTCGCAACGCGCTACGCCTTCGGTCGTGCCTATCCGTACACTGCACTCACACAAATGCAAAGCTGAGCTTATCCCTCGAGAACTGTAACTATTTGAAAATTGAATGATTTTATTCGAAAATATGAAGAAAACGTTTAACCCATCTATATAAAAATCAATATTAATTTCTAATAAAACTAAAATCAAATTACTTATCTTAAAACTAAAGTGTCTAATTATTATCATATTAAAATAACCGCAAGCTAAAGTACAAACATGCTTTAACAAATATGTTGCTTTGTATCATTATAAGACAACTGACAAACAAGTTTTATATTAATAAAACTATGGATGGATCGAAATATAAGCGTATTACAATATTACTGCCTCGGTGGAGTAGTGGTTAGCTTGTATGGTCGACACCGAGAGGACCTGGGTTCGAGTCGCGGTACGGGCCAAGTTTAGTTATTAACTCCTTCTGTTTCGTAAGCCTTAGTAACAGCCCAGAGTTGGAAAGTTGGCGGTGTGTCACCCCCGTGCCTCGGAGAGCACGTAAAGCCGTCGGTCCTGTGCCTTAACTCTCACTGGTCGTGTTTCATGTCGTCCCACCGGAGTATGAGAGTGATAAGGAATAGATAGTGCACTTGTGTCTGCGCGTATACTCGCGAAACATCGGGAACTAAAAATCAAAACAAAAATCCAAAAAGATAGTTTCATTTATAATATCAAATATTCGCGTAAACCTAAGAAGATTACTTATTGTTACTAACTTTTTTTATGATGATAATGAAATTCATACATTAAAATTTTATAAATATCTAAAATACAAAATCCTGAATATACTTTTAAATGTCGTTAAAATATGACGACACACTTGGCTCAGTTTGTAGTGACCCTACTTTCTGCGCCAGCGGTCGCGGGTTCGAGTCCCGCTGGGGGCATTCATTTGATGAGCACGAATGTTTGTACTCCAGTCATGTATTATATTTATAATATATATTATGTATTTAGAGTTATATATGTGTAGTGTATCAACTATCTGGTATCCGTAACACAAGCCTCGTAGCTTACCACGGAACTAGATGGCGCTGTGTGTGTGACCCATCAACATCAACGACATAATGTTGATATAGTTTTATTAATAAAAACTTGTTAGTCTAATAATGATACAAAATTACATCTTTTGCTAAATGATGTTTGTACTTTAGCTTGCGGTTTAAATAAAATGGTAAATACCCGTATTTAGATACTTTCGTTTAAGAAATTTATTGTAACTTTATTTGCTGTATATATTTTTAAATGTTTATTTTGTTAATAGTTGAAGTTTCTTTCTAATTAATACAAGTTGTATTTACAAGATGTAAAAGTGTGGGATGATAATCTGGTTGTGTCTCACGTAAGATAAATAGATAAATATTGTAATGCAATATTGTTACCACATATTTCTTTGAAAAGAGCAACTGTCGAGTTTCTCGCCGGTTCTTCTCAGAAGAATAGCTTTCCTAGCCGGTGGTAGTTTACTCACAGACTTACAGACTGACATTTCATTTTAATAATGTAAAAATGACGATTCAAAAACGCTTGTAAAAGTCAATTTGAATAAAAAATATTTTTATTGTTGATTTTATATTTGTAAAAATATTATACTGGATATAATATAGTATATAATATAATATTACATCTACAGATTTAGCGCGAGCAAAGCCGCGGGTTACGCTAGTTTATTATACATATAAATCTTTCTCTGGAATCTCTATCTATTAAAAAAAACGCATCAAAATCCGTAACGTAGTTTTAAAGATCTAAGCATGCATAGTGACAGACAGACAGCGGGAAGCGACTTTGTTTTATACTATGTAGTGATTCTTTTACGAAATTATTTGTAAGTTTAGGATTTAGTCATAGAACACAACAACCAGAGCAGGCACGTTTTTGTATTAGCTCAAACTTACTCATTTACGGCGCGGGGAGAAGTAAGCTTCGCCAGCTGTGATTGGATAACTAAGTGACAACCAAGTGACGACTGATCCGTATTGGTCCGTATTTAAGCATAGAATTGCAACGATTGACTAAAATTCCGTCGCGTAAGCTTGATTTAGCATATGTTTAGTGAGTGCGGTAGCCCCCGCACGCGCTTTTCACTGGTTGTTGTGCTCCATGGTTTTATTAATAATATCATAAATATACCTTTAAATCTATATATAAGACACACACATATTTACACATTATTTTAAATTATAAAACCCTTATTTATATTTTAAAACCTTTGATTTAGAAAAAAAATTATATATAATCCGGAAGAGGGCGTTAATGGCTACGACACAGTTTGTAACTACTGTAGCCCTTATCGTACATAATTTGTATATTGTAAAAATTGCTGCCTCGGTGGTGTAGTGGCTAGCATGTACGGTCACACATCGAGTGGTCCTGGGTTCGAGTCCCGGGTCGGGCCAAGTTTAATTATTGAGTCTTTCTGTTTAGTAAGCCTCAGTAATAGCCCGGAGTTGGGAAGTTGGCGGTGAGTCACCCCCGTGCCTCGGAGAGCACGTAAAGCCGTCGGTCCTGCGCCTTAACTCTCACTGGTCATGTCGAGTAGTCGTCCCACCGGAGTAGGAGTATGAGAGTGATAGTAATAGACAGTGCACTTGTGTCTGCGCGTACACTTGTGCACTATAATATCTCCTGCGCAGTTGGCCAGTCTCAATGAGATTGGCTGCCATAGCCAGAATCGGTCGGAAAATATTATTATTACATTATTGTAAAAAACGTTTCCAATAAAGATTTTTATTTATTTTAATTTATTTATATTTAAAATATAATAAATTGTAGTTATAACACAAGAAGTTCTCGCGCAATCTTTTCAACCTTCCCCATAACCTTTCTTTTTTTACTTTCGGTTGTCCTCCGGACCTTAGAGGAAATCAAAGCCCAGTGACGGATCGGTCAGAACATTATTTTTTAAAATGCCCAGAAACGATGCTTAAGTTGAATCCGGCACTGGTTACTGGTCCATAATAATTGATAGTTAGCTAAAGCAAGTTACGAGTATATAAGATTAAATTAGATATAGAGAATAATTATAATGTGCTATCAGGAAAAATACTACGCTTAATAAAGCCATGTAATTTTATTGTTAGTGTATGAAGTGCAACAATAACTGGTCTGTCAATGTCTGCCATTTCAGTTATTAAAAAATAAAGTACAAACTCGATTTCTTCACTTCATAAAAATCAACTTTCTCATCGGTTGAACATAAACAAAAGATTATTTTAATAAAAGGAGCATAGTTTAGCTTATCTATACATCTATACTAATATTATAAAGAGGAAAGATTTTTGTGTGTAACGAATAAACTCAATAACTACTGGACCGATTTCAAAATTTTTTTTTCCATTGGTACCTACATACTTACTTTTTACTTTTGCAAATAAACCTACATTATTTGAGTAACAGAGTAACATAGACTATATTTATTACCAGAGGAGCCTGCTGTTTCGCTCGCGCTAGAATGGGACGATACCGAGCGAAGCGAAGGCGAGCTAGTATACACTATACTACTACTTGTTTTATAAATTAAATATTTTAGTAACTACTGATGTTTTATTTTTATCTTATTGTTGACATTTATCTTAGTTTTGTATTTATTTCAACGAATCAATTAATGTAAATTTTGTTTGTTATTCTAAAATCATAAATAAAATTAAATTATACTTTCATAACTTCCTTGATATTTACAAGTCAATTGGACGATATTCCGTGACTTTTGAGGTCTTTGGTTATTTTATTCATTTAATAAATCGTATAGAAATTTGATTGCTAATTTGGAATTTAGTTTTTTGAATTATTAATATAAATTAAACATGCATGAAATTTATGTAATAGGCGAGGGTTCTTCTGGGGCCCAATGTGATGTGGGGGTTCCACAAGGGTCTATTCTTGGGCTATATCTTTTTCTTATTTATATAAGTGTAGCTTTTCTTTTTAAAAAAAGGAATATGAAAAATAGTTTAACATATTCTATTTATAATATATATATATTTAAACCTATATATTATGTAGTATATCAACTATCTGGTATCCGTAACACAAGCTTCCTTCGTAGCTTACCACGGAATTAGATGGCGCTGTGTGTAATAATGTCCCAACATATTTATTATCATTATTATTTATTCTATGAAATCCACTAAAGTGAAATTATATATAAGATATTTGTCATAATCTATACATCTATACATATAAAAAACTTGTAACATTAAATATTTTGGGAAAATCTAATTGAAATAGACATTATTAATGCTATTGAGGCCAAATCTATTGCTTTTAGAATTCTTGTTTATTTATCTGTCTGTGACCGTATCATGAAAAAACCACTGAGCATATTTAGATAAAATTTGGTATGAAGCTGGTTACCCGGGTCAATACATAGGATACTTTTTACTGCGGGAAAATATCTCATTTCTGAGAAATCTCAACTAACAGCTACACACCGGCTATAAACATCACACGGTATGTGAAATATATTTTGTTCCCGGACTTTAGAACGCGGGCGGAGCCGCGGGAAATGCTAGTTTAACATAATTCAACATTCGTGAAGACTGTATAGAAAAATTAAATCGTTGACTTTTGCCATTCAATGCGTGTATAAACAGTTTGTTTGTTTGTGGACTCAAAACATAATTATCATTAATGAATAATTCGTATACAATGTTGTTTTAACAACAGAAATTCTTAACATTTTATGCCTAGATTAAAAAGCAGTTGAGATATAAATAAGTGAATGGATGCAGGTGATATCTCGTGTACGATTTTTCAGTGTTTTTTTTGCATAGACTAGCGACTTACATTCGCTTCGCTCGGGCTCCTCCCTAGATTTAGCACGAGCGAAGTTTCGGTAGTTATGTAAACCATTCTCGTGAAGCACTCTATCTATTATACTAAACAGCATCAAAATCCGTTGCGTAGTTTTAAAGATCTAAGCATACATAGGGACAGACAGACAGCGGGAAGCGACTTTATTTTATACTATGTAGTAGTGATGTTGGTAGTATGTGTATAAACAGTTTTAAAAGAGCCATATTTATGACTATTATAGTTCAATTCGCGCCACTGTATATACTTAATATATAACTGGTACTAACGGTGGTGTAGTGGCAAGCATGTACGGTCATACATCGAGAGGTCCAGGTTCGAGTCCCGGGTCGAGCCAAGTTTAATTATTGAGTCTTTCTGTTTAGTAAGGCTCAGTAATAGCCCGGAGTTGGGAAGTTGGCGGTGTGTCACCCCCATGTCGAGGCAGAGCACGTAAAGCCGTCAGTCCTGCGCCATAGCTCTCACCGGTCGTATCGAGTAGTCGTCCCACCGGAGTATGAGAGTTATAGGAATAGAGAGCGTACACTTATGCACTATAATATCTGCGCAGAGCAGTTGGCTAGTCTCAATGAGATTGACCGCCATGGCCGGAATCGGTCGGAGAACATTATTATTATTGTCTAACTGAAAATTTGAACTCAATTTTCTCGAAATTACAATTTTACAACATATCACCTTCATGTCTTGTGTAAAAAATATTATAATTTACGATTTTCTAGAAGATATCAGTGTTCGTGATGGTAATTGATCACCTTTAGATTTGTAAAGCTATTGCGATTGTAAGCATAATGAAGAATTTTCAGTAATTTTGGGATGCTAAGGCACTTGTCTGTATTCTTCTGAGTGTTACCGAAAATTATTAATTATTACCGAAGATATGACTTTAAATACGTAATTATAAAATACGTATTACGCTTCAAACCCTGGATTTTCAATATGATTGAGGAAATGTACGTTTTGAGAGCCTAACTAGTTCGTGTAAGATACGTGAAGTTCACCAAAACTCGAGTTAGCAGGCTCTGGCGAAATCATAAAAAAACTACATTTTCATAGAGAACACAGCATATGTAGTAGGGTTTGGGTTCCGAGAAGTCTCGTGTCTCGAATTCCCGGGACTTATCGTAATTTTAGCTGTCTCGAGTACCGGGACATTCGTGTCGAGTCTCGAGTCGAGACAAGATTGTCGAAATTGTTATGTAATTTAGTTTAGTTTAGTTTAGTTTTCAGTTTTTAGCTTTTTGTTTCTGTTAGTTTAATCTCTACTATACATATTATGTAGTATCTCCATTATGTATTCAATTTACACTTACCATTACTGACTAAAGCGATTTATAATTATACGTGTAATTATGGCTAATGACTAGACTAGTGATTATAGGTATTTTTAGGTTATTTTTTTTACGTTTTCTATACTATAGTAAAAATAGCGGTTTTGGTGTCTAACCTACAACTAAATTTCGAATTCTAATTTTTTAAAATAAGGTTTAGCGTTTTCTATACTACGGTAAAAAAGCGGTTTTTGGGTTGAACCTAAAACTAAATTTCCGATCCAATATTTTTTTATAAGGCTTCACGTGCTGAGCGTAAAATCACAAAATGCCGACAGATCTCATCATCATCATCATCAATCAGCATTTCTTTCGTCCGTCTTCGTATTGAAGGATTGAAAGGCCTTCGCCCAGCTGTGGAACGTTTAAAACGAGCTGAATACATCACTACATAGTACCTATAAAATAAAGTCGCTTTCTCTGTCCCTATATCCCTATGTATGCTTAAATCTTTAAAACTACGCAACGGATTTTGATGCGGTTTTTTTTAATAGATAGAGTGATTGAAGAGGAAGGTTTATATGTATAATAACATCCACTAAATAGTGAAGAAATACTGTTATTACTGAGGTTTCCGTGCGAAGCCGGAGCGGGCCGCTAGTGAATAGATATTTTTTGACGAGGCATAGTCAATAGCAGGTTTTCTAACTCGTAGAGGAAAAAACCCATAAAACGGTTAAGACACGCCTATTTTGCATATTAATACAGAAAACGAAAGTATTATTTGCATACTAGCATCTGACATTTATTAAGAATGGAGGTTTTTAGTACTAGATAGAAAAGTTTTTGAGCTATTAATAGAAACTTACCCTCGTTCAGTTTTGATTCGTTTCTCGGTACACTTTAACATTTATTGGAAACTATAAATGTAACTATATACATATAATATAGACAGTAGCCCAGCTGTAACGCGGTCGCTTGGATATCCGAGTGATGCGGGTTCAAATCCGGGTCTCGCACCTCTGATATATTCATGTGCGAATCATTGATATCATGATTACCACTTATCTTATGGTGAAGGAAAACATCGTGAGGAAACCTGCATGTCTGAGAAAACCTAACTAGTTTTCGAAAGGCCGCCAACTCGCACTAGGCCAGCGCAGTGGACTATGGCCTGATCCCCCTTGTACTGAGGGAGGCCCGTGCCCAGCAGTGGGGCGTTAAAAAGGGCTGATGATGATGATGATGATGAAATGAAACAATCGGAGCTAAACTTAATTATTATATAAATATAAATTATTTTGTCTATGCTTAAGTATGGTTGAAAATTGAATAATTATAAATTTTGTCAGAAATCAGTAATCAGTAATTTGAATTCTGGTTGAACCGAGTTCGCCAGGTCAGCTAGTTTCTAATAATACTTTCTTAGGTTTACGCGAATATTTGACATTATAAATGAAACTATCTTTTTGGATTTAATCGCGGATTTATTTAGATTTTTTGTTCCCGACGTTTCGAATGCTTTACAGCAATCATGGTCACGGGATATAACCAAAAATCATCTGATATTCGTAACACAAACCTCGTAGCTTACCACGGAACTAGATGGCGCTGTTTTAATAATGTTCCAACATAATATGTCCTAACATACTATTTTATATCTTTTTTACATAACTGCTCCCCATTACTGATGTAATGGGGAGCAGTTATGAGGCTTGATAGCCTCAAGTAATTTCAATTCACAAAATTTCAATTTGAAGAAATTAAAAGGGTTCTCTTTTGCCTTTGCTCCACGGAACCCTACAAATCTTACAAGCGAGTCTACCATCCATCCAAGTTATACGCATCAAAAAATTGTATTAAGTTCAAAATTATTAAAGTTAACCGCTTCGTTGAGTTAATGGCAGCATGTCATTGCAATTATCGTTGACAATAATTATAGTGTCACCTACAATTTTTCCGTAGTATTATAGATTTTTATCTATGTAGGTATAGGTTTTTATATATTTTATACTCTCGACTCACCCTTGCTTCGCTCGGTTTCGTCCATAATACGATGTAAATAAAAATGTTACCCTCTCCTTTTTCAAAGTCGGTTAAAAATTTGCCTAAGTTACGCCTTATAACATTAGCTATCTGCGAGTGAAAGTCCCGTCAAAATCGGTCCAGCCGTTTCAGAGATTAGCCAGAACAAACAGACAGACAGATAGACACAAATTTAAAAATTGTTTTTTTTTCTAGTATCGAATATACTTTCATATGCATTTAATGAAAAGCTGTTAATTTGAAATTAAAAACAGACACTCCAATTTTATTTATATGTATAGATGTACATAAATTTAAAACTATGTTGTTCTGATATATAAAAGGGGTTGGAGGGGGTAGGAGGGTGAAATATACCTACTTTTACGACCTAAACTAACCTTATAAACCTACCTACCAAATGTATAAAAAAAAGTAATTGAAATCGGTCGAGCCGTTTCGGAGGGCTGCGACCACAAACACCATGAGACGAGCCTTTTTAACTTTTTCTAAAGCCATAAAGCTGAATTTGTGGGTACAAATTTGTGTATTTCGGTTTAAAGAACTTTATTTTCATTTCGACACAGTCATTTACATGAGAACTTATGTTGCTATGCTTACGTTAGCTAGTATTACTCACTTTAAGAAAGATAGTTTTTCTTCGTATGAGTTCGATCTAGGTACTCCATAGCTCTAGCCTGCGTCAACTCAGGGACTTGAAATTAACTAGGGATCACCAGCACATGTCAAGGAACCCAAAAAATACCATCAATACCCCAGCGACGCCATATTTAATATAATATTTCTCACAACAATGAAAGTTACTAGTTGTTTGATAATAAAAAGTTTAAATTTATTAAATACGCTAGTTGAACGGCCAATATATATACAGAAAAATCATTAAAGGTATCAATACTCGTATATCAGAGAGCTCTATTATAAATCAACTAGACTATAATAATAATTATTATTATGTATGTATTTCTATGTAGCAACACACAAACTCCTCTATCTTTCAGTGAAAGTCCCATTACAATCGGTTAATCAGACCCCAACAAAAAAGAAGGCAAACAGAAAAATTATTAAGGGTGTGGTACAGGTTTATGTTCTTGAGAAAACATAGAATTTATTTTGAATACACAGAGTGACACTTTAATTTTTTTATATACATAATAATATGTAGCTAGGTTGTATTGATTAATGCGATTATTGCCTCTGTAACAAAAAGTTCATTATAGCTAATAAGTGTTTAAAAAAGCAAGTTAAATTATATTCAATTTATACGTAACATATCATTTTAAAATTTTAACTGAGAATCTGTAGTGTATTATTTGGAAAATTTTATTCAAATCAAATCAAAATATTCTTTATTCAAATAGACTTTTACAAGCTCTTTTGAAACGTCATTTTTACATTATTAAAATTAAATGTCAGTCTGTAAGTCTGTGAGTAAACTACCACCGGCTCGGAAAGCTGTTCTGCTGAGAAGAACCGGCGAGAAACTCAACAGTTGCTCTTTTCAAAAAATATTTGGTAACAATGTTGTATTTATCCTACGTGAGACACAACCAGACATTAATCCTACACATTTACATCTACTAAGTATTCTGTTACACACTATAAGCCATATTCAACAACGTATTTTTTGATTTATTTATTGAAATAGTCACTATTATCTACATATAAGTATACAGATGCCGAATACAGTACAGTTTTTAGTAATTTTGTCGGTCTGTCTAGAACCTCATCACTAGAGCACTGGATTGATTTTAATGAATTTTGGTATTTTTATTTGGTATTTTATAGTGGTAGTGCCATGCTTGTTACCTTCGGGTAGCAACCGAATGGGCCGGCACGTCCCGTATAGTACCACTCTCTCACAGAAAACCGGCGTGAAGTGGCAGCTATGCTGTCGCGTTTCGTCCGGTGAGTGAGAGTACGGGAGGCCCACTCCCCATCCCTCCTACCTCCCTATTCCCTCTTCTCTCCCTCCTCCCTCCCTCCCTTTCCTGAAAGGCCGGCAACGCATCTGCAAGCCCTGCAGTGTTGCAGATGTCCATGGGCGGAGGTGATCACTTCACATCAGGTGAGCCTCCTGCCCGTTTGCCCCCTTTGTACCATAAAAATGATGATAGCTATTCGGATAGGTTATTCGGATCAACCATATAGTATACCTATCTACTTTTTGCGGCACGAAATCATCTCATTTTTAAGGAACCCGAGCAAAGCCATGGTAAGTTGCTAGTGTTATATTATAAGACGAATTAACCTAGAGCAATAAATTATGCGGAATTAGAGGAAAAAACATAAACAAAACCTACTTCACATGTTGCGATACATTAAAGTAAATTCAAATTTCACAATTTGATAAGCATTATGAAATATCTACAAGTAGAACCTAGACCTATTTAGTTGATTAAATTAGTTTTTGATATCATATATATATACTTATATGTATGTATGTATGTATGTATCACTACATAGTATAAAACAAAGTCGCTTTCTCTGTCCCTATATCCCTATGTATGCTTAAATCTTTAAAACTACGCAACGGATTTAGATGCGGTTTTTTTAATAGATAGAATGATTCAAGAGGAAGGTTTATATGTACAACTAGCGGATCCCGCGGCTTTGCCTGTGCTAAATCTAGGAAAAAGCCCAAGCGAAGCGAGGGCGAGTCGCTAGTGTATTTATATACATATCTAAGGGATGGCAAACGGGGACACTCTCCCCGAGCGGCAGTTTCATGGGGCGCCAAAAACAAGAATTCGAAATATCGAACAAATATGGCCTCTTTTCGTAGAATCTCATAGGTTTTTATTAAATAATCTTAATATAATATGTTTGAAAAACCAACTTTTCTATTTTCATAAGCCAAGTTAGTTTTTGAACACATACCTACTAATTGGTTTATGAACGCATCTTAACAGATCAAGTACCTACAATTTTCTTAATCGCGTGCGTTGACGACACGTTTGGCTCAGTTGGTATTGACCCTACTATCTGCACCAGCGGTCGCGGGTTCGAGTCCCGCTGGGGGCATTCATTTGTTCAGCACGAATGTTTGTTCTCTAGTCATGGATGTTAATAATTATAATATGTATGTATTTAAAATTTATATGTGTAGTATATCAACTATCTGGTATCCGTAATACAAGCCTCGTAGCTTACCACGGAATTAGATGGCGCTGTGGTAAAAAAAACGTCCGAACATGTTTATATTTATTTATTTATAAGTAATAATTTTTTTGTGGACAGTGGAAAAATGAAAGTTACTAGTTGTTTGATAGTAAAAAGTTTAAATTTATTAAATGATTATCATTTTCACAAACGGTCACAAAAAATGTTACTTATTATTTACACTGAAGAGAGGGGGCGCTACTATCAAGGTCTTGCCCCGGTTCGAAAAAGTCGTATCTTTTATAGGGATAAGTCCACCTTTGCCTATACCTTTTAGTTTTTAATTTATTTGTAACATTTTTAAGTGCAATAAAGAATATATATAATCTAGGTCATATCTATCTAAAATCTATTATGGAAAGGGCCAGCAAGGGCTGTCATGGTAGACTGTGTGATCCTGCGAAGTCTTATTAAGAGGTAGTTTGATTTGAATGTAAATCTTCTCTACCCGGCACACTCTACAGGTTAAAGTTAACGACGCATTTGACGCAGTCTGTAGAGTCCTTACTTTCTTGCGCCAGCGGTAGCAGGTTCGAGTCCCGCTGGGGGCATTAATTTGTTAAACTTTATAAAAAATTTATTTACGTATTATGAAAGATGTATATAGAACTAATTATTTTATTACAGCTAAATAAAACATCAAGTAAATACTTATCACTGTGACATGGCCGGGAAATCCGGGATTGTCCAGTAATTAGACAATATTGTCCCGGATTCCAAAAAGTTTGTAATAAAATAAACTAACAACGAATAACACGTCACAAAGCTAAAACCTTTGAAAAAAAACACGATATTTTTTCTATGATCTCGACCCGACACCGATGTCCTAGAATTGTCCCGGATTTGATAAGTTTCTATCTGGCAACCCTACTGTGACACCATTTTAAATCAACAAAGCTACAGCTGTAGTTTCAGATGTCGTAATATTCTTAAACACTAATTCTTTATTGCACTTAAGTATTCTTTATTGCACTTAAGTAATGTAAATTAATATAGATTAAATTTCTTAGCACAATCCTAACTAATATTATAAATGCGAAAGTAACTCTGTCTGTCTGTCTGTCTGTCTGTTACGCTTTCACGCCTAAACCGCTAAACCGAATTCGATGAAATTTGGTACACAGATAGAGAAGACCTTCAGAAAGGACATAGGCTACTTTTTATCCCTGTAATCCCACGGGAACGGCAACTACGTAGGTGAAACCGCGGGGCGCAGCTAGTCCTAACTAATATTATAAATGCGAAAGTAACTCTGTCTGTCTGTCTGTTACGCTTTCACGCCTAAACCGCTCAACCGAATTCGATGAAATTTGGTACACAGATAGAGAAGACCTTCAGAAAGGATATAGGCTACTTTTTATCCCTGTAATCCCACGGGAACGGCAACTACGTGGGTGAAAGTTTTTGAGTTTATCGCGAACAGACAGACAGACGCGGCGGAGGACTTTGTTTTATAATATTACTAGCGACTCGCCCTCGCTTCGCTCGGGCTCTTCCCTAGATTTAGCACAGGCAAAGCCGCGGGATCCGTTAGTTATGCATATAAAACTTTCTCTTGAATCACTCTATCTATTAAAAAAAACCGCATCAAAATCCGTTGCGTAGTTTTAAAGATTTAAGCATACATAGGGATATAGGGACAGAGAAAGCGACTTTGTTTTATACTATGTAGTGACGTGAAGCCCCGCCCTTAGTCTATTCCGTCTCCAATTCGTAGACGACCGTATAAATAACCGAATGAGGAAAAAACTACCTACTTTGAATTAAAAGCTCATTTCTAAATTTAAACTTGACAAATTATTTAATGGACGATAAAGGTTTTATTAATAAATTATAGCAAAGCGCCAGAACAACGACGTAATTTTATTAAATCCATATATTAAAGACATTTAAATTATTTTAAAATGCAAATGTGTAATATAAACCAAGTATTGACATAAAATTTTTTAAATGCGTAAATCACACAGCCTTGTTATAGGTGAGAATCATAGTAAGTAAAAACTACCTACTAATAAAAATAAAACTAAGTGTCTGTGACCGTATCACGAGAAAACTACTGGATAGATTTCGATAAAATTTGGTATGATTATAGCTGGTTACTCGGGTCTACATATATGATACTTTTTGCTGCGAGAAAAAATCCAATTTTTGAGAAATCTATATAACTTCAAAACGAATCCTTAACTAGTCGTTTGTTCTTTCTGTTATCAGAAATATTTGATTTTATTTTAATTTTATTAAAGATTATTTAATAATAATAAGAAAAAAATGAAAATAACTGTTTTCTTTTGATTATTTTTAAATACATGCTTAAATTTGAAAAATGTGTGACGTCACATCAGGGGGGGGTCTAAAACTGTGACAACCTGTGACAAGGGGGGGGGGGTGTGGTGGTTTGCTCTAAAAGTCTAAAATTCCTGTGACGTAATTTATCCCCCTTATTACGTATCGAGCAATCCATCGGCGATAGCGAAAATTGTCCAATAATAAATAATTTTATTGGTTTTTGCATTAATTGATTTAGTAATTGTTTGTATATTATATAAATGGTCTGTTAAATCTAAGAAAGCTAACTTTTCATTAAAAAAGGCGTTTTTTGATTTTAAAATTCTTTAATATTAAGCATTCTTTAGAACGTCTAGTGGCTTGACCCGTAGTTTCAAGTATCATCATCACACCCCTTTTTAACGTCCCACTGCTGGGCACGGGCCTCACTCAGTACGAGGGGTATCAGGCCATAGTCCACCGTGTTGGCGGACTTCACATGCCTTTCGAAAACTTGTTAGTTTAAACTTGTAGGTAGTGTTGCCCAAATGCAAGAACAAGACGAGACTTAGCCAGTCTTGGTCTTGGTCTTGCGCCAACACATCTGGTCTTGGTCTTGGTCTTGGTATTGCACTCCCAGTCTTGGTCTTGGTCTTGGTCTTGCAGCAAGAGTCTTGCAAGTCTCGCAATTACCTATTAGCCTATTGCTATTTATTAAACGTTACTTTAAGTCTTAGAACAACGTAATGGAGTAAGTACATTTTGAGATTGAATTATGTAATATAGCCATAGTAAAGTGCAAACAAATTCTTCTTCTTCGTCGTATGCTTCATTACTGAAGGTCGTGCTTGTCCTGAAAGGCTTTTACTGATCTGTTGACTAGCTTCCTCCACACCACTCTGTTTTCGGCTTGTCTCAGGGCAGTAGGAATATTGAGTCCCGTTATATTTTGAATTTGATCGGACCAGCGGGTAGGTGATCGACCGCGTGGTCTTTTGCCTTCAATCTTCCCTACTACAACCAGTTTGTCCAGGTTGTCTGGTTGTCTCCGGGCAATGTGTCCAAAATAACCCAAAACTCGTTGGTAGCATACAGTGGATAGTTTGGTCTTAACCTTCAGTTGGTCGAGGATAGATTTGTTTGTTCTTTTTGCTGTCCACGGTATACCTACGCAGCATCCTTCTGTAACACCACATTTCGAAAGTCTCGATCTTTTTTCGGTCAGCTGCACGGATTGACCATGATTCTGAACCATACAGAAATATGGAGAATACCAAAGCTCGTACAAGTCTGGTCTTGGTGGTATTAGACACATTCCTGTTTTGCCAGATTCTGGTTAGCTTACTCATAGCTGCTTTGGCCATCTGTGTACGTCTCCTAATTTCTTTGTCACAGCCTCCCTGATTGCTTATAAGTGATCCCAGGTACACAAACTCATTTACAAATTCCAGGTCCGCGAGTTCTCCCGTTCTTGCAAAAGTTCCAGCTCGATCTACTACCATGACTTTTGTTTTCTTCAAACAAATTAATAAATGTCTAAACATTTAATGAGAAATTCGAAATTTGAAATTGAATTTATTGGTACTTCTTTGGGCGCGTTATGAAAAAATGATGAGAGTGAAATTTTAAGAATCACTGTACCACAAAAGTAACAAGTTGAAATTGCCTGCTAAACCGCTCATAGCAAGTTGAAGTTGCCTCTGATCACTGTTTTCATATTATTTATAATTATTTTAATATTATACAGGGTGGTGACGCTTGATCAACGTTCCTTCAAACCACATAGGTATAGTATAAAAAATTACGAGTTGAATACAAAAAAAACTAATTGAAAATATTCAAAAATGAAGCCACAGGAAGTTTTTTTCGTTTTAAAATTTAAAACCATCATCGTATGAACGCGCAAGCGTAGTTCGCCGCGAAACTCAATAGTCATGTGATTTTAATCATAGTAATAACATTATCAATTACTATAGTTAGTTAAAATGCTTACGTTTATCAAAAAAGTATCTGTATAGTAATTTATTTCCAAAAAAAGACTAATAAATTATTTTCAATTTGTCTTTCAGAGAGAAATAAAAAGATTTTTTTAGCGACTACTTTATTACTAATTATTATAAACATCACATCATTAAATTATTTTAAAAACCTCATCATTTTCGACATACGAATAATTACAAATTTTTTAAATAACTTTTTTACCTCAAACTACCACCTCATTTTACAGCCACTTTTGTGTGACAACATTACCTACTAACTTAGGTTAGTGAACCGCATTGATAGGCACACAAAATTATTGACTGTCATAATTACAATAATATGGACTAGAAGTAGGTAGGTACATAAATTATTATCATAACATCATCAATATCAAAATTAAAGCTTAGTACTCGCTACGCATTAAGAGGTAGGTATGGATGTATAGGACCTGCATGCCTAGATAATCAATGACTTTATTGTATTTTTTAAATTTTTAATAAAGCAATTTCAAAATCTACTACTTAACCACTTTTTAATAGGCCAATTAGGTACCTACCTACATGTTATTAATTCACACAACATAAGTTCGTTAAAACTTAGTAAATGTCTTTACTTCAGATAGGTACCTACCATAATATGCACCACGACGATGATATTAGTCAGTACCTATCTAATTACCTCTACTTAATTATTTTTTTTAAAGATGAAAAGGCATAGGGTAAACATACCGGTTTACCGACCACTACCCCTTTTCGACCACTTCGCATGTTATTTTAAATAATAGACAGTGTTATAGACCGATCTTTTCTAATTTAGCGCCATTCGATCCGGGCGAACTTCACAGTTTATATTTTAACGGCATGACCTCGAAGTTTTCAAATTGAGCACTCAGTCGCTCTTTCAAAATTTGGTGTATGAACGCGTGTAAAATTTAGCGAAAAAAATAGTAGGTGGATTGATTTTCAAAGGTAAGCTTTTAAGTGTTACTCTTACTTTATTGGTCATTGATTTGGTTTGTGTGTATTAGGCATGTTTAATTTCAATATTCAAGTGCCTAAACTCATCAAACTTTTTATAATTTATAATATTTTTGGTGGTCGGACAATACGTTAGCGATTAATTTCAAAATCTACTTTCCGACCGGGCCGGTCGCAAAACCGTCGTTTTTCTTTGCCTTTATTGCGGAAACCTTAAATTCACCAACATACATTGCACTATATTTGTGAACAGCTAGAGTTTTGTGAATTTACAACTAGATTACGACCGCCTGTATACCTTATATTTTCAAAGATATGTCCTTCCAAAATAGCGAATATTTAACGGCCGATGACCAGTAAAAACAAAACCTGTCCCCGACCGTTTAAAAACTCTTCTAATATTATAAAGGTGAAAAATTGTGAAATCTTACTAATATTATAAAGGTGAAAGTTAAGATGTATGTTTGAATGTTTGTTACTCAAGCACAAAATTTGGTACAGAGATAGAGTATACTCTGGAATAGCACATGCTATATAGTTCCCTTGGGATATATCTGTTTTTATTTTGTAAAGGCGAACTTATTCAAGCTTGTAAATAAGCTTATATGTTTTAATGATAATAGATACATTTTGGTTGCTGCGCTTGGTGTTAGAATTGTGCTTATTTTTTATCAAATGGCACCTATCAGTAAAGAAAAAAAAATTAAGAGCCGTGCCGCTTCAACCTCTAAACTTTCCTTTGAATTTAAAAGTCCTCCTAACAAGCGTACGAAAACGCTAGGGCGAAAATTTCACATTTTGCACAGCTCTATTAAGATTCCAGAGTTTTTCTTATATATCTCTTATCGACATCTCAATATCACCATTTAGTGACATTCTATTATCACAAATCTTTAGCTTGGCTTGGCAACAATACTATGAAAAAAGAGATATAGCGAAAGAGGACAAAGAAAACTAAATTAAGAAAAGAAAGCTCGAAAGAGCTAAAGAGAAAAGAACAACTATTTCAACACCACCAGCCATCAAAGAAGAGAATTAAAAAAAAAATTAGAAGAAACTCAATCCCGTCTTAAATATGTTTCTTGTGATCTTGACCGTAATACCGTTACTTAATTTTATTTTTAAGTCGTAAAAGAGAGTAAAAATATACAGCTTTTGTGAATTTATTCATTGTATTATTATCATACTATTATAAACCTTACAGGCTATTACACAAGAGTCGTTTTTCTACCGTAAAATAGGTGGCCGATAACCAGTGCACTAGTGGACGATAACTGAGTGAAAAGGCCGATAACCGGTATATTTGTTATTTTTACGGATATATATTTTTTTTAAATTACATATCACTGATACATCTATAGGCGCTAGGTTTAATGAAACTAGACTATTGTAGGATGAAATGATATTTTTTTGAAAAATCTTGGAGTACAACATTATGATAAAAATCAACTCCGAAGTCAACAAGCCGCTTAAACGGTCGATAACCGGTATGTTTACCCTATTATTATGTACCTACTATGTGAATTTCAAAATACATCTACGCTTGAGTCCTGTACCTACTAATTTAAGAACACCAGTTTTTTGCGACGTAGGTAAGTAGACTAAAACAATAGATTTGTATCAGGTCCGGGTTGTTAACAGTTGCAGAACTAGTCTACAACCAATCAGTACTTAACTGAAAACAAAGCATTAGGTACATGCGATAGGTAAGTAGGTAATTCGTAGATACTAGATGTATACCTACTCCCAGATATGCAGAGGCAGAGCTACTTGTACTAGAACACTGCCTCGTAAGTCGTAACAAGCGTTGACACCGAACCCCTAAATGTTTTTTTGTTCCATCCACCTTGGCAATTATGCACCTAGTAGGTATAATATTTTCATAGCACAGATGTAGTCACTAACTTTTGTACTTCTTTCAGATAATTTATTACGAAGTCTTTAAGGTAGTCCTAGTTATTAATAAAAGCAACTTTTCTTTACGACATTAAACTTGACTAAACTAAAATCAAAATAACTTAAAAGCAAAACAAACACAAACCACCTTTTCAATCAAATTCCGACGTTTAGAGTGCGGCCGTAGCGATTTCGAAAAAGTATTGAAGAATTCGTTTTATTATTATTAAAACTACCTAAATATTAGATGAACATAAAACTCTTAGTAAATCGATTTTTATTTATAGTTAATACTTAACATCAATTTTTAACTAAATTAAGAGCAACAATAAATTAGAAACATGTAATCGAACCGGGATTCGAACCCACAACCTCTATCTGTGGGCCAATAAGCCCACAAGGGCGGCAATTTTTTCTGCGTCGTGCTTCACAAACACGGTTTTACACAAGCTACTCTTTCAATTTTCAAAAAATCTATTTAGGTACCAATAACCTGCGATTTATTTATCAAAATGCCTATGAATTTATCTATTCGATTTATCATTTTACGAGAGACAAGAAAATATGCGTGCAAGAAAGAAGTTAAAGGTTCTGTTAGTGGTATCAATACTTAACATTAACTTAAATAAAATAACAGCAAAATTAAAAAAGTAAAATGTAATCTAACCGGGATTCGAACTTGTAACCCTGGGAGGTCAATTAGCCTATAAGGGCGGCAAATTCACGATGGAATAATATGAAATTTATTTAATAAAATAGGTAGGTAGGTACTAACTTTTCTATTTAGTGTAACTTTATGCGACAGGATAAATTAAACAAAATAATATTATTAGTTACTACTTTATTACAAATTATAAGACATTCGTGTAGCATTAAAATGATTTTAAACCTCCATCAATTCACACAAATATTGATTAAAATAATACACAAAGTTATAATATAAAATTGTTAAATTGAAAGATGCAATAATGAATAATGCAATATTGAAAAACGTTCACTAGAAATTACAATCTATCACAATATCTCGTTACATACTTTAAACAAAACACTGTTTAATTTACTTTCGTAAAAATTCTTAAGTGTACTAAAAATTTAAAAATAACAATAATTGCAAAATTATTAGGCAAAGGCACTCGCTAAAATATTCGTAATACCTATCAACCATTATAATAAAATATATTCAAACTGTTATGTATCTAGAATGTATTCACAAGTTTTTAATTCGAAACGAATGTCTGCGATCCATTTAATACTTAAACAACATAAATAATTATTCTGATAAAATTACAAGGACATTTAAGATACCTATGAGCATATTTCAAATATTGTAGGTATGACACAGTCCACAGAAAAAAATTAAATAGGTACATTGGCACTCGAGTTTTGACTCTTGATTTCAATTAATTTTATCTGTATAACTACACACACTAAACAATCGAAGCAAGTCTTGCTCGGGGTAAGAGTAGGCGAAGGGACTGGGCATTGGCCTTCCTCTACCAACCAAACAGTTCCTCAAAACCAAGTACCAGGTACGCGTAGCGGTAGATAGCCGTTGATACAGCCTTGTACGTACGCAGAGCTCTGTGGTCATCTCACATTCCTTCTTCCGCCGCCCACGACTATGAGCGCGTCACTAGGAGGGTACTATCTGGGACCCTTGAGGCTTCGATCGAGTAGGTAGCCGCCCGGGCGATCAGCCCATCCGTGTGAGACTCTATTCAGGGAGGCCCAGCCAGGCGATCAGCGACCGATCGGCGGCTACTCTGGCGTCTCAGGTGAATCTGCCGAATTTCTTGCAGAGCTCCTGATGTTGCCGTTTTATATCATCTCATGTTAATGAAACAGTTGACACCGTTAAAATATGTCTTCGTGCCTTCGAACCTTATCAATGGCAACCACTGCACCACTTGGCAATGGTACCAAATACCATCGCCATGACGGGGCTTCAGTATGACACTTTCACTATTAGGTACATCGATTCATTAAAATCAGTCCTTTGCTTATGTGCGTACTGCGTGCTCCCACTTCAACACTTTAAAGTCAACTAAAGAAATAGAAAAATACTAAATAGTTAAAAGCATAAGCCGCCTTGTTAAAGAAATGCCGACATTGGGGTGCTAGTGTAAGCGTAGTTGAGGCGGTAATTTCATTGCTTTATTTAATATTATTATTGGTATTTTTAGACCTATTATTATTATTAAAAAAATATTCTAGTAAAAATAATTCAAATAATTATTTTATAAATGTTTTCCTATAGGAAATGTTTTAAGAAAAATAAATTAATTCAATTACTTATTCCGAATTCGCTATTATCCCCGCTATCGCCTATGACACCTCACCACACCTCACAATTCTGTCGGTACACATTCAAAGGGCGGCGATGCTTACACGTGTCTTTAAATTTCTTTGAATTTTACCGATTTGACAAAATGGCGCGACTCTCAAGGATTTTTGCGTCATAGACTAAAAAATACACGGTAACACCTACTTTTAATTAGTATTTAATAATATTGCAAAATGATAATTTATAGTATGAAAATAGTAAAAGCTTTTCCTGTTTTTATTACATATTAGATTATTTTTTTAAATACCTGGTGATAAATTGACATCAATGATTTTTTATAACCATCTTCAATTTTTGTTTTTTATAAGATTTAGGGTCACTTGATGGGCATAAAAAACACAAAATGCTGACCAATCTAGGTGGTAGGTAACTTCAAGAAAAAAGTTTTGGGCGATATCTCAGAAACTATGCACTTCAGAGCAAAAGTTATTGAAACCATTATTGTAGAGAATAAAATTTCGCATTTTTTATTTCTTGTAAACTTTTTTATAAAACTTATCGTTTACGATTTAAGGCTTTTAATGAACCGGATTTTCTGTCTCGGTCGACAAATCTCACCGACAGTGATTAATCAATAAAATGCGTGTTCAATGAACCGTATTATGCTCATAATAATGTGATTATTTTCATGTATTTTATTTACCTACTTTACAAGATATTTTACTCAATTCTAAGACATAATATGCTATGCCACTCCTGCGAATTCTTATTAATTATTCTATGCAAACGTCGCTAGGGCTAGTAGTACCTACGGCTGCTCGGGGACAGTGTGATGTTGCCGCCTTTAGCTGGGGTCAACAAACTCTGATCTAGTAGTGTTTATTTTTATGACCATTTTTATTGTATTTATAATTTATTTTGTGTGAAAAATTCACTTTTTTATTTGAAGGTATTTTTTCAAATTGTCAATTTTTATCGACTTATATCATCTCACCCTACATGCAGTTTAAAGGAATGTTGATTAAGCGTCACCATCCTATACCTATATAGTATCTAAAAATATGATAGCAAAATACAATTGACATTTACTAAAATTAAATACCTAATAAAAATATTAAAAACGCCATCTATGAGAAATAATTATACGTCATTTGATAAGTGAAAGTACGGAATTATGAGTTAAGACCACATTATTATATTATTCTTTTTTAAAAGTATATTTTACAAACGAAGTAGGTATATTTTTTTAGGAATTAAATATTCTGTATCTGTTTGAACGACTTCATCTTTCTTACTGCAGAGATTGATTTACAACTAGAAAAGAAGTCTAACTACTCACGCGCATACATAAAGTACACGCACCCATATTTTTTTATTATTTTTTACCTACAAAAATCGGTCGCCCAAGTACTATAACTTTAAATACATACATATTATAAATATAAACGCCCATGATTGGAGTTCAAAACAAACATTCGTGTTCAACGAATGAATGCCCTCAGCGGGACTTAAAACCGCGACCGCTGGCGCAGAAAGTAGGGTCACTACAAACTGAGCCAAACAAAACTCAGGTTGTGACTTAGGATACTTTTTATTGCAGAAAAATAATTCATTTCCACAGGAAAACAAAATAGGTACCTAATTGGTTTTATTGAGTCGTCTTTAGAAAGCTAGCGGTGGCTAAATCTTAAGAGATAGGTACATCATATATCAAAACTATGTAGTAGGAAAATGTAGGTAATAAAAAGCCAATTACAGAAAAGTCTGTTACATCAAATATCTTTCTCCTTAGCGGATCGATGTGCACGTTTCGAGTAAAAAGTACTTGTACCTACCGATTTAAGCTAAATTAGGTATAAAAATATATCTGTCGTCTTCCTATTTTCTCCCTATTTTCTTCTTCAAAATTCTATGTACCGGTACTTTCTTTTGTTTTGTATCGTTTGTTTTCTAAGTGTCAATTTTTTGTATTATAAATTAAGCCTGTCCGCTTCCTGAAACGACACTCAGTCCTAATTGCAAGACGCAAGAGTCTCGCAGACTTAGTCTTGTTCTTGCTCAAATCTTGCATGGTCAGTCTTGGTCTTGGTCTTGCTGAAATTAGGCGGTCTTGTTCTTGGTCTTGGTCTCGCAAAAATGCAAGACCAAGACCAAGACTGCAAGACCAAGACCGATTTTGGGCAACACTACTTGTAGGTTTTCTCAGACATGCAGGTTTCCTCACGATGTTTTCCTTCACCTTAAGACAAGTGGTAATCATGATATAAATGATTCACACATGAAAATATCAGAGGTGCGACACCCCCGGATTTAAACCCGCATCACTCGCTTGTCCAAGCGACGTGTTACTACGATTACGTTAATACGATTTTGCGATTGGACAGCAATTATTTTACAATTTTCGCTATCGCGGGTGGATTGCTGGATACGTAATCAGCCTGCAGAACGAACCCAAGGAGAGCGAGGGTAAGCAGCTAGTTAGAAATATAACAAACATTTATGCTCAACAAATGAATCCACAATCCATTCAAATCAGCCCTAGCGGGATTCGAACCCGAGACCGCTGCAGCAAGTAAGGTCACTACAAACTGCGCCAAACGTATCTTCAAAATACTGGTATGTTGAGACATTAAGACCAAGTTTTAAAATAAAGAACGTGGGAAATCCCCGCGATATATATTCATAAGGAAACTTACGAAAGAGACGTAAAATTGCGTATTATAAAAACTGGTTGCAAGAAGATTGTATTGTAGAGGGAATAACTTTAAATTGTTTAATTTATACTACGTTAGTACGTAGGTTCAAATCCCGACTCTCGCATATGTTTTTAGCCCCTAATAGTAGGTACAGTAAAAAAGGCATTTAACTTTTCACTAAATTTCAGATCCAATTTTTTTTAGGCTTAGGATCACTAACTGAGCATAAAATCACAAAATGCTGACAGATCCAGGTGACGCCACAATCGCCATCTTTAAAAAACGTTTTCGGCCGATATTTTGGAAACTATGCACTTTAGGGTAAAAATCATAGAAACCATTATTATAGAGAATAAAATTTCGCATCTTTTGTTCCCAGTAAACTTCTTTATAAAACTTGCCATTTACGATTTATGGCCCATTTAATGAACCGATTTTTCTATCGCGGCCAATAATCCTTGAAATATTAGATTAATCAATAAAATGCATTAATCCATTCTTAAAGATCAGTTAATTCTCTACAACAAGAAAAAACTGTTGTAAAAACTTGTACTGTTAACGATTTTTTAGAAGACAGTACCTACGGCTTGAGAAGGAGGTGTTCGCCGCCAGGCTATTTCAATATATAGAATTATTGTTAACTAGCGACTCGCTCTCGCTTCGCTCGGGTTCTTCCCTAGATTTAGCACAGGCAAAGCCCCGGGACCCGCTAGTTATGCATATAAACCTTCCTCTTGAATCACTCTATCTATTAAAAAAACCGCATCAAAATCTGTTGCGTAGTTTTAAAGATTTAAGCATACATAGGGATATAGGGACAGAGAAAGCGACTTTGTTATATACTATGTAGTGATTTGCAATTAAATTTGAAAAAAGTGAGATTAAGATAAAAAAAAAAATATTAGTCCCGCTGAGTTTCTTTCGCCAGTTCTTCTCAGGTCAGAGGTTTCTTCTTTCCGAACTGGTGGTAGACTCATGACGTTCAGTAAGAAATTGTAACAATTTTTATGCAGAATAAAATATTTTGATTTGATTTGTTTTGTTTGTTTCCCAAATAAAAAAAAATAAATAAAAATAATTTGGCCTCCGTTTCTATAATAATAACTATTTTAATAAGGATTTCCAAAACAAATCTCAAGATTTTATTATAATATAAATAATAAAATAAAGACTTCAAATAATGATAAAAAACCTTCTTAAAAACAAGTTCTTATATCAATAGATTAAAAAGAAGAAAATGCACCTAGCAATTAATCAAACGTACTTTTTGTTTTGGTATATAAATTTACATATCTATACAAATAAATAAAATTGAAGTGTCTGTTTGTATTAAAATAACAGATTTTTTTTAAGAACATATGAAAGTATATACAATACTAGCAATTCCCGCGGCTTCGCACGCGTTCTAAAGACCGGAAACCAAATTCTTACTAAGTCGCGCGGTATGGTACCTCGCAGAACTAACGCCCGCCCTTCCCGTTTTTGCACCATTTTTCATTGATGCTCCGCTCCTATTAGTAGTAGCGTGATGTAATATAACCTATAGCCTTCCTCCATTAATGGACTTTCCATTCCAACACAAAAAGAGTTTTTCAATTCAGAGCAGTAGTTTCTGAAATTAGCGCGTTCAACCAACCAACCAAACAAACAAACTCTTCAGATTTATTATATTAGTATAGATATGTTTTCTAAATTTTTTTTTATTTAAAAGAAGTATATTAGGTCTGTCTAGTTTTTTTTGTTTATTAGTTTTATTTTGTTTTCGTTTCACCAAAATTATAGTATATATATAATAATATAGTATATATATAATAATATATTAGTCACATAGATATTTAAGCAAACTGTGGTCTCCTATTAATTGAAGGAGCAAACATATTGTGTATTATAATAAATTTTTGTATTTTTTTTAAAGTAACATGTGTGTTCTTTGTTGGAGACTCTTATGAAAATAAAAAAAAAAATGGAATTGGTTGGTGGTAGAAAGTAGAAAATTTAGGGTTATAAATATTTTATGATGCCAAATCATAAGGAAATAAAAAAAATTGGTCTAATAAAAGAAATAAAAAATCTGCAGAGGGACCTTATCCCTTATAGCCTACGACCTATTCTTAGACCTACCGAAGGTTTAAGGCACACATTAAAATAATAAAAAGTTAAAAAAACCATTAAAAAAGTAAAATACGCGCAAAGTCTCCTTCATACATTGTATGTGTAATTTGTTACTAAATAAAGGTTATCACTACATAGTATAAAACAAAGTCGCCTTTTCTGTCCCTATATCCCTATGTGCGCTTAAATCTTTAAAACTACGCAACGGATTTTGATGCGGTTTTTTGAGTGATTCAAGAGGAAGGTTTATATGCATAACAAGCTGATCCCGCGGCTTTGCCTGTGCTACATCTAGGGAAGAGCCCAAGCGAAGCGAGGGCGGATCGCTAGTTTGTTACTAAATAAAGGTTATTTATTTATAAAATAAATATTTTTTATATGTTTGTTAAAAATTGACATTCAAATGCGCGTTTTTACAAAACTTACAATAAAAAAAAATATAAAAAAGCATATTTAACATGCGATTTATTCAAATTTAAATTGTAAATTATTATGTGCGTCGAACATTATAAAAAATCGACGGTAAAATAAATCACTACATATTATAAAACAAAGTCCTCCGCCGCGTCTGTCTGTTCGCGATAAATTCAAAAACTACTGCGTCGATTTTCATGCTGTTTTCACCAATGGATAGAGTGGTTTTTGAGGAAGGTTTTAGTATATAATTTGTCAAGTTTTTGTATACATTTACTAGCGAAACTCGTGGCTTCGCTCGCCCTAAATTTAGAGACGAAGCGAGGGCGAATCGCTAGTTTTTATAAAACGAGTAATCGTGAGATGTAAAGTCAGTTAAGAATACGAGTTTTGGGATAAAAATATAACAGAATTCATCGACCCTCGTTAAGTCAGTGTACTTTGTAACATTATAGGTACATACGTCATGTGACGACACGTTTGACGCAGTTTGTAGTGAACCTACTTTCTTGCGCCAGCGGTCGCGGGTTCGAGTCCCGCTAGGGGCATTTGTTTAAACTCTGATGTTTGTGCTCCAGTCATGGGTGTTTATTTGTAATATGTACTATATATGTAGTATATCAACTATCTGGTATCTGTAACACAAGCTTCCTTTATAGCTTACCACGGAACTAGATGGCGCTGTGTGTAATACTGTGTCAACATATTTATACATGTGTATATACTAGCATTTACCGCGGCTTCGCCCGCGTTCAATCTTTTTATTAATATGTACATGAAAACACAGCATCATCTAGTTCTATGGTAAGCGTGGCTTGTGTTAGGTTATCAGTACATATAAATAAAATTAACAGCTTTTCACTAAATGCATGTGAAAGTATATACGGCACTTACATCAACAAATAAATTTTTGAAATTTTTATCTGTCAGTCTGTTTGTTCCGGCTAATCTCTGAAACAGATGGACCAATTTAGACGGGAATTACATTCGCGGATAGCTAATGTTATAAGGACTAACTTAGGCGACTTTCATTTAATTAGAAAAAGTATAAAAAGCATTTAATTTACTTTAACTAACGTCCAGGAAGCTGGCCGGGTTTGCGAGTTATAAATTTACTCGGGACTCGAACCCGCGACCGCTGCCACATCAAGTAAGGGAACACTACAGAATGAGCCAAACACGTTGTTAAAAAACCAATTATTATTATCAAATTAAAACCAGATTCTTAAGTTTTAATGCAAATGCAAATAATGTATTATTTTAGCACAAAAATTACCATAAAAAAGGTTAATGTAGTCAATCTTAGACATATACTGTAACACCTATGTGAATAGAATCGATAAAAACTAATTTGGGATTAGTCTGTTGCTAACTTCACATAGGTTACTGTAACGGACTTTTTTTAGAGCTTTTTAGGACTTAGGAGGAACAGTTCTTTTGTACATCATAGTTGCGTTACTTTAATAAGCACAAAAATTACCATAAAAAAGGTTAATGTAGTCAATCTTAGAATCGATAAAAACTAATTTGGGATTAGTCTGTTGCTAACTTCACATAGGTTACAGTAACGGACTTTTTTTAGAGCTTTTTAGGAGGAACAGTTCTTTTGTACATGATAGTTGCGTTACTTTAATAAGCACAATAATTACCATAAAAAAGGTTAATGTAGTCAATCTTAGAATCGATAAAAACTAATTTGGGATTAGTCTGTTGCTAACTTCACATAGGTTACAGTAACGGACTTTTTTTAGAGCTTTTTAGGAGGAACAGTTCTTTTGTACATGATAGTTGCGTTACTTTAATAAGCACAATAATAACCATAAAAAAGGTTAATGTAGTCAATCTTAGAATCGATAAAAACTAATTTGGGATTAGTCTGTTGCTAACTTCACATAGGTTACAGTAACGGACTTTTTTTAGAGCTTTTTAGGAGGAACAATTCTTTTGTAGATGATAGCTGCGTAACTTTAATAACGAACTCTCAAAAGGAATACTTTTCCAATTTTTACAGCATTTTTCATTGATATTTAACGACACGTTTGGCTGTTGGTAGTGACCCTGCTTTCTGCGCCATCGGTCGCGGGTTCGAGTCCCGCTGGGGGCATTCATTTGTTGAGCACGAATGTTTGTACTCCAGTCATGGGTGTTTATATTTATATTATGTATGTATTTAAAATGTATATATGTGTAATATATCAACTATCTGGTATCCGTAACACAAGCCTCGTAGCTTATCACGGAATTAGATAGCGCTGTTGTAAAAATGTCCCAACATATTTATTTACAGTCCACTCTGCTCTCAGAAAGGTACCAGGAGCAATGCATGACACAACTCACACAGAAGTAGGCTTCCTAGGCGTTTCTTGACCTCACGCCAGCAACCGAGCTTCAATGTCTTTTTGGAACAAAGTTCCTTATGGGACGAAGCGAAGGGGTACTCTAACCGGGAAAAAACGTCCGTAACGTAAGATTTTTATGTATAGTCTATGACCTATGTATGATGGCTATACAGTATCTAATGTATAGTCTACGTGATGATTGTTTTTATTATAAATTTTTATAAATCATGGTAAATAAAATAAAATAAAGGTATTTAAAGATAATTTTGTAAAGTAGTTTTTTGTGATTTTTATCGATAAAAAAATCATAAAAAATGTATACACGAATAATTATTTTCTTTATACCGCTAATAAAAGTTAAAATTAATATTTTTATAATAAGGAACTTCGTTCCTATCCGGTGTCCCACGACACCACACGTTATATGTACATTTTTTTCAATTTTACTCAAAGTTAGACAAAAAAAGCATTATACAAATCGGTTCAGCCGTTTTTTCTATCTCCAACTATCCCATATTATTAGGAGGCAACTAGAGCCGTTAACGAGAACCTGTTTACAAATATATAAACAAATAATGTTCTTTTAATAGTATATACTAGTATTTACATATTTTATACATACTAGTATTTCCCGCGGCTTTGCCCGCGTTTTGAAGACTAGAAACTAAATTCTTAGATTTTTCATATCATGTGATGATTTACAGCTGGTTTAACAGTTACTTGAGATTTCTCAGAAAAGACATATTTTCCAGTAAAAAGTATCCTGTGCTATTGAGTAGCTCCAACACCCTCCTGAGCACATTGGCGATCAAACTGGACAGTCAGTAACATAGATATAAGTAATAAGTATTATGTACTAACTCCTAATAGTTAAATTGAATATGTCTTTTATGCTTTATTTTCTGTGTTATTATGGGTTTTACTATAAATAAAGATATTATTATTATTATATTATTATTATTATTGACCAGCTATCTTCATACCAAATTTCATTGAAATATGTCCAGTGGTTTTCTCGTGATGCAGTGACAGACAGACAGACAAAAATTCCAAAAACCTTATATTCAGCCTTTGTATAGATAATAATGACTATTTCAATAAGATTTTCCAAAAAAATATTCAATGTACAGATTTGACTTAGTTAGAATCTATACTAATATTATAAAGCTGAAGAGTTTGTTTGTTTGTTTGGTTGAACGCACTAATCTCAGGAACTACTGGTCCGAATTGAAAATTTCTTTTTGTGTTGGATAGTCTGTTTATCGAGGAAGGCTATAGGCTATATTCTATTACATCACACTACAACCAATAGATGCGGAGTATCAATGAAAAATGTTGCAAAATGGAAGAAAAATATTTTTTTTTTAATTTTCAGCCTTAAGAACGCAAGCGGAGCCGCGGGAAAGGCTAGTTTTATTATATGTGTAGATAACTACCTCATAATATTAAAGATTTTTCTGTAATCGACCATCTAGTGTAATACATGACATTTACAAAACTTGTTGTGGATTACAAAACTACAATCTATATTTAACCAAGCTAATATTATTAACTAGCTTTACCCGCGGCTTCGCCCGTGTTCATTTTTTTAATTGCTAATCAACCTCATTGGGTTGATCTGTAGGATGCCTGAAAGTTTCTTCAAAATTACTCTAGCTATTTCAGAACCCATTGTTTTTTTTTTTTTTTTTTCAATTTATTGGCCAATATATAACAAATACATTATAATTTGCAATTTAAGTACCACGAAAACCTCGCGGGTTTATCTGGGTACAGAGAGTCATTCAGTTCATTCGGATTGTTTTTGTAAAAAATATTTTTTAAAAAGTGATTTGGTTTTCGTGGTACTTATATACATTTCTTGCAGTTCTCTGGGCAGTTCGTTAACATATTCAGGTATTAAGTAGTTATCAGTTCTCTTTCCATACTTATTGTTAGTTTTTGGTAAGTGGTATTTATGGTTTAAATCAAGTTGACGTAAGCCTATAGGTCTAAGTTTTTCATTTAACAAGGTAGTATTATTAATTTGGGTTAGAATAGAAAATTTAACTTTATCATATATATTCATAACATTACAATGACGAAATAGCTGAATATAGTTGTTCTTATAGTTATTAAGTATGCGTTTAGGTACAATTGTTTTTAATAATCTTAACTGTAAATTGTAAATATTTTCCAAGTTTGAATTGCAGGATCTGCCGTAACTACTAACACCATAATCGATAACCGAGTCACCCAAGGCCACGTACAGGAGCCGCAGTGTCTGGTATGGTAATTTTGCTTTGAGTATACTTAGTTTACTTAATAATGATCTTAATTTTGAGCAAACGTGATCTGTATGCGGGCCCCAGGTAAATCTGTCATCGATTATTAAGCCTATGTACATATGTGTTTTCACTTGTTCAACAGCTACACATGAACAATTCAGACTGCATGAGGAGTGTAAACAAGAGTGGTTGTGAGCCACAATGGTAGGTCTGATGTCTGTCTGGTTGTGCGACGAGTGAATATGTATAAACTTCGTTTTGTGTGCGTTTATTATCAGACCTACATCGTGTGCCCATTTACATAATTGATTAAAATTATTTTGTAGTTTTTCCTGGGCATGTTTGACCGTTCTTTGAGCTACCACTAAACACGTGTCATCCGCGAACTGGTATACAGTGCCCTCATTTATAATATTAACCATGTCGTTCACATATAACAAGTACTCAGTAGGGCCGATAATTGAGCCCTGTGCTGTGCCCCGTTTGGTTGATATTAAGTTACTACATTGTTTGGATAGGCTTACTGTGGTTTTTCTGTTAAGATGATAATTTTTTAATAATTTCAGTAAAGGACCCTGTATACCACCCCGCGAAAGTTTATCGAATAAAATATTGTAATTTAATACATCAAAGGCTTTGCTAAAATCTACGAGTAAAACGAGCACGTGAAGTTTTTTGTCCAAATGCGTGTTAACTTCGTTAGTAAATTTTCTTAGTAATTCAGTGGTGCTTTTATTTTTCAGAAAACCATATTGTTTATTATTAATAATTGATTGTTGAGCTAAATATTTATTTATTTTATCCCCTAGGTACCTTTCTATAATTTTATCTACACATGACAAAATAGTGATGGGACGGTAATTATTATAATCGTCACGCTTTCCCTTCTTATAAATCGGCCGAATTACGCCAATTTTCAATATATCCGGGTAATTTGATGTAGCTATGCACTGGTTTATGAGGTGAGTAATGACTGGTACTAGATGTGAGGAGGTATATTTTATATCGCTTGCCCTAATTCCGTCATAACCTGGACTTTTTTTGTCACTTATACGCAAAATTATACGTTTGACATCCTCTTCACGTGCTCGCTCTAGTCTGATTGAAGTTTCTGGTATATTTTCATACGAGGTAGGATTTAATATTTTCAAATCACAATCGATACATATACTTTTCAAATTATTGTCAAATTCTGTCGCAAAATTATTTGATAGACTAAGCGGATCCTGATTAAAATGCTTAATAATTACATCATCAATACATTTAGCAATTTTTCCGGTAAGATTGTTAACTATTTTCCAAATTTCTCGTTGATTTTTAAAGTTATTTTTTAATTTTTCGTAAAAAAAAAATTTTTTAATAAAAAGTATCCTATGTTACTTCTAATACCTCCAAGAATATGTGTACAAAGTTTCATGATGATCGGTTGAGTAGTTTTCTCGTGAAAGCGTAACAAACAAACTTACATTCACATTTATAATATTAGTAGGGAAGTAGGGATGCGAAAATTAACGACACGGGTCGCGCAGTTTGAAACATTCGTGCACAACAAATGGATGCCCCCAGCGGGACTTGAACCCGCGACCGCTGGCGCAGAAAGTAAGGTCACTACCAACTGAGCCAAACGTGTCGTCAAAATACATACTATAAATAAAATTGAAGTGTCTGTATTTAATTTCAAATAAACAGCTTTTCACTAAATGCATATGAAAGTATATACGGTACTTACATAAAAAAAATTGTTTGTCTGTTTGTTCCGGCTAATCTCTGAAACGGCTGGACCGATTTTCATGGGACTTTCACTCGCAGATAGCTAATGTTATAAGGATTAACTTAGGCTACTTTTGTTTAAAAAAAATAATGTAACTAGCGGAACCCGCGGCTTCGTTCGCGCTAAATTCAGTGACGAACCCGAGCAAAACGAGGGCGATTCGCTAGTGTTAAATAATAACTTTAAAAAACTCGCAAGCGAAGCAAGAGCAACAGCTAGAGAACATATCCAACTGGATTTTTTAATACGCCTAGTTATATTATTTCGAAATATCATTAAAACTAATATTATCGAATATACTTACGGCCTATAATTTCGTACTATTCATAGTAAACTGGACATCTTTTACGACGTCGTCTGGTAATGGCGCCTTTACAATCTTTTTATTACATCTATCTATACTACGGGTATATATCTATACTAATATTATAAAGCTGAATAGTTTGTTTGTTTGTTAGTTTGGTTGAACGCGCTAATATCAGGAACTACTGGTTCGATTTGAAAAATTATTTTTGTGTTGGATAGTCCGTTTATCGAGGAAGGCTATAGGCTATATTATATCACGCTACGACCAATAGGAGCGGAAGTGTCAATGAAAAATGTTACAAAAACGGGAAGGGCGTGTATTCTGCGAGGTATCATACCGAGCGACTCAGAATTTGGTTTTTGTTCTTTAAAACGCGTGCGAAACCGCGGGATATGCTAGTATCTACAATAAAATTCAAACTTATTCAGATCTGTACATTGAATGATTATCATCGACACGGAGACTGATGGTATGGATTTTAGTTTTTTGTCCGTCTATGACCGCATTACTAAAAAACCAAATTGAAAATTTTTGAAGAAATTTAGTATGATAATAGCACAAATCACAACTGAGCGTTACAAATCGACTATAAAACATTACGCGGTATGTGATATCTAAGGATTTGATTTCCGATCTATAAAACGCGGGCAGATCCGCGGGAAACGCTAGTGCTATAATAATTAAACACAGGTAATGCAGGTTTCTATCCAACGATCAATTTCAATACTTGTTGTAAGTACTTTACAGTAAATAGTTTTTTCGCCCTATTTTTAAAACAATGTTTATTTTTAGCTTTTATGTATGCGTTATAACAGAATTAACATTTATAAGTCAACTAGTGACACACCCTTGCTACGCTCGGTTTCGTTCCCCATATACAATTTTTTTATGTTGGGACATAATTACACACAGCGCCATCTAGTTCCGTGGTAAGCTACGAGGTTTGTGTTATGGATACCAAATAGTTGATATATTATATAAGTTTAAATATATACATATCATAAATATAAACACCCATGACTGGAGTACAAACATCCGAGTTTAACAAATGAATACACCTAACCAGTGGCGTAACTATACTATCTGAGGTCCGTGGCAAATTCTTCGGATGGGGGCCCTCTGGTATCCCAGAAAAAAATATAATTTTTAAGTAGGTTGGGTTTATTCTTGGGACGGGGCCCCCTTGGGTCGGGGGCCCGTGGCATTTTGCCACCCCTGCCACCCTATAGTTACGCAACTGCCCCCAGCGGATCCCAGCTCGAACCCGCGACCGCTGGCGCAAGAAAGTAGGGTCACTACAAACGAATACTATGGATTTTGATGCAGTTTTAAACACCTGTGACTGGCGAACAAACATTCATATCACACAAACGATTTCCCTCAGCGGGACTCGAACCAACAACCGCCGGAACATCAAGTACTATTACTTCGTTAGTTAATTGCAAACTGAGTTTTAAACGTCTATTACGCCAGTAAATAAAGCATTTTTGTAATTTTTACAAAAAAGTTTACAATAAATGAAAGATGCGAAATTTTATTTTCTACAATAAAGGTTCGAATAACTTTTGCCTTGAAGTGCATAGTTTCCGAGATATTGCCCAAAACGATCACACCACACGATAAAGTGCGATCGAAGCTCCACCTGGATCTGTCAGCATTTTGTGTTTTTATGGTCAGTAAGTGACCCTTAACCTAAAAAATAATTAAAATTGGATCGGAAATTTAGTGCGAGGTTGACAAAAAAAACGGCTTTATTTACTGTACTATATCCCTACTCGATTCACAGTAACTTTGCAACGAGGAAAACCGTTATGTATTTTTTATTTCTTTTAACTTCTTAATTTTTTATGACCATTGATAAAACTTTTATGATGTAAAAATGTCGCGATGAAAGTACTTAGTATGTTTTTATTAATTTTAGAGACCTTACATATGTACGACCGGTGTTAATATTTTTCTTTCTTATATTAGACCTTAGCGTTAGCGAAGCCAGTTGCGCTAGGTAAACTAATAAAATTTCTCATTCCTCTTTTTTGAAGTCGGCTAAAAAGTAGCCTAAGTTACAACTTATAACATTAGCTATCTGCGAGTGAAAGTCCCGTAAAAATCGGTCCAGACGTTTTAGATATTAGCAGGAACAAACAGACAGACAGACAAAAATACAGTATACAGTACCGTAAGTAACAATACAGTATAGCGGAACCCGCGGCTTTGCTCGCGCCTATATTATTATTATATAATACTAGCAAGACCGGCGTAAGTTAAAATAAAGTAAATGGTTTTTATATTTTAATAAAATAAAAATACTACTCCTAACTACCTTGGCCACGCGTCATTTATTATATTAAGTTACTTTATGCCATCTATAATCTAGAAATAGAAATACGGCGCCATCTACCGGATATCTGTGCAACTTAGATGCCAACCCGCCATCTATTAGGATTTTTTAGGACTAACCGATAAATACACACTAAAGTCGTATAATGAACATCACGTCGTATAATAAGTCGTATAGTTTGAAATAAAATAATATTGCGACTATAAATTAAGATGTAAGCTATCCTATCATTCAAGTTGGATCAAACTGCACACGGTGTGCAAATTTGATTAAAATCGGTTAAGTAGTTTAGGAGTCCATCGAGAACAAACAACGTGACACGTAAATTATATATATTGGATGTATATTTTCTTATAAGCCCCGTTTACTTTTATATTCAATTGTTAAACCCGTTATTTTATCTTTAAAAAAGACATAAAGTAATCCATACCAAAATGTATACAAATAAAAATTATATTATCATTTGGTAAGCGCACCGCTTGATTCAGTTATATATTAAAACTAGCGACTCGCCCTCGCTTCATTTGGGCTTTTTCCTAGATTTAGCACAGGCAAAGCCGCGGGATCCGCTAGTTATGCATATAAACCTTCCTCTTGAATCACTATCTATTAAAAAAACCGCATCAAAATCCGTTGCGTAGTTTTAAAGATTTAAGCATACATAGGGATATAGGGACAGAGAAAGCGACTTTGTTTTATAATATGTAGTGATGATGAAGACTAGTGATTCACCCTTGCTTCACTCGTATACGTACCTTTTAATTTATTTTTGAGCGGAACCCTGATTTTAATTTTGTCTCAGTGGAATATTAAATTTTTTAACTTCAACATACCAGTCTTATTATTATTAAATACATATGAAATTATATGAAGCACTTATAAGAAAAGACTATAACATTTTTGTTTGTATGTCTGTTTGTTCTCGCTAATCTCTGAAATGGCTGAACAGATTTTAACGAGACTTTTACTGGAAGATAGTTGCTGTTATAACTTATAAGTAACTTACGCTACTTTTATTTTAGAAAGAGTTAGTATTAATGCATAACGCCTGGGTAATTTATTGGAGCAAAATTTTATTCTAAATCAATTGCATACATTTCTTTTCAGTATAAGTAAATATTTTTATTTTGTATCGGCTTCGGCAACCAATGAATCTCTGTTATCCCACCAGTAACCTTAGAAGGCCCTGAATACTTGTAGTTTTACAGGTAATTTTAATTTGTATTATATTTATTACTAGCTTTCCCCGCGGCTCCGCTCGCGTTTTAAAGGCTAAAAATCAAAAGAAATATTTTTCTTCCATTTTTGCAAAATTTTTCATTGATGCTCCGCTCCTATTGGTCGTAGCGTGATGTAATATAGCCTATAGCCTTCCTCGATAAAAGGACTATCAGACACAAAAAGAATTTTTCAATTCGGACCACTAGTTTTTGAGATTAGCGCGTTCAACCAAACAAACAAACTCTTCTGCTTTATAATATTAGTATAGATTAGTATAGATAAACCCAGCGAGAGTAAGTCTCTGGATAATTAAAATGGACCACCATATGGACTTCAAATGAAACAATTTCTCTGATAACTTCAAATATTTATAATGTATAATAAACATGATATAAAAAAATGAAACTGCATTAAATACTTTTTGGAAAATCTTATTAAAACAGTCATTATTGTCAATACAGACGTAGAATCTATAGATTTTAGAATCTTTGTCTGTCTTTTTCACGAGAAATGTACTGGAGCGATTTCAATGAAACTCTAAAGAAAAAAATAATTATATAATAACATATAAAAACCTCAAAAAAATTCATTGTCTGATACAGATTTAATAAAAAAATTAAACGTCTGTCTGTGACAGATTAAAATCTTTTCACTAAATTCATAATATGAAATTATATAAGAAAAATAAAATTTATAAAATTTCCTAAGACATCTCTTCAAAAATTCATAACTAACTTAAAAAAATACACAAAATAAACCACATACTAAAAAACTAACTAACTAACTCAATTAAATCAATCCAACAACAACCTTAACAGCTTATCATCAACTTTACTTGGCTTCTTCACTACTTTATCTTCTAAGTCATATCTGAATACATTTGGAAACCCAATTACTTTGGAAATTTGAAAATAATTCTTAAAATACAATATTTCCTTTGCACTACAGTGTGTTGCAAAGCAAACGGACAGACAGTGTTTGTTATCGAAGCATATTTGGCTTGAGTTCGGTCCACAGTCAGTCCATTTCATCGCTGAGAGATGAATTTGTAAATAATTATTATAATTTGTATTTATATATACATGTTTTGATTCTTTACACTTCTTTCCACATAAGTGAATCCTTTTTTCATTGTCAGAATTTGTCACTCCGGGAACCAAATGTTGTATTTTGCTGGAAATAGACAATTATAGATTAATATAAATAAATATATTGGGACATTATTAAATACAGTCAATTCAAGTGGTAGTGCCATGCTTGTTACCTTCGGGTAGCAGCCGAATGGGCCGGCACGCCCCGTATAGTTCATTAGTACCACTCTCTCATAGAAGACCGGCGTGTGGCAGCTATGCTGTCGCGTTTCGTCCGGTGAGTGAGAGTCCGGGAGGCCCACTCTCCTTCCCCCCTCCCTCTTCCTTTCATCTTCCGCCTTCGTTCCCCCCTCCCTCCCACTTCCCTCCCTCCTCCCTTTCCTGAAAGGCCGGCAACGCATCTGCAAGCCTGGCTTGCAGATGTCCATGGGCGGAGGTGATCACTTCCCATCAGGTGAGCTTCCTGCCCGTTTGCCCCCTTTTTACCATAAAAAAAAAAAAAAAAAATCTAGTTCCGTGGTAAGCTACGAGGCTTGTGTTACGGATACCAGATACAACCAATGGAGGTGACTGCAGGTACCGAAATGGCGATAGGGGCTCCTACGAACCCCGAATCACCTACTGGTAACCCTGCTACCACTTCCACGAATGCTGCCCGACGCAAACGTAAAAGATTGAGTGGGGCAGCTCAAGTCCGCTTTAAGGTTCTTAGGGAACAGGGAGTTGAGGCTGCAAAAGCCTACGAACTGTCCGCTAAAACTTTTGCGGAACTCAAGGGTATGGGGTATCGATTTGATGCTTCGAAATCCGAATCCGAGCGCCCTATCAAAAGGACTCGCTCGGAGGAGGAATCACCACAGGGACAGCCTGTAAGGAAGTCCCAAAGGTCGAGCGAAGCACCGTCGGCCCCTCCACCCCCAGCTGCCTATAGTGCGGCCTTATCCTCCTTCAAGGTTGGTGTGAGGGACTCCACTCCCATGACTGACGCACAGCTGCAGTCTCTATACAACGCCATTGTAGCCCAAATCACCGCCTCGGAGAAGGGTAGGGGACCCGCCTTTGGTGGACTATCATTCAAGCCAGGCTGGCTGCTTATCACCTGTGTCAACCAGCACGCCAGAGAATGGCTTGAACAATGTATACCCTCCCTTCAGCCTTGGCCAGGAGCTAAGCTCAATCTCATTAATGAGACGGACTTGCCCAAACCCAAGGTTGGAGTAGTATACATTCCTGATCCGGAGGCCAAAGACATTGACAAGGCGCTCTCCTGTCTCCGGATACAAAATGATGGCCTTAATACGGAGCTGTGGAAGATTCTCAACAGAAAGGTCGAAAAGGGCGGGATCACACTCACCCTCTCCATCGACGACCAATCTGTTGAGAGCCTTCAAAAAACCGACCTAAAGGCCTACTTGGCGTTCAAGTCGGTCCAGTTCCGGATTAAGGGCATCAACCAGCCCACAACAAATCCTGGGATCCAAAACTCTGAACCTGTGCCGTCTACCTCTCGTTCTGTGGCCGCGGCTCCTGGAGCCGGTGCCAGTGTGACAGCGCCTCCACCATCTAGTGCGGCTGCAACTGGTGCGGCTCCCGTGGCTGGGACCAGTGGAACGACTGGTACTCTGCACAGGTTTCCCCACAGAGGGGGGCATACCAGGGGTGGACAAACCCCCAGAGGCAATAGCCAGCGCCCCCGCAAACAAAAGGGACTCAGACCCAGTAAGGGACGTGAGAAGCGCAACGGGGCTCGTCCCCAATAGCGCCTCACACCTAAATGGCGACACCGATGTCCCCACAAAGATACTCCAAGCCAACCTACACCACGCTATCGCTGCCACAGCCGTGGCAGAAAATACTTTTAAGGCACTTGGCATGGATATAGCGCTGGTCCAGGAACCATGGCTTAACGCCAAGTCCAAGATTTTGGGCTTAAATGGAGTAGGTAAGATCCTAGCAAATGAAAATGGCACCAAACCTAGGGCCTGTATCGTTTTTAAGAAAGGAATTAACTTCTTGCCTGTTACAGAACTTTGCAGTGATGACACTATCGCTGCAATCACCGTTCTCAGAGGGCGTGGTCAAACTAGAGCACTCGTGTGCTCGGCCTACCTGCCCGGAGAGAAAGCCAACCCTACCGAAGAACTGTCTAAAGTCGTCGACTACGCTCGAAGACACAAGACAGAATTAATTGTCGGCTGCGATGCAAACGCCCATCACACAATATGGGGCAGTACTGATACCAACAAAAGAGGTGAGTTACTTTTCGATTTCCTACTAGCTAATGACCTACAAATACTTAATAAAGGCTGTTGTCCAACCTTCGTTACTAAAGCTAGGCAGGAAGTTATTGATATTACTTTCGCTACTGAACAGATTGCTAAACACATAACTAAATGGCATGTCAGTAATGAAAACTCTATGTCTGATCACAAACATATTCTCTTTAGCATACAAGGCTCTATAACTACTGAACCTATAAGGCTAAGAAATCCCAAAGCTACCTCGTGGGTGGACTTCAAAAACCTACTCGCTGAGGCAGCTAAGGATTTCCCAAAATCAATTAAGACACCCGATTCTCTTAACATTTTAAACAACTTACTAACGGAAGGCATCTTAAATGCCTATGAAAATAGTTGTCCTGTTAAGGAACTAAAGGTTAACACCAATACTCCGTGGTGGAACAAAAAGCTAGAACGACTTAGAGTTACCACCCGTCGCTTATTTAATCAGGCCACTACACCGAAGAGGTGGAAACGGTATAGGAAGGCTCTGACTAAATACCATAAACAGATCAGAAAAGCTAAAAGGGCGTCTTGGAAACGATTTTGTGAGAATATCGCCCAAACACATAAAGGTGCGAGAATCCACAAAATCCTCGCCAAGACACCAAATATCTTTCTCGGCTTTCTAAAAAAGCCAGACAACTCTTTCACGACCACAGAGATGGAAACGCTGGAACTTTTAAGAGCAACCCATTTCCCAGGATCGTACCCTGTCTCTGACAGTGAATTAATCCCAAAGGACTACAGTTTCCACAGGGCCAATAGTAATGACTGGAATATGGCCAACACTATTTTTAGGCCTAACCAGATTAAGTGGGCTCTGAATAAATTCAAACCATTTAAATCAGCAGGTGAGGATGGCATCTTTCCAGCCCTTCTCCAACAAGGCATGGATCTCCTCATTCCACATCTGGTAAAACTATTTAGAGCAAGCTTTGCTTGGGGCATTATACCAGAACAATGGACTAAGGTCAAGGTTACCTTTATACCGAAGATCGGTAAAAGTGACTATTCTCAGCCCAAATCCTTCAGACCTATTAGTCTTACTTCGTTCCTACTAAAAACAATGGAAAAAGTAATCGATCAGCACATTAGAACAAGGTATCTTGTGGCTAGACCACTCTCCAATAACCAACATGCTTACCAAAAGGGTAAATCCACAGAATCTGCCTTAGTAGCTCTGATCGATAAGGCAGAAAGGTCCCTAGAGGATAAACAGACCGCTCTATGTGCATTTTTAGACATTGAGGGAGCCTTTGATAACACACCTACAGCAACCATTCTTAAAGGGCTGAGTGCAAAAGGTGTTGATGACACAACCACCAGATGGGTGGAATATATGCTCTCCAACCGACGTGCAAATGTTACGCTCAACGAACACTCGCACAACTTCTATACTACCAGAGGTTGTCCACAAGGAGGAGTACTTTCACCCCTATTATGGACACTAGCAGTAGACCTGCTGCTTGTAATCATGGCGGATCTCGACTACGACACACAGGGCTATGCAGATGACCTTGTTGTAATAGTAAGAGGTCCCTGCCTGAACACAATTTCCACCAGGTTACAAGGAGCTCTTAACACCATAACTAAGTGGTGCAGTGAAAATGAATTATCAATAAACGCTGATAAAACGGTTATTGTACCCTTCACCAGGAAAAGGAAGCTTGAAAGGCTGACCGAGCTCAGACTAAATGGAAAAACCCTTAACCTATCAAATGAGGTAAAGTACCTTGGAGTCACTATTGATCAAAAGTTGACTTGGAACTCTCACCTCAACAACATTATACAAAAAGCCAAAATGGCTCTATGCATATGTTGTCGAATGGCTGGAGCCAAGTGGGGCCTAAAACCCAAAATGGCTCTCTGGATGTACACCGCTGTGGTAAGGCCGATCATAACATACGCCTCAGTAGTATGGTGTAACAAAACCAAACAAAAGACAACAATGAGTAAACTAGACAGTGTACAACGGATGGCATGTCTAATCATTACAGGAGCCTTCCATTCGGCACCAGGAGACGCTCTAAATGCATTATTGAACATAGCTCCGCTATACCTGCACGTGCAAAAAGAAGCGAAATCTTGCCTCTACAGGCTCTGTACACAATCGAATGTAAAGTTGCAATCGCAATATATGAACAAACTCATAGAGTTGACATTCGAACACAATACTCTAAAAATGCCAGCAGATGGCATGAACACAGAGTTTAACTTTACAAAACAATACATAATAGATCTTCCCAACCGGGACATGTGGCTGAACGGCCAGGAATCTCACAAAAAGGGAAGTCATGTATGGTTTACGGACGGATCCAAGAAAGGATCTGATGTAGGGTGCGGAATCTATGGCCTTAAGCCTAGATTTAACATGAGTGTCAATCTAGGTAAGGAGGCCACCATCTTTCAGGCAGAAGTCTTCGCCATCAATAAATGTGCTGAAGTCATTCTGGAGAGAAAGCTTAGAAACCAAAACATCTACATCAACTCAGATAGCCAAGCAGCACTATTGGCTATAAATTCTCTTGAGACCAACTCCAAGTTGGTTAAGAGCTGCATAGACAACCTGAACGTCCTGGGTGCATCCAACAGAGTTATCCTCAGATGGGTCCCGGGTCACTCAGGTATAGATGGGAATGAAAAGGCAGATGTATTGGCAAAAATGGGCGCTGAAACCCCACAATGTGGCCCTGAGCCATTTTGTGGCATTGCCAAACAACATGCCTATTCAATTCTCAAACATGACTGCAATCTCAAAGCACTTAAAGAGTGGCAATCCGCCTCTGGACAAACTCACTCCAAAGCGCTAATTAAGGGATATCGCAAAACCTTTACAAAAGAGTTGCTCCAACTCAACAAGTATAAAACCAGTGCGGTAACCAGAATACTTACTGGCCACTGCAAACTCAATAAACATATGTTTACCCTCGGCCTCAGTCAGTCCGCAATGTGCAGACTATGCCATGAGTCAGAGGAAACTGCTATGCACATCCTCTGCTCGTGCGGACCACTCATGCACCGCAGAAGTATCTTTCTAGGGCAGCATATCATGCAACCGGAAGAGATACAGAAGCTCTCCGCTCAGAAAATCTGGAAGTTCCTGGAAGCAACAGGACTAAGCGGAGAACTCTAAACTCATTTTAAGGGAGCTACAATGGACCAACACTGGTCGACGTAGCAAGGGCCGACCCCGGCACCAATCCCAAAATATAAATAATAATACGGATACCAGATAGTTGATACACTACATAATATATTATTTTAAATAAATTCATATTATAAATATAAACACCTATGACTGTAGTACAAATGTTTATTTGAAATTAAAAACAGACACTTCAATTTTTTTATTTATATGTATAGATTATCATCATCATCAGCCCTTTTCAACGTCCCACAGCTGGGGGTGGTCCTCCCTCAGTACGAGGGGGATCAGGACATAGTCCACCGCGCTGGCCTAGTGCGAGTTTGCGGACTGAGCATGTCGCACGACAACTTGCTAGGTTCTCTCAGACATGCAGGTTTCCTCACGATGTTTTCCTTCACCGTAAGACAAGTGGTAATCATGATATAAATGATTCGCACATGAAAATATCAGAGGTGCGAGACCCGGATTTGAACCCGCATCACTCGGTTATTTAAGCGAACGCGAAATTAATAAAATATACATACCTATATAGATTCCATCTTGAATTTCCAACATAAACTTTAACACCTAAAGTCTTGTAAATCTCATTAAAAACATACTCATAACCATATTTGGCTGATGTCTCTATTGATATTGCATTATCAACGGTCTTCAACCATTCAACCATAATATTCATCATGGCATCAACACTCTCACTTCTCTTCGGAAAATAATCATATTTTTTATCCAGAAACGTTGTATCTACATATAGCGTATCAATATTTATTGGTTTATTGCTTGAATGAAGAGCTTTATATTTGGATAAATCATTTATGTTAATTCTAAAATCTCCAGTATATAATAACGTTATTTTGTTTGTTTTAAATAGAAACATGGTGGACCCAGCACAATGTCCGGCTGGTATTAGAGTGACGGTGAGTAATAATTCATTATTTTCATCTATTGGTAATGTTAGGAGTGTTGAACCTGAAATTTATGTGTGTTAGTTCAACCACTATTAGAAACTTAAGATAAATAAATAAATATGTTGGGACATTATTATAACAGTACCATCTAGTCCCATGGTACGCTACGAGGCTTGTGTTACGGATACAGATAGTTAGTTAGATTGTAAATATAAACGCCCATGATTGAAGTACAAACATTTGCGCTCAATAAATGAATGCCCTCAGCGAGACTCGAACCCGCGACCGCTGGCGCAGAAAGCAGGGTCACTACCATCTGAGCCAAGCTTATAATAAAAATAATTATATTCTCCGACCGATTCTGGCCATAGAGACCATCTCATTGAAACCCAACTACGCAGAAGACATTATTGTGCACAAGCGAACGTGTAGACACAAGTGCACTCTATTCCTATCACTCTCATATTCCAGTGGGACAACTACTCGACAGTAAGAGTTAAGGCGCAGGACCGTCGGCCTAACGCACCGCCAACTTCCCAACTCTAGGCTATTATTGAGGCTTTCTTAACAGAATGATTCAATATTTAAACTTGACCCAACCCGAGACTCGAACTCAGGACATTTATAATATATAAGTTTAAATCCTTCATACATATTATAAACACCTCATATATACCCATGACTGGAGTACCAACATTAGAGTTCAACAAATAAATGCCCCCAGCAGGACTCGAACCCACTACCACCCGTACAAGAAGGAAGGCAACATATTGTCAAAATCAATACAAAATGGCATACTTACCCAATTTCAACGGCTTAACAAATTCCATCAACGTTTTATCTTTTAAGTCATCATCAATAAATGCCGCAGTTAACTCCGTACAATATATGTACGCTTTTGTTAACAATAACTGCTTTACAAACAACTCTGTGTGTAATCCAACGAAATGGTCAGTATGATAATGGCTGAGAAAATAAGCCCTTACTTTTGTGGGCTTAAATTTATCAATTTCAAAATTATCTACCCTTATATATGGTATTTCTGATATAAAACCACTAAAAGAACTTTTCCTTCTCTGACACATTGTTAGTAAATTTCTTCCCTATCTATTCCAAATTAAGTGGACATATTATTGAACTTGAACGAAAGCAAAATAATAGTAATTATGTTTAACTTATTACTTATGCATTTTTCTTGACTTCAAGTGTTTGTTCATATCATCCAAAATATGTACAATGATGGCTACAATATATCTGAAAGTATAGAAAAATACAATTATAAATATGTATAATTAGAATAAAGAAAATAGAATGTATAATATAACTAAGCCGCAGGTTCCACTAGTGTATCATACATATAAACCTTCCTCTTGTTTATTAAAGAAACCATATCAAAATCCCTTGCGTAGTTTAAAAGATCTAAACATACAGAGAAACAGATAGACAGTGGGAAGCAAGTTTGTTTTTTTATACTATGAAGTGTTTAATAAGGCACCATAACATAAATCTTAACTATGAAGAACTCTTATATATAATTTGTTATACTCTTAATATAACTCAGGTTTTAAAGTACTTATTACAGAAATATAGTTCTTAATAAATATATAATACATAAAGTATCAATTTAGTAAAAAGCTACTTACTATAGCAGACAGAAAGATCATCCATGGGAATAATAGATCATGCAAGCTATGTATAGTTTTAACTACAACTTCAATTCAATTATTTTATTCAACGGCTTCTCTTAATGCCAGTTTTTGTATTTAAGCACTTAATTCGAGTATTTAATTATCACTTATCAGTCGTAAGTTGATGAATATTTTTACTCTGACTTCTGAGTTTGAAAAATAAAACTTTAAAAACCAATGACAGTGAACAGATAAGTTGCCATATAAAAATATAATGTTTCCCTAAATATTAAATATTTTAAAACTAAATTAGCTAATAATTAAATAAATAAAATAAAAATGATTATAATTAAAATATAATTTTATCATTAAGAAAATGAAATATTAATTTTTTTTTTATTATAAACCACAAAATTTATGAATTTTTAATAAGCTGTTGATAAAAATTATGGAAATAAATTTTCATTTAATTTAAGAATTACATAAATCGAATTTTATTTGAATAATATTTAAAACATTGATTTAATTTATAAAATTATACGTTAAAAAATTCTATGGTCGGGCTAGACCTACAATAATATTGTACGATTAAAACAAACGATAAATATATATTGCACAAAAATAAGAACTAAATAATGTTTTCATGTTCATTCGGAGAATATAAATGTATAAATATAAATAGATGGCGCTGTTGTAATAATGTATAAATATTTATATTTATAATAATGTATAAATAATGTATAAATATTTATATTTATACATTACGAGAAGCTTATGTAGAACTAGAGTTCTACATAAGCTTCTCGTCTCTTTTCGTCTGGTAAGCTTGTACTTGGATACTAGATAGTTGATATATATTACACATAATATATACATTTTAAATACATAGGTACATATTATAAATATAAACACCCATGACTGGAGTACAAACATTCATGCCTAACAAATGAATGCCCCCAGCGGGACTCGAACCCGCGACCACTGTTGCAGAAAGCAGGGTCACTACCAACTAAGCCAAACGTGTCGTCAAATCGTTTGTAATGCAATGGCTGTAGGCGTTTAGAAAAGTACCTTCTTAGCTCGAAGGTTTTTGAAAGTATGTCAACTGTTAAGATCATCAAACATCGTGGTAGATAAAGATATCCCTGCATTTAATAGGTATGTTGCCGTAGCGCATGTGTCCTCTATAAAACATACATGGTAATGTTATTTTTTTTAAAAGATCGTATATTTGAAGGCTGAACTGCTGAAATCATTTTTTACACATTGGCAATTATCACATAATCTGTTCTCTCTTTGTTAAAAGTGTATGCATATAAGCCTTCTTTTACAAAAAATATTAGCAATCCATTACTCAATATAATTACACTTCGAGTTTATAAAATTAATATGTTTAACTTACCCTTCGTACTGAGAGAGGCCCGTGCCCAGCAGTGGGACGTTAAAAAAGGTTGAAGACACAACTTACAAATAGCAGCATTGTATTTTTATTAAGTAAAGCGTTGATGTTAGCTTTTAAATTTAAAGTAGTTAATGAGATAAGAAAACACGACACAGTAAACTGCAATATTTTAATTAGCTGCTATAGGTACTTTTAGTATTCAATATTCATGAAAACAAGTAAAACAAGTAATACGTAGCCATAAAAATTTAATAATTTTGGACACAAATAATATATTTTGTTGTGTTAAAAAGTGGCTACATCCCATTTTCCTAAGATATAAATAAATATATATGGTGAGACATTATTACACACAACGCCATCTAGCTCCGTGGTAAGCTTCGAGGTTTGTATTACGGATATCAGAAAGTTTCACCTAGTGCGGTGTCACTTGACTTTCTTATTGTGCTTACTTACTTACTCATGAATCACTTGTCTATACATTGGCCACACCCTTGGATCTTCCAAACAGAAAATGAAAATTAACAATCAAAAATCTCAGGTCGATAAGGCCCGATACCGCACTAAAACGTAGGTTTTGTAGTGATGGGATACATAGTTATTAATATTATTTTTTTATAAACACAAGCTAAGCCTTATTAATGTGTTAATTACACAAACGCCAAAAACAATAATAGTTAAGATAGACTAAAATTAAATATTTAAGAAATAAATATTATTACTAACATACAAAATTAATTAATTTAGATATGCCTATCTTAGTAACATTTTATGCAAAGAGTTGATTACACTTGAAACAGACGGTCTTAATTTTTTTAACTTCCTTTTTTTTGTTTATTGTTCGAGTGGATTATTTTGTTTTCTAGAATTGTAATTTTGCTGGTAAAAATTATTCTTTATATATTTCAAAATGTGAAACCACCATATTCTTCTTCGAAATCACTATCATTTTCCAGTATTATTTTATTGTTTTTAGGATGCACCATTTAAGCTGCTAGCTTGTTGAGCTTGCACACATCTGACGAGCGCAAGCGCGTTCGCTAGCAAGCACAACACTTCTGCGTCTGCACAGTGCGGCAACAAATCGTGAACAGGCATTCACCAAATTAAGCCCACCCCCACACTGAGATAATTTATCTTATGTTCTATACGACGGAGGTCGAAAAAGGCCTGCCGCGTTATTAAATTGCTATATTTATACATTGTTAGCCACAAATCGAACTGCAGTTATCGTAAATTCATTTTTTTACAGCTGCACAAAAAAATACTTCTTTGGTGACTAAAAGTTATAAAATAAATATATTTAATTTACCTGTAACGTGTGGTCAATATGTCATTTACAGAATAAAATGTATAATGACTTATTCCATTTGAGAACGACATATTCAGAACATTAAAGTATATTATAACAAGAATAAAATGGAAACTCGTAAATATCAGAAAGTTTATAGAAATGACAAAAAATCCATAAAACCAGTTTTTAAGCAGGTTTGTTTAACTTTTTACATCACTATTAGTATTACTAATTCAATTAGTTTTGCAGTGCGATTTATTTTCTAATTTCACTTAAGTTATCATTGAGTAAATTTAATATAAATTATAAATTAATTAGTTCATTAGAGACTCACTCTAGCTTCCCTTAAGTCCCTACGTGCATTTTAAAGGCTGTGTGGTTTTCTCATAAACGTTCCAGGTAGACAGACAGAAAACAGACAAAATTTTTAAAAGTAGAAATCCAGCTCTTGTCTCGTTATTAATAAAGTTTATTTCAATAAGATTTATCAAAAAATATTTGATTTAAAAAGATTTTTTATATGCATAGATTTTTTGTATTTAAAAAAAACTGAAAAAATAATGTTCAAACGGATATAAAACGTGTCCATTATACTCTAAAAATATCTATCTGTGTAGATTGAACTGTTATCAAACAATTAGTAGTTGAAAGAGTGCTAAAGCTTTCATATCCTTCTAAGTAGAATATTTCCTCTCCTTTTTTTCTTTTCTTCTTCTCCTTTCAGTTCCCTCTGTATCATGTAAAAGATTAAAATACATGATTTTTTATATTTTAATAAGCAGTTCAGTATGGGTACAATATTTTATCGGTGGCCTTTGTGTTGGCGCTCCTACAGTGATCATTCCACAAATAAGGAAAGAGGCAAATTCAACAGCCGTTATTGATGATGAACTTGGTTCTTGGTTGTGTAAGTTAACCTTATTTTTTTAACTTATTGTATTTATTGTTTAATTTTCATTTAATTTCGAACATTTGTTATACCTAAATATTTTTTAATTAATTCTTTAACTATAAGAAATTAGAAATATTCGGTCTCGAGAAATGAATTAAGCGAAATGATTCGGTCCATTTTGCCTTGATATAGTAAAACAAATTAGTATGTCTTAAACTATTTTCTTTCCTAGATTCTACGAGTGGATTCGCCACATATCCTTGGATTATCATTTTACCTTTATTTACAAAATATTGGGGAAGAAAACTACCGCAGTTGGTGACAACTGTGTGTTCAATTATAATTTTTTTAACTCTTTATTTCAGTCAAAATCCCTACCACATTATAATTTCCGAAATTTTTCAAGGTTTTTTTTATGCTGGTAATGTAACAATAAGAGTATTGACAGTTGTAGAATATTCATCCCCGAAATATCGCGGACTATTTTTGACGATAAAAACAGCTTGCCTTTTTTGGGGTATATGGGTATCTAATGCAATAGGTACATTTTTTCCATGGAAAAACATTGCAATATTAGGGTTTATTTGCACTTTCTACACGTTAAATGTGTTCTGGTGGCCTGAATCTCCATATTGGTTGGCCAGTAAAGGTCGAATCGAAGAATGTAAAGCCTCCTACAGATGGATACACGAACGAAATGAAGAATCTGAAAAAGACTTACAGGCAATCATAACAGCAAGTCGCGATATATCTATAACAAACACGAGCTTTATCAAAATGTTCAAAAGTAACGAATTCTACAAGCCATTATCTATATGCGTATTAACAGTCATACAATACCATTTTTCTGGAAAAGTGGTGTGTGCTTTGTATATACTAGACATAATTAAAAAAATAACACACGATGAAACTACTGCTTATACTGCTATGTTAATTTTAGATGGGATCACAGTTTTTGGAATGTATTTTGGATCATTTTTATCGAAAAAATTTAAAAGACGAACTTTATACTTCAATTCATCATTTATAGGTATATGTTTGTTATTATTAATATCACTATATTTATATTTAATTGAATTAGTTATTTTGAAAGGAAACAATTATATAACAGTTATTTTGCTTACCTTGTATTCTTTATCAATAAGCTGTGGACCACTGATTTTGCCATTGGCTATATATGGAGAAGTGATTCCAACGAAATTTCAAGCCAGTTGTTATGTGGTTACAGGTATAACTTTTGGTTTAGTTTATTCTTGGTTAGTTAAGTTAACACCAGCTATGTTTGCAAATTTTGGTTTACATGGTACATTTCTATTTTTTGGAATTACGTGTGGCCTGTGTACTGTTTACTTATATTTCTTTATGCCAGAAACAAAAAACAAAACTCATATGGAAATTTCGGAATTCTTTAAAACCAAAAGCAGGATGGAAGGAGAACAAAAACCACTTCAAAGACGTTAGTAATTTGTAAAATCACTGCAAATTTATTTTAAAGATAATTTAATAAATATTATCATCATGTTTCATTGAATATTAGACTTATAAGTTTATGTTTCGAATAAGTTTAATAACCTAAAGTTATGTACTACCTAAAAATTAAAATGTGTCTGATCTACAAAATGGTAAACGTTCGTTAATTATCAATAAGTAGTATTTTACTCTTATTTTACACTTTATTGTGACGTATCAAATTATATCTATCGATCATTTTTTTATCATAATAATTATATTGAATAAGATTCGAAATATTTGTATTAGTTATATAAATAAATCATATTAAAATGTACATTGTTGAATAAAAGTTTCAAATTAAAAAATATTGTACCTTTTACTGCCTAATATAAATTAAATTTAAGTTACTATTCGTCATTAAATAATAGAACTTAGAATGGGAGAATTACAAGTATATGATGAAAATACTATTTTATACGTCACTTATGAACTATTTTTTTAATTTTATTGCTTTATGGAGCAAAAGAAAATTATTATTCTGATATTTTAACTCCATGAATATATATTTTCTTACAAATTATAATATTATGCCATTTTAACTAGTTTACGACATGGCTTTGTCCATAATGTTCGTTTGTTATTATTGTTAAATTTTGATTTTATTACTAATTATTATATTGCTCTATAAACTAAAATATTATTAAAAAGTTTCATTAAAATCCATTTAAAAGTACGCAACTTTAAGTTTATAGTGAAAGAGTGTATAGAATTTATCCATCCTTACTAATATTATAAATGCGAAAGTAACTTTGTCTGTCTGTCTGAAGCACTTTAAATTGATTTGAATGAAATTTGGTACATAGATAGTCTAGTAGAGCCTGAAAAAGGCTAAATACTAATACCCTACTTTTCAACACTAAAAAAGGGTTGTAAGGGCTGAAAAGGGGGATGAAAGGTTTGTATGGGAGTATTTTTAGAGCAAGAAGCTTGTAACTTATTTTTTAGGTTTTTGATTAGATATAAATAAAATAGAACCCGTGGCTTCGATTGCGCTACGGCTAGTATAATAGACATTTTAACAACAATAGGTATTTCTGTTTGCTGATTAGTAGCATAGATGACTAATAAAATTAGTAGAATCTTTATTTTAGTTAAGGAAAGAAATTAATTAAGGAAATTAAGTATGTATTTTAACATTTATTATTATCAAGGTAATCTTTTGTAAGTAACTTCATTTAACAAATGTTAGGCATTATGATTTTAGTTTTTACTTTTAATTTTCTTTTACGTCAAGGAAAAGAAGCAAATTAAAAGTCACTATAAGATATTTACAAATTAATAATTAACAGTAGATACATAATGTACCTACACATAAATAAAATAAATAAATAAATATGTTGGGACATTATTACAACAGCGCCATCTAGTTCCGTGGTGAGCTACGATGCTTGTGTTACGGATACCAGATAGTTGATATACTACATATATATATAAATTTTAAATACATACCTACATATTATTAATATAAATTAAGTATAGGTGAAGAGTAATGAAAAATAATTACAATGGTGATTAGATCACCTGCATGCATAAAGCTACGCATGTCAAAAGTTTCTTCAAGCTAAAAGGGATGGACAGACAGTGGTAGCCCAGTGGTAACGCGCTCGCTTGGATAACCGAGTGATGCGGGTTCAAATCCGGTTCTCGCACCTCTGATATTTTGATGTACGAATCATTTCCATCATGATTACCACTTGTCTTACGGTGAAGGTAAAACATCGTGAGGAAACCTGCATGTCTGAGAAAACCTAGCAAGTTTTCGACAGACATTGAAGTCCGTCAACACGCACTAGGCCAGTGCGGTGGACTATGGTCTGATCCCCCATGTACTGAGGGAGTCCCGTACCCAGCAGTGGGACGTTAAAAAGGGCTGATGATAAAAATGGCTGGACGGATTTCGATGGCCTTAATCAGATTTATTTAGATTTAATTAATCCATTACCTTGCAAATACGTTTATCTTCAATGCTTTTTCCTTCAATTAAAACAAAAGCATATAAAAACACAAGAAACGCTATAGTTGATTCATGAATATACTTAGTTATAGAGAAGACTCGAGGGAGATTGGTAAGATTATTGTACTATTATTACTTATTTGATTGAACGCGAGCGAAGCCGCGGTTTCCTCTAGTAAATGTATACATAAACTTGACAAATTTACAAAAACCTTCCTCTTGAATCACTCTATCTATTAAACAAAACCGCATCAAAATCCGTTGCGTAGTTTTAAAGATCTAAGCATACATAGGGACAGACAGACAGCGGGAAGCGACTTTGTTTTATACTATGTAGTGATCTATTTACTTTACCCTCACGCCCGTGTACAAAATAACTATAATAATAATAATTATTATTACTGTAATTGTTGGGCGTGGCGTCGAGGTCAGGCTACGCCTACGACCTATGTCGACCATTTCTGGTCCATTGTAGCTCCCTTTATAAACTACTAGCAATACGCGGCTTTGCCCGCGTTCATTTTTTTAATCGCTACTAAACTTCATTCGATCATTCGCCGGGTTGAAAATTCTCCATAATTACTCCAGCTTTAATAATACTCATGAGCCGTGCGGCTACCTATTTCATATAATATTATGTGCGGCGTGCACTCCTCCTCCTCTCCTATAATTGAAGTTTTAGTAGGAATCCTTATTTTTAAATTGCAATTAAAATAGCCTATATTAATCAGTAATAATGTAGCATTCAAATGGTGAAAGAATGTTTAATATCGGTCCAGTACTTTTTGAGCCAATTCGTTACGAACGTACTTACATACAAACCTTTTCTCTTTATTATAATATTAGTATAGACTAGGCTACTATAAAAAAGGTTATAGCGATCCAACCGTAAAAGGTAGACATATGCTATCGCGGACTTTTTCTAGAATTTTTAAAGGAGAACAATTCTGTTATATATATATATATATATATATATAATTTTTGCATAACTTTATCCGTTTACGCAGCGCACGCAACGGAAGCTTACAAAAGGAATATTTTTTTCCAGTTTTTGCAACATTTTTAATTGATACTCCTTTCCTATTGGTTGTACCGTGATAAAATATAGCCTATAGCCTTCCTCGATAAAAGGACTATCCAACAAATGAAGTATTTTTCAATTCGGACAAGAAGTTCCTGAGATAAGCGTGTTCAACCAAACAAACAAACTCTTCAGCTTTGTAATATTAGTACAGATATTATACACAAAGCTCTACTTTTTGCTAGTATATAAATAACAGCAAGTCATTATTAAATAAAATTGCGGGAGCAATTAAATTGTAACAAAACTACTGACGCGACTGGAATGAGGGTCTCACTCGGCTGGGCCGAACGCCCCTATTGCATTTAGCTCGGTCCTGCACGTTTCCAGTTTAGAGCCCAATTGTAAACTCACCCAGGGACACGCCCATCTTAGTGGGCGGCGTTTTGGTACCACGGTCAGAGCCCAGAGGGCTATGCACTGGAACCGTTTCCCCACTCCCCTTGCGGGGTGTGAGAAGAATACTCGGTAGCGCGACGGGAAACGTATGTAGCCTTATGGCTACATTGAAAAGGTTTCAACTCACTTGGGCCTACTCACGACACGTTTGGCATAGTTTGTAGTGACCCTACATTCTTGCGCTAGCAGAGTTCGAGTCCCGCTGGGTGCATTCGTTTGTTAAACTCGGATGTTTGTACTCAAGTCTTGGGTATTTATATTTATAATATGTATGTATTTAAACTTATATATTATGTACTATATCAACTATCTGGTATCCGTAACACAAGCTTCGTAGCTTACCACGGAACTGGATGGCACTGTGTGTAATAATGTCCCATCATATTTATTTATTATTTATTTACTTTTTAAGCGTACAATCAAAAATTTTAAAAATTGTTTTTCTTATGTAAACTGTATCGTATATACTTTCATCTGCATTTAGTGAAAAGCTGTTAATTTGAAATTAAAACAGACACTCCAATATGTATAGATTACGACGTAACAACAAAAATCGATACTATATCGGTTTTCATAATAATTATTCTGTAAAATATCGTCATCGTCGTCATACATAGGTAGTTATTTAAATTTAATTGTTTTAGTTTATTAATTAACTATTATTAATACAGCTATTTTGTATAGTTTTATCAGGTAGATATATATTAATGTATGATATATCACTAGCATTTCACGCGACTTCGCACGCTTTCTAAAGACCGGAAACCAAATTCTTTCTGAGTCGCATGGTATGGTACCTCGCAGAACTAATAACGCCTGCCCTTCCCGTTTTTGCAACATTTTTCATTGATACTACGCTCCTATTAGTAGTAGCGTGATGTAATATAGCCTATAACCTTCCTCGATAAACGGACTATCCAACATAAAAATATTTTTTCAATTCAGATCAGTACTTAGTTCCTGAGATTATCGCGTTCAACCAAACAAACAAACTCTTCAGCTTTATAATATTAGTATAGATTATTATTATCTATGTATTAATATGTCAAGACTACCGTAAGTAAATGATCGACAGTTTTTAAACAAATATTTTGGTCTACACCACAGTCAAGCTACAATTTAATTAATATTTTTCCTTATATTTCACTAAGCTCGGATGTTTTTTTATACATTTTATTAAAAAATATGTAAATACATATTCTTCAATAAAAATTAACTTTTGTACGTTTGTGTTTTTGTACTTTTGTATGGAATGAAATGAAATGAAATTAAGATAAAAAAAAAAAAAAAATTAGTCCCGCTGAGTTTCTTTCGCCAGTTCTTCTCAGGTCAGAGGTTTCTTCTTCCCGAACTGGTGGTAGACTCATGACGTTCAGTAAGAAATTGTAACAATTTTTATGCTGAATAAAATATTTTGATTTGATTTGATTTGATTTGATTTGATTTGTCCTCGTAAGTTAGGTAAGCTCGTAAGCTAAATTATTAAGCCGATTGTGATAAAACTCTGGTCGGTTCTTATGTTCCAAAGTCCATATTCAAAATTAAATTAGAGAGACTTTATTTTAGATTAGACTAATTTAGAATTAAATTAATTTTCATAAACAATTCAAACTTAGGAAATACGACCGAAGCGAGGTTACGTCGCTAGTTAAAAGATATCACTACATAGTATAAAACAAAGTCGCTTTCTCTGTCCCTATATCCCTTTGTACGCTTAAATCTTTAAAACTACGCAACGGATTTTGATGCGGTTTTTTAATAGATAGAGTGATTCAAGAGTAAGGTTTACATGTATAACTAGCAGAACCCGCGACTGTGCTCGCGCTAAACCAGAGCCGAACCCGAGCGAAGCTAGGGCGAGTGTAACTTGTAAGTACAGTTCTCGACGCATAAGCTCAGCTTTGCATTTGTGTGAGTGCAGTGTACGGATAGGCACGACCGAAGGCGTAGCGCGTTGCGAGTTGGTTTAAACCTGTTTGAACTGGTTTTTGATGCGCGGCTATTGGCTTTTAGCTATCACTCACGCACATGCAAAGCTGAGCTTATGCCTCGAGAACTGTAGGTATATTTAAATCATACGTGAAAACAAAATCTTACTAATGAATATTTTTATACGTACCTAGCTAGCGTGGTGGACTATGGCCTGATTCCACTTGTATTGGAGATAGCTCAGCCCAGGGTTAGTTCCGTGGATTATTAATAGAGGATGAATGAACAAACATAAAATCTTGATGGAGATTAAACATGATTTGAAAATTCTCATCATTATAGTTATAATGATTCATCATCAATAATTATCAATACACAGGCTAAAATCCATATTTTTTTGAAATTTCGTGACCATATTTATGTGACCGCATCACGGGAAAACCACTGAACGGATTTTAATTAAATTTGATATGGTGATAGTTATACGGGTCAACATTTGGGTTATTTCTTACTGTACGAAAAGTTAAAGTGGTAGTGCCATGCCTGTTACCTTCGGGTAGCAGCCGAATTGGCCGGCACGCCCCGTATAGACTACTCTCTCACAGAAGACTGGCGTGAAGTGGCAGCTATGCTGTCGCGTTTCGTCCGGTAAGTGAGAGTCCGGGAGGCCCACTCCCCTTGCCTCCTTCCTCCCCCTCCCTCCCTCTTCTCTTTCTCCTCCGTCTTTACTCTCACCTCCCTCCCTCCCTCCCTCCCTTTCCTGAAAGGCCGGCAACGCATCTGCAAGCCTGGCTTGAAGATGTCCATGGGCGGAGGTGATCACTTCCCATCAGGTAAGCCTCCAGCCCGTTTGCCCCCTTTTACCATAAAAAAAATCTTATTTCTGAGGAATTTATAATAACCATTAAAACTAGTAAAGACGATTAATAAAGACGATTAGATAAAGACGATTTACGATATTTCGCTTTATTATCCTTTCGTATCTACGAGCCACCAACATGCGAAGACTGTATTATAAACATATAGCGTTATTTATTTTTTTATAGTAGGCGATAAATAAAATTTTTGTTTTTTCTTATACCGAAGCAATAAAAATATGATTTATTAAAGGTGTGGCGAAAATGAGGAAAATTTTTCTTGTATTTATATGTAAGATCCAATTAAAATATACCAGTTGTCATATAGAGGATTGCGGTGAGGCCAAGTTTTCTGCCAGTAAACTAATAAGTGTAATTGAAAGTGTTAAGAAACTGATATGTTAGTGTTTTTACGACACGTTTGGCTCAGGTGGTAGTGACCCTGCTTTCTGCGCCAGCGGTCGCGGGTTCGAGTCCCGCTGGGGGCATTCATTCCGTTTGTACTCCAGTCAGGGATGTTTATAATATGTATGTATTTAAAATTTATATATGCGTAGTAGTAAAATAGAATAAACGTAGGTTGGCTTAGGTGGAGATCTCTCACTGGTGTTCTTTGCGACGCAAAAATACCAATTAAAACCAAGGGCACCGTGTACAAACGGGCTATAAGACCGGCTCTGCTCTACGGATCTGAATGTTGGGGTATGAGAAAGGGAGATGAACAGAAAGTACATGTCACCGAAATGAAAATGTTGCGTTGGTCTGGAGGTGTTACTCGATCGGACAGAATTCGGAATGAGTATATCCGAGGCACTTTTAAAGTTGCTGATATACGTCATAAGATGCAGGAAGGTCGATTACGCTGGTATGGTCATGTAATGCGCAGGGATAAACTACACATTACAAGACGAGTAATGGAAATAGACGAGGGCAAGAGAGGCAGAGGTCGCCCACCAACAACCTGGACTAGACCAAAAACCATTTCCAAAGATATGACGATGCTCGGCCTAACGCCAGAAATGACTCAAGACCGTAGAATGTGGAAATCGTGTATCAGGAGGGCCGACCCCAAATAGGGAAAGTGCCAGGGGAATGATGATGATGATGATGATGTAGTATATCAACTATCTGCTATCCGTAACACAAGCGTCGTAGCTTACCACGGAACTAGATGGCGCTGTTGTATTGTTGTCCCTACATATTTATATTTATTATTCAAATACGTGTTTTTTGGTTCTAATTATGTTCATTTTTGTTGCATCTTATTTTCTTGGTGTAATCTTAGACTGTAATGTACGAACTCAATTTATCACTACATATTATAAAACAAAGTCCTCTGCCGCGTCTGTCTCTCTGTTTGTCCGTGATAAACTCAAAAACTACTGCACCGATTTTCTTGTTGTTTGCACCAATGGATAGAGTGTTTCTCGAGAAAGGTTTTAGTATATAATTTGTCAAGTTTTTGTATACACTAGTATATAAATATTTTAATATGTTACAGCATTGAAGGAAAGCGTTTAGAAGACTTGCGTCGGGATGGATCCCTGTGGCGTTTAATATGACCGGCATATATCTCCGAGTAACAAATATTGCCGAAATAAATCAGAAAGTGGAAACGGTGAAAAAAAGTAAAGGTTTTACAGGTATGGCTCAGTTGCCTTACTTGATACGCGAACGCATCGCGGGTTCGAGTCCCGCTGGAGGCATTCAGTTTATGACCACGAGACATGGGTGTAAATATATTTATATGTATATGTTTAGAGTTACGAATATATATGTGTAGTGTATCAAATATCCGTAACACAAGCCTCGCATACATAAGCTTATCACGGAATTAGATAGCGTTGTGTTATTATGTCCCAACAAATGTGCATATATATTTGTTATATTATAAAGGTATTAATTGTTTTTATATATAATTTATTATATTATATAAATTTTTGTTATATTTTATAGGCAGTGGTAGCCCAGTGGTAACACGCTCTCTTGTATAACCGAGTGATGCGGGTTCAAATCCGGGTCTCGCACCTCTGATATTTTCATGTGCGAATCTTTTCTACCATCATTACAAGTTTCCGAAAGACATGTGAAGTTCGCACTAGGCCAGCGTGGCGGTTTATGGCCTGATCCCCCTCGTATTGAAGGGAAGCTCTTTATAGAGCCCCACGCCCAGCAGTGGGACTCTATAAAGAGTTGAATACACATTTAATTAATAAATTGAATCTGAATAATACTAGAGAACATGTGCTCTCCCAACAGTCTCATATTGGTTGAACTCGCTAATCTCAAGAACTACTGGTCCGAATAGGCTATATTACATCACGCTACGACCAATAGGAGCGGAGCATCAATGAAAAATGTTTCAAAAACGGGAGAAAAATATTCCCTTTGATTTTCAGCCTTTAGAACGCGAGCAGAGCCGCGGGAAAGGCTAGTACAAAATAAAGTCGTGATAATAAGTTAGTTTCACCAAATTTTTTGTAAGTATGAATAAATGTTTTACGCTTATTTTCGCGTAGCTGTTATATTGTTATGTAAATTAATATCCTAAATTTATGCTAACTAAACTTATCTTTACATATTTCCATTTTGTAGAGTCCTCATTTTGTATCGTCTCTTTATCCGATGTTTGAATAATGTGCTTATTAAACTAATACCACATCTTACTGAAAGTTTCACAAGAGTAGAAATTATATAATTCGTTAAAAATGAACTCATGCAGCTACGAAGAAATTGATAATGAAAAAACACACGATCAAGAACCTAGAAGATCGGTGTTAAAACAGGTACGTAATATAACACTTTCTTAGGTTTACGCGAATATTTGACATTATAAATGAAACTACCTTTTCGGATTTGGTGCGGATTTAGTTAGATTTTGGTTCCCGACGTTTCGAATTCTTTACAGCAATCATGGTCACGGGAGAGACTCAGTTTCAATATAAATCCGCGACAAAATCCGAAAAGATAGTTTCATTTATAAGGTACGTATATCTAAGAAAAATGAAACTTATGAAACCTTAACTCAAGAAAAAATGAAACTTATAAAACCTTAGATCAAGTAATTGTGAAAAGACCCGGAGTTGGGAGAATGGTATGTGTTTCCGCATGAGTACATTCGCACATGAAATTACTAAGCCTATTCTTTTATTTTTGAACTAGCCTTTCGCTCGCGACGTATAAATTAAGGTAGGTAGGTAAGATTTAAAGTACAAGGTACATTGAAGAATATATTAGAAAGAATGTGATTAAATAGAATTGTATTAATTAATAAAATATGTTTGATTCAGTGTAGAATGTTTAATCTACTTACAAAAAAATAAATAAATTAGTTTAATATAAGTATATTTTTTAAATTATATTAATTGCATTATTGTCAGACTCTATTTTTTATATAAAACCATTTCGTAATTAAAAACTTTTGTGTGCGCGATGGTATTTTGAACTGAGGAACCAATAGCGAGCCGGAAAACATGAGATATGAGCCCCGCTGCCCCGCAACTTGACAGCCAGCGTTCTTTTTACATGACGCGAATCATACATCTAATATAGAACGCTTCATATTCCTAATTAATTTCTGGAAGAAATCTCTTAAAGAGATAAGTCATCCGTTGTACACAATGTCTCCGCTTCCTTTTTATATTTCTGTATTTTTCTTTTTCTTTTGTGTGGTATATAAATAAATAATTAAATAAATAATAAATAAATTAAACTGTAATGTTTGGTATTCGTCAAAGTAAATCAAATAAGTTTTAAATGATGTTACTAGTTCACTCGAGTTTGTCCTTAGGTGCTCCCTGCCAAATGTAAAGTTTGTAGCACAAAAAATGAAGGACGTTCATACAAACTTACCTTAATCAGGCCCTGTCGCAAAATCCGTTCTTTTTCCATATACGTCAAGCGGTTCTCGATAGGTAGTTCGTGATGAGTGAATGGCCTTTCGTTTTTATATATTTAGATATGTGAGTTTGAGTGTTTGTCGTGTTATGATTTTACTTTTATAATTTCAGCTTTTTATATGCAGTACAATATGGGTACAATGCTTTATGGGTGGCATTTGTGTAGGCGCTCCTACAGTGATCATTCCACAAATGAGGAAGGCAGCGAATACAACAGTTGTAATCGATGAAGAACTAGGATCTTGGTTGTGTAAGTTGTTTATAAAATAAATTTGCAACACTACCTTCAAATCAAGTAAAAATATTTTATTCAGCACAAAAATTGTTACAATTTCTTACTGAACGTCATGAGTCTACCATCAGTTCGGAAAGAAGAAACCTCTGACCTGAGAAGAACTGGCTAAAGGGTTTTTTTAGGGTTTAGCTCTGTTAGGGTTCCGTATCCAACGGGTGATAATGGAACCCTATGAGCCTCCACTGTCTGTCTAATGAACCGTAATATATTATAGAGGGTTGAAATTATAACAGAGTGTGTTTTTCTTTGACCGCTATAATTTTCAAATAATAAAAAAGTCAAAATTAAAAAGAAACCAAGTAATAGTACAGAGAGTTTCTTGATATGGAATACGTTAAATTAAATGTACACGTGTGTTCGATTTAATATTATATTTAGATAAATATTCTAATTACATTTAAATTTACATCACTGGATTACATTAAAAACTGGAAATGATACAAAAAAAAATAAAAGGCCATGACGAAATCCGTATAAATTCTTTATCCGTACGGCACTATAATTGCCTGTTGTAGTTTATTTTAGCTAGTTATCCAAATTGACTTTCATACAAATCTTGGATAGCCCTTAGACCTCCTTAATTCAACCCTGTCGCAAAATCCGTACTTAGCGAAAGTGTAAACTATAAACTACCTACCTGCCAAATTTCATCTTTATATCACAAGCTATTTTCATGATGAGCGAGTGAGTGAGACAATGAGTGACCTTTTGCTTTTATATATTTATATTATATTTCTCACCCCCAGATTCTACGAGTGGATTCGCCACATATCCTTGGATAATCATCCTGCCTTTGTTCTCGAAATATTGCGGAAAAAGACTACCACAGCTGGCAACATCGGTTTGCTGTGTCATCATTTTTGTAACTCTCTACTTTAGTCAGAGTCCGTATCATATTATAATTTCCGAAATTTTTCAAGGTTTTTTGTACGCTGGCAATTCAACGATAAGAATTTTGGCACTTATCGAATACACTTCCCCGAAATTTCGTGGTATATTTTTGACAATGAAATGCGCTAGCTTTTTTTGGGGACTATGGGTGTCTAATGCAATAGGTACTTTTCTTCCATGGAAATACATTGCTGTATTGGGGTTTACATGCTCCATCTACACGTTCAGTGTATTTTGGTGGCCTGAATCTCCATATTGGCTGGCCAGTAGAGGTCGATTCGAGGAATGTAAAGCCTCTTACAGATGGTTACATGGGCGAAATATAAATTCTGAAAAAGATTTACAGGACATCATTACAATGAGTCACAATGTGTCCACCAGTAATAAATTAAGCTTCATTAAAATGTTTAAAAGCGTGGAATTTTATAAGCCATTATCAGTATGCATGCTAACAGTAATTCAATACAATTTTTCTGGTAAAGTTGTGTGTGCCTTATATATATTAGATATATTTAAGAAAATTACGGAAGATGAAACTACTGCTTACGCTGCCATGTTGATATTAGATGGCATCACTGTTTTCGGAATGTATTGTGGATCATTCTTAACAAGAATTTTGAAAAGACGAACTTTATACTTCAGTTCGTCCTTCACAAGTGTATTTGTATTATTTGTTGTTTCACTGTATTTGTATTTAGGTAAATTATCTATTTTAAAACATAATAATTACATTATTATAAGCTTGCTTACACTGTATTCTCTAGCAATTAGTTCTGGTCCAATGTTATTTGGATTAGCATATTATGGAGAGATTATTCCAGCAAAGTTTCAATCCAGCTGCACGATGATTACTGGACTAACATTCATCATAACTTATTCTTGGTTGGTAAAGCTCACACCACTATTATTTTCATATTTTGCCTTACATGGCACTTTTCTGTTCTTTGGAATAATATGTGGCTTGTGTACTGTATATTTATATATACATATGCCTGAAACTAAAGACAAAACTCAGTTAGAAATAGAACAAGTGTTTAAAAACAAAAGATTGGTTGATGAAGTAAGACCACTTCAGAGAAATAAGTAACTTGATTAATCTTTTTAATCTTTATGCGACTACTAATGACTGATTCTCGCTATTCTCAAGTGGACCGTACTGTATAGATAAATAGATAAATATATTGGGACATTATTAGAACAGCACCATCTAGTTCCGTGGTAATGCTGCTGGTAAGGCTTGTGTTATGGATACCAGATAGATAGTTACACATATATAATAAATTGTAAATACATACATATTATAAATATAAACACCCATGACCTTAGTGCTCGTGCTGAACGAATGAATGATTCCAGCGGGACTTGAACCCGCGACCGCTGGCGCAGAAAGTAGGGTACCAACTGAGCCAAAAGTGTCGTCGATGATGATTTTGGTGTTTATAAAAAAGTATATATAGAATTGCCAGATAAATTTGAGCCTCACAATGTGTTAATCCAGTTCCTAACCTATCTGTGTACTAAAATCGTAGATTGAGTAAACTGTCTACGACTAAAATTCAATCCAGTTCTTTCTGCTCGAAGAAGTGCAAGAATGCACACATTCGGCACGGGTAGAAAACGAAATGTGTAGAGCTGCACTTAAATTATTTATTAGTTAAGTTTAGTTGTATATGTATATTTATCACTAGTCTTTGCTCGCGACGACGAAACACGCATATTTAATCAAATATTAAGGTATTTGTATAGTTGTCTACTTAAAACTTTTAAATATAAAATCAATAATTGCTTATTGTTAGTGTATAATATAAGTAATTATCTTATTTGTTTTAATTTTCTTCATTATATTAAATACTTTTTAGAAATTTGTTTTTTTATTTTAATGCACAATTTAAGCCTTCCTGAAATTAACACTGTCTTAGAATAATATATTAATGCATTGTAATGGTTACATCTACACTAATATTATAAAGAGGAAAACTTTGTTTGTTTGTTTGTTTGTTTGTAATGAATAGGCTCAAAAACTACTGGACCGATTTTAAAAATTCTTTCACCATTCGAAAGCTACATTATCCACGAGTAACATAGGCTATATTTTATTTTGGAAAAAAATAGGGTTCCGTAAGATATTTGGGTTTTTCGGACACAAGGTGTAATCTATATCTATATTAATAATTTCGTCAAGGGGTACGGTAGACTCGATCGAAACCTTACCTGATTAATAAAACATAAAAAAATAAAGATTTCGAGTCGACAACATATATCCGCAAAATTCGGATTGTCGAGTATTTTGTTAAATTCTAATGATGCTGAAAGACAAATCGATTATCGAAATCGCCATATTGGCCACTCTAGCGAAGCGATACTGACATCGGATGACACGTCAATATTGAAGCAAAGGAACTCATTCATACAGCCATAAAGATTTACCTCTGTATTAGTGTAAATAAATAAAATAAAAAATAAATAAAATAAATCCTTTCATTTCTTGCGTTTACAAAAAAAATAATATCCTATTAACAATAAATCACAACAATTTTAAAAGTATGTTTTAATAAAATCATCTCACATCCAGTTAAAACAAAAATATAAATTCTAATGTTATACGTATTAAAATATAAGAATTTATAATTCATATAAAATAAAATATATAGTATAATTAAATAAAATATAATATATTTACTACATAAAAAAAGAATATTTAATTCCTAAAATACTGCTAAGAAAGAATAAAATAATAATAATATGTTCTAAGTTTTAACTTATCAAATGATGCGTAATGATTTCTCATAGATGGCGTTATTAATCTATATATGTAATATATAAATGCGAAAAACACTCATCACGAAATCTCAAAAACTGCTGGACGTATAAAGATGAAAATTTGCAGGGAGGTACTTTATAAATAGTATAGGTGCACTAAGAACGGATTTTGCGATTGGGCCGGATTAAGGTGGTCTAAGAGCTCTCGCAAGTTTGTATGAAAGTCCTTCATCTTTTGTGCTACAGACTTTAAATTTGGCAGGGAGGTAGTTAATATTTAGTATGGGTCTGCTAAGAACGAATTTGGCGACAGGGTCGCATTAAGGAGGTCTAAGGACTCTCACAAGTTTTTTTTAATTTCTTCATTTTTTGTCCTAGAAACTTTAAATTTCCCAGGGAGGTAGTTTAAAGTTTTTTATAGGGAGGTAATTAATAGTTTGTAATCGTTCGCTACGCGTATAAACATATTTTGCATCAGGGCCGGATTAAGGAGGTCTAAGGGCTCTCGCAAGTTTGTATGAAAGTCTTTAATTTTTTTATGCCACAAACTTAAAATTTAGCTGGAAGGTATTTAATAATCAGTAGACATCCGCAAAGAACGATTTTGCGACAGGGCCAGATTGAAAAGTGCAAGGCCTGTCGCAAGTTAGTATGAATGAAAGTCCTTCACCTTATGTGCAACAAACTTAAAATTTTGTAGAGAGGTAGTTATTGTCAGTAGAAGACTTTTAAGAATGGGTTTTGAACAGGGCCTGATTAAGGTGGTTTAGGGACTCTCACAAGTTTGTATGCTGTTCCTCTATCTTTTCTGCTACAAACTTTAAAATTGGCAGGGAGGTAGTTAATTGTTAGTAAACGTCCGCTTAGAACAAATTTTGCGACAGGGCCGGATTAAGAAGGTCCAAGGGCTCTCGCAAGTTTGTATGAAATTTATTAATTTTTTTGCGCTACAAACTTTTTGGCAGGAAAGTAGTTTTTGTAGTTAAGTAGAAGTCCGCTAATAACGGATTTTGCTACAAGGCCGGATTAATGAGGTCTAAGAGCTGTAGCAAGTTTCTATGTAAGTCCTTTATCTTTTGTGCGACAAACTTTATATCTGGCGGGAAGATAATGTGTGGTCAGTGAACATCTACTAAGAACGAATTTTGCGACAGGGTAGGATTAAGATGATATTATGAAGGCTCTCATTATTTTGTATAACAGTTATTTACTTTTTGTCTTACAAACTTTAAATTTAGCATTGAGGTAGTTAATAGTTAGTTGACATCCGCAAAGAACAAATTTTGCGACGGGTCGAATCGAGGAGGTCTTAGGGCCATAGCAAGTTTGTGTGAAAGTCTTCATCTTTTGTGCTATGAACTTTAAATTTGGTACGAAGGTGGTTAATTGTTGATAAAAGTACGCTAAAAACATTTTTTTTTCTATAGGGCCGGTTTAAGGTGGTGTAAGGGTCTCATAAGTTTTTCGAAATACCTTCATTTTTTGTGCTAAAAGTTTCAAATTTCGCACTGAGTTAGATAACTTTTACGATACTACAAATCGGACACTCCATTCAAAGGATATTACGAATTTAAAAATAATAATAATAAAATAACGCGCAGCACAGCGGGCAATGGGGAGAGGGAGTGGGAGCCAAGAGCGGGGAGAGGTAGCCGCGCCGCTCAGGAGTATATCAACGATGGGTTCTGAAATAGCTGGAGTAATTTTTGTAAATTTTCAGGCAATCTACAGATCAACCGATTGCCAGTGATCGAATAAAGATTAGTAGCGATTAAAAAAATTAGCGCGGGCGAAGCCGCGGGTACTGCTAGTATTTTATAAAATAATATAAACACGCCATTGAGTTCAATGAGTGTTTGTTGACGTACATTTCTACTTGAAGGTGAAATATAAAAGTAAACAATTGATGCCAATAATAGATTTCTTTATACTGCTGCAATATTTACATAATTTTAAACAATGGTACCTTTCATATTATATCAACACTTAATATCAACACTTAGAGTAATTGTACTTAAACAATATTTAGAACTATCGAATAACTAGTGATTGTTATGAGTGTAGAGTCCAGGAACTGTTTGTTTACTTTCCCACAGTTGTATTAGTATATAATGTCCTCCACCCATAATGTTAGTCAGTTCTTTGAGTTCCTCGAGTCCCTTCGGACCTCCGAGTCAGCTATAGTATAGCAAGTAGGAACAATTATAATTTATAATTGTTGCGTGATAAATAAATATCTACCAACGTCACGCTGCTGTTTGTATTTAAGACCCCTCCTGACCACCGAACTTTACAGCATAGAACGATATTTTCATACATAATTCCGCTCGATATTGAAGCAACTTTAGAATGAATATGAGCATAAGTATTACAGTTTACACACATAGTTTAATGTGTTTTCTCATATAAGTGAATTTTGTAATTCTTAATGAGAAATAAAGATTCTAAACGGAAGTACATTAAATATTTTTTAAGAAAATCTAATTGAAATAGACATTATACAGGCTAAATCTATTGTTTTAAGAATTTTTGTCTGTCTGTCTGTGACCGCATCACAAGAAAACCACTGGACGGATTTGATTGACATAGGATACTTGTAAGTAATTCGTTTCACTCTTATACTGTATACTTAAAAAAATATCACTAACAATTGTGTTTAATTTCACTAAGTCAAGGCAAGTTTTACATAATTAGTGATCGATGTTATGTCTATTTGTGTCGCTACGTCGTAATTGTCAACGAAAACGATATTAAAATAATTTACAATTACGACCTTAGAATAATAATGCCTAGAACGATAGTAGTTCATACATAATTCCGCTCAATATTGTAGCAATATTAGAGTGAATGTGTGCGTGAGTGTCAAGTAATTACAACCGAAGGCACGCACACATACAGCCAAATAATGTTGCCAGTAATTTCCCCCAAAAATATTTATACAATTTACCAATTTTGCCAATTGTTGAATATGAATTATGAAATATATCTAGATGTCGAAAAATATAATTTTATATAACCGTTAAAAATTAAAATTATCAATTTTGTGTTCATTGGATAGAATTTTATTGTACTACAATCGCCATCTGTTAGAAAACCAAAGAGTTAACATCGCTGTAACATCATTACCAGTTCGCAAAACCACGCGAGCCCTCACAAAGCTCAGCTTTTTACTATATAAATATAGTAATTTTTCTATAGATGCAAGTTTTATTGTAATAGCGTCTCATTTGTTTACAAATTATATTTCTGTTTGTTTTACTTAAAATTATAAGTTAACAAATAGTACTTACCTGTGAAATGTTATTTTCTTTTCATTATTTTTATTATGAGATGCGTTGTGACACCCTTTCACTGCACAGCAAGTCATTTTTAAATAAAAATGCGGGAGCTAAACGTAACAAGACCTCGATGTCCAGCGTTCCACAACAGTGCCATTTTTAAGACAATTTATACCACGCACAACCACTCTGTGGAACCAGCTGTCGCCGGCGGTCTTTCCAAACCGTTACGACCTGGCAACCTTCAAGAAGAGAGCGTATTCCTTCCTGAAAGGTCGGCAACGCATTTGCAAGCCCTGCAGTGTTGCAGATGTCCATGGGCGGTGGTGATCACTTTCCATCAGGTGAGCCTCCTGCCCGTTTGCCCCCTTAGTCTTATGGAGCTGTATGTAACATTGAAATGGATTCAATTCACGTGGGCCTACTCACCTTCTAAGCGTTATTATTTTAAGACGAACGACTCACCCTCACTCCGATCTGGTTCGTCCCTAGGTAAAGCGTCAGCGAAGGCACGCGTTCCGCTAGTTAAAATAAATAAAATTTCTAAAATCTAACGTCCTCCTTTTTTGAAGTCGTTAAAAAGTAGCCTAAGTTACGCCTTATAACATTAGCTATCTGCAAGTGAAAGTCCAAGTCAAAATCAGTCCAGCCGTTTCAGAGATTAGCCGGAACAAACAGACAAACAGACAGACAGACAGACAAACAACCAAAAATTTTAAAAATTGATATTTGATGCTAGTACCGTATATACTTTAGTTACCGTGTATACTTAATTTCCGCGTCGGAACTCGTATTTAAAAATCACTCGAATTTTCGAAGTATCCATCTTTCTTGTCTAAGCTGAATAAAAAAACAACTGAAAGTCGATAATCGAATGTTGCACATTTTTTAAAAGAAGAACTACAGGTACCATGTGAAAAAAGTTTCACTCAAAAATCTCAAACCATGAAGGTTCTATGTCAATTCAAAGTACCTACCGATTACAATAAAACGGCAATTTCATACTTTAACCCCCTTTTTTTTTAACGTTGGGAAATCCTGTTACGGATACCACCCGACTTCCCCTGGGGTGGTTATGTGGGACTCTCCGGCTAATGAGACCGGCATACCCACTAAAACCCAACTGCCCAACCCCTGCCGCCATGTGGAACGCCACGGGATCGCTTTCGCATACAACCGTGACGCCCCGACGGTTGGCCGAAGCCACCAATCATGAGGCCGCCCCGAGAAAGACAACCCAATTATGGGAAGACAACAACCTTGACGAGGCTGCTCCCAAGACCAGTCTGTTGATCAGAGCAGTGCCCAGGGCAGCCCCAACCCAAACATAGCCCACCGAAGTGGACCAACAATCACCGACTGCAGAAGGCGGGGAGTGCGGCTAATGAGACCGGTCCTCCCACCCCTGCAGCCCCAACGACTACAGAGGGCGGGGAGTGCGGCTTATCACCAACACTCCCCACCCCCTGCGGCCCCACCGGCTCCAGAGGCCAGGGAGTGCGGCTTATCACCAACACTTCCCGCCCCCTGCAGCCCTGCCGCCTCCGACATCAAAGACGACGTCGGCGGCACCACTACACACGTCCGCCGAAGCGGACCCACCGCACACGTCCGCCGAAGCGGACCCACAACAAACTCCCGCAACGGGGCCCACCACAAACTCCCCGAAGGGACCAAACCACAACGGCTGCAGAGGGCAGGGATGCGACAACGCCGACACTCCCTCTCCTCTGCAGCCCCAACGACTACAGAGGGCGGGGAGTGCGACTCATCACCAACACTCCCCACCCCCTGTTGCCCCACCGGCTCCAGAGGCCAGGGAGTGCAGCTTATCACCAACACTCCCCGCCCCCTGCAGCCCTGCCGCCTCCGCCATTAAGGACGACGTCGACGGCACCAACTACCCACCGAAGTGGGCAGCCACAACACACGTCCGCCGAAGCGGACCCACCACAAACGCCCGCCGAAGCGAGCCCACCACGTCCGCCATCCCACGGTGGCGACCCCGTTGGGCCGCGGAGGGTAGGGACGAGCGGCGCACCGCAATACCGGCACTCCTCGACCCCCGCGGCCCGCCCTACCGGCCGGCCACGATCCTGACTGAAAGTGCTGCCGGCCACCCCTCACCAGTCGCGGAACCACCGCCCGCCGGAGCAGCAGTCCCACTCCCAGCCGCCCCCCGTCGAGCTAGTCCCGACGGGCGGCCCCCGCGCAGTGCCTCCTACCGTGAAAACGGCCAGAGACACCGCGCCTACGGCTGCCGCAACGTTTCAGCCGAAGCTTCGACGAGCGGCCCCGCCAGGGAGGTGCCCGTTCACCGTGGGGTCCATCCACGGTGATGACACCCCCACCTGTCCGGTTGCAAAACCCCCGAAGCGGTCGCGCAACCGGTGGCCGCTAGGCGGCCCCTAGTGGCACCTCTTAGCTGTGAGGGCAGCCAGAGGTGCCACCCAAGGTCGGCAGTCGCGGGACCTCCTGTCCCGCCGCCTATGGCTTTTGGTCCACGGCGGGTTTCCCCGCTACCACCCGCTCGACTGGCTAGGAAGAGCGAGTGGCGTCCCTCTCATCCACCACCGAGAGGACGCGCCCGGTAGAGGTACAGCCTCCCCCCCGAGTTCATACTTTAACTCCTATGTATATTATGTAACGTAACGACAAAATCGATACAATATCGATGACTAAATATGTCGAGACTATTAGCCCCATGGAGCACAACAACCAGCGGAGCGGAGCAACCACTAAACATATGCTAAATCAAGCTTACGCGACAGGATTTTAGACAATCGTTGCAATTCTATGCTTAAATACGGACCAATACGAATCAGTCGTCACTTGGTTGTCACTTCGTTACCCAATCACAGCTGGCGAAGCTTACCTCTCCCCCCGCCGTAAATGAATGACTAATGACTTTGAGCTAATACAAAAACGTGCCGATGCTTTCTGCACTGGTTGTTTTGCTCCATGATCGGCCCAAAAGTAAATGTTTTTTGTTTGTTTGTTTGGTTGAACTCGCTAATCTCAAGAACTGGTGTGGTCCGAATTAAAAGAAAAAATGGTGTAGGAAAGTCCGTATATCGAAGAAGTATGGGCTATATTACATCACGCTACGACCAATAGGAGCGGAGCATCAATGAAAAATGTTTCACAAACGGGAGAAAAATATTCCTTTTGATTTTCAGCCTTTAGAACGCGAGCGGAGCTGCGGGAAAGGCTAGTACAAAATAAAGTCGTCATAATAAGTCAGTTTCAACAAATTTTTTGTAAACGTATGGATAAATGTTTTACGCTTATTTTCGCGTAGTTGTTATATTGTTACGTTAATTAATATTCTAAATTTATGCTAACTAAACTTATCTGTACATATTTCCATTTTGTAGAGTCCTCATTTTGTATCGACTCTTTGTTTTTGTCGTTTGAATAATGTGCTTATTACACTAATTTACCACATATTACTGAAAGTTTCACAAGAGTAGAAATTATATAATTCGTCAAAAATGAACTCATGCAGCTACAAAGAAATTGATAAAGAAAAAACACATGATCAAGAACCTAAAAGATCGATATTAAAACAGGTACGTTATATAATTTACTTTCTTAGGTTTACGCGAATATTTGGCATTATAAATCAAATTATCTTGTCTGATTGTGTCGCGAATTTATTTGGATTTTTGGTTCCCGACGTTTCGAATGCTTTACAGCAATCGTGGTCACGGGAGAGGCTAAAGAGAGAGAGAAATCAAAATAAAACCGCTACAAAATCTGAAAAGATAGTTTCATTTATAAGGTACGTACTTTTTTTTTTTATTTATTTATTAAATAGTTCATACATTACAATATCAGAAGTACTGAAATATGTGGTACAATCATAAACTCATTCGAGTTTTACCGTGCACCACTTATATATATATTCTAAAAAAATACTTATAAACCTTAACTCGGTGGAGTAGGCTGAGTTCGAGTCCTGGGTCGGATCAAGTAATTGTGTTTGTTTACAAGTCCCATTAACAACCAGGAGTTGGGAAAACAGTCATAGTTCAACAACGGAAAGTCCGTATGTCGAATAGCCATAGATTCTGGTCCTCATCTCTTATGTCCACATACATAACATTTCATATAGTCTGGTATAGTATACGTCTATTATATACATGTATTTGACAAATCATCATCAGCCCTTTTTTTAACGTCCTACTGCTGGGCATGGGCCTCCCTCAGTACGAGGGGGCCACCGCGCTGGCCTAGTGCGTGCTGGCCCCCTCGTACTAAAAACCACACCCCTTCTGTTAATAATTCCGGCCGCTTTTTCTCAACTTCTTGTTTTAATCTAATCAGTTGTTCGCAGTAGAGTTCAGAATCGATGGTCCTGCCTGGTGATAACAGCTCATAATGCCCTTCCAATCCCACCACACACAAAGCATCACCCTGTTGCGATTTAACCCGGGTTTCACCACAGTCTGTGAAGCCTGACCGGCCTTTGACCACGACTTTTTTAGCACGTTCTTATCGTACTTGATCCACTTTTCATCACCAGTTATCAGCTTCTTCAAAAATGATTCGGTTTCATTACGTCGTAATAAAGAATCACAAATGAGTACATGGTTTATTAGGTTTCTTTCAGTGAGCTCGTGAGGTACCCAAATATCGAGTTTTTTTGTGCATCCAGTTCTTTTTAAATGCGCTAAAACTATTTTGTGGTCAATTCTTCAGCTACGTCGTAACTACTGATATTCCGATCTTGCCCCTTTTTTTCAAAAATGGCATCCATTTTATCCGTAATAGGGCGACCAGAGCGAGGTGCATCTTTGACATCAAAATTTCCGGATTGAAAACGCTTAAACCAAATTTGTGCTACTCTCACAGACATCGCACTAGGTCCATAAACATCGCACTAGGTCCATAAACATCGCATCGCAATTTTTTTCGCGGCTTGCATTGCATTTATAACTTTTTTGTAGTAAAATTTTAAAATGTATCGAATTTCATTTAAAATTTAAACTTTTAATGATACCAAAACCAGCCAGATACAAAGAGTATAGCCAAAGAGATTTTATTACAAGTTCATAAATACTATAATGCGAAAAGACTTTTTACTCAACCTATTATCATCATCAGCCCTTTTTTTAACTGCTGGGCATGGGCCTTCCTCCCACCGCGCTGGCCTAGTGCGTGTTGGCGGACTTCACATGTGTTTCGAAAACTTGCTAGGTTTTCTCAGACGTGTAGGTTTCCTCACGATACTCTCCTTCACCGTAAGACAAGCGGTAATCATGATAGAAAATGATGCGCACATGAAAATATCAGAGCAGCGAGACTCAGTCATCACTCGGTTATGCAAGCGAGCGCGTTAGTTGGGCTACCACTATCTCTGGGCTATTTGACATATACTGAACGTATGATTTCATAATTAATGTATAAATTGCGTACTCATATATACTACGATATGGCGCAAGCGAAGCCGCAGGATCCGCTAGTAAATGTAAGCATAAACTTAAAATATGATATACTAAAACCTTCGTCTTGAATTTCTTTATCTACTAAAAAAACCGCATCAAAATTTGTTGCGTAGTTTTAAAGTTGTAAGCATAGCCTACATAGGAACAGACAGCGGGAAGCGACTTTGTTTTATACTAGTATGTAGTGATATAAGCATGAAAATTACGATAGAGATAAACTGAACAGTATTGCTGTTAATGTGACGAATTTATTTACATAATTTATAGATATTAGGCATGCAGGTACCTCGGTTGAATTATGTACATCTAAAATAGAACGCTTCATATTCCTAATAAATATATAAACTAAACTAGATGCCTAAACTACTTAGATGTTGTTATTAGCAGCCTTTGAAGGGAGAGTAGAGCTCTAGTTCGCTCGAGTTCGTCCTTAGTTACTCCCTGCCAAATGTAAAGTTTATAGCACGAAAAATGAAGGACGTTCATAAAAAATTACCTTAATCCGGCCCTGTCGCAAAATACATTCTTTTTTCCTATACATCAAGCGGTTTTCGATATTTCGTGATTCGTGAGTAGAAGCGAGTTAATGGTCTATCGCTTTTATATATTTAGATATGAGAGTTTGAATGTTTGTCTATATCATAAAGAAGATTCGCCTGATTTTACTTCTATAATTTCAGCTTTTTATATGCAGTACATTATGGGTACAATGCTTTATGGGTGGCCTTTGTGTAGGCGCCCCTACAGTGATCATTCCACAAATGAGGAAGGCAGCTAATACAACAGTTGTAATCGATGAAGAACTAGGATCTTGGTTATGTAAGTTGTATATAAAATAAGTTTGCTACACTACTTTTTAGGGTTTAGCTCTTTTTAGGGTTCCGTATTCAATGGGTGATAACGGAACCCTACTACTGAGCATCCACTCACACTGTCTGTCTATCAACGGGCTGTATCTCATCAACCGTAATATAATATAGAGATTTGAAATTACTACAGTGTGTTTTTCTTTGACTGCTACAATTAAAAATAATAAAAAAGCCAAAATTAAAAAAAAATAGTAATTAATAATTAGTACAGAGAGTTGCTTGAAATGAAACATTACGTTAAATTAAATGAACACTTGTGTTCGATAATTTTATATGTAGATATTTATTCTTTTATCATTTAAATTTACATCACTGGATTACATTAAAAACTGGAAATGATAAAAAAAATAAAAAGGCAAAAACGAAATCCGTATAAATTCTTTATCCGTACGGCACTATAACTGCCTGTTGTAGTTTACTCCACTTACTCCTACTCCGCTCATGGAGTATCAGTGCTATAACTATTTAGCTAGGATACATATTTAACTTTGCTCTATGCCTAATTTAAAGATCTTAGCACTAAAATAAAGGACTTCATACAAATTTTGGAGAGCCCTTAGACCTCTTTAATTCAACCCTGTCGCAAAATCCGTACTGTACTAACTATAAACTACCTACCTGCCAAATTTCATCTTTATATCACCAGCGATTTTCGATATTTCATGGTGAGTGAGTGAGTGAGTGAAAAAATGATTGAGTGACCTTACGCTTATATTATATTTCTCACCCTCAGATTCTACGAGTGGATTCGCCACATATCCTTGGTTAATCATCCTGCCTTTGTTCTCGAAATATTGGGGAAGAAGACTACCACAGCTGGCAACATCGGTTTGCTGTGTCATCATTTTTGTAACTCTCTACTTCAGTCAGAGTCCGTATCATATTATAATTTCCGAAATTTTTCAAGGTTTTTTGTACGCTGGCAATACAACGATAAGAGTTTTAACACTTATCGAATACACTTCCCCGAAACGTCGTGGTATATTTTTGACAATGAAATGTGCTAGCTTTTTTTGGGGACTATGGGTGTCTAATGCAATAGGTACTTTTCTTCCATGGAAATACATTGCTGTATTGGGGTTTACTTGCTCCATCTACACGTTCAGTGTATTTTGGTGGCCTGAATCTCCATATTGGCTGGCCAGTAGGGGTCGATTCGAGGAATGTAAAGCCTCTTACAGATGGTTACATGGGCGAAATATAAATTCTGAAAAAGATTTACAGGACATCATTACAATGAGTCACGATGTGTCCACCAGTAATAAATTAAGCTTCATTAAAATGTTTAAAAGCATGGAATTTTATAAGCCATTATCAGTATGTATGCTAACAGTAATTCAATACAATTTTTCTGGTAAAGTTGTGTGTGCCTTATATGTATTAGATATATTTAAGAAAATTACGGAAGATGAAACTACTGCTTACGCTGCCATGTTGATATTAGATGGCATCACTGTTTTTGGAATGTATTGTGGATCATTCTTATCAAGAATTTTGAAAAGACGAACTTTATACTTCATTTCGTCCTTCACAAGTGTATTTGTATTATTTGTTGTTTCCCTGTATTTGTATTTAGGTAAATTATCTATTTTAAAACATAATAATTACATTATTATAAGCTTGCTTACATTGTATTCTCTGGCAATTAGTTCTGGCCCAATGATATTCGGATTAGCATATTATGGAGAGATTGTCCCATCCAAGTTTCAATCCAGTTGCACGATTATTACTGGACTAACTTTCAATATATCCTATTCTTGGTTAGTAAAACTCACGCCACTATTATTTTCATATTTTGCCTTACATGGCACTTTCCTGTTCTTTGGAATAATATGTGGCTTGTGTACTGTTTATTTATATATACATATGCCCGAAACGAAAGATAAAACTCAGTTAGAAATAGAACAAGAGTTTAAAAACAAAAGATTGGTTGATGAAGTAAGACCACTCCAGAGAAATAAATAACTTGATTAATCTTTAATATTTATGCGGCTACTACCCAGTGAACACAATCATGTCAGACTGATGTCTGAATGACGTCATTCTACGTCATGATTTACGTAAGATGTGAGTATATGATATATATATGACTCATAATTTCCCACTTCCTGACGTAAGATAGATGACGTTAATATGACGTCCATTTGACATCATTATGACTGATGTGACGTAAATTTGATATATATAAAATAGGACGGCGCGTACGCAGTCCCCACTACCAAAAATTACGCGTCCGAGTTATCCGCATTAGGGATAATCACAGAGGTCAACCCAGCCGCAGCCGCAGCCGCTCTGGGGGAACCGCCTTCTTGATCACGGTATCCCCTACGCCAGTAAGTATGCTCTATTTGGCACGACCTGCCATAGTCACTGTTTGCGAGAACATCTTGCCATCGCGATTCAGAAATCGCTTACAATTGAGCAGCGCCATCTAGTGGAAGATATGTCGAACTACTTACCTATGACTATTTAAGTACTCCATATAAGCCTATGCATTAATAATTTGCATACAAAACCTTAATTTATCTAGCACATGTATGATCCATACGCAAAAAAAAATTGTTTTCATATATATGGTCACGATTTATAACTCCAATATAATATTAACTGTACGTAAACAAATGACTTATAACTGATGTAACGATATGATGTTCTTATTACATCAGTTTTACGTAAAAGTGTGGGAAAAAGGACGGAAGAAAAGGACTTATTTTTTGCATACGAATATGATGGAATAATTATATCATTTTTACGTCAGGAACCTGACCTGTACCTTATGTAATCATATGACTTACTAATTACATAAATAATACATAAAATAATGACTCCAGTTAGACGTCATAGCATGATGAAAATATGATATAATATGTACGTAACAGTTAAGTCATACAAATAACATCATATCAAAGTCAATTTTGATGTCAATATGAGGTCATAGTGATGTAATACAACGTGACCTCAAATGAAAGTCATCAAACATAGTCACTATTATGTCATACTTACGTGAAATTTTTTTGACCTCTGTGTGACCTATATATGACGTCATTTTAAAGTCACGTGTTCACTGGGTAGTGACTGATTCTCGCTTTGGGTAATGTATAGGTAAATAAATAAATATATTGGGTCATTACAACAGCGCCATCTAGTTCCGTGGTAAGCTACGAGGCTTGTGTTATGGATACCAGATAGTTGATATGTTATAAATATAAACACCCATGACTACAGTACAAACATTCGTGCTCAACAAATGAATACCCCCAGCGGGACTCGAACCTGGCGCAGAAAGTATGGTACCAACTGAGCCATACGTGTCGTCGATGATGATTTTGATGTTTGTAAAATTGTGTATAGAATTGACAGATAAATGTGAGTCTAACAATGTGTTAATTCAGTTCCTGAGATATCTATGTACTAAATGTCAATCCAAAAATACAATCCGTCCAGTTCTTTCTGTTTGAAGAAGTGCAAGACGGCACGCGTAGAAAACGAAATGTGTAGACCTGTTCCTCTAGACAAATGGCAAACGCTCCGTGTCGATTCTATTTCGATAAACGCTAACGCCTTGCCGTACGCTAACAGCAGAATTCGTTTGTCAAAAGTGTCACTTCTGTATGGGAAATTATGTACGTTTCGTTACATTTGGCTACCAATTACAAATTCGATACGTTGAATCTAATCACTAGTCGTAAGCTTACGTCAATCCCATACATTGATTATTCTATTCTACTAGCGTTTATGCCACTTGTCTAGAGGGGCTGCACTTAAATTATTTATTAGTTAAGTTTGGTTGTATATGTATATTTATCACTAGTCTTTGCTCGCGACGACGAAACTCGTATATTTAATCAAATATTAAGGTATTCGTACAGTTGTCTACTTAAAACTTTTAAATATAAAATCAATAATTGCTTATCGTTTGTGCATAATATAAATAATCATCTTATTTGTTTTAATTTTATTCATTTTATTAAATACTTTTTAGAAATATGTTTTTTTTTTATTTTAATGCACAATTTTAGCCTTTGTGAAATTAACACAGTATTAGAATAATAATGCATAGAACGATAGTTTCATACATAATTCCGCTCAATATTGAGGCAACATAAGAATGAACGTGTGCATAAGTATCACCAAATTATTTACTACCGAACCGAACTTCGAACCGAACGAATAGATTTAACTCAAAATGTATTAGTGTAAATAAATAAAATAAAAAATAAATAAAATAAATCGTTTTATTCTTGTGTTTAAAAATAATTTTAAAAGTATATATTAATAACATCATATCCAGTCCATATAATAATATAAGATGTACTGTTATATGAATATAAATATAAATAATAAATTGTAATTTATAAAAAAACAAAATAAAAATAAAAAAGTAACATAATTGAATTTAGAATAGGGTGTATGGACTATAGTCCTTTGCCTTTCCCTATTGGGGATAAATTTAAAAAAAACAAGTAACAAAATTGTATAATATTTTAATAAAAATAAAATTAAATATAGGTAATATTTTTACTATAACTGGCAACATTTTTCTAATAATGGATTCTGATTTGATTACCAATTATTTTTTTTATTTAGACTAAGGTTTTACTTAAAATTATACGTTGCCAAATATACTTACCTGTGAAATGTGATTTTCTTTTTTTTTTATTTTTATTATGGGACGAGTTGTGACACCTTTTCTCTGCCCAGTAAGTCATTATTAAATAAAATTGCGGGAGCTAAATGTAACAAGACTTTATCTAATACTTACTCTTGCTCATAAAAACAGAATAATGGGCTAGTTTATAAATTCTACTACTTTGGTAACAATATTTAGGCTAGCAATCTGATGGACAAGGACAGATTTCTCACTGGGTGCCTCTTATATGGCACAGTTTCTCACTCCCGCTGACTCCGCTAAAACATCAATGAGGTTATAAAAGACAAGAGGAGAAACTACCAATAAAAACATTGCAAAAAAACGTACCCACTTACGCGTTTAAAGTCGTAGCTTTGAAACTGATAGATAAATATGTCAATCGGTCCAAATAATTCATGAATTTCTCATTTTTTCTATCGCAAACTAATTAACATGAAGGATGTATGTATAAGGCTAATTACTTTGAAAAGAGACAAGACATTCTCATCGACGAAACGGTTAGGTTCTGCCATTGATCAACTTTAATTAATTAATTTCCCCAGAATTACAAAAAAAACCAAAGTTTGAATTATTTATTTATTTATGAAATATTTTTTATTCGACGGATCTTTTAGAGAAATTGATAAAGACTAGGTAGATTATGGTGAAAAAAAGCGTTAGTGTATATTATATATGTATTTAAAAACTATAAAATCAAGATGAAATAAGTAATAATTATAGTTTCTAATTGCTAGATTAACACAGTTAGAAACTAGAAACTAAATACTATCTAAAAATTCTCTAACATTTAAATACAAATTCAAATAGATGTTTATTTGATTGTTAAGTTTTATTTATTTATTTGTTTAGCAATTTTATTAAATAATCGATTAATAATTAATTTAAGTTCTTCAATTAAAAGTGAAGCGATTTTTTCTTCATACAGCATAACACTATTGCACCTATACCATAAGGAATAACAATAATTTTACATTTAAAAATGAATAAAATTTAATTTACTGGTTAGGTGGTTTAGGTGTTTAAATTTAAGAAAAATGTTATATTGAGGTAAAATAAACGTGATTGTACTATTTCTTCAATCAGTGACTATACTGCAGTGTGTCTAACAAAACAGTTTTTAATAATCAATTTAAACTTACACTAACATAATGTTTGTTTTCAAACGTTTTCATTTACTAAACTCCCAACAGCCAAGGAAATTCTTAATCGTATATACTGGTAACATTTATGACAAATACGATGTTGGATAAATTTATTTCGTCTTATAATGTTTTTATGGATAATCTGGAGAAAATCAAACAAATTTACTTGTGAAAAGTAACACCACTTGCTTTATTAATCTTTTCAGACCGTGATTGATACATTTTAACCACACATTTCACTATTTTGATTTTTATTGCCAAGCAACCGCTCTGTTGACATCCAACTGACAACTGAGATCTAATATGCTTGTGGACATCTTCAATGTAGTCGCGCATTGATGCCGTACATTGCTTATCTAGTCCTATATAACATCATTGTAAAACATTAACTTTACACTATTAGGATAAAACAATCTGAATTTCAGTAGTAAGAGATTTGTGCGATTTGTGTGACAAGCTTCTAAGCTTCGCATCAACGCCGCTATATGGCGTTGCTATCGACTAGAGCTGCCCCGTAAGCACTGCGTACGCCGTTTAAGGGACAATTAAATAGTATTTATAAATACGAAATAAATTAGAGTAATGTGATAAGGGTTTAGTACGCTTACATAACGTGAGATAAAAAGAGTCAGAATATTATTTTTAGTTGCGCAGTACCCGTCTATTGTCACGCTACGACTGTAAATGGAAACTATTGTCACGATAAGCCGACTACTATTCTTTCTAGACCGTGAGTGAGTCTGTAAGTTTGATGTCTATTTTTTATCTATGGAAACGTCAAACGACAAACAGTGAACAGTCGACTCACTCGACATTATTTGTATAATGTATTTTGAATTTGGTTATTTGGAGTTTGGCCTTTGCAAATTGCATGATGCATCATGGGTGCATAGATGAATAAAAAAATATTAAATATAATTTGTTTGTGGTCGAGCGGCTGTAATTTCTGTAAGTATAAATTTAAATAAATTATATATTACACTATACACGTTTATTTAAGTATTTCATGCCATATTGTATATTATTAGAGCCTAGTAGGTAGTTTAAGAAATGAACATCCCGGAGGATCCTTGTATTTGTTTCTTTTAACAATTAATATTGAAAAGTTAAGAATAATAACGATTAATTTATACTTTAAAGGTTTTGCCAGTTATATAAAGGTAGACGAGTCTTAAAACAGGTTGTTTTAATGTTATTCTTGTTTTAGATTCTTTTGTGTCTAACTTAATTTAAACTAAATTTGAATAATTATTTATTTTTGCAATTAGCTGCTACGTGTATTCTGAAAGTAAATATATACATGAGAACAATTATCATTTAAACTTGTAAATGCCATTGTAACATGACATGTAATAAAGACAACAATACGGAGGCAGTTTTTAGAAATGAACTGTAATACGAGCCTTCAGCCAACTATGAATGGTATCATTTATCAACTGTGAGAAACATAACCATAACATTTAGTCCATTCATCATATTTTACATACCATTGTGTATAATATTGTATTTCTTAATATTGGTTTAATTTTTCTTGGTTATTCTGTTTTATTTGCATGGTAATTCTATACATATAAATAAAATAATATATAAATATATAAATAAAATAATGCGTAAAAAAAAAACAATTTGTAATATTTTTGGCTGTACGTTTGTTTTGGGTAATTTCTAAAGGAGTTAAAAATGACAATAAAGCACCTCATGATTGTTATATATTTAAAAAAGTTAGATATTAGGTATGTAATGTAACCTTAAAGTTTAAATAAATTGTAAAGTGAATATAAAACATAATTTCCAGATCAGTTGAGTCCTTCACCAGCAACAAAATTATGCATTGGAGCTGTATTATATCAATTTGGACACAAATAAGAGAAGAATGCATCTATTTTTGAGTGTAAATAAAGCTAAGAAAATGAAGCCAGCTAATGGAACCTAAAAAGAAATGTAATATACAAGGTGATATAGTTTAGTTTTTAATAATTGTGTAATGTTCGGTGGTCAGGAGGGGTCTTAAATACAAACAGCAGCGTGACGTTGGTAGATATTTATTTATCACGCAACAATTATAAATTATAATTGTTCCTACTTGCTATACTATAGCTGACTCGGAGGTCCAAAGGGACTCAAGGAACTCAAAGAACTGACTAACATTATGGGTGGAGGACATTATATACTAATACAACTGTGGGAAAGTAAACAAACAGTTCCTGGACTCTACACTCATAACAATTACTAGTTATTCGATAGTTCTAAATATTGTTTAAGTACAATTACTCTAAGTGTTGATATAATATGAAAGGTACCATTGTTTGAAATTATGTAAATATTGCAGCAGTATAAAGAAATCTATTATTGGCATCAATTGTTTACTTTTATATTTCACCTTCAAGTAGAAATGTACGTCAACACACACTCATTGAACTCAATGGTGTGTTTATATTATTTTATAAAATATGTAACCATTACAATCCTCCTCCCTTTAAGAAAATAAACATAGTTTATTTTAAAACTCAATATTAAAATGAACTAATAAAACAATTCATAACTCATGATACAATACTACACTACACAATATAATCAAATCATCGAAGGTATACATTTCTTAATAATAAAATCATATTTTATCTTATTTAAAAACAATAATTATAATCAAAATATCAAAATCTTAAATTACTTATACATAATTAATTCACCTTTAACTGTGCAATTCTTGTACTAAGCCTTAGAGGTGTATCTGAACTCTCTGATGTAGAGGGTATTGCCTCTAATTCAATGTCTCTTTCTCTATTATCGTTATTTACCTTTAAAGTTATACAATTTGTAATTCTTGCACAACAAGTTCTAGTATCTTCTAATGCTAATAACCTATCATTCCTGTTACAAAAGAAATGTCTTCTCCATAAATATTTAGCTACACGATATAGTATATAAATCATAAACATTTTTAAAATAGAGAAATATATATAACCAAAATGAACATTGTTAACAACCTTATCAAAAATTGTTTCATTTTCCATTTGGTCAATAATATCATTAATATTATCTATCTTATGACTTGCTAAATTCAAACTTTCTAAATCTAATTTTTCATGAATTCACAATGGCACAAAATTAATTTTATTCATATTCTTATTTTTCAACTTTTTACAACATTCATCGGATACAATATCTATTTGTGGTAAAACTGAATTATAGTTACTTTCCAAACCTAATGTTTGAGTTTGTAACATGATCTTAGTAGTATATAACTTACAGCTATCTGAAATTTTAATTATTCCAGTATTTATCAATTCAATATCAACAGGTTCTTTATTTTTACAATTCAATGTACCTATGGTTTTCCTAGGCATTACAAATAACCAATTATTACTATGGTGTAATTTATACCACTGTTCTGTCTGTATATAGACTACTCTCGTATCACATTCACCAGGCAATTTTGTATTACTATACATCAGTTCGGTTTCGCATGTTTTGCTTGTATGTACAGAATATAAAGCGGTTTCTAATTTACATATATATTTATTATTATTCTCAAGAATTTTACATTGATCTAAATTTTTTATGCTAGTATAATAAACTTTATTACTTGATATTAAAAAATATTTAAAATTAGGGAAAATAAATGTATTATCACTACTTTTTATTGGTACTGGAAGAACGTGATATAAATCATAACTTATTTGAGTGATTAGCGGTGTCTTAATTACAAACACAAGTTTTTCATTCATTACATATGACACTAAATTAGTTAATAATAATAATTCTGGAATATGTTTCTCGTTTAGCTCTAGAGGATATTTCGTTTGTGATGGCAAATATGATAATGTCTTTTTTAATTCTGCTCCGTATTGTTCTGGAGTAATGATTACTGGATGGATAACATTATTTTTTGAGAATAAAATAGCATTAATAATCGTCGAAATTTCATTGTTTACTTCGGTAGTAATTAAAGTTAATAAGGACATATGCTCATTGATGTCTTGTTTCAATTTGATACTAAATATTTTATCCCCTATATCTTTGGTGTAATTCGACAATAAATTTAAATTTTCATTGAATATTTTTTCATTATTATTTAGATCTGTAATGGTTGTATTAAAATTAGAAATCGTTGATTTAATAATGTTAGATTGAGATTTTAATAAATTTAAAACTTCGTGTTCATTTTTATCTAAATGTTCAATTGCATCGCTATATCTTTTCGGGTCATCGGCATCTAAAGTACCGAAAAGAACTTTAAAAATACTTCCAACTATATACGACCGTCTAACCCTATGGCTATGAAAGCCTGTTAATTCTCTAAGGATATTTTCTTGAGTATTCAATTGAGTATTTGTTCTAAAATCACAAGCGATGTTTGGCAAAGGGAAAACTTTGTGAAAGTTTCATGATCTTTGGTTCTAATATAGGTATCATGAATTAAATTTATTTTTCTATGTATATCACCTATATCTAAGTACGTTATTAAATTCCATTCACTATCAAAATGATTAACTTTTCCTAAACTTTCAAAGTAAATACCTCCTTTATCAATCATGCTAATATTATATAACTTATCGCTACTTATTACGTACGATATCCATGTCACGAATATCAGAACACGAATCAGGTTCATCCTGAAACAAATGCATGTTTCAGCCTGTTAGTATGTACTTTTAATTTCTTATTTCTAATCTTAATTGTAACATTAGTTGAGGAATTCATTTTAACTATTTTATAGGGTCCTAACCAATAAGGTGATAATTTTCGAGACTTTCCCGGTTTCATGGCCTCGTTGCTTAAGTAAACTGAATCTCCTACTTTAAATTCTGTGTCTTTACATTTTTTATCATAAATCTGTTTATTATACTCTTTTGAACTTATCAATTTATTTCTAGCTATTTCTCTTGATTTTTGTAATCTTAAAATAAGTTTGTCTAAATAGTTATCGTAAAAATATTTAAACTCGGGTTCTTTAACTATAGAACTTGGTAAATTAGCCTTAAATCCAAATATTAGTTCAAATGGTGTAAACTGAGTTGAGGTATGAACGCTTGTATTATATGAAAACATAGCAAAATCTACCCATTTGTCCCAATTAGTTTGATCTTCATTTACATAATGCTTAAGATAATCTGCTAATGTTAAATGGCTTCTTTCTAATGCTCCATTAGATTGTGGATGATAAGCACTAGTATTTATCTTTTTAATTTTAAATAATTTAGAAATTTCTTTAATTAAATTTGATGTAAAATCGGCTCCTTGATCTGTTAATAATATTTCAGGAATACCAAATTTGCAAATAAAATTACGGACAAAACAATCTGCTATTGCCTCAGCATCGTGTTTGGGTAATGGAAAAGCTTGAGAATATTTTGTTAAGTCATCTTGTAATGTTAATATATATTTATTTCCATTTTCTGTTAAAGGAAGTGGACCAACAATATCCAAAGCAATTTTCTGAAAAGCTTCTGTTGAGGTTGAAGTAATTTCCATAGGTTTCTTATTTTTCTTTCTATTTACTTTATTCTTTTGACATGACTCACATTTCTTAATAAAATCTTTTATGTCCTTTTTCATTGAATCCCATTTATAATTCGCTTTGATTTTCTTATAAGTCTTATGAAAACCTATATGACCTGAGATTATATTCGAATGATTTTCTTCTAAAATCGATGGTATATCCTCCCTCTTTGGTGTTTGAACTATACCGTGGAAAACGTTTAATATTATATCTGTATCTTTAAATATGTATCTTATCATAGTTCTAACTTTATGCCACTTAAGTCGAAGGTTGCAAAAACTAGTAAAATTAATTTCTTTAACATTTTCTTGTAGTAACCTATATTTTAAATTTTTAAAACATTCAAATATGTCTTTATAAGTTACGCTATCCCAATAATTGATTTTTGGAAACGTAAAATATACTTAATTACTGTTTTCTGATATGCTTAAGACATCATTTTGATTTGGTTTTTTGGATTTTAAATCTTTTACATAAGGTTCATATTCTAATAACAATTTATCATTTTCTACGTCTAAGTCAACTGATGTAAATACTACTTTATTTACTTTATCTGGGAGCTTATCATTGTGTTCTTCTAATTTATTGTACAATATTGGTTTCCTCTCCATTTCTTTTAAAAATGACGAATAACTTTCTCCATTTCTTGTTACACTATTTACCTTGATAACGTTCTCAATATTTTCATTATCTGGTTTTATTCTACTTAGCGCGTCTGCGTTTTGATTCAATTTTCCTTGTTTATAAACAATCTCATAATCATATTCCTCTAATAAGAGTCTCCACCTAACTAATCTAGATCCAAGATCTTTAACATTCATTAATCAAGTTAAAGGTTTGTGATCAGTTATAATTCTAAACTTACGTCCATATAGATATGGTCTAAAATGCTTTACAGACCATACAATTGCCAATAATTCTTTTTCTGTTGTTGAATAATTTGTTTCGCTTTATGCAATCGGAAGATCATCTGATCCTGACCCTTGTGACAAAATACTGCCTATTGCGTAATTACTCGCATCTGTTGTTAAATTAAAAGTTTGAGAAAAATCTGGGTATTGTAATATTGGTTCCTCACATAACTTTGTTTTTAAAGTTTCAAAAGAATGTTGTTGCAAGCTTGTCCAAATAAAAGGTTCATCTTTCTTTAAAAGTTTTGTTAAAGATTGACTAAGTTTACTAAAGTTTTCAATAAATCTTCCATAATAGCCAGCTAATCCTAAAAAGCTCTTGATATCCTTTGGATTCTTTGGAACTGGATAATTTTTTACTGACTCTATTTTCTTTGGATCTGGTTTTACACCGTACTGCGTAATCAAATGACCAAAATACATGACTTCAGTTTTCAAAAATTCACATTTATCCGGCTGGAGTTTTAAATTATGTTGTGACAATCGTTGAAAAACTTCTTTCAATTTTAAATTATGATTTTGCAATGAATTTCCGTAAACAACAATATCATCAAGATATACAAAACATTTTATTCCTTGTAACCCTACCAAAACGTTGTTCATTAATCTCTGAAAGGTTGCAGGTGCATTTTTTAATCCAAATGGCATTCTAGTGTATTCGTAATGACCTAAAGGAACACTGAAGGCTGTTTTAGCTTGATCCTTCGGATTCATTTTAATCTGATGAAAACCCGATGCTAAGTCTAAAGTTGTAAAATATTTACTATGACCTAACTGATCTAATATATCGTTTATCTGAGGTAGTGGATAGACATCACCTATACTTATTTCGTTTAATTTTCTATAATCTATCACAAGTCGCCACTTCTTTTTTCCTGATGCATCTATTTTCTTGGGGACTACCCATACTGGTGAATTCCATGGATTACTAGATGGTTCAATTATTTTATCTTTTAACAACTTACTAATCTGTTCGTTAACTTCTTCCTTTAAAGCTTCTGGATATCTATAAGACTTTGTGTTTATAGGCACGTTATTATTCGTAGGTATTTCATGCATTACCGTATTTGTTGACGTTAATGAATCTCCTTCTAAATGATTGATGATGATGATTATATTCTCTACATAATTCTATTAATGACTCTTTTTCTTCCCTGTTTAAATGATCAGTACGTAGAGTCTCATTCAATTTATCTAAACGATCTGCTTTACACATTTCCTCATTCTTAATTTTGTTTACGTTAATTATATCATTCACTTCTTGCTCATTAACTAACGATTCTAACTTCACAACCAACTTATTTATTTTTACTTCTTTATCTGTCGTATTCAAACATACCGTTAATGCCTTGTTATTCTCAACTTTTACAATGCTTGGACATAAATACACACCATCTGATATCTTAATTTTATCTAGTATTAGTCCCTCTTTTAAATTAGGGTTCTCTATTGAAATTGAAATTATCTTCTCACATCTTGGTTCTATGACCAATAAATCATTTTCATGATTCGTTTCTTTAATAAAGTTTTGTGGATGAACTTCACAACTTTTCTTACATGCTTCATTACCAATACTTCTTTCATTTTTTAATACTTGTGGATAAACTTCACAATTTTTCTTACATGCTTTATTTCCGATACTTCTTTCATTTTTTAATACTTGTGGATAGACTTCACAATCACTTTTAAACATATTATTTTCCAAATCATCATAACACGTATTATTTCTTTCATTATCCTCATCGCATATATGATTCGTATTCTCTCTCAAATTTTCGCTTATAACTTTTATTTCATCATGCTCGATCTTAAGCTCTGTACCACATATTTTTATTTTATTTTCTTTATAATTTATTATTGAGTCTGTTTTAGACAAGAAATCACTACCTATCACGCCATTACATTTAATAGGAAAGCTATCAGGTACCACGTGAAGTGTCTGATAAACTCTTTTATCTCCTATATTGAATGTTAAATAGGTACAACCGATTGTTTCGGTTGGGTTAGCTTCCTTATCGATTCCCTTTAGTTTAATTTTCTTATCTTCATATATTAATGTTTCTCGTTCTAACGACGTTATTTTTATTAATGTTACCTCTGCCCCTGTATCGATTAAGAACCTATTTCTATCCTCTAATATACTATCCGACTCCAAGTATACGTAAGACGAAATACGCGTATCTATAAACCTTATTCGGCCTGAATCTAATTTGTGGTCCCCGGGTTGGCCGCGTGCCTTGGACCGTTTGAGTTTAAATGTTTATTTTCGTTGCTTTTATTATTCATTTACCTATTATTACGATTATTATGGTTCCAACTATTGCTCGGACGATTAAAATGATTATTCTGAGAGGGTTGGTAGTAATTACGATTATTATTACGATTATTCGCGTTCGGATTGTTCCAGCATTCTTTAGCTAAATGCCCTTTTTTCTTACAGTAAAAACAAGAAGGTATGTGATTATTTGTGTGATTAATATGCATTTGTCTAATCATAGTTTGATTCCTACAGTGGTGAGCTAAATGCCCTAACTTATTACAGTTCGTACACCTTTTTATTCCTGTATTATAGTTTTGTCTAACGCTCATTTCTTGTCTGGATTTAATTTCTTGTTCTTCAGAAATCGCAATTGAAACTGCATCTTCAAAAGTTGAAGGTTTCTGAGACTTTAATAAAATATGAAGTTGTGGTAGAAGACCACTTATAAAAATATTTAATGCTTGATTTTTTAATAACTCTACATTGGCTTCTCGAGCTTCTTTAGTTAATTTCAGGTCTAACGATTTAATTAATTTAATGTAACAGTTTTCTACTCTACTTGAATATTTAGTTATTGATTCGTTATTACCTTGTCTACATGAATTTAACTCTAACTGCCATTGTGCAAACGTTCTTTTCTCGCTATAATTTTGTAATAAATGTTCTTTTAAACTTTCCCATGACGAAAAAGACCTGTTTAATAATGTCGACCTAATATTTCCTTCAATTTTAGATAGAACTACTGACACGAATGCTATTTTATAAACTGGATTCAATAAAGCGAATGCATTATTGCAATTATCTATGAACACATGTAAATTTGCCTTATCGCCATCATATTTATGTATCATTCTTTCCGCTAGGTTTATATCTATAAATCCACCAGAAACTTTATCCTCTGAGCTATACATTTTAAATAATTATTTACTTGATTTTACAAAGACAAATAATAATCTGAAATAATCGTATAAAATTCTATAACCTTTCAATTTTCTTTAAAAATTCTTCATTATTTACTATAAAAATGTCTACACAACTCTATATAAAAATATGTTATTCCCTATAATATACAAAAATACACAATATAACAACAATTATACTACTCACTTGAGTTCGTAGTTGATATACTGCGGAGTTCTTTGTCCGGTCTGCTATTTCGGGTCGCGTTGAAGCGTAGTGTTGCACGTAGTAGCGTAGCGTTGCACGTAGATCCACTGGCTCGTTGCAGAGGTTGCGGTACTGGTTGGACCAGTGAAGAACCACACACCACGCGATGCTCAGCTGATGTGCTCGCCGATTAACGTCTTCAATTTCGTTGCTGCCAAGGGTTGCCGACTGGATGTCGATCGCCTTGCTTTGTCTTTTGACTCCTCGTACTCCAGTGTATTATGACGTCGAACGTCTTGAAACTGGATATCCACCGTCCAAGTTTTCATCAGGAACAAAGGGACTCTAATATTTCAAAAGCCCTTTGAAATCCCACTTCTGACACCAAAATGTAATGTTCGGTGGTCAGGAGGGGTCTTAAATACAAACAGCAGCGTGACGTTGGTAGATATTTATTTATCACGCAACGATTATAAATTATAATTGTTCCTACTTGCTATACTATAGCTAGACTCGGAGGTCCGAAGGGACTCGAGGAACTCAAAGAACTGACTAACATTATGGGTGGAGGACATTATATACTAATACAACTGTGGGAAAGTAAACAAACAGTTCCTGGACTCTACACTCATAACAATTACTAGTTATTCGATAGTTCTAAATATTGTTTAAGTACAATTACTCTAAGTGTTGATATAATATGAAAGGTACCATTGTTTGAAATTCTGTAAATATTGCAGCAGTATAAAGAAATCTATTATTGGCATCAATTGTTTACTTTCATATTTCACCTTCAAATAACAAACACTCATTGAACTCAATGGCGTGTTTATATTATTTTATAAAATATGTAACCATTACAGAAATACTCGAAGTTCGCTCCAGATGAGGTGTATTTGAATAAAATTAAAATAATTGCATAAAATGATATGTTCAATTGTTTTTTTAATTTGAAAATATTTCTTTTTAAATCTAAAGACGTATAAACCAGCCAACAACCTTATATGATACTGATATCAAACCTTTATTTTATGTTCCGCTAAATATGCCAGTGTGTTTAGTATCTAGATTTGTATGGTTCTTAATTCGTATGGTTCTAGTTTTATGGTTCTTGTTTTGCTGTAAGGTAACAAAGTAATAAAGCTAGCTGCAGAGAAAAACATGAGAATTAGTAATTTTATTGTTATAAAATTCTACATAGCTTCTGTCACAAATATTATTTTTCATTCGTTGGGTATAAAATACGCTGAATATGTTTTATTTCATCCTTACTATCGCTTATTATTAAGTAAGTGATTTCCATACCGCCGACTGGTAATTAATGGCAAGTTTTAACGTGCAAATTGCGTGTTTCCAGCGTTCGGTTGCACGAATAATATAATATAATACGAAGCTCTAGGAAGTAATTTCCTCGTTTAGAGGATCAGATTGAGTTGTATAACCCGACGCGATGCGCTGACTTAGGAAACTTCTTAATTTCTCGGCGCGCAGGGGTTTGCTTTCCTCCTGAAGTTGTACAATGTTTAATTTAGTGTCATGTAAAAAAAAAAAAATTTGAAAAAAGTTTTTACACTTCAACATACGACATTAAAGCACTTCAATTAAGCTTGTGATTTTAATAAATTTTTATTATTAAAAGTGCAAGTACAATGTCGACGTCTATCTTCAAAACTCATTATCAGATCATGATGAAATTATTATCACAAGTAGGTATACTTTTTAGCCGCCCGCTATTTCAAATGTTTATATTAGCAATATATGGAAGTTTGGGATATAAATTATTATTTATTTATTAACTTCAATATACTTAAATAAAATAAAAACGATATTAATAATATTTTTTATTGTTAAGTGAGTTAAATTAAACTATTAAGATAATCAGCTAAAATTTTAGGCAAAAACAATTAACATCAGTAATCAGTCAAAAACTCTTAAAAAAACTAAATAAAACAAAAGACTTAAATGTATCATAAAACTTCAGTAATATCTCTTATACACTACATATAATCAACAGTAGTAACTAATCAAGGAACGTAAAATTGCGACACACCAAATCTTACAAATTGGACGCAGTCGGGGCAAATTTTTTTTGCGCATTGGAGACAAACATGCTTTTTCACATAAAACAAGTTTGTTTATTATGCGGAGTCGGAAGTAAAAAAATAAAGTTGACAACTTACCTCGGATTCTAAAAAAATTTTTCTTCGCTTAAGTAGGTGTGGTCGGAGGCGTCTCGACTTCTGAGTCCGATCCACTCGAAAAAAGATTTCTTGGGATTCTTTTTTCTTGGTCGGTTTCTTCTCGCCTCGCCTCGCGCTTCTTCTTTTCACTCTTTGACTTCGACGTAGTTGGGGGCGGTGCTAAGGCCTCGGAATCCTCGTCTTCGCAAAACGGATTGAATGTTGAAGAGTGCCCTGAAATAATATAAATAATGTTAGTTAACATAATAGACAAACTTTAATGTTTAATTGATTATAAAAATGTATATAAAAATATTATAAAATACAAACTAATGAAAAATTAAAGAGTATTCTACGTAAGCCTATTTCAACACAAATAAAATTATTTTTAATTGTAAATGTTAGAACTTTTAATAAATAATACTAGTTAATATATTACGGATATTATAATAGTAAAAATACTCTTGTGAGCAAAAAAATCGACTCAGGACGCACGTTTGCGGTTAAAAAGCTCTAGCAAAAAATCGGAAGCTTTTATTATATTTCTGATTTTAACATCTCAAAGTTCTTTGTTTTAGCTTTAAAATGAGTGGTCTATGTTGTTATTAAAAAATGTTTTCTGGTAAAGAAAAAATATTGAATGAGATGGAGTCTTAAGCAATAAAAAAAGTGATGGTTGACGGTAAAGAAAATACCACGTAAAATTCGTCAAAACAATAATTTAATTAAAATTATTTTTTTAATATTAAGTGTTGCCCCCCCTGGCCCTAATAACAGCTTCCAATCGCTTTTTCATGGATCGAATAAGTTTCCTTACTCAATCTTGTTCGATGCTATTCCATTCGTCGATTAGCGCTGCTTTGAGGTCCGCCATTGTGTCTGGTGCAGGATTTCTAGCCCGAACTTTTCTTTTAAGAACATCCCACAAATGCTCGATAGGATTTAAGTCTGGGCTACGCGCTGGCCAGTCCATAGCGGCAATTGCGACCTCCTGTAAATACTGCCGGACGGAACTTGCAGTATGTGGACGGGCATTGTCGTGCATTAGGACGAAGTTTTCGCCAATGAAACCGGCGTAGGGAACGACGTGATCCTCTAAAATCTCTTCGATGTATCGGATCGCCGTCAATCCTCCCATTCGACCGCCAGTTTCAATAAAAACCAACTCGGTTTTTGCCTCGCTTGAAATGCCGGCCCACACCATCCAGGAACCTCCTCCAAAAGCAACATTTTCTTTGATACAGCACTGCGCGAATCTTTCCCCAGGTCTTCTGTAGACTCGTCCTCTTCTATCACTACCATGCAAGCACACTCTACTCTCGTCTGAGAAGAGAACGGTGCTCCATTGTTCGTCAGTCCAATCAACATGTTCTCTAGCAAAACGTAGGCGGGCTGCTCGGTGGTCTGGGGTTAATTTGGGGCCAGTAGCTGGCCTTTTTGGCTCAAGCCTAGCTGCCTTTAGTCGTCTTCTGACTGTCCAGCCATTCACAGCTACTCCTCGCGTTTCTCTGAGCTTTGAACGCCAGTGAGGGCCCGATTTCTTAACGATGTGCTGACAATAAATCGGTCATTTCTCTTTGATGTGCACCTTTTTCTACCGAAACCGCGTCTTCGATTAAAGCCACTAGTCTCCTGGTAACGACGGTAAACTCTGGAAACAGCAGACTGGCTCATGTTCAGTGCACGTGCCACTTCACGCTGACTCTGGCCTTGTCGCAATAGGGTGATCGCTTGAGCTGCTAAATCGCTTGTTGTGTCCATTTTCAGGTAGAATTCTTGATTGTTGATAACGGAGATGTGTATCGGTTGACGTTTGACGGCTAACTGATAAGGGTGGGTCAGGTAGATAACCTTTTATATGGGTCAGTAACCCTTAATTAGCACTATTGTAAAAAGCGTAAAAAGGGTGGTTACTGATCACAACATATTGTTGGGTTGTGTGAGCAATAAACCTTGCAATATTTTATATCATTTTGAAGCTAATACTAGCAGCTTTAAGATTTTACTATGATAAAAATATATTTGCTTTCAGTTTTTTTTCCAGTGACTACAGATGTGTGCAAACAACAATGTACTAAACCCTATACCCGCAAAAAGAAATATATCTGATGAAAATATGAAAGAAATATTTAAAGTATTATGCAAAATTTGTCGAGCTGAAGAAGTTGCCGTCTGTTATAAACTTGTGGACATGCTGGAACATGTACTAAGTGTGCTCTATTATTGAGTAACATGATTTGTCCCATATGCAGAAAAACAATCGAAAATGTAATGAGAATTTATTTTTCTTGTGCTATTAAATAGTCCTGTCAACCATGAGCATTGTCAATTATCATACGACCGGTAGTCATACTCGTAAATATACAATCATAAAGAGTACAGTGTGTACCCGATTGATTACGAGTGAAAACTTTAAATGTTTACAATTTACACGTTATGCGCACTGCCACTCAAATCTCGTCTCAGTTTCATCGAGCTTTAGATCAATGTACTGCAAGTGTCGCTCGTATAATATAAGATCACCAAGATTGCGAGTGCAAACTTTAAATGATTACAATGTACATGTCAGGCGCATTGCCTCTCGTCTCAGTTTCGTCAAGCTACTCGTATTAGATCATACTGCAAGTGTCGCTCTTATGATATAAGATCCCCAATAAACTACTTAATTGGGGATTCTGTATAACAATCGAGCGAAGCGAGAGTGATACAGAATCCCCAATTATACACTACTGACACTTTCCCCTAAAACCATGCAACTGCTATTCTATTGTAGTGCAGTCAGAAGGAGAATACAGGTTTTTTGAATTACATGATCAACGAGTTCTTTTATGGGCGCCAATTCATTCACCTGTCTTCTCTCGGCTCTTGTCGAACGATCATCGAAACGGAGACAATTAGTTAAAAAATTAAATCTTTTTTCACTTATAGTAGACCGGAAATAACTTATACCTGTATATTTGTCGAAGATTTCTTTCACAGTGAGATGATTTATTTTCAGTACACCAGCCAAGTAGTATAGTCCAAAAAGGGCTTTCAACTCTGTTATCGACGTATCTCGAACAAATGAAGGCCGTATGTTCGATGGTACAAAATGAGAGCTTGTCCGATTTATATTTTTTGCGTTGCTCGGAAATCTCTTGGTTTCTGTAAGTCATGATATTATCCATAACGTCATCCGTGAAAAACAATCGCCAACTATCTACTGCAGTAGTAATAAATCTAGCAGGACCCTTGTTACCTGGAGGATGGAATATGATGTTCCTCCTCAGTGTGCGTGATGAACGAGGGTAAGATCCATGCCACACGATCTTTTCGCAATTTTTCTATTTTTTTGTGCCTCTGCCACGTAAAACATCTGGAACACTGAGGACAGTAACTGGTGCTTTATTCTAATCCAATTGCAAAGATTCTTCAAGTTCTTCATATGATTCATGAGGTGACTAAGGCATCAGGACTACCAGCTGTTCTTATATCCTCTCTCAAGTGGAAGTCTTAAATAATTTCATCTTTTTCATCTTCTAACATCTTCATCTTCCGCCTCCAACAGAAAATTTTGTATTTCATTCTCCTTCAAATTGCGTCGTGAAGTCATCCGAAAAAAAAAACAAATGGCACCAAAACACAAACACTAAGAGGCATAATTGTATCTTATAAATAAATATCTATTAGTAAGAAGTTTTAGCAAGTTAATTATGCACATAAACAGGTCATATAGAACCAAACATCACATACAATGTCAGTAGTTAAATACTTACGTTGAAAGTACCCCGGGGTGCTGTGTACCCCACAAGCAGCGTGTCGCGTCCACTTGCTAACAGGACCGCTGCGGTCCATCATACAATAAGTTATTTATTAATACTAAAATATTTGTCCGTTTGTATACTTTAGAATATACTCGGAGCGCACAAATAAAATACTGCCACAATAATCTAATGTATAATTTATTGTAAAAACTTACATGGTAGATACTTGGTAGGTGGGCGAATAGACCTTACAGCAAGCAACAGCCGGTAAAGAAGAATTAAAAGAGAGTGATTACTTGACTTACATCGGCTTATATAGGCAAATCTAACCATAGATAATCGTTAATTTTTCTTAATTTCGTTGCGTTGTTGATTACATCGATATGAACGTATTGTCGCAGGTTAGGTTTCTGTTCTATGAGATTACGACATGAAAACTTAGGTTCTATGAGAATACAAAATGTCTAGGTAATATTTAACTCGAAACAATTCCCTGCCGGCTATTTTTGTGCTTCTTATTATAATGAAGAAAAAACTTTTCTCTTAGCAATGTTTCAATCGTCCACAATTAGAAGAAAAAGCCAAACGACACACGAACGTATCCCAGACGGTTTGTAAAAGGTTTATCAGAATGCTCCTCTGGTGCATGATTTGTTTTAAGCATTGTTATAAATGATACATTTATAGACATCGTTATTTCATCATATCGTCGTTGACGAGTGAAAACCTCGGGAGTACCGAAAACAAAATTTTTCAGCAGAGACAAAAAAACCGTCTCCTGAATATTTTTGTATGAAACGTTTTTCCGGTTTTTGATGTTTATTACAAAGAAAAGCATTAGTTATTAATGTATGTAACCAATATCTTAGTGCGCATCCTTATTCTGTGTCAAATGCGACTTAGAGGTTTTTCTAGAAAATAATCAAGATGTTTATCGTTGATACAAGGTTGACTACTGGAATAATTCAAAGAAAATAAAACAAAAAAAGCTTAAACTATTATTTATTTTACTGTGTCTCAGTCTACGAGTCCGTCTGATAACTCACTCTATTACAAATACTAATTTTAATGTTCAAAATGTACGCACACACGGAAAAACAAAATAAAATAAACATCACGATAGTTCAGAAACATTAATATTTTTAAAAGTCTCTCAAAAATATTTGCATTTAGATATAAGTGTTCATAGCTGCCAAAACTGGATAAAATCACTTATCATTAGTATTTAACCATTTAGTAGAGATCAACATTATCACAAGTACCCTTAATTGATAGTCAATTAACAAAATAAACAAAATTAACTTGTCAATACAAAAAAAAAAATACATAAATATCTCCAAAATATAACTGTTTCGTAAAATAATCGAAAAATGAGTTCGAACCTAAAACGGAAAATAGTATTTTAAAAACTGTCTTCAAATTCTCTTGTATCTTCTTGCCTATTTTTTAAGTAGCGCGTGTAATTGTTTTTCTGCAGCCACAGTTTCTATTTCTTCTGGTATCTGGACACTGATGCGGTAGATCGTCGTAAAAGCTGTGAATATCATGCGGTATCAACTCTTTTATTTCCTGCAAATGAATATATTTGCTTCGCTGTATAGGCAATCTTGAATCGTACAGCTGTGGCATCGAGTCATTAGGACCTGGTTTCTTAATCCTCCTTTTTAATTCTTCAAACTCTTCTGTCAAATCTTTCTTGATACGAATTTTTCCATCACTCTCATACTGAACACATCTTAGGTCGAATACAGTAGTTTCCCCTGGCTTTTTCCCTGGTCGAATGGAGTTAAGATATGGCATGGAATTGAAACGACGAAAAAAGGTGTGTTGCAAATACTCAACATGATATGGTTTCTGCAATCGTGATGCTCGGCATATGTCCACATACTGTGACGGGGAATATATTTCTCTGTTTCTAATTTGTCTCTCGATAGTGGAGTGCATCGAGTCACACTCCATTTGAGTGTGACCCTTCTCCAGATATTTGTGGGTAATTGTTATGCCTTTCTGCACCGCAACCTGCAATAACGAGTTAGCCAAAATTGCGTTCCTGTTTTGATTGGTGCACCATCACTCCACAGAATAACATGTTTGATATTTGGTCCCACATAATTAGTCAGGAAAAAATGTAATATACTTGCAAACTCGTCAGCTGATACTCCTCCTTCTGTTTCATTCCATATGAAACAAAAAGCGTCACTGGTCTGAATATCAAAGATGGTAATGTTAAGGCTTTTTACTTTTAAAACTTTCGACAACACTAAACTTATTACAAATGTTATTCCTTTAATGACCTCGAATTATTATTTTTTACCTTGAATAACTTTTACATATCAGTGCCGCACTACTGAGAGTGGTTGGATTGTTACATCGTACATGGGAGAAATTGACGGATTTAACCCTAATAAAAATTAATTTAAAGCTAAATCTTCCATGTCCGCTATTGTGCCTGGGAGTTCTTTCGCATCCTTACAACTGTAGTGAAAATCGGATTGTATGCTGGTTAAAATAGATTCTACCCTAACATAATATTTGGGGACGTCTTCCTAGTAGGGTAAAGGTTGGCTATACAGTGATAATAAGAATTCAAATACAAGTTTTTCATTCATATCAGTATTCATTTAGAAATATTTCCATTCTCAAAAATGTATAAGAACCTAAGGTGTCTAATTATAATTCTTTTTAATTATAAGACTTTTAAATCAAAAGTTATTTATTTTTAACTAACTCTTATTAAGTATATGACAATACCGTGACAATGGGGTAATATAGTGATATCTTATTGGCAATACCGTGATAATGCTATTCTGGCATCCAGTCGTCGTCTTCAATGCCTGAAAAGTCAGCCACGTCACAGTTATCACACAAAAATTGTGGTCCTGTGCAATTTACGCAGTCCTGGTGATACCATTTTGCGCATTCCATGCATTCTACCCAAATGGCACCATTTCGGAGGGCTACATCTTTAGAATAGTGTACGCCGCATATGTCACACATTGTGCTTTTAGTCGAACATGGTCTTTTGCTTCTGCTTGATGATGGCCCTGGAACACTAACTGAAACTTTTCTCTGCACCTTTTTTGTTGAAGAAACACGTTCCGGAGTAATAGAAGCCTGCTGCACATGTTGGGCCGAATTTTTAGGAAGGTGTTCCTGTTGAGGATTCGTTACTGAGCCGCTAGACGAAGAACTCAGTCCCTCGTTTGAATTATTAATAATCGGAGTCAGATAACGCGCTTTCGGATCCCTTTTTGTAACACGTGTATTGTTAGATGGGGAAAGCATAACATCTACAACAGCAGGATTGATTGACCTTGGGCTACATTCTGAAAGGACTATAGGTTGGTTAGAGATGACAACGGGAGCTGACGCGCGGTTTTCTTTTTCTTTTGATTCAACTGCATTCATTGGAGATTGAACTGAGCCTGGTCTGATTATTGAGGGTGCAATACTTTCGGTTGAAATGGCATCACGATTAAAGGGGAAAATACCGGTTTTACGAAAGCCATTAATTATTTTGGTTGGCTGAAAAGCATGATTGTAAGCCGGTGTCAAAAGTCGACAGAAGTCGAACCTTGTGGGGGTAGCTGTTGGATTTTCTTTCTTGTAATCATTCATGATATTTGCCCAAGCGTTTTTGAGAGATTTGTATACAGACACGTCCAGTGGCTGGAGTATGTGGCTAGTGTGGCTTGGAAATGTTAGCAAATGAATGTTGTTTTCTTTGGCATAGTCTATCACTTCAATGCCCACGTGTGATGCATGCGAGTCCATGATGAGTAATACCGGCCTGGCTGGGGGAATTTGAGATACAAAGTGTTGCACTCTAAGAACTATCCACTCTAAGAACAAGGCAGAATTGATCCAGCCGTTTTTGGATAGTCTTACTAAGGAATTTAAGGGAGCGCCATTAGAAAGATCATTTACCATTAGAACCCCTTTGAAAATTATTAAAGGCGATACATAAGCTCCACTTGCATTGCAACAGCCAAGCACTGTCTGTGTTACTCCTATTTCGGCGAACGTTCTGCTGTAAATAGTCTTTTTGCCAGTTTGGGTAACAATTTTTGACGGCTTTACGACAAAAGTCATACCAGTTTCATCACAATTATAGATACGTTCTGCTTTGTTCGCAATATCAAGATTAGTAAGCACGGTAAGTAGCTTGTCCATAAAAGTCAGATAAGTTTTCTTTGTTGGCCGTAGCAGCCCGACATGCAGCAAGTTTTTCCGGCGTTTGTAGTGACAGGTTATGACGCTGTTTAAATGACTACCACCAGTAAGATCCGGCTTTGCCTTTTGCATCATTAAACTGGTGCATCTGGCCTGTTTTGAGCCAGAGGACAGAATAGGCGAGAGTAGTTAGTTTATACCAGTTCTGGCTCATGAGCCAGAAGCCAACCTAGCCTACTCCCCGCGAACCGGCGTCCTACTACCCGCGAAAAGTCGTGGTTAATGAGCCAGCTCATTGTGCACATCCACTATGATGCTATAAGTAAAACACAGTATACATTTCTAACAATTTTTATTTATTCTTTTAATAATTTTACACATACACATACATAACATTAACATTTAAGTTGTCTTTTTATTTGAAATTCAAAGATTTTAACTAAACACATTAAACATCAATCTAACATCAATTTTTAGAATTTTTGTTTGTCTGTCTTTCACTGGTACATACATAAGGTTCTAAGAAGTACCTTTTTAATATAAAATTATAAAACCCGTTTAATTTCTTTTAACTTACGCCCAGGGAAGTGGGCCTGGTTTGTTAGTTCTCTATAAAATATGAGCGGAACATCTCATCTACTAAAATATCGTTGTATAATGTGTTCTCTGTAAATATGTTCGTAAAACTATACATTGAATAACCCAGGAACTTATATTGCAAATACATTAAGCAATATTCACCACAAACTGAAGTCCAATCATTCTGAATCCTATTAATTTTCCAGCCCCATCTTTTACAATTCCTTTTTAAAAACTCTAGATGATATCGTGTAGGTGTTCGTCCATATGAATCAAAATATTCACCTATGCTATTCGTATCGATATGTAAAGCTACCCAGTGTGAGCCTGGTTTATCATCCGTATCCAAATTGCATATTATACACGTTGATACATGTGTATACATGGGTAGTCTATTAGCAGCATAAACATTATTTTCTAGACTAGGATGAATCTTTTTCATATGTCGCTGAACATCTAGTGTATCCATGATATTACTGCTATTGGTAAATTATATAAAGGTTGCATTTCGTCAAAACACCATGTGATCTGGCTAAAATCACAATTACATATTTCTTTAACTGATTTTATGAAATTTGTTACAAAATTTTACTTCCCACATCCACTTGGTCCTGCTACAATAGCAGTAAACGGATGAATAAAGTGAAACATTACACACGTCTAGAGTTCAAAGGGATTAAATAAAAAATGAAAGTGTTGTTGTAAAAAAATTTAATATATATTGCTTAAATTACATTATTATCTTATATTATTTACAATTAAACAATAATTAAATATATTATAAACTCTACGTAACATTACAGTAATATCATAATTTTACAATCATTACACGTATACACACTTAGCGTAATTTATAATGACCCCAAGCTAATGTTTCAATATTATTTTCTAAAATATGTCTTTTTGTATACGATAAACAAATCTTATTTAGCTTTTGCGTAAAAATTGTGTGTTTAATCGATTTAAATCTAAGCATACTACAATATTGTACTTTCTTTTTAAATAGAGAAGACTTATAACTATTCATCGTCATCTTTTTAGTGATACATTTATTTACCCCTTTTGCCTTGGCTATAATCTTATTCTCTAAATCAAAAGCGTACATTTTAGATCGTAGACCTACAAATTCTTTCATGATTTTACCATTATTTTCATCTTTGAAAAAACCTAATTTCTTTTTATTTAATTTTGGATATTCAAAAATATTATTTGTATCATAATCTGAGGTATCAAAGTATGAGGAAAGATCAGGTTTTATATCAGTGTAAAAATCATCTGTAAATATATGATATATTAAACTATCCGTATCTGTATACAATAAATTGATTTTTCTAAACTTTTTAATCATATAGTTGTAATGAAAATCATACATTAACGTTTTTGAAATGTCTTAAATACAAAACCCTAAATAAATTGGTTTGTTATATCAACTTAGTTTTTCGCAACTGAACCGCAACTAGGTCTTCCGAAAATATTGAAACACTATGAAATTGTGGTTTAGCGATTAGATCTTGAGCACCTAAAGCTTTACCCCGGTTCTCCCAGTGTGTGACTAATTTTACGTTGACCCTTTTTTCAATATTCTCCATAGTCTTCCCGAAGACTGAATTGTTCATTAATTTATAAAAATCTTTTTCGAAATCTGATTTTGCTAACATTCTAAATTTTGTATTTAGATCAATATACTTTTTTAACCATGGAGACTTTAAATTTTAAAACTCTATGAATTTTAGTTAGTTTTACCCCCATTTCTATGCATTGCTTTAAATTTCTGTAATGAATTACATATTTAACTTTATTTTTTAAATTTGGACTAGTTTACTCTCCTTAGTATTGCCTAAACAAATGTTTTCGGGACATAAAGGAAAGTCCGAATGTAAATCATGAAGTTCATCAGGATATTCTAAATCAACTTCTAAAATGAAACCGAAGTCCGATGTTTCAGACACATTAAAATCTGTATTCGGATTTACCCATTCAAATCCACCAGTAGGAAGATTTTGAGACATAGCCCAACCATATAAATTGTTAGCATCAAAATATGTGATATATGATTTTGGTTTCTCTACATCATAATCCTCCATGTATTTGTTATTAGCTCTAGCATAACGTTTACTACATTGAGATACACCACCCCTGATACCTGACCTAATAAATGCAATTTTCTCATAATCTGTTAAAAGTTCTAATTCTATTTGTGTATATTTTAGCATTGCATCCCAACTTAATCCTGGAGCTGTATAATAATGGGCTGGGTCTAAATGATAGGTATTCATACATAGATTTCTAAAGTTTTCAAATACATCAGATAAAAGTAAAACATCTGTTTTTAAATACAAGTTTGAGTAATCTAGCATATTACAACAACCAAAGTGCTCCCAAACATCTTTAGCATGATTGTAATCATCGTTTGAAATATGGGAATCTGTGAGTGAACTAAAAAAATAATTTCTATCAGGGAGCGATGTTAGCTTTAAACTATCATAATTAGTCATAAATTCATATGGATAAACCCCTTTCCGTTTTAAACGAATGAAATCTTCATCCTTAGGGAAATTTCTGCGTAATTCTTGAAATTGATCATTACTGAGATTTTTGGCTAATTGATCTAATTTACACGATAAAAACTTAAATGAATCCACGAATCTCAATATAACTTCATGGTTATTTATTTTTAATTTTTTGGAAAAGGATATATATTTTGAGGGATAACTTCGATTTCACCATCACAAAAGTTTAATGCATGAACAATAAAACGAGCATCATAGTGACTAAGGTTGTGTAAAAATATTGGTATATGACGTGGTGTTCTGAATTTCGAGCTACATGATTCATGAGCCACACCCATAAAACTACCGGTGTACCAATCAAAATCATAAAAAGGTTCTGCTAACTCAACTTCACAAATATGACAAATGGCGGCATTTGAAATTTGGTGTTTGTTTTTATCTGTTAGCGGAACTGGACATTTTTGAAATCTATTTTTTTGACATATTTCTTTCAAATTATTAGATAAACTTTCCATAAACACTTGTGCACAGTTGGGTCCACTATATGTTACATATTTCGATAATTTATCATCATATGAACATTTTATATAATAACCAAAACTATACACTTCATGTTTCTGAATATTATGTGTGAATGGTTTGGATGGATCGTTAGAACATGATTCTATTGGTTTTAAAAATGCTTCAAAATCAGCATAAACTATGAATGGTATCTTTAACTTTTTTTCATAACTATCAAATTTAATTTTATCATTTGAAATAGGTTGACCAAACCAATTCTTTTTTAAAGTTTCACTGTTTGGTAATTCTGTACAAATGTGAGCACAATCATGTTTTTCATGGTTATTTAACCTTTCCTGAGATGGAAAATTAAGTAGACACGCATCACAAATGTACATGGCATGACAGTCTTTTGAAATTTGTTTACTAACTAACCGTGATAAATTCTTTATGTAACAATAATGATTGTTCGTATCCTTAGAAAAATATAATAAATTGATATGTCTAGCTTTACGACACTTCGTTAAAAATAATGGACCTACTATAGAATTACATCGTTTTTCTTTATTATATTCTAATCCAAATACATAAATACTAATATCATTTAACTTCTCTACTTTTGCTATGTCAGTAATTTTAACAGGAAAGGAAATACCGTCAAATTTAAGTTTATTTGCATGTATAACGTACGATGATACCCGATCTGCGTTTTTGCTTATGGGATATAATGCTGAGAGTAACGCCCATTTAAAACAAAAATAATCTTTGTTTTTTACATTTAAAACAGCCTTTTTTAATTTTATATCATGAGGTAGATCTATGTATGAAGTACCGCGAAGGGGGTTGAATTTATTGACATTCATGTCTATAGATTTTATGTTTTTTAGACTCCATCCACTATCTTTTTTTTCGAATGCACTAATTTTACTTGTAATTGTATCATTTTAAGATGAAAGAAAAATATTTAAGTCATCTCCTTGGCAAATAATATAGTTAAATGTTTGAAAATCGAACGTTTCATGAATATCTTTAGTTTGCTGAACAAAATCAGCATGCAGTATGAAATTTACTTTAAAAATTGTGTGTTGATGAATACACTCTTGTATTAAAAATAAAATATCATCTTTAATAGAATTAAAAAATAGTTCGGGAGTTTCAAAATTTAACGGTTGTAAACGATCTACTCTACTCTTGATTTTATAAGTTAAAATTCTGTTTCCAAAAGCAGATTCAATAACACTTACGTTTGATAACGAATTATGTGTATTTAAAAGATTATTTTTGTGAACATTACTTTTAAAATGATTAGCTAAATACCTTTTCTTGATCAATATATGACACGTTAAACATTTAAATTGATCATCGTTAGCGACACTGGTCCCTGCAGAGGTAGAAGCTTCTTCTTCTGTTCTTGGTTTCTTAACGATCTGGGGGTCTTCACTACTCATTCGCTTCATTCCTCTACCTAGTTGTAGTGGTTGACTGTTAAAATGTTTTATTTTATTAAAAAACAATGTTAAACAATGAGTAAATTATGGTTGAAATTTATGATTATTTTACTTACTTACTTAGCAGTGTTTCAACCATCGCACAGTGATTATACAACTCATCATCATATGATGAATCGAACAGTTCACGTTTCTCTATTTCATCACAAACATTATACAGCTCCTGATTGAGTTCGCTGTTGAATAGTGCCATATTTACTTCCATTGGTGTGGAAAAGAAAGCACTGGTGCACATTTCACTGAGGTTCTCCATCTTTATAACAAATATAAGAATAGGTAGTGGGGTACATAACAGTTAAGTGTTTTTATATGTATTTTCATCGAAGCTGAATGATTTCTGCAACAACACAGTTATCATGTTAATATCAATTTATTTACGCTTATTAAACGCCACACACACACACGTTAGGAAACAACAACAGAAAGAAAAGTAAGTTTACCAATAGAATATAAACACTTACCTCCATGGGTATTGATGGATTGAAGTAACACACGTGTACTCGTAGTATTGGTAGATATATACAATTCACTGCGGTCAGACGACCGTAGACTGATTGCATGCCTGCAGCTGCGCGGTCTTATATAGCTATTTCTTATCTAAAGCAAATTCCTAAGCACAAAAAACTAATAGGCCACCCTTATGACCCAACAAACTTATCTCGCATCCCTTTGGGATGCGTTATCTCACATTCCTTCGTAATGCACTTCACAGTTCCATGACTCACGCAAACATGTATCAACGTGTATAATATGGTTGCATGCCTGCAGCTGCGCGGTCTTATCTAAAGCAAATTCCTAAGCACAAAAAACTACTAGGCCACCCTTATGACCCAACAAACTTATCTCACATCCCTTTGGGATGCGTTATCTCACATTCCTTCGTAATGCACTCCACAGTTCCATGACTCACGCAAACATGTATCAACGTGTATAATATGGTTGCATGCCTGCAGCTGCGCGGTCTTATCTAAAGCAAATTCCTAAGCACAAAAAACTACTAGGCCACCCTTATGACCCAACAAACTTTGTATTATTTACTTTCTTGGTAATAAAACAATTCTTCGGTCTTTGGTGTAATTTATTAACTTAATATTTTAAGTACAAACTTGTTTAATCTTTACTATTATCTTAATATATTATTCACACGTCTGTTCAACACAAGCGATACCCCAAGAGAGAGAGAGTAAATCAACTGTCATCAACATTGACATATTATATCTGTAACGTTCCGTTACTACATCATCCCCCTTAATAAACAAAAAAAAAAGAAAACTTTATTTCCCAGTGACAATATTATATAATACTTAAACAAAATAAGATTGCTATTAATATTACAAGACTTATACAGAATTTAAATTTAACTATCTTCTTTGACTATTCAAGTTCTAAACAAAATTATTATTAATATTACAAAACTTTTATACAATTTTATATTTACTTTATCTTCTTCATCCCCCTTTATTAACAAATTATATTTTTTTTTTAACAAAATAAATATAATATTACAGTCTTAATTTCACTATAACAACTTAACAAGTATAATCTAGAATATGTTTCTTATGATGTTAATGTTTTATACTAAAATACATTTAACTATAAACTTATACAATATCCTAAAATACAACTACAGATACTAAAATACAACAAATACAGATACACCTTCAACCAGTGAGAACCAAAGTCTGGCGAACCACAAAGTCTAGGCTCGCCTAATGTAATAAGAGGTTCTGTTATAATTTACATTATTTTTATCTCTTATTATGTATGACCTGTTACCTACATAATTAATAATTTTACCTTGTAACCACAAATTCTTAAGTACATCTTTTTTAAACCAAATATTTTGTCCAATATTAAATTGTTTTTTGAATCTACTTGTTTTGTTATAACTTTTCATGTTTCTATGCCTTTGCTTGCTAAACTGTACTTCTACATTATTATATATCTTAGGCAATAAGTATTTCTTAGAAGATATTAATTTAGTTCTTAAATTCCTATTCATCATCAGTTCACAAGGAGAAAAATTTGTTCCTGATACAGGTGATACTCTATACTTTAATAAGGCTACTCTCCAGTCTGTGTTGTCTTCATGACATTTATATAATATTTTTTTAGCTATTTGTACACCTCTTTCAGCCATACCGTTAGACTGAGGATATCTAGGACTAGTATAAATATATTTAAAACCCCATTCCTTAGCAAATTGTTGACAATCTCTTGAATCAAAAGGTACATGATCCGAAACAATTTCACAAGGTACACCAAAATTACTAAAAATATCTATTAACCTGTTGTTTATAGCACTAGCACTTTTATTATTAATAGGCTTAATATCTAACCACTTTGAGTAATAATCATAAACTACTAAATAACTTTTCTTTCTAAACTCCATTATATCTATGCCTATTTTTAAAAATGGTAAGCTAGGAACTTTATGAGGCATCAACGGCTCTTTAATATTATTATTTTGATAAGTTTGACATGGAAAGCATTTCCTAACGAACTCTTCAATATGAATATCCATATGAGGCCAAAAATATAGTTTTCTAGCTAACTGTTTCATCTTAGACATGCCTATATGACCTTCATGCAATAATTTTATTATTCCTAACCTTAAATTTTTTGGTATGACTAACCTCTCTTTATAAAATACCAACTTATTATCAAATGAAAGATCATCTTTTATCCTGTGATAACTATGTAAATAATCTGGAATTTTATTATAACTAGGCCATCCATTTTTAATAAATTCTATTATTTCTACCAATTCCCTATCAATTTCACTTTCTTTAATTAGTTGTGTTTTTTGTTCTGGTGAACATTCTAAATTTTGTGCAAGACCTATGCTATGAATTACCTCATACATATATGACTCATCATCCTCATTATTTTCTTGATAAGCACGAGACAATAAGTCTGCAATATACAAAAATCTACCTTGTAAGTATTTAAATTCAAAATTATATTTTAATAGTTTTAATCTTAATCTTTGTAATCTCGGTGATGGTATTTCATGTAAATGTTTTTTAAGTAAGCTTTCTAAGGGTTTATGATCATTAATAATAGTTATTTTATAGCCATAAATGAAATAATGAAATTTTTTGACAGCCCAAACTACACTTAATAATTCTTTCTCTATTTGTGAAAAATTGCGCTCAGCCTGTGTTAAACTACGAGATGCAAAACAAACTGGCTTATTATTTTGCATTAAACAACAACCTATACCATCCTTGGATGCATCACATTGTACAACAATAGGTAATTTACTATTAAAATTCTGTAATATGGGAGCTTCTGTTACCAATTTCTTTAAATTCTTAAAAACATTCTCATGAACATCAGTCCACAACCACTCGACATCTTTTTTTAATAATAAATGTAATGGTGATGCTATCTTAGCCATATTAGGTATAAATTTTCTTAAATAACTAACCATTCCTAGAAATATTTGCAATTGTTTTTTATTATTAGGACTTTTTATACTTAATATTGCATTTACTCTGTCAGGGTCTATTTTCATGCCACTTTCAGAAAATATATGTCCAAAATACTTAACCTCTTTTAACTTATATTGAAACTTATTTGGATTAAACCTAACATTATGCTCAACTGCATGTTCAAATACTTTTCTCATAATTCTATCATGGTCTTTTTCTGATTCTCCACAAATTAATAAGTCATCACAATAAACTATGACTCCTGGAATGTCCCCAAAGGCCATTTCACTGTATTTTTGAAAAATTTCAGGTGCCACTGACAACCCAAAAGGCATTCTTAAGAATTTGTAACATCCATATGGACTATTAAAAGTACAAAGATCACTCGAATCCTTACTTAGTCTAATATTATAGAAACCATCTGATAAATCTAACACAGAAAAACATTTTTTATTTCCTAATTTAGAAACAATTTCATCAATAGTAGGTATTAAATAATGTTCTCTAATCAAAACTTTATTAAGATCCTTTGGATCTAAACATAACCTTAAAGAACCATCTTTCTTTTCAATGATCACCAGATTAATCACAAAATTTTTTGGGTGTTCAACTTTCGCTAAGACTTTGTGCTTCACCAGAGCTTCCAACTTGTCAGCGAGTCGTTTCATTAGCGCGTTAGGCACTCTTCGTGGCGGTCTCACTACAGGCTCCACACCTGGTTGAATGCGCAACTGCAGCGGACTCTTAAACTCTCCCACACCTTGAAAAAGTTTTATATTAGTTTTAATTATGTCTTCCTTACTTTTATTACAACAATTTTCAGTTTTAATAGTATTAATATTAGTATTATTAATTAAATTAAGTTTTATTAATGAATTTAAGCCCAGTATCGGCCTAACTTGTTCTTTTATTATTAAAAAATCAAGGTTTAGACATTCAGTCTCATCATTATTCTTAATATTATAAACCTTTAAGGTGATTACACCAAGAGGTATTAATTTACCCCCACCAAAGACCTCTATTATTGTTTTAGTCTCAGAAAATCTTATTTGTTTATCATCATCGACTATTTTCTTCAAATCACTTAAACAAATTACATTTACTTGTGCCCCGGTATCACATTTAAAACAAACTTTCTTATTTTCTACTCTTAACATCTCTGTTCATTCATTATTTTTTAAATCTAAAGAGTATATTAGTCATAAGTCATTGATATTGTTTTGTGAGATTTTTTTATCAACTTCATGTACTCTCTTTTAATCACTAACAAACCTACAACCTACACTGTAATGATTCATCTTATTACAATTATTACACTGCTTACCAAAGGCTGGGCATTGCCTTGGACCATGAACAGTATTACATTTTTTACATTTATAATAATTTTTACTGAAATTACTTCTACTCATATTATTATTATTATTAAAATTTCTTTTACTATTTATATAATTATCATTAAATGACCTAACTTTATTTGATTTATTATTATTATACTTAGCTTTATATGATTGTTGCTGCGTAGACTTCCCCACTTGAACTGCATGAACCTCCGGACTGGTCAGCACCTTCAAATGTTCTCTGGACAGCTCAGCAGACCGACAGATGTCCACTGCTTTGGCCATCGTAAGGTCCTTCACCTCGAGAAGCTTCTGCTGTATCCGTTGCTCCTTGACTCCGATGACTATTCTATCCCGTATCATGCGTTCCTTTTGATCACCAAAATTACAATTTTCTGCCATTTTTCTTATTACTGAGTAAAATGCGTCGAACGATTCCCCATCTTCTTGGTATCGTTTATTGAAATTATAACTGTTAATGAGTTCATTTTGCTTTGGTTCAAAATAATTATCCAGCACCTTTATGACATCTTCTAATTTAGGTTTTTCTTCCTTGAATTCTTCCTTTCCTTTAATTCTTGAGCCTGTTGACCCACACAATTAAGTAATATCGCTGCTTTTCTGGTCTCTGTTAATTTTTCAAAGCCTGCCGCCATCATGAAAATTTTAAAACTTTGTTTAAAACGCTGCCATTGCGGATAACAATTGTCGATATTATCCAAATTTAATGCTTTCGGCATTTTATACTCAATGGCACACATATTATCGACCTCCATTGAAAAATCTTCCGACATCTTAACCTTCTGTGCCTCCATTCGCAACGTGGACGACCCGTTCCTTATACCTTTTAATTGAAATCAGCTCGAATCAGCGACTGCGCCATGTATTATTTACTTTCTTGGTAATAAAACAATTCTTCGGTCTTTGGTGTAATTTATTAACTTAATATTTTAAGTACAAACTTGTTTAATCTTTACTATTATCTTAATATATTATTCACACGTCTGTTCAACACAAGCGATACCCCAAGAGAGAGAGAGTAAATCAACTGTCATCAACATTGACATATTATATCTGTAACGTTCCGTTACTACAAACTTATCTCACATCCCTTTGGGATGCGTTATCTCACATTCCTTCGTAATGCACTCCACAGTTCCATGACTCACGCAAAATCATCACAAAAGAATGCGTACATGTATCAACGTGTATAATATGCAATTTGGATACGGATGATAAACCAGGCTCACACTGGGTAGCTTTACATATCGATACGAATAGCATAGGTGAATATTTTGATTCATATGGACGAACACCTACACGATATCATCTAGAGTTTTTAAAAAGGAATTGTAAAAGATGGGGCTGGAATATTAATAGGATTCAGAATGATTGGACTTCAGTTTGTGGTGAATATTGCTTAATGTATTTGCAATATAAGTTCCTGGGTTATTCAATGTATAGTTTTACGAACATATTTACAGAGAACACATTATACAACGATATTTTAGTAGATGAGATGTTCCGCTCATATTTTATAGAGAACTAACAAACCAGGCCCACTTCCCTGGGCGTAAGTTAAAAGAAATTAAACGGGTTTTATAATTTTATATTAAAAAGGTACTTCTTAGAACCTTATGTATGTACCAGTGAAAGACAGACAAACAAAAATATTGTTAGATTGATGTTTAATGTGTTTAGTTAAAAACTTTGAATTTCAAATAAAAAAGAGACACTTAAATGTTAATGTTATGTATGTGTAAAATTATTAAAAGAATAAATAAAAATTGTTAGAAATGTATAACTGTGTTCTACAGAAGTACATATAGGTTAGGTTAGTCAACCGCGACTTTTCGCGGGTAGTAGGACGCGGGTTCGCGGGGAGTAGGCTAGGTTGGCTTCTGGCTCATAAGCCAGAACTGGTATAAACTAACTACTGGCAAGGCGTTTGATATCAGTCACAGTCAGCCCAAACCCAATCTCTTGCATCCTAATAATGTATGAAACAAGCTTACATTCAATCTCTTTAGGTAAAGCGAAGGGTCTGCCAAGCTTTGGTATATCCATTGTAGACGGATCTTCGTTTTACTCACGTGTGATTACAAGGTAGTCCATGGTATGCCATACGCTTTAGATGCTTTGTAAATAGACCAGTTGTCGTTTTTCAGTACAGCAGATTTAAGCGAGGATAAATCATAATTTCGACGATGTTCGCCCTTCATTTGTCGAGACTTGCGTCCCACTGGCTCGGTTCTGTAAGAAAAATAGCGAAATGCGTAAGCCTTTAGTGCAACACACAGTTTTAGTACAGCAATGATATTTATATAGACAAAAGCAATGTTATTTCTGCTTTAGTTATACGTAAATTCATTAAGAAACTGTTAAATTTACTAATGTAAACAACTTTTATAATGTGGGCAATAATATAGTGATAGCTGCGTACCTGTTACGCTCGGAATGTTCCATTGTTTTGGCGCCAAAGCAGCAAAGCATATATATATATATATATATATATATATATATATATATATATATGGGAATATGATTATTAATTATTTAGTTTATTTTTATTTTAAGAGATAGTAAACCTCTTTTTACTTTTAAATTAATAAAGAATGTAGTTAGATGTCATATAAAAAAGATTGGGACTTACGATGAAAATGTAAAGACGTGTTTGTAAAATATTAATAAAGATTTACATTTATAATCCCGCTCTAATCAATTTAACGATCCCACATATATATTACAAGGTAAAGGCAAAGGTGGACTTATCCCTACAAGAGATTTCTTCCAGTCAACCCATGGATGTGAAAGATATCATTTAGTAGCGGGTTCCTAAGTGCAGCTACATATATATAAATAAACAAATACATACATACATACCTACATATATACATACATACATACATACAAGTGTATATGTTCCAAATAAATATACTTACAAATACATAAAATAGAAAAGTACAGTTAAGTGATAAACAAAGCTGATATATTATGAGAAATTATCTTAACAACTTCGCCGCCGCACTATGGGAAAATCGCGTATGTTTCGTCTCAAAACTCCGTATCTCAGTTGTTTCAAAATTAAATGAGCTGTAATTTTGCACACGTATACTTGTATGTAAAAAGTTTAATGGAAATAATTTTGATTTTGAAAATTCTGTTTATTAATTAATTTAAGAAATAAAACTTAAAAAAACATATAAAACATGCATTCTAATGAAAAATAAACAAAATTTGTCTTTTTTTTTGTAATATACATAAAATGGAATAATAGTAACAAACGAGAAAAAAAATATGTACAAAATTCAGGAAGCTACTACAAATTTTCGTTGATAGCAAGAAGGGCCTTGGCTTCATCTAAAAGTTTTTTCGATATTGTTTCTGAGTTGTTTCTCAAACTTGATATGTACGTATCAGAGGTGTGCAATAAGGTATGGAACACGTCTTCATTGGTAGCCACTCGTGAACACTTTCTAGAAAGATGAAGTCTAAACTTTTTATAATCCTTATTTCGGGATTCTTGCGAGCCTTCGGACAATTGTCCGATAGGTAAAATAGCATAGTACTCAATGTTTTTTTTCTTCGTGAATAAGTATTTTATGCACGGACGAAGGCATATAATACCAATTATAAAAATTTAAGTACAGTTGGGCTGTACTATGCATATAGTATTCACCAAACTTTTTTAAATTAATAACCATTCCAGATGACATAGTTTGTAGTATTATGTACATTCGTTTTATAAATTCTACACCTGTAATATCTGCACAGCAAGAGTAATTCTGAAAAAATCTCCGAGCTGTGTTTCCGTCATTACTATTTCAAGTGCCTTGTCGACGTTTATCGACATGCAGTCCCATTTCCTCCCTAAACCGCTTTTGTACCAGTTTTTTCTTTTCGTCTTTGTTTTTTTTATTTTCAGGTGTATTAGCTGACCACTTTTCAAAAGGCAATTTATAAGAAATGTGTAATATCATCTCCATACTGTGTGTAATAACGTAATCCAAACATATAGTGTTGACAGTCCGTATTGAAATGAACTTTCGTTCACATCTCGTGTTCTAACTGCCACTAAGTTATTCATTTGCCGAGGAGTAGCACCACAAACTGTACAAAAAGCGCTCGAACGAGTCTCAGTTAAAAACTATTAATAATACTGTAATGAAAATCACTGTAATGAACTTTTTATCAATTTGACCTTAATAGATAACAAATGATTTTATGAGAAATAAAAAGAAATTGAAAAAATAATGATTTTTACCTCGCGATATGTTTTGGCACCGTGACAAAAAAAGTGCAAATATGTGCAATATTTTTTTTTCTCCTTGCGTTAACTAATGTATAAAGATCTTAATACAACAAATATCTCGACAGCGGCAAGCAGCGGTAAAGGGTAAACGTCTCGTTAAAAAAAAATTAACCCTAAAGACATACCATATTAAACTATAATGATTAATTTTATTTTATCAAACTAATATATATAATACTAAATACAAAACGTTAAGAGGAGATTATAAGCATTTAAAAAATGTATAATACTTATACATTTATATCAAAAACTTTCGAGTAATGTGGCGTTGAATTGTAGTAACACATTGCATCAAAATTACGTTATTGAACATGAGTTAGCTTTGAAGCCTATTTATATACATTATAACAGAAAAAATAAAAAATAAAAATAGGATAAAGAAAGCTTATTTATTAGACTATATTAATTTATTATTTTTATTCCATAACAACGACTTTCACGTAAAACAGTTTTGAGACGGCTTTGTATGGGGCTTTCCCATAGTGCGCCGGCCTGATTATGAGGGTGGCTTGAGGAAATCCGATATGTTTTTTTTTTTTCATAATATGCATTAGGTACATTCCTAAAGCATATTACAATAAATGTTTGACTATTATTATTATGCTTTACTATAAAAAAATTAAAATAAAAATTCCCGCGTATATGCGGGCCCGGCACTGGGGTTGAAAATTTCAATTTCTGTGCCGGGCCCGCAAATTAGCGGAGTGGTTTATTTTATGCATAATCGTATATTTATGTAATTTGGATACGATATATAGTACTTTTCTTAAATTCTAATACTCCTGAGAAGAATCACTAGAGTTTTACACATAATTAGCTTAGAAAAATAGAGTAAAAATCAAAATAAAATTTGAAATAACAAAAACAGAAAAAAAAAGCTTCTTTTACAGCTTCAAAAACAAAACAAATCTTCAAAACATATCTAATACTTCTAACAGATATATAAATAATCAACAGCTTTGACATCAAAATAAAATCTAGATAGACAAATGGAATTCGTCAAAACACTCAAAGCACAGACCAGGTTTGTCAATGCAAGTTTCACAATGCCACATAGAGTCTTTCCGTTTTTTTTGAGCTTTTGAGCACACTTTTGAGATCTTTCTGGTGCTTGTAATGATTCTAATGATGATAAGCTTCCACGAGTACGTTGCGACGCCAATTGTACATCCATAGCAATTTACGTAATAACCTGCCGTTCAATTTCCACTTCACCATCATCTGATGACATATACTCAAACTGGAAGTCACAATCAGAGTCATTTTCCAAAAGCAGCTCTTCAATATCACTATCAGTGATGTTATAAACTGGCGCCATTTTCGTTCGTTTAGGCCGCGAGGGCCCCGGTTGATCACTCATAATTGAACGCTAATGTCATCAAAATAAAACTCAATTTTCAAAAACCAACACTTGCACAACAATTTTGAAACATTCGAGCGTAATGCCGACCTATAAACGTGTTGCCAAGCGCGGTGCCGGGCGAGTACGAAAGCATACAAATTGAGCGGCGCTACCCCGCTAATATGCGGAGCTGGCCCCCCGCACTTTACCCGCGCCAAGCGAATTTGTGGGGTAGGCAGCGAAGTTGTTAATGTGTATGTAATATTATAAATATAAAAAACGCACAGCGCTCGCTGGGCAATACAGAGAGAGTCAAAACCAAATTTATCACTGTATTACCCTATATCACCGATTAGCCAACCTTTACCCTATATGTTTTGAATGTTGCAAATCTGATAATAAGTGAATGGCATGTTTTTTATCTCCAAAAGTCGATCATAAAACCACCAAGTATTGTGCTGTGCTTGCCGTAACGTAATAGTCTAAGACAACATTACAATCAACGATTGTACACATCTAGATTGTTTATATCTATTGCTAATATCAAACCACTTACACCAGATTTATAAAAACTTTGAGAGAACAATAGTTATATGAAAATTAAATCAACTCAGCACTGGCTTGAAAGATCGTGAAGCAATTCAGGCAATTTGTCGGGATAGTATGTTAGGTTTATAATAATAGACAATTACAGGATAAGAATATCTATTCTGCTTTTGTTATATACGGAAAAATTAATTCACGCATGTGAAGCAAGAAAGAATTATTAACCCTAGATTACTAACCTTATTTTTTGACGTTTAATCCTAACCTTCGTCGTTTTGACTACGCTGTATAATGGAGGGGATTTTAGGGGTTTAATTGAAAAATATATTGATATTTATGTTTTTATTTTAAATAAGAAGTATTTACCTACATATTTAGAGCTTATAATATATACTATAACATATTTTTTTCTCCAAACAGTCATCATAATGAGATCAGTTTACATGCATAATCAACATTTACATACATTTTTAAAAAATCGTACATATTATATATAGCCTTAAATTCTTCAAAATAAACTATAAAAACCAAGAATAATATCTGAAAAATGAATTAAAAATAACAATTTAGTGTTGCTTTAGGAACTAATACATTTGTGACACACATCAAGTTTGTGTTCCCCACACAACGATTTATTGCACTTAGTGCACTTACTTTTAGTCATCCTTCGCTTTTTAGAGGGACATATGGCACATATTTTTCTTTTATTTTGCTGTGGGGGGACATTAGCTGCATTACTTTGCTCAGTCTTATTTATAATACTCTCATTACTACTTCCTGCCGTGTTTAAAATTTGTGTAATTGAGTCCCGCAGACTAGTCTGTAGAGTTGGAATGAGCAATCTTTTTTGCATGTGTGGTTCGATCAGCTTGTGATGCAGAGCTTTTAGATATTAACGCCTCGATATCGATTAGCCTCTATAGTGTTTGTTACATAAATGACGTAACTATTTACAAATGCAATATTGAGCATACCATAAAAGTTGCACAGCGGCCAGCGTCGTGTTTTTCGACTGCAAGAGGCAATGGAACACATTTGGTCCAAAGTATCTACCCCTCCTTAGGTTTCATTGTAAAATTCTACCATTGTGGGCTTTTTAGTATGCTCATTGATGGTTCCCTCTTCGTGACATGTTGATAGTAGGAATACAACTTTTTGGGGCTTTGCTTTGTAGGAAAGTAATGTGAGTTCGTTATCATAACAGAACATAGCTGTTCCAGTTCTTCTAGTGCGTTCATTTTGAAATTCTACCGGTATCTCCCGTTTGTTAGCTCGTAGAGTTCCAACCAATGTGAGCTTATATGGTTCTTTTACTAAACCTTTGGCTAGTTGCACCGAAGTGAACCAATTGTCCATTGTGATATTTCTATTCGTACCATGAACAGTACGTGTCAATTTCTTTACAAAATATTCACCAAGTGGTACTCCATCTGTTTTAGTAAAAGAACCTAGATAAGGCTCTGCATCTACCATATACTTTGTAGAATTATCTACCAGCATCACAATTTTTATACCATATTTATTTGGTTTATTCGGTATATATATACGAAAGGGGCATCTGCCTCTGAAACCTAACAGCTGTTCATCAATGGTAAGATAGCATCCAGGTTTATAGTTATCTCGACACTTAGCTATGAAAAGATCCCAAATATCTCGAAAGGGAGCGAACACATCGGTTAACCTCCGTTCTTGACGAGTAGACTTGTCGTCAAATCTTAGGCAGTTTATTAGCAAATCAAACCTTTCACATGACATTGTACTACGATATCGATTTCCACAAAATGTGGTGTTAAACAACTCTCTAGACGGTAAATGATTATCTTTCATTGCTGCAGATAATGTAAGAATGCCTATGAGAGCCCTAATTTCATTAGCATCGGTTGGTCTCTGAGTGGATTTCACTGTTTTATATTTTTGAGATTTTATTGCTATCTCTGCATTGGTGTGGGTTACAATTAAACAATCATATTATCAGTAATGAAACATGAAAAGCATTGAAGTGGATCTAAAAGATTTTTGCAAGAGCGTACAGGTCCAGGTCTTATATGAACTATGTTCCTTGAAGGTCTTCTGCTTTGTGACCTTGGCTGTCGTGATGACCATTTGTGTTTATATTTCCCACGAAGAATGTTACGCGACGGTCTTATAATCAAATCGCTAGGATCTGCTGAAGTGCTAGGTATCGCGTCTTTAATGGAACGTGTTGAAGATGTATCATTACTTGCCTCATTATCTTGATCTGGAAGTTGCTCTTCATTCAAAGTAGAAACTTCATCTTCACCCTCCGTTTCATATGCGGGATCAGCTTCAATATGGTTTCAGGCTCACTCCCTGATGAATTTTCCTCTTCGCTTTGGTCTTCTAATAATAGCGCAAGAATTGTATCTAAAAAAAATATAATAATATACACCATTATTACTACAGAAAAGATAAAAGAAAGTAATTTTTACCTAACTAAAAAGTACAAAAAGTTACTACTAACCTTCGTCGATGCGACGAGCCATGGTTGCTAGAACGGCGCTTATGGGCCTCCTGCGCACAAAGTCTACCGTCTAAACTACCGTCCGTCGCGAGGGCAACGGGTCGACTGAGATTAGCTGAAATTAGAAAACCGCACGGTCGCGCGCGCTAAAGTTATCGCGATTTTTTTGATGTCGCGTTTTCGAATCAACGAGGGTTAGTAATCTAGGGTTAAAGAAACCTAGTATTTATTGATTACGAATGACTTGTCACCATTGAAGCGCGCAGCTAATGCTCACCCGCACGCCTTTCACTCCCGTCCGGGCATTGCCCCATATTTAATACATTTTTGGTAACAATGCAATAGGTACAAAGGCAAATTTGCAGGTAAGAACTAGTAACTATAGCACAGTATATTTTTATGATGCTAAAAACATTAACAGCCTTACTTATAAACGTTGCTGAAATAGGAAGTAAGATATAGGAGCCATTTAAGAGAATTTCTTACTCATAAACGTTGTTTAACTTCAACCCTACATTCTGTTGAGAAGAATGTACATCCAGAAGGGACAACGTCCATGAAATCCCAGCAGCCGCTCATCCACTGTTACATATGAGCCAGGTTTGTAACTATCTCGACATACGGCATTAAACATTTCCCATATTTTTCTTATAGGAGCAAACTTATCAGTAGCTTTTCGTTCGCGAGTTGATCTATCGTGGAATCTTAAGCAGTTTAGGAAAAAATCAAATCTATCTTTAGACGTGGCTGAAACATAATTTGTCCCGCTTCCAGATGGATCAAATAACTCTGCACTTGTTAAATGATTGTCTTTTTTCCTTGCGGCTAGTAATAGTAATCCTGTCAAGGCATACGTTTGTTTTTGCGGCAAGATGTAATTTATAATATATTCAGGTTTGCTTACATTCACATACACGAATACATTCCAGTTTTTTTAATGAGTTTCCAGCCCTTTAATGTCGAGCAAATTCCAATTCTCAGAGAGAACCTTCACTTTACAGTGCTTAGCATAAATTTCATGATATTCTTGGAGGCTGAGCAATAAAGGTTTTTTTTGTAAATCTTTCTCAACCGTACCAAAAATCATATCTACGGGCAAATAACTATGCCCTCAAACAGGAAAAGCCACAATAATTTTTTCGAGATTAGAAGTATGTAACTTACAGATTAATGTATGTATCACGTGGGGATTTTCATTTTGCCTTTCGCATCCATCTGCGAAAAGACGTGAAACTTCTGTCTTATTTAAGTCGAGAGAGAGAGCAAGTGACTCAATAACGCTGATGATATTTCTGTGATTCCCTTTTTTACCATATTTTCAGTTCACTACTTCATTTTCATAAGAATCATCTTTAGAATCAAAAATGAATAAGGACACACATGACTATTGTTTATCGGCTCATTGATGTTTGGACCATCAGCTGTTTCCGATTGATTTTGTCCTGTAGAAATTCTACTTACTGAACGGATTCCTCTGATCTTAAATTGGCGGCATCTCCGTTACTTGAAGATGACAGAAGCTAAAATACCCTCAAGATCCGATGAATTTGGAAACAAGAATATGGCCACACTTTCCCTTTTATCACTTTTGTGACCATCTTCGAACTCCTCGCCATCAGATAACCCAAAAATACTCTAAAGTTTCCTCAATTTTTTCTAATGGAATCACTTTTTACTGTAACCAAAAAAAAAAAACGTAAACGCGGGAGATTTAAAAATGTTAGCGGAATAGTTTAAAATTAGCGTGTTAAAGAAATTAGTCGCATTAAATTAGTTATAAATTACACTAGTTTCATCAACAATTTCATGTATAAACATCAAGTTTTACAATGCATGCATTATGAAATGATAACAATTTATAACATTCCTGGAAAATAGTCAGACTCTTTGATTCCATTCAGAAAAGATCCATATTCATTTGTCCGCCCATGTTCTCGTTATACTCTTTGACGATGTTAGGGCATGGGACAGTGACATAGCTTTTGCTTAATTTATCCCATCGCTGTACGTTCTCCACAGGCTGAGTACCGAGGCAAGTGTAAGCCATCAATATTGATTTACTATCTTTCCATTTAACTACGCAAACTTTTCCTTCTGCGTTCACTACTTCTTCATAGTCACCTCGCTTCATTTGTGAATCCTTCGTAAATAAATAACCTTTGAATCTGTTAGTCATCAGAGTCCCAGTGCCATCAATTTGCTCAGCAATCAATATCTCCAAAATTTGATGGTTGAAAAATATAAAACTACCTTTAGGTAATGTAGATATCAATCTTAGTACAACAGATGGGCCTAGACCAAGTGTAGTGTCAGGGAATGGCGTAGTGATACCTTGGTATATTTCAAAATCCAATATCAAACCTCTAGACGAGGTAATCACGAAATTTTTCAGACCCACTGGCCTGGGTTTTCCAGGAACGAATTGTTTGACTGGGCATTTTCCAAGAAATGGAACCATTTGTTCATCAATAAAATACGTACCATGCTGTGCAACTCTAAGCATCTGTTACGAACCGTGTCAATCAGTGGCTGAACAAGCCATAGCCAATTTTGAGTGTTCTCTTGAGCTTGAACAGCTGCCTTGTCCACAATGTGTAAACTGGTCCTAATCAGAAAAAATCTGTCCCTAGTCAATGCGTCTGTAATATACGGCAACCTGAATCGCTGAAGCCACGCCATCTTGATCCTGGGATATTTCACACAGCCAAGAATACCATTAACACCAAAGAATTTCTTTACATCAGCTGCAGTGATTGGATGTTTCAGCACCTCGTTCTTAGTTGTCTGATAGTACATATTTGTGTACAGCGCAAATTTTTCAAAAACTTCGTAGGTAAAATACTTTTCAAAGTATTCAGCGGGTGACAGTACCTAAAAAAATTAAAACATGTTTTAGAAAAAGTTAGGTAGAAATTAAGTAGGTACATAGAGTTATTACTGAACAAAATGCATACTTCTTCCACAGTTTATGTAACTGAAGGCATGGGTTTCCCATGAAACCTCCGCTTAGTCCAGGTACTTCTGGCCGCTGATGCTGCTACAACAGGAGCCCTAACGTCTTCCTCCTGTTCTTTTTCAGATGGGCTGTCAGGCTCTTCCCCTGGCGGCACCCAATTTTCGTCTTCATTGGAGTCGTCGCCGAAGTCAGAGTCATTTATTGCATCCATAACAGCATCATCGTCAAGTACTAAATTTCTTCTACTCATGGTGACTGTAACAATACCTAAAATGAAGCAAATATACAGTTTTTTATTTGTACTAAAATACTAACAAAAGTTAGATTACAAACCGAGCCCTCATATTTGTGACATCAGAATCACAATCACGTAATCAATTATTCACTGTTTTTCATCTCACGGGCTATTTTGCACTCATTTTTAACACAATAAAATAAAAATAAACACGAATAATGCTCACCAGAATGAAAATTTTAATCACCACAATGACAGGTCGCGACACGTTCACCTCGCGTGGCATCGGTCGCACACTGACTCACAGAAACGACAGGTGCTGCCGTGATAAAAATCGTAGGCATAAAGGACAACACTCATAATCGTGCGAGCTCGTCCCCGTTCGCTAACCGTTCCCAACGAAGCGTATAAAAATTCGTAACTTCATACTCACAAAAGTGAATATAGGGTCCGAAAGGGTTAATGTCATTTAAAATTCTATTTCTAACTGTTTTTGCATAGTAACATTATAGTTCTAATTTCTTATTAAATTTATTAATTTTGTCTATTTTTCTGAGTTGGTAATAAATCTATTTCTAATGTAACCTTTTTTATTTTCAATTTTGCTATTTCAATATTATAATTAGAGTCAATCTCCAACAGCTTCAGGTGTCTTTTTTAAAATTAATATTGCTCTTGATTATAGATTCTCTTGTATTTTCTTTTCTGTAAAGTTATAGTAAGTATATTGTTATATTTAATAATTGAAACTCCTAAAAATATCACCACATTTTTATTCATTGTAAGAGAGGAAAACCATTGACTACTAAACTACTTGACACAGATAAATAATTATTGTATAAAACACCTCCCCTTTAAAATGAAAGCAGAGAGTTAAATACTAAATAACTTACAAAAATTTTTAAATTTACAAATCTAACCTTTGTATGGGTTTGATTGTACGCCCACTACTAGTTTTATAAGGCAGCACTTTGGTTTGTGGCAACACCTTGGTTGGTGGCCACACTTTAGGCTCCTCATTATATTCAAATGGCAAAAAATCCCTTTAAATTACAATCAGTAAAAGACTTTCTCAAGTGATGCTTATTTCTTCTAACTGGTTTTGAGTTACAATCAGTCCTAAGAACGGGTTCCCACTATGCCGGACCGGCAGATCTGTCGGAAACCGGACACCGAACAGAGTGTTCATATTAGAATTTTGAAGCCAGCCAAGAGTGGTTCTATGTTCTTTAATTACAAGGAATATTATTCTTTTGTATTAATGGCAGTTGTCGATTCAGAGTACCGATTTATTTTTATCAGTGTGGGCTCGTATGGCAAGGAATGCGATTCCACTATATTAAAGGATAGTACATTTTGGAAAAAGATCAATGATAGTACTTTAAATGTACCAAAGCCTAGACCACTTCATACAAACATGCACGAGGAATTTCTGTTTATACTAGTTGGCGATGAAGGCTTTGCTTTAACTCCTAATCTGCTACGTCCGCATGGAGGTACACATTTGAATAATGATAAAAAGATTTTTAACTATAGATTAAGTCGAGCAAGAAGGTACGTTGAGTGCGCTTTTGGTATTCTAGCAAATAAGTGGCGAATACTCCATCGGCCTATAGATCTGAAGGTAGACACAGCAATTTAAGTAATTAAAGCTTGTAGGTCAGTCTTACATAATTTTGTTAGAGAAAAAGACGGTATAAATTTTGAAAGTTACCAAAATATATAAAATGGACAAGAACAAGATACGAGTCCCGTGGATCGTAGATCGACCTCGAGTCGACTCGAGGTGGCCCTAATGCCAATGCTATACGGACAGCATTTACTAATTATTTTGTTTCGGATATTGGTTCCGTTCCGTGGCAGGCAGCAGTTATAAATTAAAATTTGTAAATGCATTTTTATCAATAAAAATATAAAAAGAACTCACCGTACTGTTTTCTTTCTTTTTCTTCCAGTTCGTCGAAGTTTGGTTTCAGTATTAAACATACTTCACGCCATGCTGCTAACCATAGATAATATACTATAAAAGGGTATAGATGAGCCACTCTTACATATTAGCGGGGTAAAAAAAAAGTTTAGTTTACTATGCTGTCCCAGAGATGTCGCTGGCACTATTGTACTTTAACATTGTCACTTTCGTCAAATTTTTCTAATTTCCCTTTTAATAAATTGTTCACCCCTTTACACCAACTGTGCACGATAATATTAATTGCTATATTTAGAATAGTTTGTTTAAGTAGACACTTATGCAACTTGCAAGTTAAAATATTAAAATTAATATCAATATCTATATGGGCCATTTGCAATAAAATTGTACATGTTACGAAATGGAAACGAAACGGAATGTAACGAAATCGATAACTAAATGGAAGCATAAAGCCCTATGCATAGTGTGTATTTTATCATATTATTTTCCTAAATATTATTTTATTAAATTTTACTTCTTTTTTAAGTTGCTTTGTTTAGGTATGTGTATATTATATTAAAATTTAGCACATAAATAAAAAGTGGTTCACAATTAAGGTGTCTTTATTAGAATAAAAAAAATAAATTATTGTGCTCACATAAAGTATGGTAACTTGCACTTAAAAAAACAACAGCATCGGAATTCGGTATAAAAAAAACATACGACTATTAAAAACCTTGAGAACAAAACTAAAATTATATGAAACAAACATGACACACAAATTCTTTATTGGCGGCTACTTCGTAGGGTTGACCACGCAGAACAGTACATTTTAAATGAAACCAACGAGGGCACTTGTCGCATCCTATATTTTTTAAATCGTCATCTTCCACGTCGCTTATTAAATCTTCCTCACACCCAACACACTGCATTCGTGTCACTGTCGCAGGTTTTTCTTTACATCTTTTATTTTTTTCAATCTCAATCTTTCTTCTTTTATTCCGTACAGGTTTGTCATCAAAATCATCTTCAAGTTCTTCTACTTCATATGGGCTATCGTCTGACTCAGCGTAAACAATATCACCAGACCCCAGTGATTCATCTGACGATTCCACTTCTAACGAGTAGTTACTTGAAGCTTTATGCTGTCGTTTTCGAGTAGCTTGTTGTTTTTGAGTAGCTCGTCTCTTTTTAACTTCTTCCTTTAATAGATCATGTTCTTTAACGTCATAGCAGCTACACATTCCTTTCTTATAAACTTGATCGCAAAAGCAGCTAACTTCTCTGTGTAAGATTTTGAAGTTACTAGATGGAGTTACTACGACTTGATGAATTTTCATAGTCCCCTTCAGGGTGTAAATTTCCACATTCTCGTTTTGTGGTTTCTTGATTACATCTTCTGTTATATAAAATATTTTCACTTTTGTTCTTGGTTTCAAGAATTCGAATGCAGCCTTCGCATCGGGGATGTCAATGTTGTAAGCGACATTCTGGTCTAAAATTCTCTTGATAGTACCGCCAATCCCATCTGCTGCGCCTTTCCCGTGGGAAGCTTCGAAGTAGTTCCAAGTCAAGTAATCCAGATTAAATTCTTCGACCTTTTGTTTCATCATATAAAAATTTTTCTTCTGTTTATATTGCGTGGCAGGCCCATCAGTAAAAAAATGTAGTACAGTTATTAATGGAAAATCCTCTTTTATGAATTTAATTATTGGTTCTAAATGGGCCCATATGGCTTCAGGATTATGGTCAAGACAAGGTGATAAGGAACAGAATGAAATTTTTGTCGAAGACATGTATGTAACACCGGTATGGAGTGAAATGCTTTGTCGTGAAGCGCCAAAATGCATAGACTGGATTTCCTCATGGTACTTACAACTATAGTTTTCGGAGAAGTCACAAATTATAGCCGCTTCGTTTTCTGTTAAATTTTCTTTTAATTTTTTGAATTGTGCTTGTTGATGGATGATATTATAGTAGTGTCTTTTAAATATTTTGGCCTCATTTTGAAATCCTAACAGAAGTCCATTTAAATCGTATCTTGTTTCCTTAACATATGTTTTCGTACTCATTGTCTTAGAGTTCTTTTGATATTCGTGCTTTACAAGTTTCCACTCCTGCCATTTTACTGTGTCGACCTCTACTGGTAATAGCTGTATGTCTTTTTGTTTGCACTTCAAACAGTTTCCATACATACAATTCTTCGAATTTACATCACAAGTAATTTCTGTAATAAGATTATCTAATTTATCGGTTGCAATCATACCAATTTTTTTTAACGAAACAGCTTTTAAAGTAAGGTTGCTGTGACGTATACAAGCACACTTTTCCCTTTCGTTGACATTCGGTGCTACCACATAAAAAGGCCGGTATCTTGTAAAAGTAGTGTATGAAGATTTTCCCCCATTTTCAGTATATACTTTGTACAAATTCAACATTGAATCTAATAAATATCTCTTTTGCATTTTTATCGATTTTCTGGTTAGGCACTCTCTTTTCCCGGCTGTTGCGCGGCTGATGTCATCCCGACAGTAAAATTCTTCTATTTCTTTAGCCTGTCTTTCCTTTCTTGTTAGCTTTTTTGTCTTCATATGCCTTCTTACTCTACCTTTTAGCCCAATGTTTTGCGTGAGTTTTGAAGTAAGTTTATATTTTTGACAAATATCGTTTGATATGACATTTTTAAGCACAGATTTAGCAGGTGCTGGTTGTGTAGAATATTCATGTTTTAAAGACTGATAAAACATTAAGCTGTAGTATTTCTTTTTTTACACGTTCAATATTTTCGGGTTTATTTTCAATAATACTGTTAATCATTATGTCCGTTTTTTTTCTTGGAGTTATCATATCTTCAACCGAAACATAAACCCCTTCACCGTCACCAATCGGGACATTTTCTTTTTCATTTTTATCTGTATCATCAATCACTTCACCATCACGGGTCGGGATATTTTCTTTTTCATTAACTGTATCAAGAGTTTTGTCTTTTTCGCTCTGCATTTTAACATTTTTCTTTCGGAGTCGAAAATTTTGCTGTCTGATTCTACTGTTTATCTTTAATAATCTTTCATTTTCAACTTTTAATTGAGCATTTTTCAAGGCTAGCTGGGCTATTTTTTTTTTCAAGGTGTATATAACTTTGTTATTTTTACTTTTTTGTACCGGAACCTTCACTTTTCTCTTTTCTTCTCTCCATTTCATTCGTTGTATTTCTTTCTCCTCTTCACTCAGCTCGTTGATCTTTTTTTTGTTTTGTTTTACCTTTTCTAAATGCTTTTTTCTAATTATTTCGAATTTTTATGGATTTTCATTCTTGAGCCGTTCGCGATAGCGTCGTTGGCGCTCCGCATTCGAGAGCGGCATCTGAATTTGGAAATAAATACATTTTGTTAAGTGAAATAATACTGACATTTAGAATAGGATACCTTAGTACTTCAAAAATTCCATTAAAACACCAAAATCCCCAGTGTGAACACGACCTTCCGTTTCGTAACGTAACGAAAAACGTAACTAAACCGAGGCATGTCGCCAAATAAACATAACCTTGTTTACGTGAGATTCTTTGAAAAAGTACTAAAATGAATCTTAATAGGTTTCCTTTTAATGTGTATGCCAAAAAAAAACTAAGAAACAATAAATGGTAGTTTTCTTACCTTCAAACTCTCGAAAACGCAACGAAATCGAATTTTTACACAATTTACACGTCCTGCTTTTCACCCAATACCAAATACAGGAATCAAAATGGCCGCGTTGTCTATGATTTATATGACAGCCAATCAATGTTGGCAGCTTAAAAATGTGATTTTAGTGTTGCCTTATTAACTTTTTCAATTAAAATTCCGTAACGAAACGAAAACGTTACTAAACCGAACAATAATTTGTGACAACATTTCAAACTCATATAATATTTATTTAAGGGGCTATATTTTAAAGTAAATAAAGAAATCTTAAAGATTAAGATATACACAAGCCTGTAAAGTATTAAAATAAATTAAAATAGAAGAAGTATATATAGTAAAAAAAAAAACTTTTTCGTGGTCTTTAATGTGTGACAGGTTTTTGTAGTATGGAAAAATATTAAATTAGGTTTTACAACTATTAAAATTTAATATAATATTTCATTATTTACTTCATTTTCACAGTTAAAATAAATTGGTATTGCTGTAAAGTTATTAATTTACATAAAATAAAATATTTTCCACATTATCTCTGATCAGAAATAAATGAAAAATGAGTGGGACATTTCTTCTAACAGCATGTACAATTCTACTGCAAATGGCCCATATATAACATAATCTTTTCCTTAAGTTTTCTTTCTTGTGACGAATCTCTCAAGCATAATATAATAATTTCATATATTTTACTGGTAAGTTCTATGAACTCTTCTTTAGCATAAACTAATGATTTTTTTGTATAGTCCTTATAGTATGTATATGTCGCAGGGTCTATTTCGTTGTTAAAACAATTACTTTTACATGTATTACATGATTTAAATATTTTTTTTTACATTTGTTTACAATATAACCTGCGACATACCGTTTGGACTCCTTGTGAATAATATTATGTTGATCTTGATCTCCACAAGCTACGTTGGTTAAATTTTCCATAAAATTATCAATATTAAAAGTAATATTCTCTTCTTGACGACACGCGTGGCGCAGTTTGTAGTGACCCTACTTTCTGCGCCAGCGGTCGCGGGTTCGAGTCCCGCTGGGGGCGTACATTTGTTGAGCACGAATGTTTGTACTCCAGTCATGGCTGTTTATATTTATAATATGTATGTATTTAAACTTATATATATGTAGTATATCAACCATCTAGTATCCATAACACAAGGCTCGTACCTTACCGTGGAACTAGATAGTGCTGTGTGTAAATGTCCCAACATATTTATTATTATTATTATTTTTGCGGCTCTACACGATATTCTAGAAGGTGTGTTAGTGATTGTAAGCTCTTATTATTATCAGCCTCACAGTTAGCGTTTACAGAATGGGGTGAACTTAGGTTGTTGACTAAAAGCGTTTTATATGCATTAATAAATTGAGCACATGTAGGGTTCGTGTTTCTGACACCATTACTGCGGATACAACAAAAGAAATTTTCCAAAGGGTCCTGGTTAAAGTTTCTAGTAAATAGTAAATTGAAAACTTTATGTTCCCCCTTTAAGATTTCCCACATTTCCATAAATGTTTCAATATTATTAGTCCAATTGGTAATTGATGGTATTTTTTCATACTTAACTTTTTCAGTACCATCTTTATTTTTTAGTATTGTTTTAAATACAATGGTTTTTAATACTGGTAAAACTTCATTCCAAAACTTTATATGGGGGGAACTGTGTTTTAGGCACCCTGTTAGTTCCTATGTTAAAGGAGAATTCAATAATCTATTAAAAGAGTCAAACAACTTGTCGAACATGAGCAGGAAATCGTCTGTCTCCTCACATTCAGCTGGTAATATTTTGTGCCCTGAAAAAAGGAAAACAATTGTTTACTTTACGAATGTTTAAAGCTCCAATAGTAGTCACTTTTGAGTTTTGAAGATTGTAATAGCATGTGTCACATAATAATATTAGATATAATTAAGTACATAAAATAAATATCATGTCATAATAACAGCTATGAAAATAAAACCTTTATTTTTATATTTTATTTAAACAAATAAATACTTTAATTTATCACTTACATGGCTAAATTGCATAAAAAATGGTCAAGATTTTGTTGTTTTTTTATTGCCAGGTGGGTGTGTTTACAAACATAAATTGCACATACACAAACACCCAAACCAAATATTTATTCCGTGCAGGAATCGAACCCGCGACACGTCGCCCAGCATCACATTCTATACGTCTTCCCACGTTAGTACTCTTGACAAATTTGCCCATTGAAACACTTCTAAATCAGTATTGAACTGTTCCAAGTATTCTTTACTTGTCTTATAAAATTTTACATTCTAAACAACAGCAGTATCATTTTCTTGAAATTTTGTCATTAAATTACGAACGGTGTGAGGAAGAAAAACCGAACTTCTCTTTATATGCCAAGTTATCTCGCAGCCGATTTATTTCCTTTGAATTGCAGAAACGTTTTGTCCCTTAATTTTTAGCGCGGTTTGATGAAAAGTGCCTTTGCATGCATAAAATACAACCACAATTCAGAAATGGGATTTTCGAAAAAGGTTTTTAAAATATTTGAATAATCATCGATGCTCAAAAAATAACTTTTAACCCTTAACTGGTTTCGGGGGTCATTAATTACCCCACATGCACACATTTCTCATTATATCTTTCCTGTTTAAACACGTACACTCTTTCGCGTCTGTGTAATCTCAGTACGTTGCGTGGTGCGGCGGGTGACGGACTCGCGTCGCTCTACTGTTGCTGAAAGCCGAGTTATGTACACTGTTGGGGTCAAAAATAACCCCCGACACCAAAAGTGTAGGTTTTTTTTAACAGCGGCAGGAAAGCTACAAACCTTAATATGCGTCTAAAAATGAAAAATATATAAAGAACATTGGAATTAATTAAGTTATACCTTTTGTGCAAGAAAGACAGAAAGAATTTTCAAATTTTTCGGCCTATCAAAAGAGGCGTATAGAAAATTTTATAAAAGAACACCAAGAGGACTGGAACTAAATGACCCTGTAATCAATATTCGCAAGAGAGGAAGGTGCTACTTATGTGATCGCAAAAAAAACTTTAAGTGTACCTAAAAGTGTAGCAAATGCTTTCTTTTCATATGTAAAGAGCATACTGCCAAAGCAATCATATGTTATTTTAGGACTAATTTTTGGACTTTTGTTTTGCTTTGTCATTTTTTAAATTTTTAATGATTTTAAAAGAAGTTCCTATTTTTTGTTATTTAGATTATATAAGAAAACTACGGGATAAAAGAAATTAAAGTTATGTTTACGTTTTTATATTATAAATGGTTCCTAAAGTAACAAGTACCTAATTAAGTACAAAAAATTAGATATATGTTAAATAAGTAAAAAAAAATTGATTTATTATTGTATTGTACCTTTAAAACTAATTGATCTCTAGATTCAAAATTATATTTGTATTAATAAAACAGAAAATTATAAAAAAAAATGTTTTTTGTATTTTTTACAGTTTTTATTAATGTGGGGTCTTTTTTTACCCCTGATACCAATAACGTTACCAATTTTAGCGAAACCAGCTAAGGGTTAAAGACTGTAACATTTTTAAAATTCTTTCAAGCGCCGGCATTAATGCGAACCACCTAGTTTTACTAAGCCTAGCAGTTTCTGATACTCTTTATCACTGGAATCACAGAATTCCTTCAGAGATTCCACTCGAATGCTATAGATGTAAAAAAATTAATAAATTTTGTCAACGATACGTTCGAAGTCTACAGGAAGACAATCTGAAGCCGTTTTTATCGCGTTGTGGACTATGTGTGCTCCACATCCAATCTCAATGAGTCGTCTTCCGAGTGATAGGTTCAATTTTGCATAAACATTATAACTTCCTTTCTATGCTTTCCTCCGAAATTACAGTTCGTATTATCTCCACAAAATGCCACAATTTTTTGTCTAATTCGTTGCAAGATAATACTTCTCTTAAATAATTGACAATTATATCCGATGTCTCACTGGCTGCTCTCGAAACTCTAAAATCTTAACTTTAACGCCTTCATGAGGTAAAAAATAGCGAATTAAAACAGGGAATAGTTTTACTACGCCATGATTTGAAGCATCCGTTGATAAAGCAGTGAGCTTCACAAAGGTGGTTTTTCAATTCTTCCATCGCCATAGGTTCCAACACATTTTCAACAATAGCCTGAGATTTTGTACGTGCACATCTAAATTTTTATTCAAAACATGCTTGGATTAGAAGCGCAGTCGTTTGAGCGAAAGGTGTGATTTTCTTGCACCGTGTGATACGCCCACGCACCTTCCGCTGCAGCTACATCTAAATCTTTGGAAGTCAGCGAATAGGTTTTTTTGAAAAAATCAAGCATTGACGAACTTTAAGCAGCAGCTTGATCTGAAAGCCTATGTTTTTCTGATTTTAAATGTTTCTCAATATCGCTAGCACCACCAAAAATCTATGCGGCACTTTTTACTTTGTGTTAACATTATTTTCTTTTTGTGCTAATTCTAATTTTAAAAGTCTAATTTCTAAATCTAATTTTTCCTTTTTTTTATCATAATAGCTTGCTATGGCCAGGTTACGGGTGATAATAGATTTCTCAACATCACTGTCAGCTCTCTTGTTATCTGAAATAAATGAAATATTTTTATTTCTTATATTGTATGTGACCAGGGTTTACTTTAAACTGTTGTTTAATAAGAAATTCACATAAAATATGTGTATAATATAATAATAAATTTATTTAAGTACCTTTCTTTTTTATTTTCAATTGCTTGGACATAGGCATGCCAAAGAAATACTTGGCACTTTCTGCACTGGGAGAGTTGCCTTCACATGAATCAATTTTTCTTTTTCTTTCTTCTTTGTCTGAAAATATATATGTTTGTACATCTACAAACAAATGAATAAGATAATAGATAGAGAAGAACGATTTAATAAAATATTACCTCCACATGGTGTTTCAGTTGCATCATTTAATGCCAAATATTCTATTACAACATTAGAAGATGTGGCATTGTTATTAGAAGCAATATCCACCACACTGCCACCGCCAATACCATCACCAATACCATCACCACCAAATGGCACATCAAACCCTGTGCAAGTCGAGCCCAGAAGACCAGTCACCTTTTCTAATATTTCATCTTTTGGTATGATTAATTCTGGTTTACCACCACCAGTCTAGATAAAAAAAAACTGTTACAAAAATTATGTAAATAAAACAATAAGTTTAACAAACTATCTGATGTTAACTAAACCTTTAAATTATTCATTCGAATTTGCTGGGCTCTTTTACGGGCTGCTTTTTTTAAATTGTCCCATTTTAGTTTAAGCTGTTCCTTAGACTTAGGAACAGACCCACTCCTGGCATTGTATGCTTGTACCAAAGAAGTCCAAGCATCGTCTTTACATTTATTTGTAGACGCGTTTGTCTCTTTGCTGGTCAAGATTGGATTGCTCTGTATAAGGTCAATTAACAGAGCAATCTCGTCTTTGGTCATGACCTTCTTCATTTTCTATAAAATAACAATTTATTACTACGTAGTAAAACAATACCCAAAATACATAAATTACACCATATATGATAGGTACTTAATAACAAAATTACTTACCTGTGTATCGTCCATTATTAATATAAGGAATATTAATATAAGTTTCAGTTAAATATGATATTTTGTTTTTACTTCAACAAAAACAAATCCTTAGAATTGAAAAAAACCGCTAATAATGTACTGTCTAGTGTCAACACTCAACTGTCAAACCAGACTCTCTGATCGCGTTTTGTTCACTTCAAAGCCTGAATAACAAGACTTTTTATTATTAAATAAATAGATTTCTTCAACACCATAATTATAAGATAAACATAAAAATTAAGTTTTCTGCATAAAAGTAAAAATTTGTTATATTATGTGCATTATGCATAGGTTTTTAGGTTCATTCTAAACATGCTTGATTGTAATAACGAAACGCAAAGAGCGACAAACATATAGCGACGGAGGGCTTCGGTAAGTGGGTAACCAACATCCGTTCGTCACAGGTAGATGACGCAAAAACTTATAGGAACGCCTTTTACCGTCCGTTACTCGTAACTCAAAAACGGATGGTACCTAAAGTACGATAACTAATCGTTGATTATAGGAACCGGTCGTAAGATGTCGTCAGCATAACAGTATAAAAAGTCTAAACCGGATAAAACGTTATTTGTCATGAAACGTTGAAAGGTTTATGCTGCGTTAATCAGACCGAAGGTCATGCGTTCGAATTTGTATAATCCGAACGGCGTAGTTATCGCTGTCTTACAAATATCATCTGGATTAATTAATTTATTATGATTTATTATGATTTAGTTACTGAATTCAAAGCACTATAGTCGCCATAAGACCGAACCTAGCCGTCTTTATTTGACACAATGCGTAAGGGACTCGCCCATTTCGATTTGGATGGTATACAACTACCTACATCTAACATGGTTTTAAATTCCTCTTTAGCATTCCTATATCGCTCTGGACCTAAAAGTCTAGATTTACAAAATATAGGAGGACCCGGGGTATCAATGTAATAAATAAACAGTGCTTCGGCGTCTCTTTAAATGACTTAGGTTTGCGAATGTCTGAATATTTATTATTAAAATAGTGTAAATGAGATGATATTTATGTAACGCGGAAAATCGTAGGTTCGCCATGGTTTACGATCGCTACGTGCACTGTCAGTACTAAACAACGACCATTAATATCTAATGTTAATTTAAAAAGGTTTAATAAATCTACACCTAGTATTCGTTGCTTAACGTGACAAATGACGAAAGTCCATGGAAAATCACGTCTAAGTTTTAAATTTAATACAAGTTTCTTTGTGTTATATGTTTTAATTACTGAGTCATTGGCTGCAAAGAGTTTGAAATCAGAATTCTTACATAATTCACTTTTGTTTTTTACTAAAATTCTAGGTAATACAGAAATACAAGCACCTGAGTCTACTAGAAATTTTATATTAGTTTTGGTATTAATTACTATTAAGCGGTGGTCTTTAGCAGTACAGCTTCCCGCTAGCCGCTGCAGCTCCACTAGTTTTCCGACTTGGAAAACTGGTCCTTTTTCTTCCAGCTGCACGGGGCGTGTGTGTCATCCTCTATCTTGTCTCTTGCTAATTCTTTCATACGACGTAATAATTGACTGGGGTTTTGGTCTCTTAATTCCATTTCAGACATTTATTTCTGGATTTGTCTCGTCTCTGATTCTTGGTAAAGGAGATACCCAAATCTCGCCTACGAAAGTAATCGCACTAGACCTTAACATAATTTTTATCATATTTTTTTGTATGTTAATTAAGTATTATAATTTCATGGACACTTCATAATATTAATAACATTTAAAAAGTATCTTCATTAAATCATAACCACCAACCGCCATATTGGTTCGTTGGCCAGCTAGCCCGCAAAATATTTTACCTGCATAAAAAATAAAAAAAATCGATGTTTCGACAATAATCGATATCATTCGCATGAAGTACAATAAATGGCATTATAAATGTGAGTTTATATGAGGGATGTTTTATAAAAAATTGCTTAAGCTTATATGTATAACAAAATTGTCTTAATTCAGCGATTTATTTCATGTGAAAAAATGTAATATTGACGTTTTTGGCGCTAAAATCGATTGTTCGATTAATCGATTTCAGATCGTCTTTTGTTTATCATTTCATTTTTATAATCTGTGATTTTGACTTTTGTTTGTTATTTGTTAATTGTTATACTCATAAGTCATAACTCACTCCATAGATTATACACTTATATACTCACTCATTCGAGATTCAATTCCATGTTCTTCGATCGTTGTGTAGTGTAATGTGTATTGTGTACTACTTGCCTGTGAATACCCAATTTTGATATACGGATACCGACGGACCTACCAAGAATACTGACTACATTGCTTTTTATTACGGATATTACGATCACGATGGAATTTGAAAATCTTGTAGAATGCATTAACTGTGGTTCACCTGCTTCCATGGTTTTGGAAGACCAGGAAATTATTAGTTGCATACAAAAATGGATTGCTCCTCGTTTGGTAAGTTTTGTACCTACATAACTATCTAATTATCTTTTGTCCGACTAATTTTTTATTATTACATTAAAGTTATCTTGCTATGCATGTAAACAATAATAGCTTTTATATACAGATGTGCACTGATAATTCACAATGATATTTTGTTATATAAATACCATATTATGTTGTATGTACAATAATAATAACAACATGCATTTGCAATTATTCAGTGATTATTTGTTTTAGGTGCAAGCACACGATATAGTTTGTACAGTATGTTGGTCCGAAGCTAGAGCTGCAGCTAAAACTTCTAGTGATTTAAATCAAATCGGAAGAAAGTGTACTCTCTGTCAAAATATATTATCGCAAAGAGCAAGATCACATCAACTAATTGCACTTAGGACAGACACTCAACATCATATCAATATTAAGAACATAATCTTGGAGAGACTCCAGTCATTACAGGTAATTAATCCTTTTAAGTAATTATCAAGTATTTGTACTTATAATTAATAAATGTAATAGCAAGCAGTATCGGAGTGGATATTTTTAATGTATATATATCCTTTGTTTATTCTTAGGTCCGTGCATGTCATTACATTTGCCATCCATGTTGGCAAAAGGTGGATCGTGCTGCCAAGCTCTATTCATCACCATCAACTTCTACAGCTGCTCAACTTAATTGTGCGAATTGTCATATTAATGTAACAAGAATGAAAAGGCACATTTTAAATAATGAAACTATTTTAATGAAAGTACAGCAACATGTTGCTCCAGAAGTGGTGAGTACTTTAGTATCTATTTGTCGTCTCTTTGCTTAAAGTTATAATTTATAAACAAAAAAAATCCCTTGCTCTCAGAAAGAGAGTATATTGCATTTATATAACATAAATTATTATAAAGTTATCTGTTTTAGGTCAACGCCACTGACTACATCTGTGATGCATGTAATACAATATTTAATACAGATGTCAGTTCGGATTCTGAAAATACTGCACCCTATGTAGGTCATCACAATGTATGTATAAAATGTGGTTGCTCTGTAGTAGGACAGAAACACCACTATGTACTAGCTGAGCAAAACCAGAATGTTATAAATATTCTGCAGAACTGGATTCATCCACGAAAAGTAAGAAACTTTTATAGATTTAAAATTAATCTACAATTCAAATATTTTGATAATTGTAAACATCAATATAACTGTACAAATAATGACCCTCCATATAAAATTCTTGACTTGTACTTTGTTATTTTAAATTATTACACTTTTGAAGTGAAACTTCTATAGAGTTATTGAACTTCTATAGAGTTATTAATTTTATAATAAACATGATAAAAAAATTATTGTTATGTTTTTTAGATTCAACCATTGGATGTGACTTGCCACAGATGCTTTCTACAAGTTGAAAGAACTGCTCAAGCTGGTACAGTTGCATCAAGTCACAAAGAATCACAAGAAACTGAAAAAATTACTTTACCAAGTTTTTCCCGAGCACCTGATACACATGCTAGATGCATATTTCCTGCATGTAATAGTGATTCACAGCAAATAGTTCCACTCATAATCAGAATAAGGCTCTTTAGCGATCATAAGTATTACATACCACCAAACTGTAGAATATGCAATTTTCATCTACAAAATCAATTATGGTCAACATTACTAGACAGTGAAAATAGGATAAATAATTTCACAGCTGCTCACATAGAGGATTTTTATGAATTGTTAAAAAATGATCAAAATAATATTATCAATTATGAAAATATTGAACAGATGGACGATAATGTGGTGTGGTATTGGCTTGGGCGCACTAAATAACAGTTTGCAGATTTACTAAATGAGATGTCAGATTTCCCAAAGCGCGCCATAGCACTAGGTGCATACCTTATGAAACTAAGGACAGGAGACTCTGATGAAAGAATATCTACACTCTTAAATATAAGTAAAAGCTCTGTCGCTAATTATATAAAGAGGGCGAGAGATTCATTCATAGAGAATTTTGTACCTAAACATCTAGGCTTAAACCATATTACTAGAGGAGAAGTTGCAGAAAGAAACTTTTATATTCCAAATTCATTGTTTGGCAATCCTGGTAGCCAAATACAAGATAGAAAAGCTATTGTTATTATGGATGGGTCATACATATATGTTGAAAAAAGTTCTAATTATTCCTATCAAAAGAAAACATACTCACTACATAAGTATAGGAACCTTGAAAAGCCTTTTATGATTGTATGTTGCGATGGCTACATAATTGATACACTCGGTCCATATCCTGCCACAAAATCAGATGCTGATATAGTAAAAGATGAATTTAATGACAATAGTAAGCCATTAAGGCAATATTTTAGAGAAGGTGATGTTTTATTCTTGATAGAGGTTTTCGAGACAGTATTTCTTTATTAGAAAGTCAAAAGTATTCAGTACACTACAATGATTTAATCCTAATAGCTTTAGGAGAATATCAATTAAAGCAAGCCCGCTCATATTATGGTGAACATATAAAAGAAAACGGGTCGTATATTTTAGAAGTTTGCAGGGAGGTTGATGATGAATTAGTAAGTTAAATAAATTGCACTCAACAATTAGATTCATCATTGACATGGTTGCTTCGAGGGAAAATTAAAAGCCGCCATAAGAATAAAAAAACATATTTTATTTATATTTTAGTAGACAATACATATCGTTGGCTAAGAGTGTAAACCTGCTAACTCGCTTTAACCCAAACTTACAGGAGACAAATAAAACTTAATAAATTTGAATTTTACTATTTTAGATTAAAACCGAAAATACAGTTGGTATATTTTTGGATATTCTATATAATTATAAACTAATAAAATAGTAAAATTTGATCGTTAATAAGTTATAAGTGATTTTATGACTTAGCAGGTTTTTTTGGTAGCCAACGTTTTATTTTCCGGACTTAGCAGGTTTTCGGAAAGATTTCAAGGATAGATAAAATAACTTTAATTGTTTCGTTAATCAGTCTATTTATTTCTTAATAATCATCACAGTTACATATTTGGCTAATAATTAAATTCGATCAGTCTTTTAAACAAAAATCTTTGACAAAACAAAAAATGGAACTAGAAACTTAAATATATGAAATCCTCTTTTCATGAAATTATAATTAAATTAATAAACTAAATATTATTCTTCTTTTCCTTAAAACTAAATATTAACACTTTGTTTTCTGTTTCAATCATGAGGTCATCTATCGTAATAAGAGCGATAATCTTCGGGTAGGTGTTTTTCAAGTATTGAAGCTCTTCGAACTTTCTCGCGCTAATTTTTAGCCTGTTACTGTATAAATTTTGTAGACCAGTAAATGGTACAGGTGTCACCGATGAAGATTTTCTTTGTGGTAATATTTTCCACTCATCTGGAAATCTAAGTTTATAATAAATATCACCATTTGGAGTGTAGCGGAGAGCTCTTATATCTGTAACCTTAGCATCTCCTTTAGATCTGCCAGGACGAATGCTTTTATAAAATTTAACCTCATTGAACTTTTTAAAGAATTGGTAGTTAAGATATTTTACATCGTATGGACGCGGTTTTTTCCTAGCAGATCTACAGATCGATATATACTCTGGTGGTGATGAATATCCTTGTTTTTTAAAGCCCGCTCTATGGTGGAATGCATAGGTCCGCCTCCATTTGTGTGTGCCCTACCTCGAGGAATTTTTGCCCTATCACAATATTTTTATTTATAGCTGTATTGAGTAACGCGTTGCCTAAGATAGAATTCCTGTTTTGGTAAGTACACCCGTCACTGTAAAAAATTACTTTCATCGGTTCGGCAGGGTCCTCCTGGAGCACAACTTTGTTTTCTATTAAATCCATCCAAATACTAGCAAACTCTTCGGAATTTAAGCCTCCTTCACTTTCGTTCCATATATAACAGAACCCATCCTTATTTTTTAAATTGAAAAAAGTCAAATTATGTATTTGGAGTTTTGTTCGGTAATACAAACTACTTATTTTGGATTTAGGAGCCATCAATACAGCCTGTAGGTCTACTGTAAAAACAATATTTTCTTTTTCTTTATCTTTTTCCTTTTCTGCTCTTGCTTCTTCCTTTTTAGTTTGATGCTCTATGTAATCTACTTCAGTTAATTTTCCAACTTTATACAGTACACACCTCTCACATTGATCTTTTTTAGGGAAGTATAGTCCTTAGTTTCTGGTTTCAAATGCCTCATTAAAGATAGTAATAGAAAGAGGCTTTACGTTATGTTGTTCACACCAATTTTGTACGTAGAAGTCATAAACACCTTTTTTTGATGTCCATTCAGGTAAAAGGTATTTTTTTTCAGTAGTTGCTCGGCAGTAATGTGACTCCATGACGGGTAATGAGTCCAAAAAACTGAATAATTCTTGACGCTCTTTTGCAAATGGCTTTGAAGTAGTTGGTTGCTCTCTATTTTTCTCATAATTTTTTTTTTGCATCGTCTGAAAACATTGTTCTTCCAATTCAAGACCGTCCATCTTCCAATACCAAGAGTATGTAGAAACATTGTTCTACAAACTCTTAGTCGTTGATCTTGTAATTTTAGATAATAGATCAAAGACTGAGCTCTTCTAGACTCCTCAGTATTTTTTCTGCCTCGATGTCTTTTTACGGGTACAGATATCACAAGACTGTCAACGTAAATCTGTTTTTCAGGCCAACTCATACTCCAGAAGGTTTTAAAGATATCTTTTCTGTCCTCTTCTGTTAAATTGGTACACTTGAGTACACCTTTTGCAGTTACTTTACATTTGCATCTAGATTTTATTTTCCGTGACTCTCTTGGAATCTCATAATTCCAGGATTGTTCTCTTTTCCTTCCATAATATTTTTTGCCAGACTCTCGTAGCTTTCTGTTTTTTTCTGCAAACCAATTAGATTTCTTAACCTGTACTCGTTTTTTTCGCTTAGTACTTCTTTCTGGATAGTTCTCATCGTAATCAGAGTCTGAGTCAGAATTTATATCATACGGTACTAAGGCTTCTTGGTCATTTTCGTCAGATATGGGGTCTTCAATTTGATTTAAATCCGTCACAATATCATCTGAATTCATAGCTGAACATGCTCCGGTATCTTTTGCAGCATCTTTAGTTTGGACTTGACTTGTAGAATTTTCTCTAATGTCATTACTTTCATTTGTCAACATCAACATATTCCCGTTGTCATTATACAACACCGCTAAAGTAGAATCATCGTCACTTACTGCACACTTCGGCATTACCGTAAGTGTGCAGTCATCAGATCCAAGAACATCAATATTTGCTGTAGTAAAACTTTGTTTGCAATGGCTGTCATCAGAAGCTAAGACTATTGGTAGGTTATTAATAAATTCAAAATTAAAATTTTCAAGCAAATTGTCTTCATTTGAAAGAGACGGTGATTCAGGGACGTCTCTGTGGTATGTATTATCATTATTATACACTAATTTAAGAATTTTTTTACTACGCCAAAGTTGATTTGATGACATCTAAAATATATAAAAACAAAATTAATACACCAATTTATACACCCAGTTATCTTTAATATTAATATGTATCAATATAGTTTGTTTCCTAATTAAATAATGAATTTTTAATTAATTACAATAAGCATAGTATAATATTTTTTATACATAAACGCAAAACAAAATAACTGCTATCTCCCAAATTATATAGTAACGACTTTAAGAAAAACTGCTAACTCCTAAATTAAAACTTTTTGGAAGTTATCAAATTTATAACCAAAAAATACTTATTTATTAAATACTAAACGTAAAGCGATAAGTGAATAATAAAAATTAACGTTTACCTCTGCAATATTTCAACCATAAAATCTTAAAACAGTTGATTTATTCCACCAAAAACTTATTTTTATTGCACGGAACGTTGCAACGTCAAAGACTCAATAGAAAATGGCGTCAATCATGGAGTTAGCCGCGCATTTTGAATAATATGGATTTGGCTGTTTTACGCATCACTCTTTTTTGCCGATTTAACAATTAAATTGAGTTTAGCTGGTTTTACAAGTACATGTGCCCTATCTTTCTCTTTCAGGTGGTATAAAAATGTAATTTTGTACCAAAAGTGGAGTTAGCAGGTTTGCACTCTTAACCGACGATATAGAAGTAGAAATGCAATAAGGCAATATTACTGTAATTGTATTGTTGGGCGCAGAACAATTGGATGCTGCGCCCATGTCATGACTATAATTTGGTTTTTAAGTTGGGCAAGACACCAGGCTTGCATCATCAACCCCCCTGCTCGTTTTTTAGATGACATTTTCAGTAGAGATACTGAATAACTTAATAATAAAATAAATTACATCAATCAACACTAATACTTTTATTTTATTTATAAAAAACATATATTTTCTATTATTACTTTTCTATTATTAGTAAATGTTCCTCGGTAAGCTAATTATTTATGCAACATTGTGGTTAGACTGTCTTTTTTTTGATATCTGATATATATATTTTTGATATATGAAAGAGAAAAAAATGATGTTATAATAGAAGGAATATAAGAATATAATATATTACTCACACGTTTCGTAATTGTAATTTAAATTCTTATTTTTGACAAGTAGTATGAATGGGAGTTAGCAACTTACAATAAAGGTTGTATTACACGGGTCAACATGAAATTTGACTTTGATTGCAAAGCATTAAATTTCGGTAGTTTAGGTCGTAATAAGACGGAAAAAAAATATATGGCATGAAAAACTTTGCTTTTGTGCTTAGAAGACTGATTGATCGAAATTTTAAAAAATCTTGGATTTGAATTTTTGATTTAAAATAAAACTATTGAAATAAAAATGTTTATTATTTTTATTAAGTTTTACTATCAAATTAGCTTACAGAAAAGTGGAAAATAACTTAAAAGTGCACACTTTTACTTTTTCTTATGTTCATAGCTACTTTCTCTCAATAAACCCCAAATATAGTCGCCCATCATGTTTTCATTGTATTGGCCTTGACAGCGTTGTTCAAAATTCATGATGTCCTGATGGAAACGTTCTCCTTGCTCTTCGGAATAGGCTCCCATATTGTTTTTAAATTTATCCAAATGAGCATGCAGCATATGTACTTTTAATGACATCCTGCAGCCCATGGCCTTATAATTTGTAAGCATATCCTCAACCAACTTTTCGTAGTTTTCAGCTTTATTATTTCCTAAAAATCCAGAAACTACTGCTTTAAAACTGTTCCAACTTGCTTTTTGAGTACGATTCAGCAACGTTGGAAATTTTTCATCGGCGAAAATATGTCTTATTTGCGGACCAACAAAAACCCCAGCTTTAACCTTTGCTTCCGATAACTTCGGAAAAAAAATTTTTAAGTATCCAAAAGCTTCTGAAGCTTGATGAGCTACTTTTCTGCGATAATTTTTTTGGTGGCTCAGGTACTGGTCGTGTCAGGTCGTGAGCAATTGGAGCAGAAGAAGATTCGAGGTCAGGATATTCAATAGGTTTTGCATTTTTACCTCTACGTCTTTTACTCGGATTCACCATACAAAAGTAGCAGTCAGTAATATGGTCTTTTGGTTCTCGCCAAATCCTTGGTATTGCAAATTTCATAGACCTTTTCTCACCTCGATACCAACCTAAAAATATAAAAATAAAAATTAATATGTCTATTATTTTGGATTCATCGCTTAATTAAATAAAAATTGCTTACCTTCCAAACACCTTTTACAATAACTACAAGCAACATGTGGAGACCATGGCTTATCTTGATTCCGTACAGGACAGTCAAAATATGCTTCATAGGCTTCACAGAGAACGTGAGATGTCTTTAGTTCATATTTCACGTCTCGAACTTTAATAAATTGACCACATATAAAACAAAATGCATCAGCATCGTATTTGCACTTTCGTGACGACATTTTAAGTTATTCTGGGCTTGTAAATAACACCTGATGGTTGTTTATCACTCGGGTGCCATCTAGCGGCACAGTGTAAACGTTAATACCCCACTCTCACCGCGCGGTCTTTTTAAAAATATTAAAATCAATTAAAATTTATGAAAAAATTGAAAAATGAGTATTATTATTATAACTATCACAAAAGCAAACTTTATACCGAAAAAAGGTATTTTCTTTTCGTTTTTGTGCATAACTAACTGGAAAATAATAGTATAAACTTTAGGACAAAGAACGAAAATTTTTTTGTAGAGTCGTGTTATTTGGAATCATAAATTCTCAGTTGCAATCTAAATATTTATTCATTTGACTAATAAGGATCACCACAATGTAGCAATAAAATAAAATATGGAAATAAATCGTTTTCATCTCCTAATCTATGTACATTCCTATCAATTGGTAGCGTTAGATTAAACCTAGAATGTATGTATTCTACAAATCAAAATCCTGATACCTACTACTACACTTGTACTTACTACAATGTTTGTCACCTATTGGCGGGAAATCCCGCTGTCAAATAATAAAGTATAACCTCAAAATCTGTTATGTTTTTAACTCTTTTTAAGTTCAAGGAAGTGTCCGTGAAGAGATTCTAATTTCGATAGCATTAATAATTATTGTAGAACCGAGAATGCATATTCACAACCCTAAACAGCTTGGGGCGAAAATGTATGGACGAATAACTATCTCCTTTGTAGAAGGTGTTTCTTCAAAGTTTCGAATTTATTACTTTCCGGAGGGTTTGCCACTATATCTGCGACTTGTTGTATGGCTTCATTACTCAGCTTGGCTACAACCATGAAATATTTATTCGCGTCCAATGTCTTTTGAGGCGATAAAATTGCTTCTGTTTGTATCAACCACCGGTGTGGATTTTCAGGCAAAACATTTAGAATTTTATTGGCTACTGATACTGTAGAAATGACTGCCTGCTGGTCTTCCTCCTTCACACATTAACGGGATTCTATTGAGTAAAGCTGTTAGGGAGCAAACACCGGGTAAGCAGAATAATTGTCTTAGTAGGCGGTAGCAAGAGCTGGACTTTTTATATAAGCTCAAGGCTAAACCCTTGTCATCAAGTGTCTACCTTCGCCCAGTTAGTTAGTTAGTTTCTTGATGTGTTTTTTAATTGACTCTGCATCAATAAGTAGAATGGGCTGCTCATTTTACTTTGTAATATTTCCTGTACTGCCTCATCAGAGTGCAATGCTTCTATCATATTTCTTTTGCATTTTTTAATATTTTTGAACTTCCTCCTTAATCTTAATATTTCGGATACAATTTGTCTGCATCTTTTGTACATTTTTCGTTTTCTGAAAGTTAATTTAGCTAATGATTCACTTATTTCTTCCATGATCCCTTTATGCGGTTCTTGTAACAATACCATTTTAATTCTTATATTGTTAATACTTTCAGACAATGCACTACCTAAATCAATGGATGTACCTAATCACCTTTTCATTCCTTTTTTTGTTTGATGTAGCAAAATTCTCTTTTTGCATCCATGACCTGTGATCTACCATTTGACTGACCAATAAAGCAATGAAAAAGTATTTTCCCTATGAGTTTGTTCTACAACTTGATCAGGCGCACGAGATTATCACTACCCAGTGCAGTATCTGTTATCAGAAATGTCGTATCTGATAAAGCGTTTGGGTCAACTGGGTAAATTCCACTACCTCTAAAGCCACCGAGAGCGTTTGCAGTGTTGGCAGCGCGAATCCAAGCATTATATATAAGCCTTCCATCATTATAACGGCTGATCTTTTTATTAGGATTCAAGCGCATAAATTGATTAGTTTCATGGTTGAAATAAGTTTTAAATGGCCCAAATACTGATCTGTCTAAAGGCTGTAAGGCTGAAGTTGTGTGACTAGGTAAACACAACAAAACTATGTCATTATCCGGTGCAGTTCAGTGTGACGAATGACCGTCTAAAATCAGCAGATCCTTACCATGGGGCTTCAGAGGTATGAAATGTTAAAATGAAATGTTAAAATGAAATGGCAGCGCCTTCCATCATTATAACGTCTGATCTTTTTATTAGGATTCAAGTGCATAAATTGATTAGTTTCATGGTTGAAATAAGTTTTAAATGGCCCAAATACTGATCTGTCTAAAGGCTGTAAGGCTGAAGTTGTGTGACTAGGTAAACACAACAAAACTATGTCATTATCCGGTGCAGTTCAGTGTGACGAATGACCGTCTAAAATCAGCAGATCCTTACCATGGGGCTTCAGAGGTATGAAATGTTAAAATGAAATTTGTGTTGCTAGTTGCTACCTCCAAAAAAGCTTTCATTATGTAGTAGATATTAAAACACACAATTTAATTAAATATTAATTTAAGAAAGAAAAATAGAATTTTTAACATTATAAAGTACTTTATTATTGCTTTAGCACAAGTTATATTATCATTTAGTTTAATGTTTTCTTTCTTTCTTACAAATCCTTCTGAACGTAGGCATTGGCCGAATCTAAAGTTGTTGGCCCCTGCTGGTAAGTCTGACTCCTGGCTGAATGTAGATTATGTATATACTGATGACGAACGAGATTTCTTGATATTCTATTTTCTTTCCGCATTCAACTTCGCTTGGTGTCTTAAATCTCAGCAGATATATTCACTGGTTATTCCCGATGGATTGAAAAGTGTTCACATGTGCCGAAAAAGTTGACAGTTCATGATTGTTTGGCGGTTCTTTGCTGGATGATTGTAGGATCGCAATCTCGCATATTGATCTTGAGTTGTAATTGTATACTGGTATGTTCTTGCAAACTCTTGTTTTTGTTGCGAATGTCTTGCAATCTTTCAGGTGACGGAAGTGGAAGGTATGTGTGTCAGGGAATAAGGTTGAGTAATAGGAAGTATTGTAATGTTTGATAAGAATAGAGTACATATGATAAACATTAAATTTTTCGTTCTTAATTAAAGGGAATTCTAATAAATATACAAGATTATTGAGATAAATGTAAGATGTAGGTGTTGTAGATTCTAAAATGCTATGAATATTCCCTAATGTTATAGATGTGACTAATTATTATTTATTTTAATATGATTGGTTAGTAGTTTTTTATAGAGGTTAATAGTTGATTCTCTTTTTAAAGAAAGAACTGATTCAAGAATTTGAATTGAAACAGTCGGTATCTCTTCGAAAATTTTTAAATCAAAAATTATTTTACTCGTAGTATTCAAATAGGAGCTAATCCTATTCAGATTATAATTCACAGAATATTCATCGTAAGAGATTCGCGAAATAGTGTCATTGAAATTAGAGATGGTAGAAGAAATGATCTGAAGTTCTTGGGTTAAAACTAGCTTATGGTCTAATTGTTGCTTTTCTAGCAATGCGATGCATTAATTGTAGTATTGTGCGTCTTTCACATCAGGAGTGAGAGAGAAAGTTTACCATTTCAAAACCATTAATTCGTGCTTGACACGATTATGGTTATTTGTATAGTAGCTGAGTTCGTTTAACCTAGTATCTATTTTATCTAAACTAACTTTGGTAAACGATTTCGTTGTGTAAATTCTAGGCGTATATATATTTACTAGAGTTAAATTATGGTTTCGTAATTAAAGATCAATCGTTTCAAGGAGTCACGTGAGAGGAAGAGTGGTTCTAAGTTTCTAAATATTACTGACTTCCAGGAGCTTTCTGAGATGAGGATATCTCCTAGGATTTGGTAGAATACGCCAGATTTAGATGGTTTATTATTGTGGAATTTATTGTTGTGGTCTTATCCCTTCGAGGTAGGAAGCTTACGTATTTTTAGGTAATTTATTAACATTGAGATTTTTAAAGAATTTGTATAAAAGTATATATAGTATAAATTTGAGTATAGATAAAATCATAAAACTGAAGTACGAGTTATTCATGATTTTAGTGAATTTATCATTAAAAAGTAGTGATTTGTAAGATGTGTGATTTTGTACAGTAGGGTAGGCCAACATCAAATGATTTTGCAACCTGAAAGATATTATATTTATTTATTTCAGAACAAAGTTATCCATATTATCATGTCTTGTTACACAAAAAAATAATATTAAAATAATAAAATACCATTGTTTACATTTAGGAAACTTTCTCTCCGATATTTGGGAGGTTTATTACACTGCATGCAATCGCATCCACCTCCCAAGTATTGGCGAGTCCCATTGACCTGCTAAAGCACATAGAATATCATTGGTACTATCACGCAAGCGTTGCATCATGGAGGCACATCGCTTTCGCATGATTGTACTGAAACTGTCACTATAAGCATCAGCGAACATGCCTGACGCACTACAATAACGTGATAGCACCATTAGCGTCCTAAATGCATTGTTATATTGCACGCGCAAATCGTTGTATGTTCTTTGTGTATAACTAGCCCAAAGGCTGCACGTATAAAAGGACTGACAGAATGCCTTAAAAAGCGTGATCTTCACGTTGTCTGTACATCGAGCGGACCTGCGAGCCAACTTATTACACTTTTGACAATTTTTAGGGGCAATTTATTAATAAAAACTTGCGGTATATTACATATTTTGTAGTTTATTACTTGCCTTAAAAATCATAAATTCACTTTTTATCGGATTGTATCTGAGTCCATGGGCCACCGCATAATATTCACAAATTGTGACCAGTCTCCTTAAGGCGCCGATTGAAGGGCTCAGATATCGTCTGCATAACTATTATTATTAATACAAACGCCATCTATATGACATCCAATATTCATACTCCTGAGCTCCTTAATAAGAGCGTTCACATACAGGTTGAAGAGACGAGTTGACGTCAAGCCCCCTTGTCTCACATCACATTCTAACCTTTATTCATCAGAAATTTTTTTTTTCAGAGAATTATATATTGAACTACGTCAAATGCTGTAGACAGATCTAAAAAACAAGAATATACTGGTGTTTTCTTACAAGCGTAATATTGCACAGTCTGCTTCAGACATAGGATTGCACTCTCTGTTGACAGTTTTTTACGAAAACCAAATTGCGCATCATCTAATTTTATGTGCTCCTCCATTTGTAGATCAAGCAGTTTGTCCAATATTTGCGCTAAGATCGTTGTTAAAGAAATTGGCGTAAAGTTGCTTACATTTGACGAGTCACCAGTTTTATTTTTGATTATAGGTATAACAGTAGAGGAGCTAACGAACAAACTTGATGGATATGTCCGTATTTGAAATGAAACTAAAATTTTTCATATCAAAAATTTAATCACAAATCAACAATCGCATTTCTCGACGTCGGAGTCAACATCATCATCATAGACGTTATTTTCTGCACATTTATGATGAGATGTAGTAGCTGTTTAATTGGAAATAATGGTTTTAAACCATTCAAGTTCAGGATTTTGTGACCATTGATCTCCGAACTGTTTGGTCAAGATTTGCTCCACGTTTTTCTTATTCTGCTGCTTAATCTCATTCACCAGTGGAAGTCTGCGAAGAAGGGACGGATGATTCTGTGATGATTTTAACAAAGACACTGCGCTAAGTTCATCTTCAGGAACATTATAAAAATTTGACACTTTTACGCCACAGTGTATATAAGTGAAACTATTCTCGTCTCGACTTCCATTTCTTCCTCGAAAACCACGTGATCTCTCACGTTCTCTACCTCTGCCACGTCGTTGATGAGTTCTCCCCCTGGATGGCGCGATAGAACCCTGCCTTCTGCTTGATGAATCGTGTGTGTTTCGAGAATCTTTTAAACTTGCTTTTCTTTTTATTATTATTATTTTTGCGTCCCTGATGTTGTCCACCTTTTTGTAATAGGTTTCCAGTTGTTTAAAATCGTAAAGACTCCAGTCTTCAGCCAATTTATGTACTTTGCCGTGTTTAGTATAAATGTCTTGGTAAGTTTCTGGGTTCAAAAAGGATTGTTTTTTTTCTTAGATCTTTTTCAACTCTGCCAAACACCCTATCAGCTGGCAAGAAGCTATGACCTTGCACAGGGAATGTTAAAACGATTTTAGCCACATTTGCCGGGGCGTAATTTTTTAGCCAAAACATTAACATATGCACTACGTGAGAGTTTTTGTTTTGCCCTCCGCATCCATCAGCAAAAAGGCGCAAAACTTCAACTCCCAATAAATCGGCAGAATTCAGGTACGTCAAAAGAGCAGACGCTATTTCTGTAGATCCTTTTCTGGCCTGATTTTCTGTCCAAATAAAAAAATGTGGTTCTTTAATAGGAATGTCTGTAACACAAAATGCATACAGTCCGATTTGCCTCAAATAAAAAGGTCTTTGGAAGGCACTGTATTTGTTGGAGGTCGAAGCAGATTGTCAAAGAATTTTCTGGGTTTGTTTTAACAAGTTCAAAAAATCTTTTAGCTCTTATTTTGTGAACACGAAGCTGTACTTTTAGTGATTGAAGTTCTTGGGGATCTTTTTCGATTTTTTGTTTATTTTTCAATACTTCACACGTGCTACAGACATCGCTTGATGGAGAAGAGAACCCAATATTAAAATCATTTTAAAAAACTCGTCGAAACATTGATTCGGTCTCTTTAAGGTCATCATCAACGCCGGTGTTGTACAATCCCCACAGTTTGCTTATGTTCAACTCGTAAGAAAGATAAGCACGCCTCGATTTTTTTCTATTATAATGTGATTCTTTAGCTAGCAGCCAAAAACTTTTTCACTCTCTTTTTTCTCTAAACTTTGAGCGCTTTTGCGATCGCCGCCTCTGTTGTCATGGGGCGTCTTCCCTTCATATATTTTATTAGCAATGGTATTCACTCTGTGCTTCCCAAGACCTAAGGCAGCTAAAAAAAATCTCTCAAAACCTACAACATTCCTCACCTTATGAAAAAATACATAACTTACAATTTTGAGTAAAAGGTTATACAATACTTAATATAATAAAACAAAAAAACGTATTTACTGGTTTTACACGAAAATATTGTTGAGAGAAAAAAACCTTATGTTTTTTTTACTCTATGCATATTACACTGTTAGGGGTTGGTTAGCCTTATTAGCCTGTGCTTACACCACTGCTGTAGCTATTGCCCTATTTGTCCATTTCCTTAAACTTTTGTTGCATGTTTTCGCAATCATGCAAATGCTTATTATAACTAGCAGTGTTAAAAGGCATGCTGCTAGTATGCCATATATTTCCACCTTTTGATGTAAGTCGCTATGGCTCGCGTCATTAGCTCCATTTTGAGCTATAAAAACTTCTTGTTTGTTGGTACTATATAATTTTCCCATTTTATATAATATAATTTGTTGAAATGTCTGCGCGCGTGGAATTACGTAAACCAAATGTCATACGAGAAAATTCAAAAAGCCCAAATGGTGTTATTATTTCCGTTTTTTCTATGTCTTTCGGTGCGGTAGCTATAAAATGGTGCGCTCGCTTTTATATATATCCTTATGTCTAATCCCTACAAATATTTAGAGCTAATTCAAGCTAAAATATTAATTTCCTGAAGCATTTAAAGTGCTTTATTAATTTTATATTTAAGATTAAATTAAATGTAATAGGAACCTACTTACCATTACCATTTGTACATTCAAAGAGTGATATGCTTTCCTATTAAAAAATTGCTGCTCTTTTTTGTCCGGTTTAACAGCAATGTGTGTACAGTCAATGCAGTCTATAACTCCCGGTAAATTAAATTTTCTTTGAAACCTAAAAGCGGTTAATTCGGTATTAAAAGGATACCAAATAATATAGGTACTAGTATAGTATTGTATGAGCTGTGATAAAGATATATTATAATATTCACCTTAAAGATTTCGTGCCCCGTGCCGTCAGTAGCGAATAAATAATTAACATCTGCATCATTACATTTAAACACTGAGGTATAATATAGAAGTCTAAGCAAACCATGAATTTCGGTTTCATTAGTGTCCTTGTGCTCTGGTCTGTCAACATTTCGAAACTTTGTACGGTATGACTGCAGTTTGTTATTTGTGTGAGTGATTAAGATGGCCACTAAATCTGGATCAAATATTTTAGATCATAAATCCATAAAACTCCGAAATATAAGTGGTTGAGATGGTTGAGATACCTGTATTATGTTATGTGCGGGTGTTCTACTGGTTCTTCCAACTTCGGACTTTGACCACATGAATCCATTTTTGCCTGTGAAATTTGAATTAGTTTGGTTTCTTATTCGGTTAGCAAGCAAGTTTAGCGGCTCATTATCATTACTCTCACTCTGTTCTTCTTCTCTCTCACAAGTTTCTTCTTCTGCGCATTCTTCAGGTTCACTTTCACTCTCAATTCTTGATTCTTCTGGTCCCTGGACATTTTCAACTTCAAAATCAGGATCTTCGACTGAATCATCGACGTCGCTAAACTCCACGTCTTCTTCTAACTGTTCAAGCCAGTCTTCTATTTGCTTATCATTATTTATGGGTGTTCCTTTAAAACTTCGTTTAGTAGATCTAGCCTGCCCTCCACTTGAATTCGCCATCTGTTACATACATACACATTTAATAGGTGGATATTTTATATAAGTTTATAATTATGTGGTTACGTCTAAGAAACTTCAGGTAAATTTACAACTATTACTGAGCTAACGACTGATATACACTATGAAAATATAAACATTTTTGGGAGGTGACGTCTGACAGAATCAACGCTTATTGCTGTACTTACGTCTATCCGAAACCAGGTGCTCGTCCCGCCACACGTGTGCACTGCGTCGCCGCGCGCGCCTGACTGTTCACTAGCTCTCACCGTTTTAGGAAGGTACTGAGCGGGACAGAACTACATCACGCCATATCGCGAAATGGCAACGTTGTATTTGGTTTGCGGTGTCTGAGAGACTACCACCTCAGTCGCAGAGGGTTAGTAAACAAAGAAATTTTCACATCAGCTGCTTTAAATTTGGAAGTCGGATCTATATCTGCAGTACCTCGTTTTCCTATCCACGGGTTAGTGCGTTTTTTCTTTTGTACTAACGTCCATTCTTCATTACGTATTACTTCACCTTACGATAACGAGTTCACGGTCAATGTATGCGGTGTCTCTGTTACTGGCATGTCAGTTAAAAGGCGAGAGAGGGATGCATTATTATTCCCGCGAGGTGTCGCGAAATGCATTTGTGTGAGCGAGACAGATTGCTGCTTCGAGCTATCAGCTGAGTCAGACGATTGTGTAGTGACCGTTGGCGTATTCATAGCTGCGTTAACGCATTTATTTGAAATACAAAACAGCTCATCGTTTTAATACCCGTATTTTTACAATTACCTCCCATTTTGTTTTCAAGAATACTTTTATCACCGATTATTTTAGATTTTTCTTTTATTAAATTGATATCATTCTTTATATCATTCAATTGCTCAGCCTTAATATACGACTGGCTTTGCAACTTTAGATCATCGACTTCTTTTCTTAACAGCAATAAATCACGGAGTAACTTCGTGTCATCTACGTGTTAAAAACATACCGGCGGGAGTTTATTTAAATCTCTTGCCACAAAAATGGGTATTTTATCAGGGTCGGTATTCTTAATCACTGAAATGATTTCCTCCAAGTCTTTCTGTTTCTTATCCTTGCGTCTTGATATCTTTTTCTTATCCGTTTTTACTGACGTAAATAAAAGCGATTTTGCTAGATCAATCTCTTCCACGGAGAAGGCACTTTCACATATTCTAATAATTCCTTCATTGTCCATCACGTCTTGTTTATTAGTTATAAATGCTAACGGTTCAGATATTACAATATTACAATTAACACATTTCAACGTATTATCAGCCATTGTTATGTAGGCGCTATAGACATCCGCACAATAGCGAGACTGACGCGAGACTGAAAATTGTTCGCTGAAAAATACATCAGCCTTCGGACACCCTAAGATGGGACTGACGAAGACTTCTTCCAATTTGAAAGATTTTCCTTTGTTGTTTCCTAAAAATGGATGACAGTCTATGCCAGCCATTATTGCTGAATAGTGATGTTCAGCACTACGCCTTCCTGTTTGGGATAGTGCTTGTGTAACCTTACAAGTTGACGTCTCTGCCCAATTTAAGTGCCAAACAGTGGCACAGTCACGGGGTGCTATCTTTATTTATTTATTTATTTATTTATTTATTAGAGAAACAAACAGTGATATAAAACAGACAATTAAACAATAAAATAATACATACACCAATAAAGTTTCTACAAACAGGCAATTCATATAGTAAAAGAGTAGACACTAGATAAAACTATGGAAAAGACATTTAATTTTCATGCAAGTATTAACTAATACTAAAATAAACATATATAACACATAAAAAATTTAGCCAAATTACATATCTATTTGTAAAAGTACATTTTTTATTTTATTTTTAAAATTTGGTAACGAGTAATGCAAAATATCTACATCCTTAAAAAGAGCATTGTTTTCACGACAAGACCTATAAATAAATTCATTTTGAGCATATTTTGTCCTGGTAACAGGTATATGAAATAGCTCTCTACGACGAGTGTTAAAGCTAGGACATCTAAATTGTATATTATTTAACAGATAAGGGGAGTCAACAAAATTATTAATAATTTTATATAAAAATATTTGATCTTTAAATCTACGACGGCTTGCAAGAGAAGGCACAGCAGGACAGCATTGGCCAACAGAGTGGCACCTAAATTTCAAGTGCTTAAAAAATGTAGATTGGACTCTCTCGATTTCCTCGATATAAGTTTTATGACAGGGGTTCCAGACAATTGAACAATATTCCAAAATTGAACGAACTAAGGTATTATACAATAAAAGAATAGTAGAAACATTTCTAAAGTCCCTGCTTACTCTGAGTATAAAACCCAGCATTTTATAAGCTTTAGCAGTAATTTGATTAACGTGGAACTTGAACAATAATTTACTATCCAGGAGTACTCCCAAGTCACGCACTTCAGTAACTCGATTTAATCTTTCTCTACCAAGTGTATATGGGAAATTGATGGTAGAATGCTTCCTAGAGAAAGAAATGACAGAACATTTAGAAACGTTTATATGTAAACAACTATCAGAACAATACAAGTAAAGCCTGTCTAAGTCTTCCTGTAATAGAGCACTATCTGAAACGCATGTTATTTTTTTGATAATTTTCAAGTCATCAGCATACAGGAGGAATGAACTATTCCTGAAGATAACCTTTATGTCGTTTAGGAATATATTGAAAAGTAATGGTCCCAGATGAGAACCCTGAGGAACGCCAGACGAAACGGGCACAAAGGATGACGTATAGCCTTTAATAGTTACAGCCTGACTTCTATTCTGAAGATAAGAAGTTAACCAGCGCAACAGATCACCATGAATACCTATTCCTGCAAGTTTTTGGATAAGAAGATGATGGGCAACCTTGTCGAACGCTTTCGCGAAGTCGGTGTACACTACATCAACCTGGTGGCCCTGGTCCATGTTAGTGGTAATGCGATGAACTAATTCCACGAGATTTCCTTCTGTTGATTTTTTATTAACAAATCCATGTTGTTCATTAATTAGAAAGGGTCTTAATTTAGGGAATATGCTATCGTACACAATTTTTTCAAAAACTTTACCTATTATACATAATTTAGAGATAGGTCTATAATTTTGAACCTCGTGTTTGTCACCAGATTTCAATATAGGAGCCACAAAAGATTTCTTCCAAATACTAGGCATTTCCCCAGATGTAAGTGATTTGTAAAAAAGTAGGTAAATTGGATATGCTAAGTGGTAACAACATGACTTGAGAAAAATAGAAGGTATCCCGTCAGGTCCCATTCCTTTTTTAATATCAAGGGATTTAAGATATTTCTCTACCAGCTCTGGTGTAACGTAAATTGAATTGATTACTGTTTGATGCATATTGGTTTCAAAATTTTGATGAGAATTAAAATTGGAGATTGAAGCCTCAAAAGTTGATTTGAAATAGTCACTGAACAGATTACAGGCATTTTGTGGGTCATTAGCCGATCGATTTCCAAAAACCACTGTATCGGGAATACCCGAGGAAGAATTTTTAGACTTGACGAAGGTCCAAAAATATTTACTATTAGATTTAATTTTTAATTCTGACTTATAAATATATACGTTATAACAGTATGTTTGTTTAGTCTTTTGACGTTCACGAAGTAAGCTAAATAAATCATAATCATAAGTACGATTATAGATTTTCCATTTCTTGTGATATCTGAGCTTATCGGAAATAGTTTTTATGAGAGAGCGGGAATACCAACAGGGGAATCTATTTGAAGACTTTACTTTTTTTACCGGAATTAATTCGTTAATAAGAGTATTTATTTTGTCATAAAATATATCTACTGCCGTATGTATATCATGATCATCTAATAACTCAAACCAGTCAATAGACGCCAATACATCGTTTATTGCATCATAATCGGCTATGTGAAATAGGCGTATAGTCCGTGGTACAGAAACGGACTTACATAATGAAATACTGGACATATGTAATTCCAACGCGGGATGATGTGCGTCTTCAGGCGTAAGAGGCAAGCAGCTGCGATTAACTAAGCATTGGCAGTTTCCTATAACCAAATCAAGAAGCCTATTATTGGAGTTTAAAATATAATTGAATTGCTTGAAATCTGTGAAATTAAGAAAATTATAAAGAACACCAATAAGGCCCTCCTCTTCATAAGAATTAACTATCTCCATGTGGTGACCAATATTTGACCAAGCTGCTGCTGATACGTTAAAATCACCAACAAGGAAAAAAATATCATTCGGCTTAAAGGTAAACTCATTAGATACAGATTCAAAAAAATCACAAAGAGCTTCTCGATGAAAACGACTATGAGGAAAATAAGAACAGTAAATATATAGATATCTTATATTTATGGGCGACCTAAGGGCAAGAGTAACTTTTAATATTTCACCTCCATAATTATCCATAAGAATTATAGAAGAACCACAAACCGATAAACTTGATTTAACTGCTATTAACACCCCTCCGCCCATAGTCAGTCCATAGTTACTATAACTACGGTCACATCTGTAAACAGTATACCGCGAATCAAAAAGTTCCTCACTATATATCCCATCATGCAACCATGTCTCCGTTAAACAGATAACATCGTAATCTACTTGCATTAAACTTCTGAAGAACATATTTGTCTTAGTTCGCAAGCCTCGAACATTTTGATAATAAAGTCTCAGATCATTATTCATTGTAAAAGGTAGTATAATATTCATTAAAAAATAAATTCATAAAGGAGACTCCACATAAAATATAAAATAATAATAAAAAAGTTATGTAAACATTGCATCTGTCATTATAAATATTATTAGCTACACGGAAGATGTCCAAGCCTAAACACAAAACTCTAAAAATACAAGGGAATATACGAAGGACAGTGACTAAAGAATATACAGTAACACTTAAGCTATTTTTTTTAAATCACTATTGCTAACAATATGTATCACTGGACTTGTATCATTACGACGAGCCATAATTGAACAATTTTTAACCCACACATATTTAAAATTTTTCTCTCGGGCTAATTTTTTTGCGGATAATAAAAGGCCCTTATTAAAGCTCGTCAAATGGTCGTTAAAGTAAATAAAATTATTTTTTGTAGCAAAGCCTATATCACTACACTTCAATTTAAGTTTTCTGACTTTTGCTAAAAATTCATCCTTTTTCCAACGTGCTAAGAAACGTACAATTATCGGCTTGCTCCTTTTATGTTCATTATTTTTCGCGGCAACCCGAGTTACAAAGTCAATATCTGTATTGACATTAAGTTTAAAATCTGTCTTGCTTACAATATTTTCAATTATAGAGAACACATTTTCGTTCTTCTGTTCCGGAATTCCATATATTTCCACATTAGACCTTCTGGCCCACTGTTCCCGGCTATTATTATTGGATTCAATAGCCTCAATAGATGTTTTCAGGTTCCCGATTTCCAAAATTTTAGTAGAAAATTCTTTAACGTGCACCTCACAGTCACCTATTCGTTTGTTAAAATCGTCTAAATTATGATTTATAAATTCTAATGACTGCTTAACACTAAGAAACTCGTCCTTGATAGCCTTCAACTCATTTTGGATGGGTGTAATAGAATTCTTAAGGTCCAATTTTAAGTTATTTATTTCAGAGGATATTATACTTCTGACTTGTTCCAGAATTGAGGCCGAAGGAAGTGAATCATATTTAGTGTCCGGAGAATAGGGATCAGTATTAGATGCACCTCTACGTGTATTAACGTTATCTTCTGTGCTCTGTTTATTGCCAACATTTCGACTTCGAACCGGCGTGTTGTCCTTATTAACTTGACGCGGTTGCGATATTGAACACTCTGGACATATCCAATTTTTCTTAACGTCGACTTTTTTGGCCGACGGGTAAAGACACATGTAGTGATAATTGCAACCACATCTCATACAATTAATACTATCGGAGGCGCCATCTAGGGTAGATGTTTTACAACACGAATATTTCGTCATTTTAAGAAATTAAATAAGAAACTTGTGAAATAACTAAAAATTTCCGTAACTATGTGAGATTCGAACCAACGTCTATTCGATTATACAGCGTCTTAAAGCAGCGGCTTCACAGCTGAGCTATGACACTTGTTATACATCCAATGAAATAAGCGGTCAGGTTGTGATATACGTCGGTAATTATTTAGGAATACCCTAAGTTGCATGTAATGTTAATTATTAAAATACCCTAGTATAATTTATCACTGCACTGATATATTTATATTCACAATTAACACAGTAACATCGTTTCACACGATTATTTTAATGTTTAAAAAGTCCGCCGAGACAAATTAAGCGTAGAGAGGTAAAATTAATCAATCCATAGTTAAAAATAACAATGAAATTTGACAACACAAAAGCGGAGCGACAACTAGTACGTCTACTCTAACACAATCTTAACTGACAACTGAAGAAACTTTATGCTCAATATATATGACTTTTCGTCAATGCACTTCTAGAGTGAAATCTCTTATGATTATGCTCGGTAAGGTAGGATCACCATGGACGTCATCGATTTCAGCTTTCATACGGAGGAAACTACTTACGATATTGTCGGAGGTGAAGCGTAATGGAATTACGCACAACCATTCGTTTGTGTTGGGCTCTACGCTTTTGCAAAGTGATACGCTTGGCAATAGATCGTTGATGGATGGGATTATTTCCTTTATCCGTATTCCAAAGTTAATATATGACATAGTTATCGTTCTTCAGAGAGTCACTTTATCACGAAACACAGATGCCTCAAGTCAAAGTGTATAGAGATTCAAGATTTCAAATTAATTGGATTTTTAAGCTTCAATGTAAAAAATATGTAATTATCTTTTAACTTTCATTATGGATAGGAAATACTGCTATCTTATTTATAGCTCTTCTGTGAGTGCTTCCACCACTCGTACCAAACCGTCAGAGCCCTTGAATACATTTGTGACTCGGCCAATGGCCACTGCAAGGGTGAACAATTATCACCAACTAGTAAAAGTACATCACCAATCACCAATTTTAACGTTTGGATTAATATGGTGCCATTTAGGCCTCTTAGCAATTGTGACAAATAGCTTTTATGCTATACTTTCCAAAAATCCTGTTGTATTTTAGTGCATTTTTTCAAGAATTTTTATGTATTTATATTGTTAGATGGCAAGTCTGGCTCAGGTATCGCATTCAAAAGGGCTCCGCATAAAAAACGAGCCGGAGTCAATACAGAAAAATCATTGCAATCATTTGACAATGGGGTAAGGGTCTTGAGTTTATAGATTTATCATTACGTACCTGCAAATATTTTTGCATACATTCCTCCCGACACAGAATGGCTTAACAACTGTGCATCTAATTTTACTTTCATTTTCTGTTTGGTATTGGGATTAAGGTGCTCTTTTTTCAAGGCAGGCATAAACAAAATTCGGATTAAGCCGCAATTACACTGCCGGCCAAAAGTTTGAGACCACCTACATCAAATAAAGAAAATGAAATAAAACTCAAAATATGAAGCAAGAGGTTTAATTAATAATTAAAATACTTATTTACTAATCCACATACATCAACAAGAAAACAAAAAATACTAATAATTACGTTAAAAATTTCGTTCATATTTTATACAGATTTTTCGTCAAAAAACCCTCCCTTGCATTTAATTACTTTTTCACTAGTCGCGGCATACGAGCAATCAATTTATCGATTGTATCTTGTGAAATATTGTTCCAGCTTTAAAGTCTGCCACATGTCTTCTTGCGAGGAGGGACAAGAACTGCGCACATTCCTATCAAGCTCTTCCCACAAAAGCTCGATTGGATTGAGATCCGGGCTCTGAGGCGGCCACACCATATTTTTTAACACCCCTTCAATTTCTTTATGTTCTTAATAACCCCTGCATAATTTTGAACTATGTTTGGGATCATTATCTTGTTGGAAAAAAAAAACCATTTCCAATTAATCTTAAACCAGACGGAACGGCATTTTGTTGTAGTACTGTAGTGTTCGTTTCTACTGCTCCTTTTTATGATTCTTTCGACTCGTACCAAATCACCGGTTCCATGGCCCAAGAAGCATCCCCAGACCGTAATAGAACCACCACCATGCTGTTAGAATTTTTTGTACTTTCCAGCTTTTCAGCTTCCCGTAGTTGTTTTGCTAAGCTTTCCACTTTGGAGACATGTTGTGCCATTGTATCTTTAGGACAGTAGGTATACTGATAAAATTTCTCATGAATGATTAGTTTGTTGTATTCTGATTTTAATTCATATATATTCTTTGTCCGTCATGATCACCAGACCAAAGCTTAAGCAGGCTCTGCGACACGCAGGACGGGACTAATGTAATCAATCCAGTACAAAATGTATGTAACTGATAGCTTACCCACGCGTTGCGACACGCGGCGTGGGCTAAATATAATTGCGGCTTTAGTGTTGTCTGCTTCGTAAAATTCCTTCACATGGGACCATTTAGCAATACCTGTAAAGATTAAAGTTTTAGAAATAATAGTAATAACAACAGAGACTCTCCGGTTAGTACCCCAAATGTTAGATTAATATGCTCTGTAGAAAAATAAGACTTAATCTCACCTCTTCCTATCACAATATTAGAGGAAATATTTGTTGAGCAATCTATATAATATTTTATGAAGAGGTTTCAGAAGCATTTCAACAAATGTGGAGAGAATCAAATAATGTAATGATCTCCTTATTGTCAACAATTATGTGTGGGTGCTGTAGAGTTGACCTCTAGATAGTTAAAGCTGGCCTGTTTACACAATTACAGCTTCAAAGCATTGATGTAGGACCTGAAATAAAAAAAAAACAAAATGAAGTTTATGAACATTTTTAGTTGAGTAACATATATAAACTACGAAATTTTAATTTAAATTTTGAGAAAATTCGGTATGGGGATATTTTGAACCCTGGAAAGGATATAGGCAACTTGGCATTGACATACCATGCGGATAAAGCTGTAGGCGGAAGCTAGTAATTTATAAAGGTACAGTCAAAAAATGGAATATTATAAGTACCTCTTTTATTAGTACTGCAAGCCATCTGCAGAACAAAATCCACTAGAGAAGAAATGGGCAATAGGCTGTTTTTACTCTCTGCCTTATCCCATTAATCATAAATACTAAGGCATATGCAGCTATCAAAGGGGAACTTCCTTGTGATGCATGGTCTTGGCATCCTTCAATCACATCATCCTTGCGATTATATTGAAGGTGCTTTTTTAAGGACATTTCATTAAACCTCGGGGTGTACTCATTGTTTGATGGCTTTTGCAATTCTCGTTTGGCTCAGTTGTAAGTGACCCTGCTTTTTGCGCCAGCGGTCGCGGGTTCCGAGTCCCGCTGGGTGCATTCATTTGTTGAGCACGAATGTTTGTTCTCCAGTCATGGGTGTTAATATTTATATTATGTATGTATTTTAAATTTATATGTGTTGTGTGAGTATATCAACTAACTGGTTTCCGTAATACAAGCCTCGTAGCTTAACACGGAACTAGATGGCGCTGTTGTAAAAATATCCCAACATATTTATTTATTATTTATTTGCGATTGTGTGTATTTTGTCATTACTTCAAAAACCGGATGATCGATGCCAACACTAAGGGTGGGTTGCATCAACTATTTATATCCTTCCTTTAAAAGTTCCCCGTCCCCTTAATGTTAACTGTTTATTGATGTTTGTTTTTAGTCCTTTGTGTAAATTTATATGTAAATATATAGTATAATAGAATTAAATTGTAGACTAAAGTTCTGTGTAATATAACTAACATTTACTAACCATATCTTTTTTTCTTTCTAATTAAGCTGTTTGTGTAAATACTAACTGTGCTGTCTTTTGTTGTAATTTTGCAGGCATTTCGTACTGCGTACGGATCACCAACCCTTAACTCATATTTTTGGGGCTTAAAGAGGGATACCACAAACAGCAGCAAGTCGCCTGCAGCGGTGGGCGGCACATCTCACGGCATATGAATTTTCAGTAGAATTTGTGCGATCAAGTTAAAACGGTCCAGCTGACGCGCTGTCTCGCTTACCACTGCTACGCGAGCGTGACCCAGGTGACCCAGTGAGTTATGTTAAGCTGCTCGAGGAATGTACGTCTGTTAACTTTAAAGATATTTGTGAAAAGACAAAAAGTGATAACATTTTAAGTAAAATATGTGGTTATGTAACGACCAACCAAACGCCAGCGAGAGCGAGTTGTGAAGAAGAAATACCGTATTATAACCGTAGACAATACATAATATTAGAGTTAGGATGCTTAATTTATAAATACAGAATAATTATTCCCACGGTGTTACGTAAACAAGTACTTGATGAGTTACATGTACGTCATTTAGGCAACAATAAAATGAAAAACTTATCGCGTAGATACGTGTATTGGCTGGGTATAGACATCGAAGTTGTTAGTCCCGCGTGTGACGCATGCAACTCGGTCCACGACGCCCCTCCGCGCGCCCCGCTCCACCCCTAGTAGTTTCGTCGAACGACTTTGTTTCCGGGTGATCCGGAGAACACAAATTACACATAAGCGAATAAGTCGCCTTCCCGACTACCGTTATTAATAATGAAACTTTGAACTTCTCTTTCACTTCGTTTAATAACATATATTGTTTAACGCGCCGTATGTAGGCTGGCCACTCTTTTGAATCTAATTCAAATTGTTCAAGTTTCCCGATAGGCGTGATTAATTATTTATTCGACTCTGAGCACAATCGAAACACTTAAAGTTCTTTTTGAAAACCCGCCTCGTCGCAAGTGTAATAACAACACGAGATGTGGCTATAGACTGGCTTTATTCAGGTTAACTTAAATTTACCCACCACCAACAATATAGATTGGATACATATTATTTTCTACTACCTTACACTTTTTATAACCATCAAATACGACATAAATGTTATGTCCATAATTGTTATGTAAATATCTGATATAATGTTGACAAATAGTGTCAAATTTTTTATCCAGTTGCCACCTACAACGGTGTGGTAACATTCTTCCATCAATTACGTAAGAAAATTTTCTTACATCGCTCACATCCACCGACACTTCTGGGAATAGGTCGTAAAATGTAATTTTGTTGTTTTTCGTATTTCACCATCTTCAAAAAGAGCAAGAGGATAAGGAGCTAATTCATAAGTCATGTTGTTTTTGAGTTCTTCGTCCGATTTTTTTAATACGCAAATACGCTGAAATAACAGTCGTGGATCAATTGGAATATCCATCCACTTTGATTTTGCTAGTGAAAGTCAATAAAGGAATGATTTTGTCTTTTCTTGATAACTTGACTTCTATAAAATTTTTACAATTTATTTTCTTCATTATTTTTAAACCTTCCTCAAAAGCTGCGTAGCAATTCACGTTTCCTTGTCCGGTTCTTCCAGTCGCAATAGACATAATGATATCAACATCAGGGGATGGAGAATGTTGGATAAAATATTCTTCCAATTTTTTCACGTCAATGTCGTCCCTTTTGATCCGTGTATGGTTGCTTCAGCGTGTTGATAACTTTTTTTAAAAGATATATTACAAAATTCTTCCACACCTTCTTTTGAAAAAATAACACCCTTTATCCATTTATAAACGATACTTTCCGTTACCCTACGTTTAAAAGGCCCTCCTTCATTACTCATAGATTTCATTAGAGTTTGTTCAATGGTTTATTCCGTGGAAATTCCAGAAAAAAAAAACATCGGAACGTCTCGCAGTGAAATATCCTTCTGTGAATTTCTGAAACTCTAAAGGGTCCATTTTGATAGGTAATTCCTGCATGTCTTGCAAGTACAGTTGCGCGGACTTTGCATACGGAAAGTGTCCTGATGCATGAAAGTATGGAATGATCCTCTCAATAGTGTATAAATGCTAATTCCAATCACCCATACGCTCAGCTGCAATGAAATTTTTCAGTACTGATACTATTCGAAAATAGCTGATCCATAATCTGGACGTTTCATTTTTACTTTCTAACTGCCAGTTTCTATAACCTATCTACCGATAGACCGATAGATACTTTCATACGATTTTGACAGGTTGTAACTTTTAATGTGTCAAAATAGTATGAAAGTAACTACCGCTCTATCGGTAGATAGGTTATAGAAACTGGCAGTAAATCATGTAATTTGTTTTCGCAAATTTCATTTAATCTTTGAAATCCAATATTTTGCTTTATTTCAGTGTAATTGAACATTTCTAAAATATTATGTTACGACCGCCTGACGGCGGGCACAAATGAATAACACGATATAAATAATACAACGTTTATTTACAAAAGAAGTTAAAATAAAATATAAAAGAAATCACATTATATTTACAAAAGAAGTTGAAATAAAATATAAAAGAAATCACATTAAGAATTATATATAACTAATTAATACTAACACTAAGTATATATACCCGACCTGTGGGTTCTCAGCACAGAAATTTTTTTTTTCGTACTACGAATACATATAAAACCACCTAATGTGCGCTGGGGACTTATCTTATGGTTTCCGACGCGGTGAAGTGTGGAGGCGAGGGAGGTGCCCTGTGGCACCTGGTGTTCCAGTTTAAAGGCCTCAGCTGCGGAGAACAGCGGGAGTCGTCCCAACTGGACAGTATATCCCATCGTGCACACGGTGTACGGTGAACTTCTCGAAACCGCAAGTTTAGAAATTTTTAAACCTTAGAGTGGACGTCTCAATCCACACGGGAGAATGTCCAATTCAAAAGGTAAACTTCAATCCATACGGTGGACCCCCAGTTTCTTGGAACGCGTCGAATAAAAACTTGAAGCGCGAAAGATCCGACCCCCAGGCACTAGGTGTGACCAGTAGTGGGCGTCGGCATCTTTCGTGAAGCAATTAAATTAAATGGAGTGGAGTGGTGAGATTAGAGTCCGGTTAAAACATAAAATAAATAAATTCAGAAAAATCAAATATTTAAATATATAATACCCAACTCAGAATCAAACCGCAACTATTTATATGCCGGACGATCACCATTCCACTACGCTATGAGGTACAAAAGAATAAATTACAGTAGTTATAAATAAATGTGTCGAATGAAGCAATGACCATTTATATTTGTTTTGCCGGTAAATCGAGAAATGTTCTTTATCCTATCTTTTGTTACAATATAGGTACATACTAATACGAGGAAGTATAATTTATATATAATATTTTAAACTATTATACAATTTGTAGGTGGCAATTTAATAGACTAAAAATTATTAATTAAGGATTTAAACAAGATAAATATTTTAAAATAATAGGATCTTATTAATTACATAAAAGCCACCTATGTAAAAGAAACACACGCGTGGAATACACAGTGGTATTAATTAGAATATTAATATATTATAAATATGATGTGTATATATATATTATTGGCTGGACTGATTTGGAAAAAATTGATTGAGAATAGAATGTTAATTAAGGAAAATAACGTGGTGAAACATATTAAAACTTATTGGAATGATCAAATAGATAGAATTATAGTTTACTAATACGATACGCAATGTCACACTTCGTTACGTTGTAAAGCCACTATTAAGAAATATATATATATATATAGCCATAGCAATTATTACACAATAAAACGTTGAAGAAACTAGTAAATAGCAAGCAAAACTATAGGAGTTAATTATATTAAACTTACCCGGGGGGTTGAAGTATTGCACTGATTTTAATACTTTTCTTTTTTTTTAATAAAAAAATAATAAAATAAATGAGAACAATAAATCACGAAATAAAGATAAAAAAATTTATTGTTGTGCAAACTTCGGTTTCGAATTCTCTCTCTCGCGAATACGATTTACGTATTTATTTGATATTTTTAAACTTTGTTACAACGTAACAATTAATCAAATCAAATTATTCTTTATTCAAATAGACTTTTACAAGCTCTTTTGAATCGTCATTATTACATTATTAAAATTAAATGTCAGTCTGTAAGTCTGTGAGTAAGCTACCACCGACTCGGAAAGCTGTTCTGCTGAGAAAAATCGGCGAGAAACTCAACAGTTGCTCTTTTCAAAAAAAATATTTGATAACAATATTGCATTACAATATTTATCTATTTATCCTACATGAGACACAACCAGATATTAATTTCACACATTTACATCTACTAAGTATTCCGTAATGGTGTAATAAGCCTTATTCAGTAGCGTATTTTTAATTTTCGATTTAAATAGCTTCAAAGGCAAGTTCAATATTGACTGTGGAATTTTATTATACATGCGTTTAATAAATTAGCATTCGTTTCATCAGTAATTAAAGTTTGAAATTCCGTATTATTTTGCTGTAGATCGTTGAAAATTAACCTTGATAAAGCTAGTTGAAGCAGTACGAGTATATGTGCACGTTCCGCTCTGGCATATGCACGTCCAGACATGATATGATTAATTGTGTTTTCAGCATAAACTGTAGAGAGGGCTTCTTTAATTCCACTTCTGGCCATTATATAACCAATGGATCCCATATAAGACATCAGTGTATGGAAAGAACCCAATCGGACCACAATAAACGTTTCATCTGATAAACATTTAGTTAAGTGTGAGTGTAGATGGTATAAATAAGTATGCAAACTCACGTTATTTAAAATATATATATTGTCCACAAGTCTTTACACAAATTACTAAGGTTAGAAGGCACAATAGGAAATAGTCACAATGTTCACAAGCACAAGCACAGTATATAGAGGAAGGACGAAAGCAGAAGAATGATAGACAGAGATTGAAGTACGTATGAAATTATATATGTAAAATAAAAGCTAATACGTAATGCAACGAGTATAAAATATTGTGGCGACAAGCGTGCACTCAGCGTCGAGATGCGATCTTGACTGGTGAGGTCAACTAAGGTGAAAGGCTTGCGCCCGCGTCACCGTAGCCGGCAGTGTATAGCTATATGGATGTTGGTAATTAGTGACGCGGGTCGGTCGATAGTTGAGTGACGATCGAGTATCGATGGTAAATTTATCGACCAACTGGTAAGGCAGTATGTAATGTATGTTAGTGTTGTGTGTAGGCGTGTGTATATCTATACAAATAAATATATAAATAAATAAGTATATAAATATATAAATAATTAAATATATAAATAAATAAATATATAAATAAATATATATAGATTGTGAAGTAGCCTACACCACCCCCCTCCAGAGACCGTCAAGGGCGATAGAAGTCAGTGAATTTAACTCGCCTCCCTGAACGTGTTGTGTAACTTGGCGGCACTTCCGGTGGGGGTTCCTCTACCTGATCTGCTAAAATGAAGGCAGGCTTGAGTCGGTCAATGGACACTGTCACTTCATTGTTTCTAACAAGTAATTTAAATATCTTGTTTCCTCGGGAGATAACTTTATATGGCCCGGAATAAGCAGGCTGGAGAGCACCTCGCAGAGCGTCTTCACGGAGGAAAACGTGACTGCAAGTTTCTAGCTCTTTGTATACAAACACCTTCGGCTTACAATGGCGGGAAGCTGGTACCGGTCGCAATTTCTCGGCAAAGTTTCTGAGCCTCGCAGTAAATTCAGCTGTGTCTACTGTACCGTCGATAGTAGGCTCAAAAAATTCTCCGGGCAACCTTAGCGGCTCCCCGTACAGCAGTTCCGCCGAAGAGGCTTGGAGGTCTTCCTTAAAGGCAGATCTTACGCCTAATAAAACCCATGGTAAAGATTCCGTCCACCTGTCATTTGCGTGGCAGACGATCGCGGCCTTCAGCTGACGGTGAAATCGTTCAACCAAGCCATTACATGCCGGATGGTAGGCTGTCGTTCGTTTGTGTTCGAATCCGGCTATCTTCGACAGACATTGAAACAAGGCCGATTCGAACTGGCGCCCACGGTCCGTTACGATGTCTGTCGGGCAACCGAACCGAGATATCCAAACGGACAGCAAAGCCTTGGCCACCGTTTCCGCTGTAATATCTTGTATCGGTACTGCCTCTGGCCACCGAGTAAATCTATCCACGGCCGTTAAGCAGTACCGATAGCCTTGGGAAGATGGAAGTGGACCCACCAGGTCGATATGGATCTGCTTAAACCGAGCGCGCGGTAAGTTATAAGTGCCGAGAGGGGAAGTCACGTGACGGTTGACTTTCGTCCTCTGACATGGTATACAAGCACGCGCCCAGTCCCTACAGTCTTTTCTCACGCCCGGCCATACAAATCGCTCAGCTATCAGTTTAGCCGAGGCATTGGCACCAGGGTGGCTTAACGAATGCAGGCTATTAAAGATTTGCTTGCGAAGGGGTTTAGGTACGTATGGCCTGGAAACTGGCGTACTGACGTCGCAGTACAGAGGGATTTGGCTTCCAGGGACATTGAGTTTTTTAAGCTGCAGCGAAGAACCTTCGCTCAAAAGCTTGCAGAGTTCTGGATTAGAAGCCTGAGCTTGAGCAAGTTTCTCCAGGTCAACAGGGTCTGCTAGCTCCTCGATTCGCGACAAGGTATCTGCGACCACATTATCCTTACCAGAAATGTGGCGGATATCTGTCGTGAATTGGGAAATAAAATCTAAATGCCTAAACTGCCTAGGCGAACAGTTGTTCTTCCTTTCGTTAAAAGCAAAACTAATAGGCTTATGGTCAGTGTAGACTATAAAATGGCGAGCTTCTAGCATGTGCCTAAAATATTTAATGGCCTCATAAATTGCTAGAAGCTCCCTGTCATATGGTGAGTAATTCACCTGTGCAGGGCTCAATTTCCTTGAGAAAAACGCTAAGGGCTGCCACGTATCGTCCTTAAATTGCTGCAGGACCGCGCCGATAGCCTTATCGGAGGCGTCTGTTACAACTGCAAGTTTAGCGGTGCAGTCCGGATGAGCTAGTAGGGCAGCGTTGGCCAAGCTTTCTTTGCAAGCTTCGAAAGCAGCTAGGGTATCGCCAGTCAAGGTAATAGGGTGTGAACCTTTAACAGAGCCTGTTAGTAAGGCGTGAAGTGGGGCTTGGATTTCGGTTGCATGAGGAAGATATCTCCTATAAAAATTAACCATGCCTAGGAACCCTCTTAGCTGGCGAACGTTGGTTGGAGGGGGAAAATCCTTGACCGCCTGAACTTTGGCGTCAATTGGCTTAGATCCTCTCTCGCTAATCTGGTAGCCCAGAAACGTTACCTCCTCCGCACCGAAAACGCATTTCGAAGTGTTCACCAACATGCCATAATCCCGCAGCCTATCGAAGATCTGACGTAAGTGAACCTCGTGCTCCTCTGGGCTTCTAGAAAACACAAGAAAATCGTCTAGGTAACAATATACGAAGTCCAGCCCTCTCGTTATTTCGTCCACAAATCGCTGGAAAGTTTAGCCCGCATTCCTAAGACCGAATGTCATGAAAGGAAATTCAAATAACCCAAATGGTGTTGTGATGGCGGTCTTAGGAATGTCCTCCGGGCTGACAGGTATCTGATTATATGCTTTCTCTAAATCGAGCGTGCTGAAGACTTTACATCCTTCTATACTATGGGTAAAGTCGTGAATATGCTTAATCGGATACCTGTCAGGCACGGTACGGGTGTTCAGCTTACGGTAATCGCCACAACGACGCCAGCCGTTGTTTTTCTTTGGCGCTAGATGTAGAGGTGACGCCCACGGGCTCTCGGAAGGTCTAGCTGTACCAAGGGCCAGCATAGACTGGAACTCTTTTTGGGCAATCTTAAGCTTGTCCGGTGCTAAACGACGAGGTGGGGAGCAAACTGGAGGGCCTGGTGTCGTGCGTATGTGGTGTACTGTTTTGTGTGGTGTGGAGTGTGGCTTACTAGCTGGTCGAGTAATTTCCGGAAACTCACTGAGAATTTTGTGATACCGAGTCTCACCAGTCACGACCTTAACAGAAGAAATATTATTACAATAAGCTACAGCAGCAATAGTAGAAATTGAAGTTAAATTATCAATTAGGCGTTTGTTACGACAGTCGACCATAAGGTTATAAAAGTTTAAAAAATCTACGCCTATTATAGGCTTCGTAACATCGGCTACAATGAAACGCCATTGAAAAGTTCTGCGTAAACCAAAATCTAAATCTAAATTTATACAACCATATGTAGCTATGCTAGAGCCATTAGCAGCACACAAACTATAGTCCGTACGAGCACGACGATCACGAAGCGCTGACCGTGGGAACACGCAGAGGTCGCTCCCTGTGTCGACCAGGAACTGCGTCTTCGACGATCGGTCGGTAACAAACAGGCGACCAGAAGCAGGCAGAGGGCAATCGTCAGTCGCCATTACCGACCGCCCTTTGAGTTTCACCGACTTGTAGTCGCAGGGCCGGATACACTTGTTGGCTTTTTCTCCGAATTTGTTGTGGTACCAACAATTGGGAAACTTTCTGTAGTTCGATTGAGAGCGCTGCCTCGAACTGCTGTGAGTGTTTCTGGTGGAACGGGAGCGTGAACGGCTGTTCCGAGTTGACAACTGTTGGAATTGTCGACGAAGCTCAACTGTCTCCCTAGTTAGTTCGCTCAGAACCGAGCTAGGGACGGCGTCGTTCACAACGGTGACCTTCGGAGTTGACGCAGACATGTCATGTATTCTATCTGCCAAGTCAGCTAGGTCCTCGAGAGAAGCTGTACCTGGATGTCCTGCGAGCACCGTCTGGATGCCATGTGGTCGGCGATTAACCCATATCGTCATCAGGAACGTTAGAGCCTGCCAGGCTTTTCAAGTGGCGAAGAAACTAGGATGGCTTGCGGTCGTCAAGCTCCTCATGCATCAATAACTGTTTGATTTTTTTTTTCTTTGGATGCGGTGAGTCTCTTTATTAGCTCGGCCTTGAGTTTTTCATACCTGTTAGTGGCGGGCGGGCTAATAATAATATCCTTTATCTCTCTAGAGTATTGATTGTCCAGATGTCCGATGACATAATTAAATTTAGTCACATCACTATTTATTCCAGCTATATTAAATTGCCCCTCGACCTGGGCAAACCAAATCTCCGGCTCTTCAGCCCAAAACGGAGGCACTCGTACGCCAACTTTAAATAGTTGCTGGGGTCTATCGACATCGCCCCATCACTAGTGCCAGGTGAAGGTGACCTTGCCACCCGTCTTGCGTCCTTAAACGTATCCCTTTGCATTGTTCTTCACGGGATCACCAGTTTAGTTAAGTGTGTGTGTAGATGGTATAAATAAGTATGCAAACTCACGTTATTTAAAATATATATATATTGTCCACAAGTCTTTACACAAATTACTAAGGTTAGAAGGCACAATAGGAAATAGTCACAATGTTCACAAGCACAAGCACAGTATATAGAGGAAGGACGAAAGCAGAAGAATGATAGACAGAGATTGAAGTACGTATGAAATTATATATGTAAAATAAAAGCTAATACGTAATGCAACGAGTATAAAATATTGTGGCGACAAGCGTGCACTCAGCGTCGAGATGCGATCTTGACTGGTGAGGTCAACTAAGGTGAAAGGCTTGCGCCCGCGTCACCGTAGCCGGCAGTGTATAGCTATATGGATGTTGGTAATTAGTGACGCGGGTCGGTCGATAGTTGAGTGACGATCGAGTATCGATGGTAAATTTATCGACCAACTGGTAAGGCAGTATGTAATGTATGTTAGTGTTGTGTGTAGGCGTGTGTATATCTATACAAATAAATATATAAATAAATAAGTATATAAATATATAAATAATTAAATATATAAATAAATAAATATATAAATAAATATATATAGATTGTGAAGTAGCCTACAAACATATTGCTGAAGTTATATCGCGCGATTTCATATACAGGGGTTGATCAAATGTTACAATACATTTCCTTATATTTAACGACTTTGCATTTTCCACTGATGTTTTCATTGCCGTATATAAAGTATTATAATCACTTGGAGATGCGTTTATAAATGGCAAGAATATTATGGACGAAATATCAAAATCATGTGCACTTGTTAACAGGTTCATAAATCCGTTCCATCCCGGAAAGTCATTGTTGGTTTTTAATTTTAAATACATCTAGAGAATATTCAATTTTGTAAAAATTGTGAGTGTTAAATTTGGTTCTATCTCCAAAAATCTTATCTGAAGTCTATAAAATCTCCAGCTTTTAAATCATAGTTTTTTTTTTCACTTTTTCGGACTTAAAATAATTTTCGGCAGTACTATGTGTTAAATGTTTTTTTCGGGATTTATTAAAATTGACCATAGTATTAATTAGTCAACTTTCTGACCCTGACTTCGGCACAGGGATTCCAAGAAAGTTGGATTCCTGGACCGAAGTCACGGCCGATGAGCTGTACAGATTCTTCGCCCTGTATATTTTGATGTCTATTTGTCAACGCGCAAAAATCCACGAGTACTGGGTAGTCTGGAGATGCCAGGATTTAGGCGGTTTATGTCGCGGAGTCGTTTCCAGCAGGTCAACAAATTTTTGCATTTTGATGATAATGAAAATTTGTTGACCTCGGGGCACGACCGTAAAGTTGAAAAGATTGCGCCGGTATTAGATCATTGTAATAAAAAATTTACGGAGCTATATATTCCTTCACAGTTTTTAAGCTTAGACTATTCCATGCTTTTATGGAAGGGCAGTCTAAACTGGAAGCAGTGTATACGCTCCACAGCTGCCCGATTCGGAATTAAATCTTTTGAGCTGTGTGAGGCCGAAACCGGCTACTTGCTCCAATACCATCTGTATACTGGAAAAACGTCAGACATGCATTCAGATTCCTTGCATGGGTTCCAAGATAATACCGCTAAGGTTGTGTTGGATCTCACGGAGGGATACCTCAGGGAGGAAAGGGATGCGGGTCATGTCCTCTTTTAACTATTACCAACCGAAAAAATCTATATTTTTATTTATAAAACAATTTGAACAAAACCCTATCAATGAAATAATTTATCATATGAAACGACGATGAAACTAATTAATTAAAATGACTCTGAATATTAAACGATGTAAAATAAACGGACAACCCTCTAAGAACGCCATCTAGTGAGCTTCACTAGGCAAACCAATACTAGGATCTATAGTAGTTCTGCCGTTAGATGCAGATGTCGCTATGCTATGAATTCTTACTACGTTACAATGATATTTGTATATGTATTATTTGAGAATAACTTATGAGATTCTCAATGTGTCTGAACAGTCAGACCTGAATATCTGGACGCCTCCGCAGCAAAAAACCAGATTGCCTGTGTTTTTGGTTATCAGTCTTTGACCCAAATCTAGGCCAAGGAAACGACATCTTGGAAGTATCTATATTCTCAATAATGCTGTCTCACTCCAACGTAACACTTTTTGCTATTTCTATCCCTGTTTAGGGTGTTGGTGAATTAACTATCAAACAAAACTATTACTGTTAGACATAAATATCGATATTGCCCTTACATGCCCTTTGAAATTCAAATTTAAATTGAAGACATGAGTGGATGATGGTGATATGATACAAAACCAAAAACTCGAGAAAACTAGCGTTAGAGGTATTTTAGTTGTGGAAATTGGTAGTGTAAGAGTTATCCTTTGAGCTTCAAAAAATACAGGTAATTATGTCTATAATCAAGTATATAATGCTGTTAGGAAAAACTTGATATATATGGGAGTAATTTACATAAAAAACTGTACATAACACCTTCATTCACAAACATATTTGTTGTGTAAATAATACAACAATATGAACGTGTTTATTGACATGAAATTAAACATAAAATGAAAAAGAAAATCACTTTTTTAGGATTTCTTCGTAAAAATATCGATATTCGGGCTTCACAAATTTTAGTTGGTCTTTAATGTTATCTTTCTTCTCTCTTGTTATCATGCCGTAGCTACCAGATACCCGTTCTAGAATTTTATTCTAAGTCATCTGGTCTGGACTTTCTTTTTAATATATCCACTTTTTAAAGGGTGTCATGACATCATAAGTTTCTTAATATAGATACGAACCAAATTCCTCCACACGTATCCAACGAATACCATCTCTGAAGTTGACTTTGGATTTATTAACATCTTTTTTTCTATTTATCAGATTTAGTTTTTCGTGCAAGCAACTGATGTTCCTGAAATGTCCGGACATATCAATAACTTGATTTAGTTTTGATGCCTTGCAAATTATAGCCCGGTATTGTTCGGGTACAAACACTGTTTCGTGTTTTCTGAGGACCTTTTCTATTCTCCCAAAATCTCGGTCTGAATCGAGATAGGAGTGACCAACTTCAGGAAACTTATGATCTATTGTCTTGAAATAACCCTTCAATATCATGTACTGGTATAAGCAAATCATGTTAAAATTTTTATTTTGGCCAGCACACGAATCTGACCATATCACAAGGTGATCTTTTTTTTTCGTTGCTAGTGCTGCATTCTATCTCGACAAATCGTAACAGAGAACTGGCAATCTCGCAACTTCCACGATCAGCATCATCTTCTGTCCACGTACAAAAAATGCGTTTTCTTTGGATTTGGTGACTACGAGAATCCCAAAATTGTAAAACCATATTTGGCGTAAATAAAAAGCCTTTGACGTAGGGATTTTAGGCAGAGGCATTGTTTGTTGTAAATCTATCGTAATAAAGATTACGTCGTTACATTGCTTGCTATTTTCTCTATCACGTCGCATAGCTTCAACTTTGTGATGATTCTCTTTATGTTCTTCTGTAGACTCTCCTGCATCGCAAGTGGCGCAAGTATCACTTCTTGGGTAGCCAAACGATAAGTTAAATTGAGTTACAAAAATATTATTATATGTGGTTTTCTTAATCTTGAATTTATCTGACAAATTTTCAGCATTACACATCTCGATATAAAGGTTATACATTTTTGTCACATTTAGTAGTGGAGAAAGATAGAGCTTATGTACTTTATTATTACGGGAATAATGGGACTGCTCTGCAGGAAAACTGGAAATGTGATTTTGTATCTTGTCACGCACTTCAGAGTCCATTTTATGTGGTCTGCTAGAATGTTTTCCCCTTTGGTCTGGAGCTGGGGCTGAACTTCCACTTTTAATTTTTTCTTTAATAATATCCACTTTCTTTCGCCCAATTTGGTACAAAGCACAAAGTCCAAGCTTGCAAACTTCATGCGTAATACCGTCATGAGTAACAAAATATTTATAGGTTGCCGTTTAATGTTTTATAGACTCTTTTCTTTGTTTTGCTGTTGGTTTGCTTACTAAACTGTGAAACAGTAGTGCATTTTTCCCGTTAACATTTATTAATAAAAATCTTTTAAAATCCGCTTCCTTTGATCTGATGAAAATTTTTCTGAACATTTCAATCTGCATTTTTCGTGGCAAAACAAACCTTCTTTTATATCTTTTTTAGAAACTATTGAATTTTTGTACGACAAATACTCTTCTTCTTTTTGTCTAGCTAATGCCGCAGTTTTTTTTCCACTGCTCAGGGTTTCTACGACGTTTTATGGAGTTATGCTCTTTAGGCGGGAAAACCTTTTGCTTTCTTTTTATAAGTGAATTTTGTTGCAAACCACTTCTGGATGGTTCAGTACTGGGGTTTTCATTTGCCACCATGGGAGTAGAATTAGACCTACCTATTTCTTGCAAATTTTGCGAATTGTCACTAGCACTAGTGGCGAACGTATTATCATCCGATTCAGAAGTTGGACCAGGGTTAGGATGATAATCGTCGTCAGTATCCGGAGAAAAATCGTCAGTGTCTTGAGCTATGGATTGATTTTGTAGATAATCGTCATACTCAGTAGCTTCTACATTTTGAAGTATAAGATGTCCTTAAGTATGGTATACCAGTTAAATTATTATCGCCTTCTGATGTTTCTATGATGTCTGAACTATTGTCGCTATGTAAAGTGGCTAAAATAACTGACGAATGTGCTGGATCAGTGGTCATAATATGATCAATATTATTAATCTTGTCCCTATTGGCATCATTATTTGATGTAGAATGGTTGGGCTGGCTGATGAATTCGAATTATAGATCATATTGTTCATGGTAGTATCCAGAACTTGATTTATAGCGCTTGAGTAATGAGGAACATCCACTGAAATAAAAAATTAATAATATTAATATTGTGTACTTTAAAATAAAATAAGCAATACTAAAATATATCTAACACGACAATATATGCAACACTAGCTTTTTCGTAGGTTTTCGTGCTTTAAATTTGAATTTGCGTAGTCAAACTCACACTTGGTCGTATCATATATACATAGTTATACAGTATTAGTATACATTACATACTAAAAAGTTACTAGGAAAACCCTAGCAAGTTTTCGAAAGACATGTAAAGTCCGCCAACACGCACTAGGCCAGCGCGGTGGACTATGGCCTGATCCCTCGTACTGAGGGAGGCCCGTGCCCAGCAGTGGGACGTTAAAAAGGGCTAATGATGATGATATACTACACACACATACCAGCACACACTCAATACGTCATACGTTAATACGTCTTTCCATCTCCACAAAACTAGGTAGAGCCACGTTCAGAAGTCCATAACCTCTTACAAAAAAATATTGGGATAAATGTATTTGATTTTTATTAACTCCTTTGATTCATTCGTTTTTGTGTTAGTGACAACTTACAACAACTGTATAATAAATATGAAAAACAGGTTTTAACCACATACCTATTTTTATTTATTACAACAACAACTAACACACACACACATACACACACACACACACACACACACACACACACACACACACAAACACACATGTACATACACACACTCACACAACATACGTTAACAAAAGTAGGTACGTAAGTAGGTAGATATTGTCTATTTGTAAATGCAAAGCGTCGATTGCATTCCAGCGCGCTTGTAAGTTGCGTAATTCGTCTTCCAGCTCCCATTTGTCCAGGATTTCATCGATTTTCAAGCGACTTACTTGTCGATGAAAAGCTCTGAAGTTTGTTCGTTGTAGTGACATTAATTCGTTTGCCTGACCTCGATCCGTCGGCGAGGTCGTAGCGGCATTTGAAGTTGTTGGCAGTGTGAGTCTGGGCTGTAGCTTAGGCATGGTCGGAACTGCGGGTGATTCCAGCGGTTGGCGAGCTTCTGGTGTTGGTGACACAGAAGTCTCTCTTGCCGGCGAAAATGACGCTACCTTCATGCGTACAGAGTCAAAGTACTCTCTTGCCTGTTCGTATTGATTTTCCTTAAAATAAGGATCAGTACCATTATGGTAGAGTGACAACCGTTGGTTGTTTCCTTGGAACTCAGCCCATAATTTGTCAAGAGCATCGAGTCGCTCGTCCAAGTATTTACGGGTCTTCCGGGATACTGGATCTTTGCCAAAGTTCCTTTCTATCTTTTTTATTGCTTCGACAATTTCTTGTTGTCGTTGCAGTATACTCTCCATATTTTTATGTATGGTTTTATGATTATGCTGATATAATTGATAGGACCGTCTTCAGTGGTCCGGGCCAGTCTGTCAGTGGATAGTGCGACCTTGTATGCGCCTTCTTAATTGAACTGGTGGAACCCGCTTCTGGGAAGCCAGTCAACCGATTCGCAGTCACACGATTTCCACGTGAGCGATATGGCCGCTGTATCTGGATTCTCCAAACGTCGATGGAAATCCTTTTGAGTTGATAGTCTTGATTGACTTGCTGTCTTCTTCTTTCTTGAGTGATTTTTCTCGAAGAAATTTTTTTTCTCGAAGGACCAAATTTAACTGTATGGTACAGTTATAGTTGAGTGAGAGATGACGTATGTGAGGGAAGGTTATGAGGGAAACCAAACCCAATGAAAGTTGATCCAACACTGAGTTTATTAAGATAAATTTACAGTATATATAGGCAGAAGTACAGACGTCATACGTTTCGTACAAATAACAATTTCATTAGAAATCTGTATTTGGCAAATAATAATGTTGTGAGAAATAAGCTAAATTAAGTAGGTGATTACTTTGCATCTGTATCAATCAATAACAATTTCGTTATAAATAAGCTAAATTAAGGAGGTTGCAAGACAATCATATTACTCAATGTGCGTTGACCCGTACACCTTCGATCTCAACAAAAGTAGGTACTACTAACTTAACCTAACCTACAAATTTCAAGCCGGGTTCTAAAGTCGCAAGAATTAGTTTACATTATTAACTTCACATTAGTGAATAAACATGTATACACTTACAGTTAAAAGTTATCTATACGAATAAAACAAAACATTTCAAAACAAAAAAACTTACCTATTTCTTCATAAATGTTGAAGTTAAAAACTATATCCGTTTGAAGACTTGTGTTTTTATTGTCAATGTCACTTCCACTTGGTTTCAATACAGCATCTAGGATTTTCTTTGCCCGAGACATTTTTGCTAAACAATTAGCGAAATAGCTCAGCAAACTAGACCTATAAATTGCCTAACTTCATGGACATTTTTTTGGGGTGGGAAAATTTTTGACTGCTTCTATTTTAGTTTTACCCGGCTTATTAATACCTTCATACGAGATCTTAAAACCTAAATAATCTATATTTGTTTGAAAAAAGTTACATTTTTTAATATTTAAAGTGAGATTTGCTTCGTTTAATAATTTAAAAGTATTTTCTAATTTTTGAACACCTTCATTAAAATCTTTAGATACAACAATAATGTCATCCATATATGCTTCTGCTGGTTTATTATTTCCATCTACTGAGTTTAGTTTTAAGGCCTTATTAATTGTTCTTTGAAAAACTGCAGGAGCGTTTACTAAACCAAAAGGCATTCTCTTAAATTGGTATAAACCATCAGGGGTAATGAATGCAGTTAAGTCTATAATCTGGGGATATAGGAATTTGGTAGTAACCTCTAGTTAAATCAAGATTGGTAAAATACTTGCTACCATTCAATGAATCTATTTGATCTTCGATACGAGGAGGTGGAAAATGATCTTTAATTGTGCGACTATTTAAGGTTCTGTAATCAACACACAGACGTTGGCCTCCTGTTTTCTTTGAGACAAGCAGAATTGGACTCGCATAAGAAGAGGAAGACTCTTCTATTATTCCATTTTGCAAAAGTTCACCTACCATATTTTTAACAGTTTCTCTATCTCTATAGCTCAACCTATAAGGCCTATAAACAACAGGAGTATGATCCGATAACTTTAAATCCATTTCGGTTAAATTAGTACATCCGAGTTCAGAAAGATTTTGGGCAAAAGTGCTACGATAAACTTGAATCAACTGATATACTGCATCTCTTTGTTGAGGTGTTAGTTCATTATTAATATTAATTTCTTTATAATCTATTGTTTCGAATCTAGCTTGAGCTTGTAAACACATTTTAGGTTTGTCTTCAGAGAATTCAACTTTTTCCGCCCTAACTAGAAGCGTATGGGACTTGAAATAAACTGGAGTAGATGGAGCGACCACAAAAACCTCTATTTCACAATAATTACGATAGCTGTTAGGGATTGTACGTTCTATGCCGTACTTGATAATAAATTTACTAGGTATTTTATGCGCTGGGAAACTAAATTGCACTAACCTGTTAACTGCAATCTTACTCGTAAGTCCTGTGCGTGTCACTTTTCTTGTCCTTGTTCCCGGGAACTGAATTTTCTTGTTTTCCTCTAATTTGGTTTACTTTTATATGCTAGTAGTATGAATCTTAAATATATGTGTAGTTTTAACTTTTAAATGCGACTTCAAACTTGCGGCAGTTATGCTCACGACGACAGAGCGAGAAGTGAGTGATCGAGTGTTGCCAGTTTTCAAAACAGTTATTTAGTGCGGGGTTCCCAGCTACATATAAATATCAAACAGGGATAAAAATTATTCCATCTGATATATCCTCTGTGAAACAAGGTATTAATCCTATTTTATCAATATAGGTAGATTCGCAAATAACTAACCAAACTAATGAGGCTTCTTTTACAATATCTGGAAACGTATAGTTCCTATTTAAAATCACAAGTGAATCTTTAGTTTTTATTACTAAAATATGTGGCAACTCAGTAAAGTTTTGACCAATTAAAAGGGGCACATGTAATTGTAAAGGTGAAATTACAAATGCATTTATCAAGGATTCAACCTTATCTATAGTAATTCTAAATTCCGTTTTGCCTATTGGTACAATAGTTCCGTTACCGATGCCCTTAATTACTGGCACGTTGTTGTACTTTATTACTAGTCCGTATTCGTCTACCAATGCTTTACTTATTAACGAACAATCACTTCCAAAATCAATAAAGGCAGTGATCATCTTAGAAAAATTGTTGTTGATATTAACTGGTTTATAAAATTTTGAATTTTGATTTTCAGATGAATCTATGTTCATGACACGCTTTTCTAAATTATTTTTGTTTTTATTTTTAAAACAATCTTCTTTTTTATGTCCAAATTTTTGACAAGAGTCGCACTTTATTATAGGTTGATTACATTGATTTATTTTATGTCCTTGATTTTTACAGTTAAAACAAAATAAAGCTCTACATTGCTTTAAGGTGTGCCCTCACTTTTTACAAAAACTGCAAGTTATATCATTATTGGAGTTAGAAGTATATTTTATTTTATTAATTTTGTTATCATACCGATCATTACAAATATCTTTGAGAAAACAAAGCAAATCTTCGGGTTCTGTAAACCTTCCTGATGACGCGCCAGCTTTAAGAGTTCGATCTTCCAATCCGTGTATTATACAGTCGACGGCTTTTTTACCAACTATTTCGCAAGCATTCAATAGTAAAGTCTTATCATAATAATAATTGTCCAACGATTCTCCAGTTTTAAAACGCCTTTCTAACATTTCAGTTAAAAGATTACCATAATTAGAATCCGAAGGAAAAGCCTTTTTTAGACATTCCTGCCATTGTAACCATGTACGATTTACAGAATATAAACCCTCGTACCATTTTTTAGCATGACCCACTAAACGAGGTAATGCAAAATGTGGAATTTGTTGTTCAGACCAATAATAAATTTGAGCACATTCATTAACCTTTGCGATCCAATTTTCAATTCTATGATTTTTTGCGGTGGGATCAAATTCCGGAATCATATTTTTATCAAAATGTAGTTTTTGACTATTCTCAGATTTCAGAAAATTATTCATAAAGTTTAATAATGCCGATAAGTTTTCATTTGATGAGCCTAAGTTATTCGAAGTGTTGGCCTTACCGGAAATATCCGCGCTGCCCCGATCTCTTACTGGAGACCGGTTGGGGGAATGAGAATAGCTCGATGAAGTTGATCGGTGTCGTGATGACCTCGGCCTGACGTCTCTCGACCTTCTATGATGGACAGGAGGACTTCGGAGCTCGCGGTGTCGTCGTCGCGAAGGTGACCGTTGCTGCTTTCCAGATGTACTAGGTAGAATAGGACTACGACTTCTTCGTGATGACCGGCTAGGCCTGGCCCGGCTGTATCGTGATCGACTACGTCTGCTACTTCCAGATCATTCATCCATTATTTCTCGATTGCTATGATCTCGGTCCACTGACGGACGTCTCAAAACGTTTTCTGTACTCTCGTCCATACTAAAAAGTAAAATAAAATAGGACAGCATAAACTGTTTTTTTAAAACATTATGAATTATTTTTAATATATTCAGTTATTAGATTGAAAAGTAATTGCAATAATTTCATTTACATAGATAAATTGTAATTTGACTTTTATTTCAAATAATTTATTTTATAAGTCTCTCAGCTATGACAATTTACAATGTTTTATCTGTAGAATTAGTTAATAAATGAATTCGACTAGAATACGTAATTTTTTTTTTTTTTTTTAATTTGATGTTCCCTTTTATGTCTCAAAAACTTACTTCCTTGTTACATGTTGTTTAACTATTGCGTGCATTATTTTAAAATATCAATATTAAACTAGTCGAAAGATGGCTGAATAATATGACCACCATAACAATTTCTATATTCTATTTAAACTTACGTAAACGTACACATGACAATATTGGATAAATAAAATCAATCGTCATATTTCTAATGCCAAAAATAAAATATATTTAAAACATTTCTTTAAAGATTCTCTATTTGTTAAAAGAAAAGTAAAATACTTGAAGACTACAATCGTAATTCTAAAATCTATTATAATTTCTGCATAAACTAAAATAAAATAAAAAAAATAATAAAAAAAACATACCTTGATTTCGTGTGGCGTGAAAATCCTTTATCCCGCTTCTGATATTAACGATCAGAAGGTTTTCGGGAATAAAATATCAAATTCCTTTCACTTCTTTTTATTTTATACAAACTATTACAAGTTGTTGCTGCTTCAAGATATGATCAACTACTCTCCCGACAAAATGGCGACACTGAACTTTTATAACTATTCAGTGGCGCCATTTCTACCGGAAGTTCCCCCAAAAGAATATTCATTAAATTGGAATATTAAATTACATTAGAAAATAACTTTAAATGATTATTCTATTGGTTAATAAATTTACTATTCATAAATGCAACAGTTACAGAATATTGCAACTAAAAATTATTAATTAATATTAAATAATCTACACCGGGTGTACCGGATGTTTTATTAAAATTAAATACAACGGAAGTGTTAAAATAAACAATTTCTAACACACACAATTAAAGCAAGTGCATCATTCAGAGAATCGGATTCAAGCAGGCCTAGGGATTTCAGTGTTTTTATTTTCATTTGCAAGTTTTCATGTTTAGCACATGCACAAGTATCACGATTCTGGGCTTTTGGACTAAGAACATAGAAGGGTGTGTACTTCCTGAACGAAACGAACGAAAAATTCTTATTTAACCAATTACCTATTGATCATATTATAATTTCCTAGTTTGTATACTCATTCTAGGTTAACGTACATGCGACATTTTTATTTTTTAGTTATTTTTCAGGTCTACAAAACACATCGCGTTTTAGTTTATAAGCTCTATTTAGGTTGACAATACATACGACATTTTAGATTCAAGTTATTTTTCAGGTATACAATATACACTTTAGTTCATTAGCTCTATTTCAGGTTTGCAATACACACATTCCTTTGTATAAGCTCTTTCAAACATAGAGAAATTCGAAGTCAGTGTATATAAAAGCACCGACTTTAGATCAAACCCTCTTTCTATTTTATATATAGTTGACTTTAAATTAGTTCTTGTATAGGATTTTGGCAGTATTTAATGGGAGAAAAGTAAAATACGTGTTCTTGATGCTCTTATAAAATTATATTGTAAAAATTATATTACATTTACGTGGTGCGGTAAATTAGTACATGTAAGTGGTTGGGTATACACAAAAAACTGATGAACGCTAAAGTTGGTTGCTTCAATAATCAATCAGGCGTTTTGCATTAACATATCCCCGGGCGTTGAAAGGCTCCCTTTCAACCAGAAATGTCTCCCTCAGTATAAACAGGTATAGGGCAAATCTTGCTGAACGATCTTCTAAGGATGCCACTGGACGTTCTAACATCTGCGACTCGAACAATCCCATCTGGGCCGGGATGCACAGCAATAATTCGTCCCATCTTCCATTTCAGAGGGGGTAAGTTATCCTCCTTCAGAAGTACCAGGGTGTTGAGTTTTAGTGAACCCTTGCATGACCTCCATTTGGTTCTCACTTGAAGTTCTGAGATATACTCCTTACTCCATCTGGTCCAGAAATGTTGTCTCAGCTGTTCAATACGTTGAAAACGACTTAAAGAATGCGTGGAGTATTCTTGGAAATTGGGTGATGGCAATGATGTCAAGGGACGACCAATTAAAAAGTGTCCAGGTGTTAGCGGCATCAAGTCTTCAGGGTTGGACGAAATTAGTGTCAGTGGTCTGGAGTTTAAGATGGCCTCAATTTGTACTAGCGTTGTATATAATTCTTCAAAAGTGAGATTACAAAGGCCCAACACTCTGACTAAATGATGTTTAGTTGACTTGACACCAGCCTCCGCAAGGCCAGCAAAATGAGGAGAGCAAGGCGGAATGAAATGGAATTTAATACCTTCCTTTGCCATTTCCTCTTCCTGATAGCCAAAGATATAATGCATCCTAATTACAAATAACTTTCCAAAAAAAACTATCCCCTTTAAAATATTTTTAATTTCTCGTAAATGAAAACCAGTAATTTAAAAAAAATCGACTTCAAAAAAGGTACTAAAAAGTAAAAAAAAATAAGCAAAACGGGGGTTTTAAATTTTGATTTACGAGTTCTATAGATACCATAGATATATCAGATATTTTCAAAGTCGGTGCGAAACAAATCAAAGCACACCGAATTCGAAAATATCGGATTAAGAATCATAGTAAATGAAAATTGAAAACACCCCGTTCAGTTATTTTTTACTTTTTAGTTTTTAGTACTCTTTCTTGAAGTCGGTTTAATATTTTAAAAATAACTTTTATTTTAAAACTGAAATAGTTGTAATATGTAGTAATTACAAAAAAAAAATGTTATAGTAATTCTTAAAAACTATTAAACCGATTTTGATGAAATCTTTACTAGGTATTCCTTAAGTTGGAACAAATATAAGCAAATAAAAAAAGATTGATCACGATCCGATTACTCGTTTCGGAGAAATGCGTGGACAAACATACATACATACACCTATAAGACACATTTGTACATTTGCTTAGTAGCCCTAAAAGATTATCAATATGTGAATATCTTGCAGTTCGAATAATATTACATACACACGTGTTGAATTGATAACCTCCTTGTTTTGAAGTCGGTTAATAAATACGCTAGGGTGCTACAGTGTAATCAGCTGAACAGAAATAAAACTGAACAGAAATAAAATTAATTTTGCAGTACATTATATTTATGATCTCGCCCACTCCTACTGTTACACCATCTCAACTTACTTACTGTTCATTAGATGTAGGTATCAATAAAAAAAAACTCCGGCAAATAAGTACTATGAATTAAATGGATTCATATACTATCATGTATTGGAATATGAAAACATGTCATGTGAAACCACCCTTACCGGCTTTCTGTTGTATTACGTAACATAATACGTAACACACATAACGTACTAGAATAAACACATCAGAAGAATTTCCGATTCAAGGCCAAATATTCGTTACTGTGTTAATGTTATTTAAGATTGAAATCTGTCTTCATACTGCTCACCTAATGGCTTTTTGAAATTACTACAACAAAACTCAATAATCTTTTACTTACCTTATCAAAAATCGAGGCAAAACTTGAAAATATTTTGTGACGAACTCGCTTCTTCCACAATATATCCTTTGATATCCAAAATGAAACCCGTTGACAATGACAACTCAGAGTTGACAGCTATCTAATAGTATTGCCAAAGTAAAAAAATATTTATGGGGTTTCTTACAACAGAAACAAGAATTCTACTTTAAAATATAGCAAGCGTAACACAATAGAACTTTTTTTTTTACCAAAAGTCTAATGCTAAATAAAATTTAAGAAAAGTATTTAGTATTAAATAAACCAATACCGTTTCATTGCGTTTTTATTACACTACATGTTACATGTAAAGAAAATCTCATTAATCTTGCGATTTTTTTTATATCGTTGGCTAAGAGTGTAAACCTGCTAACTCGCTTTAACCCAAACTTACAGGAGACAAATAAAACTTAATAAATTTGAATTTTACTATTTTAGATTAAAACCGAAAATACAGTTGGTATATTTTTGGATATTCTATATAATTATAAACTAATAAAATAGTAAAATTTGATCGTTAATAAGTTATAAGTGATTTTATGACTTAGCAGGTTTTTTTGGTAGCCAACGTTTTATTTTCCGGACTTAGCAGGTTTTCGGAAAGATTTCAAGGATAGATAAAATAACTTTAATTGTTTCGTTAATCAGTCTATTTATTTCTTAATAATCATCACAGTTACATATTTGGCTAATAATTAAATTCGATCAGTCTTTTAAACAAAAATCTTTGACAAAACAAAAAATGGAACTAGAAACTTAAATATATGAAATCCTGTTTTCATGAAATTATAATTAAATTAATAAACTAAATATTATTCTTCTTTTCCTTAATACTAAATATTAACACTTTGTTTTCTGTTTCAATCATGAGGTCATCTATCGTAATAAGAGCGATAATCTTCGGGTAAGGTGTTTTTCAAGTATTGAAGATCTTCGAACTTTCTCGCGCTAATTTTTAGCCTGTTACTGTATAAATTTTGTAGACCAGTAAATGGTACAGGTGTCACCGATGAAGATTTTCTTTGTGGTAATATTTTCCACTCATCTGGAAATCTAAGTTTATAATAAATATCACCATTTGGAGTGTAGCGGAGAGCTCTTATATCTGTAACCTTAGCATCTCCTTTAGATCTGCCAGGACGAATGCTTTTATAAAATTTAACCTCATTGAACTTTTTAAAGAATTGGTAGTTAAGATATTTTACATCGTATGGACGCGGTTTTTTCCTAGCAGAGCTACAGATCGATATATACTCTGCTGGTACATGAATATCCTTGTTTTTTAAAGCCCGCTCTATGGTGGAATACATAGGTCCGCCTCCATTTGTGTGTGCCCTACCTCGAGGAATTTTTGCCCTATCACAATATTTTTATTTATAGCTGTATTGAGTAACGCGTTGCCTAAGATAGAATTCCTGTTTTGGTAAGTACACCCGTCACTGTAAAAAATTACTTTCATCGGTTCGGCAGGGTCCTCCTGGAGCACAACTTTGTTTTCTATTAAATCCATCCAAATACTAGCAAACTCTTCGGAATTTAAGCCTCCTTCACTTTCGTTCCATATATAACAGAACCCATCCTTATTTTTTAAATTGAAAAAAGTCAAATTATGTATTTGGAGTTTTGTTCGGTAATACAAACTACTTATTTTGGATTTAGGAGCCATCAATACAGCCTGTAGGTCTACTGTAAAAACAATATTTTCTTTTTCTTTATCTTTTTCCTTTTCTGCTCTTGCTTCTTCCTTTTTAGTTTGATGCTCTATGTAATCTACTTCAGTTAATTTTCCAACTTTATACAGTACACACCTCTCACATTGATCTTTTTTAGGGAAGTATAGTCCTTAGTTTCTGGTTTCAAATGCCTCATTAAATATAGTAATAGAAAGAGGCTTTACGTTATGTTGTTCACACCAATTTTGTACGTAGAAGTCATAAACACCTTTTTTTGATGTCCATTCAGGTAAAAGGTATTTTTTTTCAGTAGTTGCTCGGCAGTAATGTGACTCCATGACGGGTAATGAGTCCAAAAAACTGAATAATTCTTGACGCTCTTTTGCAAATGGCTTTGAAGTAGTTGGTTGCTCTCTATTTTTCTCATTATTTTTTTCTTTGCATCGTCTGAAAACATTGTTCTTCCAATTCAAGACCGTCCATCTTCCAATACCAAGAGTATGTAGAAACATTGTTCTACAAACTCTTAGTCGTTGATCTTGTAATTTTAGATAATAGATCAAAGACTGAGCTCTTCTAGACTCCTCAGTATTTTTTCTGCCTCGATGTCTTTTTACGTGTACAGATATCACAAGACTGTCAACGTAAATCTGTTTTTCAGGCCAACTCATACTCCAGAAGGTTTTAAAGATATCTTTTCTATCCTCTTCTGTTAAATTGGTACACTTGAGTACACCTTTTGCAGTTACTTTACATTTGCATCTAGATTTTATTTTCCGTGACTCTCTTGGAATCTCATAATTCCAGGATTGTTCTCTTTTCCTTCCATAATATTTTTTGCCAGACTCTCGTAGCTTTCTGTTTTTTTCTGCAAACCAATTAGATTTCTTAACCTGTACTCGTTTTTTTCGCTTAGTACTTCTTTCTGGATAGTTCTCATCGTAATCAGAGTCTGAGTCAGAATTTATATCATACGGTACTAAGGCTTCTTGGTCATTTTCGTCAGATATGGGGTCTTCAATTTGATTTAAATCCTTCACAATATCATCTGAATTCATAGCTGAACATGCTCCGGTATCTTTTGCAGCATCTTTTGTTTGGACTTGACTTGTAGAATTTTCTCTAATGTCATTACTTTCATTTGTCAACATCAACATATTCCCGTTGTCATTATACAACACCGCTAAAGTAGAATCATCGTCACTTACTGCACACTTCGGCATTACCGTAAGTGTGCAGTCATCAGATCCAAGAACATCAATATTTGCTGTAGTAAAACTTTGTTTGCAATGGCTGTCATCAGAAGCTAAGACTATTGGTAGGTTATTAATAAATTCAAAATTAAAATTTTCAAGCAAATTGTCTTCATTTGAAAGAGACGGTGATTCAGGGACGTCTCTGTGGTATGTATTATCATTATTATACACTAATTTAAGAATTTTTTTACTACGCCAAAGTTGATTTGATGACATCTAAAATATATAAAAACAAAATTAATACACCAATTTATACACCCAGTTATCTTTAATATTAATATGTATCAATATAGTTTGTTTCCTAATTAAATAATGAATTTTTAATTAATTACAATAAGCATAGTATAATATTTTTTATACATAAACGCAAAACAAAATAACTGCTATCTCCCAAATTATATAGTAACGACTTTAAGAAAAACTGCTAACTCCTAAATTAAAACTTTTTGGAAGTTATCAAATTTATAACCAAAAAATACTTATTTATTAAATACTAAACGTAAAGCGATAAGTGAATAATAAAAATTAACGTTTACCTCTGCAATATTTCAACCATAAAATCTTAAAACAGTTGATTTATTCCACCAAAAACTTATTTTTATTGCACGGAACGTTGCAACGTCAAAGACTCAATAGAAAATGGCGTCAATCATGGAGTTAGCCGCGCATTTTGAATAATATGGATTTGGCTGTTTTACGCATCACTCTTTTTTGCCGATTTAACAATTAAATTGAGTTTAGCTGGTTTTACAAGTACATGTGCCCTATCTTTCTCTTTCAGGTGGTATAAAAATGTAATTTTGTACCAAAAGTGGAGTTAGCAGGTTTGCACTCTTAACCGACGATATTTCTTTTTTTCACGGCACGGTCGTAGGGTTACACACATAATTTGTATGGACGTAAAATGTAATGGCCAAATAATTATTTAATTTTGGAGCGAATAAAGACAATAAACGGTTTCAAGATTTATAACGGATTTTTTATTAATTAATTAGACTAGTATTAATTAATCAGAACATTAGAATATACCAAAACACAGAATTACGCCTTAACAAATAGAAAGACCGTTGAAAATTTCAAAAAGTGCAAGTTTTGACGACTTCACCCATGCTTCTTTTTCACAATCCGACTACATCTGGTTTTTAGTTATTACTTTTCAATTTTTAAAGAAATGGCTTTAAAACCTGACTAAGGAAAAAAATCTTTGAAAGATCTAGTCCTGATGTTGCACAGTATGTAGAAACTAGTAGACTTGTGTAAAATTATTATCCTATAGGCTAGCTTATTGAATAAAAATAATTTTGCCAAAAATCATCCAACCTGATGACCTCTCAGATACTTTTGGATTAACATTATTTTTATAACACCAGGACAACCACCTTTTAAATGGGGTATTATAAGTTTTTAAAGTAGATGTTCGCCAGCTACTTTTTAATAAACTTTGCTCCTCTGCTGTCCTATATGCATAAATCTGTAGCACCAATCATCAGACCGCCTAGAAGAGTACCTTTAGCTATTAAAGACAGGTTGAAAGAAATCTTTTGGAAAGAGAAAAATTATTGAAAAAATGGATGGTCCGGTGACATGGCTTAGCAATCTTGTAGTCATTGAAAAATTAGATGGAGGTCTTCGAGTATGTTAGGATCCAACTGATCTGAACAAAGCCATCATTAAAATACCTGCGTTAATACCTACCTTGCAAGAAGTAACTTCTCAATTAACAGGTAAATGTTGTTTTTCTGTACTTGATCTTAAGGAGGGATTTTATAATATTAAACTGGATAAAGAATCATCTAACTTGTGCGCATTTTCAACACCTTTCGGGTGCTATAAGTTCCTCAGACTTCCATTTGGTGTATCCAATGCTCCTGAGGAGTTCCAAAGAGTAAACACTTCCATATTTGCAGATATTCCTGGACTTATTATATATTTTGATGACATTTTAATTGCAACTAAGACAGAAAAAGAACATGATGAAGTGCTAAATAAAGTATTAGAAAGGGCCAGGTCAAGTAATTTAAAATTTAATCCTAGTAAATTTCAATATAAAACTAATAAAGTCACATTTTTGGGGTTTGAGTTTGATAAGAATGGGATGAAAATTGACCCACAGAGAATAGAAGCTAATAAAAGTTTAGAAAACCCTAGTTATAAGAAGGAATTACAGAGAATTTTGGGCATGCTTAATTACAAAAGAAATTTTATTCCAAATTTTGCTGACTTAACTTCTAATTTGCGTGCCCTTTTGAGATGTAATGTGGAATTTATTTAGACAGAAGTTCATTCAATGCTTCTAAAAAATATAAAAGAATTAATTACAAAAACTCCAGTGTTAACTCATTTTAATGCATCTAAAGCAATTACTATTGAATGTGATGCATCTAATAGGATGCTGCTTAATGCAGGAGGGACAACCTATTTCCTATGCGTCAAGATCGTTGTCACCAACAGAAAAGAATTTTGCGCAAATTGAAAAAGAATTATTAAGTCTTCTGTTTGCAACGTCTAAATTTCACTTGTACATTTATGAGCGTAAAACTTTAGTCAGAACAGACCACAAACCTCTTGTATCTCTAATTAAAAAAAAGAATGTTGGAGAAATACCATCACCCAGATTGCAGAGGATGGTTCTTAAATTAATTGAATATGACTTAGATTTGAGGTATGTGCCTGGGAAGGAATTATATATTGCTGATTTGTTGTCAAGAGATTGTGAAAATGAAAACATCAATTCTGATGAATGTTGGATTAGCGAGATAGTGCATGAAATAGCATCTAATAATTATCAGTTACAGGTCACACCCAGAAGAAAAAAGATTCTTGAAGAAGAAACCGTGAAAGATAAGACATTGCAACTCTTAGTGCAGTATTATATGAAGGGTTGGCACGCCAGTAGTAAACATGTACCTGAAGAAATAAGGATATATTACAAATTTAAAGACGAAATTTCTGTGAGTGGAAACTTGGTATTTGTTGGCCGAAAGCTGTTGGTGCCTATTTCCTTGAGAAAAGAAATGTTGGAGAAACTTTATGGTCCACATTTAAGAGTCAGCAAAACTCAAAAAAGGGCAAGACAAATATTTTATTGGCCGAAAATAAATTCTGATATTGAAGAATATGTACTGAAATGCAAAATATGTGAAACGTTTAGGAATAAAAATATAAAGGAACCTTTATTGCCTTACCTGGTACCATCAAGACCTTATCAACGGATTGGTATGGATTTTTCCAATTAGGAGACTATTCCTACTTGATAATAGTAGATTATTTATCAGCCTGGTTTGATGTTGTGAAAATGCCACATAAAACATCATCAGAAACAATCAAGGCTGTTAAACCAATATTTGCCACGCATGGCATACCGGATGAAATTGTGGCTGATAATATTGCCTTTCTCATCCTTTGAGTTCAGGAGATTTTGTCAAGAATGGGAAATAAAGTTGACTAACACAAGCCCACACTATCCACAATCGAATTGAATGGTGGAGAAAGTAGTAGGTATCTGCAAAAATATCATGATAAAATGCTGCAAGTCTGGACAGGATTTCAATTTGGGATTCATTGAGTATAGAAACTGCCCAATCACAGGATTGTCAGCAAGCCCAGCACAAGCACTGATGAGTAGAACGCTAAGAACTGTCCTCCCAACTGTTGAAGAGAACTTTCTGCCAAATGTTGTTAGTGTGAAGGAGGATAGGGAGCTTAAACAGCAAAAGTCTAAGCTACACTTTGATAAAACATCAAAGAGGAGAAAGAGTTCCATGATGGTGAAAGTGTAGTCCATAGAAGAGGAAGGAGATGGGAGCCAGCCCAGATTATTAAATCAAACAAAACACCTAGATCCTACAAAATAAGAACTGAGAATGCGAATTGCGCATTTACGCGAATCAAGAAATCCTTTCACTATTAATGGAGAAAAAAATAATAATTCCGCTTTGGAAAATAACATTAGTGAAAGTAGTGAATCGAATACTGTTCCAGCTCAATCACCTCAATTTCAGCAAGGGAATCCTGAGGTTACCTCTGAAACCCATAACTCAGCTCAACCTATGTCTAGATATGGAAGACAAATCATTAAGCCGAGAAGATTAGTGGAAGAATAAATATTATAATTAAATTGATTTTATTTTATGTTTTATTAAGTTGTATTTTGTGTCTATTATGAAAATTTATCTTATCTTGTAGAATTGTTAACATTGAATTTAAATAAAAGAAGGGAGATGTGGTAGCACTGTTAGAAAAGATGTCAGAACTGATTTAGAGTCTAGAGTTGAAAACAGTTGTCATTATGTTTGCAACTAATTATTTAATAAAGTTATACTAAAGACTGGTGACTTTAAATTACAAATTATAATTACAACAATATATCTTTAATTAGGCCCAGTGAAAACGAACATTTATACTACAATATAAAAGGTTATCATTCACTTAATGTTCACATGGTAAGTCAGATTTATTATTATTAAATAAAGTTTATCTATATGTCTTGATTATTGTTAACGTGAATAATCTGACTTTGTTACAGGTAGGTATGTAATAGTAATTTAAGAATATTAAATCTCAATGCAAAATTTGGTGAAGCAAATCATGACTCTTTTATTTGGGCATCCAGTAGAGTAGAAAGTTTCATGCAGGAACTCAATCAGAATGGAGAAAGAGTATGGTTGTTAGGTAAGATATAATTTGTTTAAAAATCTTACTTTAAAAGTTATAAATTAACAGTAAAAAATAACATCCTAATTTTTAATAGTAAAAATTTCAACCATATTATATAAATATAATTAAATATAATTATTTAACCTACTAATTTTATTATAGTTTTAAGTTTATTTTAAATATATTTAGCCACAATACAATTACCTTAATTAATGTTTTCAATTTTATTAGAATCATTACAATTTATATTCACCATATAAATTTTTTTAGGTGACTGGGTATCCCTTTCGGCCATGGTTATTAATACCTGTATTAGATGCAGTACCTGGCTCACAGGCAGACACTTATACACATCGCCACATTCGGGTAAGAAATTGCATAGAGCGTTGCTTCGGGTTACTCAAGTCACGCTGGAGATGCCTATCTAGGCACAGGACACTGCATTGCCATCCCATTAAAGCCGGGAAGATTGTAATTGCGTGTTGTACATGTGGAATGTACCACATGTAGAAGTTGAATATACTTCCAATGAAGTAGTACATTTCACCCTATGCCCTATACTAGTCCTTCTGATAGCATAAAAATATATTTAAAATTAAAGTCGATCGATTCTAAATATGTAAATATATTGATAATCATATCTATTAACATTAAAATAATAAAAGCAAGAAAAATATATACTTAACATATTTACAAATTTAAAATCGATCTTCTTAAATTATTATGTAGGGTTGAAGACTGTCGTTCTATGTAATAAATAATACAAGAAAATGTTATTTTTAAACTTTATTTTGTATATTTTTAGTGTAATACAGTTGTTGTTGTTGTATAACACAGCTCGCCGCGCGTGGCATTACGTAGAGCGTAGATAAATGTAATTCGTAATAAATAATTAGCTGTTATTGGAAAAATACTTTATAAATTTCAGCGGTCCCCCGACGCGACAACGCTCGGAAAATAAAAATATATAAGGAATTTACATAATATATGTGACGATAATAATTATAATAGGCTAAAAATATTATTTCTTAGTTTTTAGAGTTTATTTTATGTGTCGGGGACTTTTATTTTTAATTTTATTTTGTATTAGTAAAATTACCTCTGGTCATACAGACACCCAAAGACAACGGCTTAAGCTAGGCATAATTGCTTAAACTAGACAACACAAAATAAAGCGACCTTTAGATTGCTTATTTAAAATAGTGTCAATATCATATAACTAAATTAAACCCAACTAAATTTTAAGATAATTAAATAGTTTTATTAACCGTCAAAATGATAAAATTTAAAGATGATAAAATGTCAAAAAAACAAAACAATGTTGCAAGCAATTCAATTCACGTATTTGTATAAATTTATTATTTGTTTGAAATGCTGGTTCACTAAAAAGTTATAATGAAATATATCGATTCAAATATTTAAATTGTTATTTTATTTTATTTTTGTTGCAATATGTGTATGGTATGGTATGGTATTGAAGGGCTGTTTTCCGCAACTCGACGACTAAGCGCCTATTTTGCGTGTGTGGGAATTTTTTTGTTCCTACTTTACTCTTGCCACCCAAGTTCCTCCAGAAACCTCAGAAGACTTTTGGGCCTTCTGAAGATCTCCGGAAGTGCTCTCGGGGTGCAAAGATGTTGTGCCCGGTACACCGCTACACCTGGACAGTTTAGGAGTACATGTGTAGCCGTTTCTTCAGCACCCAAGCAGGCTCTGCACAGGGGGCTGTCGGTGATGCCTATATTAAATAGATGTTTGTTATACGGCCCGTGTCCAGTCAGGGCCGCAGTTATTTGTCTTAATTGGCGTCTGTTCAGTTTCATTAAACAATTGGCTATTTTTTGTCAATTGTTGGCAGCGCCGCCTTGGACTGTCTACAGTCCTGGAGTTCGGACCATAGTTTGATGTGTTTACTGTCCATGCGTTGTCGAATTTGGCCTTTGAGCCAGCAGGAAGGTAATGGTATGATCGGTTCGGTACCAATGGCCGTCAGGTTTGACCCTCTTCTTGCTAGCTCATCAGCGATTTCGTTTCCGCGTGTGTTGTTGTGACCTTTGATCCATTGCAGTGTTATATCATTATTAGCACTTACCTGCATTAAGGCGTTATGGCATTCGTAAATGATACCTGAAGTTATTGAGTTACTATTGAGTGCCTGTAGTACTGACATGCTGTCTGATAGTATACGAATGGAGGAATCCTTTGTGTTCCTTGTCACTATTGTTCTGGCTGCCTCGAGTATACCTAAGCATTCCGCTTGAAATACTGAGTTATAGATACTTATGGGTAGTGCTATTTTAATATTTAGGTCTTCAGAGAAAATTCCACTGCCTGTCCCTGTTTTTGTTTTTGAGCCATCTGTGAAGATTTTCAGTTCTTCCTTGTTGGAGTCTGCATACAAATCCTCTACCAGCTGTATTTTGTATTTTTGTCAAAAATATATTTAATTTGTATTCCGTCGTTGAGAGCTTCCATAAACGGAATATCCTTGGTTACGTCTTGCAAGATTTTCATATGTGGTGTACCAGTGGAACACACCAGCTTATAGTTTTTTAGTCTAATTGCAGTAGTTGCAGCTACTTGTTGGATGAATAAGTGTAGTGGAAGAATGTTAAGCATGGCCTCAATTGCCGCAGTTGGTGTTGTTCTCATGACACCTGTCACTGCCATGCACACCAACCTTTGCCAGCTTTGTAGCTTGGATTGTGTTGTGGTGATAAGTGTTCTACGCCACCATACCACGGACCCGTAACTAATCATAGGTCTGATCACTGCGGTGTAGAGCCATAGGGTCAGCTTAGGGTTTAGGCCCCAACTTTTTCCGAGCATCCTACGGCATTGCCAGAAGCTAATGGTGGCTTTGTTCAGTATGTTTTCTAGGTGTTTAGACCAGCTCAGCTTACTGTCTATTATTACACCAAGGTATTTTACTTCTGTAGTTAGGTTCAGAGTTGTGTCAAAGAGGTTGGGTATGGTGTAGTTCCCCAAGTCCCGTTTGTTCGTGAACATCACAACTTCCGTTATGTTTGGATTTATTGATAAGTTATGCTTCTTACACCATTTTTCTACTAGTAGCAGGGCTGTCTGTGTTAATTCACAGAGTGTGCTTGTGAATTTGTCTGTTACAAGTATAGCTAGGTCATCAGCATATCCTATTGTATAATATCTATTTTCATTTAGCAAGGATATTAAGTCGTTGACTACGAGGTTCCATAAAAGCGGTGATAACACACCTCCTTGAGGGCATCCTTTGGCAACGATTGCGCCTTGTTTGCTGTCATTGTTTATTCTTACAATTCTGTTTGCCAACATATTTCGAATCCAATTTGTAATGGTTTGGTGTGACGGTTGAGTGCTGTAACTATGCTGTTGAAGTTAGTTTTGTCAAAGGCACCTTCGATGTCGATAAACGTGCCTAAGCAGGATTCCTTGATCATTAGTGCCTCTTCGATCTTGCCTTCTACAGCATGTAGGGCTGATTCTGTAGATTTCCCTGCACTGTAAGCATGCTGATTTTTGTGCATAGGTACATTTGGTAGTACGTTATCTCTCAGGTATCTGTCACACAGTCTCTCCACGGTCTTTAGAAGAAAGGATGTGAGACTAATCGGCCTGTATGACCTCGCATCTGAGTAGTCTGTCTTGCCAGGTTTTGGTATAAAGATAACCTTGACTTCTCTCCAGCTTTTGGGTACATAACCAAAAGCCATGCAGGCTTGGAAAATGATGTTAAGTGTGTGAGTTAATCTTGTGCCACCCCATTGAAGAAACGCCGGGAATATACCGTCCGGTCCTGGTGTTTTGAATGGTTGAAAGCTTTTGATTGCCAACTTTATTTTCTTCGGTTGTATTACTTCACTAGCGCATTTCCAAGCGCTGTCTGATGCTGTGAGGCTTGTGTCAAGCCAGTTATGTGTATTAACCATAGTACAGTCAGGGAAGTGCGTTTGGATGAGCACTTGGTGTGACTCCTCTACTGATTTGGTGTAGGAATTGTCTGGCTTTTTGAGGGACGCCAGCTATCGTTGAGGTCCCCCAGTGAGGATTTTGCGGATTCTACTGGCCTGCACGAACGACTCTATTGATTCGCAGAAGTCGCGCCACGCTCGAGTTCGCCAGAATCTTATTCGTTTTTTATATGTGGCCTTAACATTTCTGTAGTGATCCCAATCCTGGTCATTGTAAGTGTTAATTGCTCTATTGAGTGCTTTCCTGACTTTGGTTCGTAGGCGTTTTAACTCTGGGCCCCACCATGATTTTTTGTTGGTTGGATTTTTCAGAGGGTATATTAGTGGACATGTTGCTTCAAAGCAATTTGTAATCAACTGTGTTAGTTTCTCCACTAGTTCTTCTATACATTGAGTGTTGCTTATTTTTTCAGGATAGTCAAGCGCTTGTAGTCCTATTTCAAGCCTTGCTCTAAACTCTTCCTTGTTTGTCTTGCGTATATTCCTGTAGGGTTTTACAGGTGTCGGGATTAAACCTAGATCGAAAAGTATCCATCTGTGATCTGAACAGGATGCTTCGTCAGACACATGCCAGTTGGATATGAGTTTAGATCCGCCGTCGTTAGCCAAAGTGAGGTCGATAATAGTTTTGGCTCGTCTAGTTACGAACGTGGGTTTGTTACCTGCGTTCATAATGTCTAGGTTAGTAGTGGATAAGTATTCAATAAGTAGCTTACCTCTGTTGTTTGTATTAGCGTTACCCCAGACTGTATGATGACAGTTCGAGTCAGTTGCAACGATAATGTCCATTCCTTCTGCTTCGCAGTGGTTTACCAATCGTACTAGGTCTTGTGGTGGAGGGTCCTCTCCGTCTGGCATGTATACAGACGTGAGGACCACTTCTCGCGATGTGGTCGTGGTCTTGGTTGTTTTGATCGTGCACATGTTTCTAGAACAGAACTCAGTTAGGACCTGCACAGGGATGTTGTTAGTTACAAATATAGCTGCCCTTGGTCGGGGTTCGTTACTTGTTATTAGCTTACCTTTGAGATTGCCCAGACCTTGTATGGTCCCTGATCGCGATAGCCAGGGTTCCTGGATAAGTGCAACAGCTGTACTTGTTATCTCCAGCCACATGCGCAGCTGTGCCGTAGCGGTTAAACTGTGGTGGAGATTGATTTGTAGAGCTTGACTAATTGGTAAAAGGGACTCCATTTTCAGAGTCGTCCCCCGTTCCAATGTCGAGCTCTTTCATCTCTTGGGTCCAGTCTCCCATACTTTTCGCCTCATCACTGATGCTCGCCATTTCGACGTGCATCAGATCGTGCGTCGTGTCGGAGACTGTGCCCAGGGGTGCGTTGCTTTCCCGTCGGCTGGTACTCGGAAGTGCATCTTCTTTTATCTGTGCCGGTGTGGTGTTCTTTATTTGTTTAATCTCCTCTTTGTTGCGCACCTTTTCTGCCTTCGGTGGTTTCTCAGAGAATCTCCCTTTACGCTCCTCAAACTTGACGTAGACGGCACCCAGCATGTAGCAGAGCTGCCGATCATGATCAAGGATGGTAGGTATTAGATCTTCTGGTATGCTAACTACAATAAAGGTACCTGCAGTTTGTTTCTGGGTGGCGTGCAGCAACCATCGCTCTACTCCAGCCCAGGGGTTGAAGTAGCGAAGTGCTTCCCCAAATTGGTTTGGTTCGGCTTTCCCGGGAATCAGGATGCCACACCTAACTTTTCTCGGTAAGACTGCTTGCCTCCGCACTTCTACCTTGACTCCGGAAGCCAGTGTGTGGCCGTCGATGTTTGATTTTAGCCATTCCAGGGCCTCTACGTTCCTGCACCACAGCTGGAGTGAGCCATTAACGTAGGTTGTTTTGCCCTGGAAATTTGGTGGGTTGCTAGTCTTGGCCTGTACTAAGGCCCAGAGTTTACTATTTAAGGACTCTTCGATCTCTTCTGCCTGCTTCTTGGTAAGATGTCCTGCGTTTTTTGCTGTAACGGCCGCTATTAGATCTGATTTAGTGGCCGCTGCATAGGTTTTGGGTGTAGCACCGGTGCGGGCCTTTTTACTGGCCCCGCTCGGCGTCGTCGTGTCCTCTGGGCGATGACGTTTGTGTGTGCTGTTTTTCTTCTTACCTTCGTTGGAGGAATTCGTGTTACTTACAGCAATTGGAGTTTGTGCTCCACTAGTGCCTGGTCTAGGGCTAGCTGGTGTTATTGGAACATTTGACGCTACTGACGCCTGAGCGTTCTCGGCTCGCATCTTGCGCTTCCATCTGTTTGTAGCGTTGGGTGGTTTCCTGTTTCTTTTTGCTGGTTCGTTGGTATTGTCCATTTTTCCAGTGTTTGGATTGACCTTCTCTTGTTGTGTTGGTCTGTTAGGTATTTTGGAGGTTACCACCGTCCATGGTCCCCCTTGACCCTGGGGGGAGGTTGTGGTTGCCCCTCTAGCCGCCTCCCTCCCAGAATCCGCGATTGCCTCTGCTTTGGCAGATGGGGACAAAGCCAGTTTCCTGGATGCCTCCACACCTGTTACGGCGTTGGCTCTCGTTTCACTGTTTGGGGGTGCCAGTGAGGTGACCACAGCCGTCCTCGCCCCTGCGTTGGTTGCCACATCCTTAGCCATGGTTGGAGGGGCCTCCAGTGGCATGGCTGCCACCACACCTCCCACGACATCGGCTGTTGCAACCATCTTAGGGTGGTCTGGGGTAGCTGAGGAGAGGGGGCCCCGTAGGGCCTCCGCTGTCCTCATTTGCTGCTTTCTGGTTAGTGTCAGCAGAGCAGGTTTGGAAACTTTGGGTTGCCCCTTGGTTTCTTTGCCCTTTCTGCTTTTCCTACTTGCTTTCTCTAGTTCTTTGGCGTGGGACCCTCGCACAGGCAAGCCTGTGTTTGGAACACCGGACGCGTTCTCGTTTAATTGTTTGTGAGGGGCCTCTTTGGGATGTCCCTCAGAGACCACCGTTTGTTCGGTGTTTTTTACGAATCCTATTTTATCCATAGTTCGTATAAGTAAATTTCATCCGCTAGGCTTCCCACCCACCTCGGAGCCCTCACCTGGGAATGCTCTATGAGCATTAGGACTACCCAGCAGATATAGGTGAAGAGAGATGGCGTACAGCGCGACATCGGGAGTATAACCGTTTCCTCTGAGCTGGTTAGACTCAGAGGCTACTGTTTAGCACGAAATCGGGACCAAAGGGGCGTGTTGTCGGCTGGTCTGGCTCGACTCAACCTCCCAGGACTCCGTCATCCGCGCACACAGCGATCAACTGCGTAGGCTCTAACGCAGGTAGGTGTAGAAATAGATTTAATATGTCGAGAATATACTTACATATATATTAGGCTATTCTACTTTACGATGCATGCCCAAGCACATATATATTGATAGATTATATACACTTACATATATTATTGGTTGAATAAAATAAATAAGATATCCACAGTCCACCTACATCTCTGTGGTGTTGAAATATTATATGATAGAAGGAATAAGTGATGATAAATGCATATACTAAATAGTGATATTTATAAATATTACATACATATATGTGTATCAATAAGCAAAGCAAAGCATATGATTTTGGAAAAAACGTTCGGAGGTTTTTGTTATTTCTATTTCTTAAGGAAATAGATCTAAAACAGGGCTTGGCAACCTCGAGAAGGCTAGTCCACCGAACTTGCCTTGGGGGATCTTTGCGACCGACGCCCCTCTACTACTTCAGAAGGATGTAGTAGAGTAGGCCTGGACCTATACTACCATGCAAAGTAGAGTGCAATTTGCAGCAGGGCATACGCATGTCGTGAAAGGAAACCGCAAAAGCATAGCCCCAGACGCGCCCAATATGTGTAATGACGTGTCTGATTTTGATTCATATATTGAACACAACTTTTCCCATATTTGTTGAGCAGTCTCACAGTTTGACACTTGTAAAATATTTTTATTATTCAGTCTTGTTACAATTATAGATAGTGCCTTTGCGTCTCGTGTCGGCCATTTTTCATCTTTTCCATCATTTAAATCTGATCCGTTTACAACTCTAAATATTCCTTGTGCTCTTAATATTACACGAATTTGAAATTTCCAAGACATCCAATTCGATAATCCTTCCAGTAATAATAAGTTTTGGTTTTCTGATGTAGCCTCCACTTTATACCGTTTAACCAGGCCCGTTCTTTACTTCCGACCACGCATTACCGCGAAATTGTATCTATCGCAATCCAGTATTCTGGGCCCATAACCTGTTCGCATGAGTATGTGTTCGTGCAGTAGAACTGTGAACTTGGATTGTATAGAAACACTTTTTGGTCTAAAGAACGTTTTATGGTATATTATAACTATTACAAATTATCAGAGGCAGTTTTACTTTACACACATGAAAGCAGACATCTCAGTATCCCATAGACTAGTTGAGGAGGTTAGGAACAAAAAGTGCCATTTACAGTTTTTAACTTTTTGAGTAAATTGAGAAAATAAATATTCAAGTTGATCTAAGCTATTTTTATTATTTTTTATTAACCATTTATGTGTCAATTATTGTATAAAATTTAATGTATTATAAGGTTATCTTGCTGGTTTCGAAATTTGGAAAAATAATAATAAAGTACATATCAAATGACACCTTTTGATCCAATAGCTTGTAAATGTCACTATTTGATTCAATAATTTTGTAAAATGTCACCTTTTGAAACTCAGTGTCTAAAAAATGTTACCTTATGAAAAAGTATGAAATTAAAAATAAAAATAGATTTACACAAAACATTTTTATTTCTTATTCATGTAATTCTCCACAATCAGGTTCCAAACAATCACAACGTTTTTCATTTTCTTCATTGTCATTTTCACCTACATTACTTTCATACAAAATATCACAATACCATTTTAATGAAGGCTCATTTTTCCAGTCTTCTCCAAACTGCTTTTTTAATAAATTTTCAACATCCTTTTTTTTTAGCACCTTTGATAAAGTGTCCCAATTCTTTCTCAACTAAATTAACATTGCCCAGGTTAATTTTCCGCTTAAAGAGATTTATTCCCTTTTCTTCTGTTTTACTTTGAAATTTAAAGTTTTGAAAAGTTTTAACTATTGCTTCAGTTCTATTTCTTGTAATCTTCTTTTGTATGTATATGCGTTTTATATCTCTAATACCATCAATTTTTTTTAAATGTTTATCAAGGCTTTTAATATCATAGTACTTCCAATCTTTACCTAAAAAATGTACTCTGCCATGCTGAGATAATATTTTTTGATAATGTTCTTTAGTGTTTATCATTGTCGCTTTTCTAAGATCTTTTTCTATTCGCCCAAAAACACGATCGGCTGGCAAAAAACTAAGTCCCCGAACAAGATATACAATCAAAATTTCTTTTATAGATGGAGTTGACTCTTTGGCTAACCAGAACATAAGTGTGTCAATAATAAATGAATTTTTGTTTTGACCACCACATCCGTCACAAAACATGCGGATGCTGTCTATGTTTTCTAAAGAACCATTCTGCTTGAGACTATTTAAATGATTGAACAAGGCAGAACCTACTTCCACTGAACCTCTTCCAGCCATGTCTTCAGTCCAGCAATAAAAATCTGGGTCCCTTCCTTCCACATTCACAACACAAAAATTATAAAAACTTATTTGCCGCGCATAAAAGCTATCTTGAATTGGTGTTTTGGGTAAAGGCATGACTCGCTGCAAGTCAAAGCAAAATGAATAAGATTTGTCATGTTTTTGTTTCAATAACTGGTAAAAAGCATTGGCTCTCAACTTGTGTACTCTTTTTTCTGTCATGTGATACTGTTTTTTTTGCGGGTCTTTTTCAGCTTTAATTTTATTGTTCAATAAAGTACATGTTGTGCAAGCATCACTTGCTGGAGATGAGAAACCCATGTTAAACTGTGTGACAAAAATGTTCCTAAAGTACCATTTTTTTACCTTTAGTTGAGCGTCGACAGAATCATTGTAAAATTTCCACAGTTTAGTTATGTTCAATTCGCACGATAAATAGATCCTGCTAGATTTGCTTCTATTATAGTGACTTTCCTTCGCTGGCAAAGCTCTTAAAAAATCACAGACACTTTTCATTTTTTCTAAAGACTTTTTGGATTTTCGGTCTCCACCTCTTGATTCTTTAGGGACTTTGCCACACCATATGGTTTTGCAAATAGTGTTTAGCCTTTTGCGACCCAAACTAAAGGCTTTCATAAAAAAAGCCTTGCACACTCTTAGTGCCTTTTTGTTTTTATTCAATAAATAAAAGTTAGTCGAAAACTTTCGTGGCTTTGGTTTATTGCTTTTTGAATCAGTCTTTTTTCTTTGAGGTATGAAAGATGTAATGAGGCGACAAATGTAGATGTCTTGATTTACTTTCTCTTTATTGTTGTAGAACAGTTTTCGATTCCGGGAGATATCTTGCTCTTTCAGTTTTATGCACTTAAAAACCGATGAAGGTTTGTGCACACACGGGACGAAAAAATTAAGACATAAGGGGTCTTTGTCTTTATATCTAAAACAAAACAATAAACAATATTAAACTTTTGTAAACAAACATGATTACGTTAAGTAAAACAATCAAAACCAAATCCAAACAACTTTTCATGTCACTTACTTGTCATCTTGTACTCGCCGCTTGCTTCGTTCCTTTCTTTGCTTTTTGCGTGATCCGCGGTTAATACTCGCCACGTCTACCTTATCTTCTTCCATTTTTATAAAGCAGCTTTACAAATTAATAGAAAACTAGAATAGAACACAGTCACAGAACGAAAGAAAAAGCAGAAACCGACAGAAATAGCGAAACTCAGACTCAGCGACTTGACAGTTAACAGGTATAGCCCGCCTGAAAACATCCATAGACTAAGTGGCTCAGTGTTGTCAATGTTCAAAATTATTGAACCGATTCTTATAGCGCTTCAACAATATTTTAAAATCGATTAACTTTTTTAAGGAAAATGTACCCGGTTTGAACCGACTAAAGACTCTTCAAACATATTTCCTAAGAATATGTCACTTTTTGAATTCAAGTCTTAATAATCACTGTTATTGAATAAAAATGTAACTCTTTGTTCCGGAAGCAGCAGTTCAGATCGATTTTTCTATGAAACTAGTCACTTTTTGAACAAATCTTGGGGGTTACAGATAGAATTTAACATTTTGAGACGATTAAAAAAAAACAAATGGAGCAAAATACGTAAATGTCACTTTTTGTTCCTAACCTCCTCAGTTATGTGAAGACACCATAGATTAAAAAACATTATTTTATAAAAAATTGAATGTTGCCTTATTTTAACAAGATTCAATTTTTATTTCTTCAACATCCCTTTCATTTTCTTTCTGGTTTTTCTCCGCTTCTAATTTAATACGGGCCATTTCCCTCTCGTGCTGCATAATTCTGCTCATTTTGTCTAGTTGCAATCTACCTTCTTCTATCCGAACAAACTCCCTGGTGGCCCGGTAAGTTTAGAATCTTGAATGAGCCCTAAGTCCTTCATAGATTTAACTTTGTTAAGCGACTTATTGTTGATTTTATACCGATAATTTAAAGGGTTATATTTCCGAGAAAAGGTCATAGCAAAACACTTGGAAACATTCAATTCAAGCTTGTTTTGATTACAATATTGCACAAAATTATTAAGATCGGACTGGAGGCAATCGCAGTCACTAGTATTGTTAGTGGCCATAAAAATTTTAGTGTCGTCCGCGTATAACAAAACTCTGCAATGTCGTTAATAAATATGACAAAGAGCAAAGGCCCTAACAAAGAGCCTTGAGGTACGCCAGAAGGAATCGTTATCCACGCAGACGTAAAACCATTTATTGCTACTGCCTGGGATCTATTACAGATATAAGAAGTAAACCATCTAAATAAATTACCATGTATACCGGCTTTATACAGTTTCTCAAGGAGGAGCAGGTGATCTATACGATCGAAAGCTTTACTGAAATCAGTAAAAATACAGTCGACCTGTAGCCCTGAGTCCATTTTTGAAGAGGTGTATTCATTAAAAACTAAAAGGTTGGACACCGTCGACCTCTGTCTTAAAAAGCCATGTTGTTCTGGAGTAAAGAAAGACTGCAGCGCAGCATACACCTGACAGTAAACAATCTTCTCGAATATTTTGGCAAAGACACATAACTTAGATATTGGCCTATAATTTTTCACATCAGAACGGTCACCGCTTTTATGTACGGGCGTGACGAATGCTGATTTCCAGATCATCGGCACTATACCTTCTCTTAAAGAACGCTTGAAAATAATGCATAGAGGCGTAACCAAGCTATCAACGCATTGCCTTATAAAAAAAGGGGTTATACTATCGGGCCCAGCGCCCTTGTTCATGTCAATAGTTTTCAGCAATATTTCAATCTCCTTCGGATCAATATTTAAATCCAATATTTATTTATATTACCAATACTAAAATTATTCACGCCCTGATTGAGGCTGGGGACCCTGGCAACATAGTTGATGTCTTCTTTACGTATAGGGCACTGGATAACTTTGCTGATATGGTCCACAATATCATATTAGTTCTCGGACTTCTTCACTGGAATACCTTTTATTTCCACATTATTGGCTCGCGCCCATTTCTCCTTATCTTGTAGATCCTATTTCAACTTATTTAGGTCCGCTCCCAGAGTGTGGATTAAATTGGAATGTTCCTCAGTTTGCGAAATCCTGGACTCTAGGGACTTCACTGTCACCGATAATTGGCTTGCTGTTTCATGAGCAAATTCAACTGAGCTCTTAAGATTCGATATTTCAATCTTAATGGTCTTTACATCCTCAATAAGTGACGCCAAGGGTACAAGTTGCTCCGTGATATACGCAAGGGTGGCCTGCATTTGGTCCAATCGCACTGCTATCTCGGGATTGTAACACTTTGAGGTGTTCCATTGAGGTCCTAAATCTTACTAATTTATTATTAACTTTATTATGAAAACATGACCCTTAACTTGGTGTCATTTCTCTTAATTTATATTCATTTTCATACTTCAACTAATATATATTTCATATACATTTCACTACATAATCATTGCTTCTTTCTATTTGTGTAACAATGCAGTGATTTAACTTTAGTATTTTCTCTAATAATATAATTTGATATAGTAATAAACATTAAACTTCATAATAATACGTTCTGTCGCACGCGCAGATTATATTGGAGCTGTCAAACTTCAACTTAAATGTCATTGGTTTTCAACACTAAATTTATTCTATTTATCTTACGAATATCTTAAATTAATTTAACTTAATGCTATTATGTGTTTCACAACCATAATTAGTTTTGTTACTATATAAAGAAAAATATATTTTTAATATTATTTATCCTTAATTGCAAACCAGTTGAGGAATTTTATGCGAAATGAAACAGATTGATCTATGGTATTCAGATACTTTTGTCTTTGAATTTATATTTGGATAACTTAAATTCTCTTTTAAAAATAAAGTCTTTTATTAATAATTAATTCATATTTAAATATGGAGTTTCTTCTTAAAGTTGATAAACCTTTCTTTTTAATTTGAATTGTTGTACAATTTATTGGTCGATATGAGGCCTATGTTTCCGAACGATTCATGTTCCTACTTCCTGTGACGTTTCTATCGATTTGTGAAAATCATCTTCATACGTAGATCATTGGATCACCATCTTTCAAAATGTGAGGAGTTCGAAATTAATTTAAAGGTGTCCAATCAACTTTTGTTCGGGTGAGTGGAATCTTAATAATCTTCCGTTTGTGCTAAACGTTATTTGTAGTTTGATTGGTTTCTATTCTTTTGTTTTTAGGCTAGAGCCCATATTTAATTTCAACAATATGGCATCTTAATAAAGAAGGATGTCTTAATATATATATTCATCTTATCCGGTAAGATTTACATTTGTTATTCGATATCAATTACTCAATGGATCGTTTCATTTCTTAATATTAGTTATTTCTCATTCCTCAGCTTTTATCTATTAAAAATATATATTCCGTTCTGGTAAGGAGGGAATGGTTAACCTCAATTGAACCCGTGTGTCAACACCGTGGTAAGTTACTTTTATTTTCTCACCGGAGAGTATTTAATTTTATTTTAATTAATTCTTAAATTCCAAATATCTCTAATACTGTGAATTCTTTTCACAGGGTTTTTTAGTTTTGAAGGGGAACATATAAACCTTTAATTTTTTTAACTTTCTTGGATTTCATAGAAGTCGGTCGGTTCTTATTTTTTTCACTTATAAACCTCTAAAGTTTTCTTAGGACTGGATACAAAGTTTTAGTAATATATATATAATACTTTAAGGATGTGAGAATAAATCCTAATATTTCTGTTATAATTAATGTTAATACCTTAAATATAATATAACTCTGTGAAATTAGATTAATAGTATAAGCTAAATTGCATTCCTTACTTTGTAAATTTCTTATTTCAAACTATGATACCCTAACTATATATATAAACTTAAAAATATAAATTATTGTTAATGTTTAAATAATTTAAATCATAAGAATTTAGGACCATCAAGGATTGGTCACACTTGTAACTTATTTGGTATTTACTTAATCAGCTTTTGTATAATACAACTACAAGTTCAGTATAAAATAATATATATGATAATTAAAATTGCTTATATGTGTTTTATTCTAAATACATCATTCGTTTGACGGAGTAATATCTTGGCGCCCTATTTAAATAAATTTTTAGATATTTATTCCGCTCCAGGTTAGCAAGATCTCACGTCCCTGTGTTTAATATTAATCTATACTTATAATAAATTCTAAATAAATTTTCACTATTATAGTCTCATACTCAGCCGGTTTATTTAAAAATATATATACATACACTTCCACTTATAAATAATTTTACCACCACCATAAAAATATAACAGGATTGTTCCTAGATGTTAGTGCAGGAGACTGGGCATTTTTGCAGTCATTACAGCGCCAAGTGGATCTTCGTTCTCCAAGTTTACGAAAATTGGTCTCTGTGATGCCAGCACAGGCGAAGTCAAACTGGCGTTTGCATAAATTGCATGATGGTCCATCCGACACTTTATTTCCACACCGTGTACAAGAGAACATTTCCACTATGTTAATAAAGCGACCCCGAAGTTGACCGTCACTGGATTACTGGTGAACGATTGAGCACGTGTACTCCTTAACGTGTTTCAACGACGACTGACTGACTGACAACTATGGCAGCCTGAATCGTCGCGCTTTTGGGAGCTGACTGGGACGGTTGCACTGGTTTGTCTTCAGCGGGAGCTGCCTGTGGCGCGGAGTCCTGAGCTTGAGTTACAGGGCCCTTCTTGCCCCGTCTCTTGCGTCTGGGCTTCGCTTCGTCTGCTGGATGAGGGCCTCCACAATTGGCGCACGTAGCGGGATCTTCGCAGGGGCGTGGGCATTCATGGGCGGCGTGTTCTTCACCACAACGCACACATGCCAGCTTCCTGTGGCAGTTGTGGCTAGAATGCCTGAAGGCCTGGCAGCGGTGACACTGCGCTGGTCGTTTTTTTCCCTCCAGGCCTCGACCTTCACCCCTGGCATACACAGGAGCTCCGTAGTATTATAGATGCCAGGGATTAGGTTGGGGGTATTCTTCAGGATGGCTAGGAAGATACAGCCCGGCCGTCCTTTCCTAGCTTTGATTTGCCGGACGTATTCCGGGGAGAAGCCCAGCTCCCGGAGGGCCTCCTCGATCTCTCCCGGGTCCGTAGTGACAGGTAGCCCCCTGATGGCCACCTTCAGGCTCTTCTCTGATGGCAACTAGTACGAAAACCATGAAAGTCGCTCCGTTTTCTCCAACTCGTAAAGGTAACGCTGGATTATGCGGTATTCATCTTCAAAAAGGGGTGTGACGCGGACCCCCTTCCCAAAGGGTCGTGCGATCGGAGCTCTCCCCAGTCTGTCCTTCAATACCCTGAAGTGGATCGCCCAGTTAAGGAACGACTCCACCACCAAGGGAGGGTAGCGTGGGGTGCAGGGTGGGGCTGGTTGCGCAGCAGTGGAAGCGACAGCGGCGGGTTGAGCAGGCGTTGTTGCTGCTTGAGTCTTCAAAGCGTCAGCGAAGGAGACCGAGGGCGCTTGGCTCGAGCTGGCTGAAGCTGCGGAGGCGACGGGGGCTGCGGTGGCTTGGTCCATCCTGGCTCGGAGACGAGGGTCCCTCAGGGATAGGGGGTCGGTGCCCGCAGGACTGTGTCTCTTCAGAGTAGTCTCTGCCTCCGGGGTGCGTGGGCGTCTCACGGGTGTAGTAGGTACGGCGTCGGCGGACGGCTGCTCTTTCGGTTCAAGTGCCTGCTGCCTGTCATTAAGGAACACAGAAATGTGCTCCATCAATGAGGCAGACAGGCATCCCTTTTGCTGTAGGGCTGCGATCACAAGAAAGTCCCGGTTCAGCAGGGACTGCGGGGAGAGTACGGCGGCTTCGGGGCGTGCGGGGGCAGAGGGAGAGCGCTTCAGGGGCTCAGTCCTCTCTCTAGGGCGTGAAGCCCTCGTCAGGGTGCCTTGATTGCTTCCAGTGGGCTGCGGTGATGCCGGCCCGCGTTGCGTCGCGGCGGAGCGGGGGTCGCGGGGATCTCGCAGCTCTTCGGGAGTCTTCGTTGCTACGAATGCTGTCTTCGGGTTCGGTCGGTTTCGGCAAGCTTCGTGAGTCCTCGGAGGTGGTCGGGTTCGACGCCGTTGCTCGCTCGCGGCGTATCTTCTGTGCGTCGAGTCGGTGACGCGATTGCGATCGCGACCTATCCCACGGTCGCTTCAGTAAGGCCAAATACCAAACCCGCTCCGCTTATGAAGTTTAAGCCACGCTACAAAATCACGCCACTCGTTGAAGACAATAGCGCGTCCCCCCGCTGCGCCCGCGCCGCATCGCCATCGCCGTCGCCTGACCGCAATTCATTCCGCTGACTACTTGCTAGGAACCTAGGCGCGCGCGCGAATAACACTTCTCTTTGCTATTACTTTGATTTTGCCAATTTAATTTTAGTTATCTTTAAAATTTGCTTGTGTACAATATTGATATATTCTTTTCCCTTAATATAAAAATAACTATCTTCATTCGATCTCTAAACCTTTTATTCTCGTCTCCTTCATACCCGCATTATTTTTGTTATAAAAACCTACTTGTGACGGTGTATTAAATAATGGAATGAATTGTTGGTAAGAGAGAAAAAATAATTAATACAAAAGTGTTACTATAAAAATTAAAATGATTATAAAAAAAAATTATTGAACATTATAAAATAAAAAATTATTAAATTATATGACTACACCTTAAAAAGAAACCAATAATTTAACAAAATTTTGTTATAATATAATATTATTTTTATAATGTTGTTTAATTTAATTATGCTTAGTTTTTCTAGTGGCAACACCTCACTTTATTTATAATCTCTAAAACAGTAAAATTTAGATGATGGTTTGACATTACAGCCTATACTAGGTAATAAATATCGCATGTCGGGGGGCGAATCACTTTTCCCCTGACGAGCAGCCGACCAGAACAAAGTTAAATACTATAAGGTATTTTATTACATACTCAGTATTTAATTAGTTGTTCTGCGGGTACTTCCCCTTGTAACCTATGTTATACATTTCTTCATATGTATATATTACTTAATTCTTTATAATGTAGTATTGAAATTTAACTTATTCAAATTATAGCTATTTTGTGCTTTAGGAACTGTGTATTAATGATGATATGACAATTATAATCTAATTTAATGGTTACCATTCCCTTTGTCTCATTTACCTTATTCTTAACTATATATTATATATTATAGGGCAATCATTAAAACTCGAGAATTGATCCACACGTATGTATTTCCAAATTAGTTTTACGAGTAATTAACAAATTCTTAAAAAAAATCAACAGTCGCGAGAGAGGTGAGTGGCGTACGCCAACCAGGCCCAGTCAACTTTGTATGGATTGGTTGATCAGTAAGTGGGTTTCATATAGGGTGTATAGCTGAAAAAAATCAATGAATAAAATTCTTTATTACAATTGCAACACTAAATGTCAAATGTCAATTTCAAATCACTGGTTCAAAATTCAAATCATCAAACGGTATCCAGTAAAAAAGATAATGGCTTGTTCGCAGGACTAAGCTCAGCTAACTGGCGAAGCCTGGGCCATAAGGGGTGAGAAGACAGCTGTAATGCCTTGCCAACAAATCGATCGGATAGGTACTGACGGCGGATAGAGAGCGGAGGGTCCACACATTCAACCTGCATAGCATTGGTGGGAGAGGATCTCATGGCACCTAATATTAATCGAAGGCATTTATACTGTATTTTATTCAACTTCTCAGAAGGTGCTTTGTTGAAGGGGTCTAGGACAAACATGCCGTAGTCTATGTGACTACGTATTATAGAACTGTACAGTAGCTTTTGAGTATAAGGGTGTGCACCCCACCACACTCCAGACACCGCTCGAAGAGCATTGATGCCTTTTTCGCATTTTCTGCTGATATACTCTGCGTGGGCAATTCCATTCAGTCGTTTATCGATTATTATTCCTAAAAATTTTATGTTATCAGCCAAATTAATAGTTTGGTCTTCATAACGAAGTTCAAAATTTGGGACATATCTTTTCTTTGTAAAAACAACAGCCTGACATTTAGGCACCGATAAAGACAAGCCGTGTTCAGACAGCCACTGGCCTAGATAATGCAAAGCAGAGTTCAAACGAAAACTGATGTCCTCCACTGATTTTGAGCTGCAGTAGAGAACGATGTCATCAGCATATTGAAGAATGTTGCAAAAACTATTAACAGATAGTTCGAGGTCATGTGTATAGATGCTATACAGTAAAGGACTGAGGACCGAGCCTTGGGGCAAGCCTTTCCAGACAAGCCTGGGTGGAAGTGTAAGAAGTCGATGTCTTATAGAAATGGTTCTACCGGTCAGCAGATTACATATGAAGTGTGCTAGCCTCGGCGGTAAACTCAGCTGTTGCATTTTCTGCCTGAGCACCGGAAGAAGGACATTGTCATATGCAGAAGCAATATCTAAGAAGACACCCACCAAATACTCTCCTTTTGCATAGGCTAGTCGAATATCTGTTGTTAGAATGCTGAGACTATCTATAGTACTTAGACCCTTTCTAAAGCCAAACTGAGAGGGAGCTAAGATATTTCTGCTTTCCACTATCCATTCCAGGCGGTTTTTTAAAATCCGTTCAGTAACTTTAGCTAAAGTTGATGATAATGCGATAGGTCTATAGGAATTCGGGTCAGAAGGATTTTTACCGGGTTTTAGGATTGGGATGATGATCTGTGATTTCCATGATGCTGGTATAATGCCTGATTTAAATATTGTATTAATAAGTTTAACACATATAATGCCTTGTCAGCCACACATGGCTGACATTTTCCAAACCAATTGGGCCGTGTCAGCCATATGTGGCTGACGGAATATGCTTGTTTTGAAAGCACGATTTTTCGTCGTCAGCCACGTTTTTTATGTTAAACTATATGTAGTATGGTTGACAAGGCCTAGTAAATTATAACTGTAATGATGGCATTGACACTTTTACTTACATTTTGAGAAATATCAAGTTTGTAAGTGGAAGTTTCGAAAACAAAAGAGTGATTACAAAAATAGTTGGTTTTTGCAAATAAAATTTATAGGTAAATGTTTTAATTGCTTTTATTTATATTTAAGTTGGCATTGGCAAAATAATAAATCAATTCTACATCAATCATCATGTTCAAACACGTTTAAACTCAAACATATCTATGGTTTATATTGAAACAGCTGATACAATAGTGTGGCTCATTCGGGCAGTCTTCGCAGTATGTTACCACTCTTTTGGTTTTATTTCGAGCATGAACTCTTCCAAATTGGGCACAGTTTTCTTTATAACACCTAACACAATATTTACGACAGGCAGAGGCCAATCCTTGCCTTTTCTTCAATTCATGCTTTACTCGCCTAGGTCTAGAGGAGGCACTAGTTTCCGGGACTCCTGTATGCACGAGGTAGTCAACCAACGCGGTTCTAAACTGGACGACAGAGAGCTTCTTCTTGGTTGTTAATTTATATAAAATATATGAATTTACAATCGCTGTATTCAATAATAACTCCATCGCCAATCTTTTGGGCCATTTCGTTGTCTTCCGAAGAGGGGTTGTGTAAGAGGACATTTGGTCTGACAGATCAACCGCTGATTTTGCATGATTATAATCTACCACAATCTTCGGTTTAATTTTTTCTTTTCCTTTTTTAGTTATTCTTCTGAAACTTACGGAGTGCTTAGTAGACAGCAGCAGTACATCCCGCTTGTCTTTCCATTTCATAATTGTTATTCCGTCGTCATTTTCTTGAGCTGAGAATTCTCCTGTCTTCAGTTTTGTTTGGACAACTGTTTGAGGTAAACCTCGTCTGTTTTTTCTAAGTGTGCCTATGAGATGAGTTTGTCCCGCTAGTAGTTTTCGTGCCAGATCCAAACTGGTATACCAATTATCTGTGCAAACCGTATGTCCTTTATTTAGATAATCGTCACACAAGGCAAGGACAACATTAGTCGGAGTAGTATTGACATTTTCATAATTTTTGCCAGCATAAACTTGCACTTTTACAGTGTATCCTGGGTTTGAGCACAGCTTAAAAAGTTTTATCCCATATTTGTGTCGCTTATTTTTATTGTATTGCCTAAAAATAACACGGCCACGAAATGGGATTAGACTTTCGTCAACACACATTTCTTGATTAGGTGTATAATGACATTTAAAATTAGCATTTAGCATATCTAATAAGTGTCTAACTTTAAACAATCGGTCCTCCTTATTGTGATTTATTTCATTATTGGCAAAGTGCAACATCCTCAAAATGAGTTCAAATCGATTTCGGCTCATAATGGACTTGACAAATTTCTGTTCAAAACATTTGTTAGTGCTCCAGTACAAAGATAGTTGAGGTAGTTTCACTATCCCCATCCAAATTAAAATGCCAAAGAACCGTTTAATTTCATGGCAATTTGTTGGCATCCATTTCTGCATTCGGTATGATTTTGTTGCACTTTTGTTCAAGGTTTGTAAAGCAAAGCGATTTGTTTCTTCGGCTATGTACTCGAATATACTGTCAGGTACTAGCAATGAATAAAATTCTGCTGGTTTAGCTGAACTCATGCTGGATCGCAATGAAAATGGCTTAAGCCCAGGACATTCAGTATATGGAATAATACTTGGTTGCTTACCCAACGGATTGAACCATACTTCAGTATTTCGTGAGGTTGGTAACACGGGAATCTGATCATCTTCACTGTCGGATAAAATCTGGCGTCGATGATGATTTTTGGTCCGTGCGATTGATACTGTATCATCGAGATCAACGTCAAATACTTGTGTAGCATCACTATTTGATAATGTGTTACATTCTTGATTATACACTGTTAAATCTAATTGCGATAGTTCGTAGTCCAAATCATCATAAAAATCTTCCATTTTTTGTTGAAAATCACAAATCAGTAACTAATAACTTGCTAAATCACTAACTGAACAACTATTTACTGCAGTCTCCTTCGATGCACAGCGACAAATGACGCGCGGGGGGCAAACACAGGCTGCTAAACAATCAAAATGGCGCCGGCGGCGGCGAGCGACGCGTTTGTTTCGCGCGCTTTTGAAATCATATGGCTGACAAAATGGCTGACGCGGCCCCATTGAGAATTTTATTACAGTGGCGCCGCGTCAGCCATATATGGCAGCCACCATTATTTATTTATTTATTTCACTATTACATTATGTAAAATGTAACGAAAATAGTGAATTAAGACATTCCTCACATTCCATGACCGTATTTTACAAAAAAAAAATACAGTTAGTTCATTTGTTAGTACGGCATTATATGTGTTAAGAAAATATCCTTTAGCTTTCACGTGTAATTTTCCGATAAAAGAGTATGGTATACCATCTTCACCTGGAGCGGTGTCCTTTAAACCCGTTAAGCAGTTGTCAAGTTCTTCCAAAGTAAAAGGGGCATCCATATCATCCAATGAACAAATCGAAGCAGGGGTGTGAAATAAATTGTGCGACGGAACAGATGGAGGGGATAGCTTGTCAGCAAAGTCATTAAGCCATTCTGATGGATTGTTAGAGCCCTGATAAGGAGCACCATCAAGGGACCGACGAAATCTTTTGACTTGTCTCCAGACAAGAGAAGACGGGGATCGAGGTTCAAGGGACTCACAGAATTTGATCCAACCAAGCTTTTTCTTTTTATAAATCAATCTTCGAAATTTTGCGTTACTGCGTTGATATTCAAGGAAGTTCTCAACTGTCATAGAGGCTGCATACTTTAATTCGGCAAGTGTTCGCCGATTAACAAAATCACTGCACTCCTGATCCCACCAGGGATTGGAAGGCAGCTGATTTTGTGTGTGATGTTTTTTAGGTATAAATAGGTCAGCGTTTAAGAAAATAGCAGAAAGGAATTGGTCGTAGCAAACCGTGACATTCCCATCACTTACAGATTCGGGAAGGGAGTCCATCATGCCATCAACTGAGCACGCAAAGTCTAACCAATTTGCTTTTTTCAGATTATATGGAAGCAAGGGGTTGGAGGGAACGGGAGGAGAGTGACTGTTATTTAAAGAAAGTAGGATGGGGAAGTGGTCACTACCAAAAGTGGAGGATAGAGTATTCCAGGATATTAAGGAAGATATAGATGGGGAAGCTAAGGATAGGTCTACTGCAGTTTTAGGATTTTGGTTAGGATATACCCTACGGGTTGGTGAACCATCATTCAGGATACACATATTGAGGTCATCAATCATATCCACCAATAAAGGCGAGAATCTGTCGCAAGAGTAACACCCCCACAAAGTGTGGTGAGTATTAAAATCACCCATAACTAAAACAGGACTCGGAAGGGAAGAAATGATAGACTGCAGCTCAAGAAAGACAGAAGAAGAAGGATTAGGAATATATAAAGAGAGAAATGAAATATTAAAAGCTCTTATAGCCACAGCGTTAATCTGTGAACTATAAGAGGGGAGAGAGATTAGGGAATATGGAGTGGAGTGCCTAATAAGAATGGCACTACCCCCATACCCGTCACTTCTGTCATCCCTCAAACAGGCAAAACCAGTTACCCTAAAACGGGAACCAGGAATTAGCCAAGTTTCAGAGATGGCAATAATGACAGGCTCATATAAGGCAATAATAGAAAGAAGTTCATGTTTTTTGGAACGTACACTTTTACTATTCCACTGAAGGAAGTTTAGTGGGGCCATTTTTAAGGATGTTAAAAATGTGAAGTAAGTTATTGGCAACGTTGGACGGTAGAGGAATTTCATCACCAGCAGAAATAATTGAAATTAGGGTTTCAGTCAAACTTAATAATAGGTTAGACTTAGAAAAGTCATAGGGAGCTTCATTATTAATACTAAAGGCACAGCCATTAGGTAAGGAAGAGGGACAATTGCTAGTGAGAGCTTGATGAGCTTGTCTATCAAATCCTTTGGCAAGGGGAGCTCGGGGACGTGGGGAGCGGAAAACCGTTTTATTATAGGATTTTTTCAAAGGATGGGATTTTCCAGGCGTAGGTTGAGAAAAAGATGTAGGAGGAGGAGGGGAGAACATTTCCTTTGCCATATCAGCATAGGAGCGCCTAACTTGGGGAAATCTGGAAGATGCTTCCATATAGGATATGTTATCCTGAGACATTAAGATTTTAATATTTTGTTGCCTGACAAATTCAGGGCAGTCTTTGTTAGTGGCAAAGTGATTAGCAGAGCAGTATAAACAGGTAGAATTTTCTTTTAGAACATCACATGAATCCCCAGTGTGAGGTTGGGAACACCTGTAGCATCTTGGCTTCGACCTACATTGAGTTTTGATGTGGCCAAAACGACAACAATTCAAACATTGAATTGTTGGCAGATTATAAGTAAGTACGGGAAGTGAGGTGTGGTAGGAGTATACTTTAGGTGGCAGTACTTGACCACGGAAAGTTAACACTACTGACTGAGTTGGAACCCAGGTCACATTGCCTTCACTCACAGTTTTTCGATTTAACCTTCTAGCCTTCAACACCTGACCACAACCAGAAGGTAATTCAAGGGAGGACACAAACTCTTCCATAGCCCAGTCTACAGGGACTCCTTTCACTAGGCCCATTCGGGTGACATTAAATGTTGGAATACTAGCGACGAATTTGGACAAATTTAAAATAGGGTTCCCTAAAAAGTTATTGGCAGCTACTGCTGACGAGAATTGGATTTCAATTTTATTACGTCCTACATTTTTGACGCCATCATTAACGATATTTTGAATTTTGTTATGATGTAGAAATTGTCCAAATTTAATAGCCCGGATGGTAGTACCTGCCGCAGGGTCTGGAGTCTCACGAGACACATAGACAATGAAAGGTCCGTTATCCTTCTCTGAATAAAATTTAGGACCTGTTTACCCTCTCCCACAATGTTAAACAGACAGTCATCTTTACAGACTCTTTAAGTTGTTTATTGGCTATCAAGGAAAATCCTTTTCGTAGTAGATCGAGATATTGCATAACTTTGAGGATTCGTGAAGCTTTGTTCTCGTGCCATCAAAAGGGTTTAGCGGTCTCTTTAGTTTGGATTCCAGGTCATTCTGGGATTCCTGGTAATGAAACGGCTGACTCTTGTGCCAAAGCTGCTGTGCAGTGCGGATCACTAGAGCATTTTACTAATTCATCGCGGGATCTTTTATCTATTGCTAAATCTCGCTTAGATAGAGCGTGGGAAATCAACTGGAACTCATCAAAATCTTTTAAAGGTAAACATTATGCTGCTATCCAGCCTGAGATTCCGAAACGTCCTTGGTTTGCCCGCTGCAAACAGGTGGAACGTTGGGTTATATCTACCATTTCTCGTCTTCGTCTTGGACACGCGTGTACTCCTGTTCACTTAGCAAAAATCAGAGTCAGGGACCATTCCCTGTGTGAATGTGGCCTTGACGAAGGTTCCTCTTCCCATATCCTTTTCAACTGTCCCAAACTTTTGTATCCTATCTATGACATCCTTCCCCGTAAAGTCCCCCGTCCTATTAATGTTAATTGTTTGTTGATGTTTGTGTATAGTCCATTATGTAGATTTCTGTGTACATATATTAGAAATAATAAAATTAAATTATAGATTCACTGTATATATTTTGTTACTTGTAGTTCTAACAATTGTAGTTATTTTTATAGATGTGTATATATATTGTGTTGTCTGTTGTAGGTCCTGATTTTGCAACAAATCGCTCCGTTTCTACATGTAATCAGTTTTAGTGTTTATCTTTTTCATATTCACCGATCAGTTTATATATTATAACGTGTATTCTCCATTCTACGCGACATTGGCGAAGTCAAATGTGCCCAACCGGCACTCCTGGAAGCCATTAAAGGAATTAATTGAATTGAATCAAACGGTATCTAACATTTAAAAGTTAATTATTAATTTGTTTTTGCAATATCGTTTTGCCTATTATTTTTTGTTAAGTTTAATTATTGATATAAACTATGAAGGACAATAGCTGTAAATGTGCTAAGTGTAAAGCAACGACTGCTCAAGACCCGGAACTTGTTTTACATCGATTTCGAAAGCCGGGAATTCCTACCTTCCTACAGGAATTCCTATTTGGATGAACCTACCGCTTCCAATATGAAGCGGTAGGTTCATCCAAACTTATCTAAGGAGTCTTATATTTTATCTATAACCTAGGCCTAAGGGTGCTATGTAGACACTAAATATGTATAATGTATTATATCATTGTAGTGTTCTTATTATATCAATTGAATTATAAATAAAATACGTGATAAATTAACTGGCATTTATTTTATAACGTCCACCGAATTCAAGTAGATACCGACTGTCGTACAGCGTGAGGACTTACACTAAGTTGCTGAATCAGCTACATGTGTGTCCCTACAGTAACTTTCCTCTTAAAAAATAACAATTACGCAAAAAAAAAAATTAAAATACACATCATTTAGCAATACCTTTAAAATTTAAACACAAAATTCATAAAAGTTTATAGCCATGACGAAAACATATTGTTGTTCTTTTATTACATGTAATTTAATACGATTGACATACTTTCAACATGATACAAATATTATAAACAAGTTTCAAAAAAATATATATTATACTATTATTATTTTCTACATAAATGTAATATAATTTATATAATTCAAAGTGATAAAAATTGAGGTACCTTAAAATTTTATATTCGGAAACAATTACTTATAATACTATTCTACATACATTACATTACACAAATCCAGTGTCCTTTCCGGTTTGAACCTTAGGTATAGGTGTTGGTTGAGTAACTGGCGTGATAGTGAAAGGGAGTTGAACGTTTTTCTCAGCTTTTATTTCTTTCTTTAACCACTTGCGTATATTACTACGACATCTCATAGGATAAGAAATTGGCAAAGGCAACCACCATAGCTGCGATAACAACCAATATTCCCACCGTATAATATTGTTACGTACTACGGGTTCGGGATCGGAAATTAAAAGCGTTCTCGCACTAAAGATGTTTTATTTACACGCGCAGTCTGTACACAGCACTAGTTTAATTTAGTCTCTGAGCACTATAATCCACCACTTTTAATAATTCACTGTACTTTTCTTCACTTTTCCACTATTTCGTATCTCTTCATAAGCTTCACTTAACTCCGAACGTCAACTGATCTCTCGACACACTGCCGGCCTTTTTATATGCGTAAATTTAGAACATTCTAGTATCGAAAATTCAAAATGTTTCTAGTAACTTCTAAATTGTTCCTGAAAATGCGTTATCTCTTTCTGTCACATTAAAATTTGTAATAAACTGTTCTTGTTATCTAATTGTCAAAAGTTAGAAATTGACATTCGCTGTTGTAAGGCATGGTACAAGCGTGCTATTATGACGAGTTCGCACTATATTCCGCGACACTACCCCCTCCTTAGACATGCTCGTCTCGAGCATCGTTGTTACCGTGATACTTGGCTAATCGGTCCACATGCACGATTTTAGCCGGGCTTCTGCATGTACGTTGAATTCGGAAAGTGACGTCGTTAATTTTCGTTATAACTTTGTAGGGCTCCTCCCAAATGGGTTGTAGCTTAGGCGATTTACCCTTTCGTCTCACCGGGTTATGCAGCCATACCAATGAGCCTTCCTCGAAGTTCGTTCCTGTCGCCTTCCGGTCATAACGAGTTTTCATGCGTTCACTTGCTTGTAGCCCTGCATCTCGTATCTGCTCATAAACACTAGTCATTTTCGCTCTTAGTTCGCTGGCATATTCGGTGATGCAACTGGGAGTATCCGGCGGGCAACCACTTAATAGATCCGCTGGTAGCCGTAATTCTCTTCCGAAATTTGCAAAAGCAGGTGTTATGGTAATGCTTTCGTGTACAGCAGTCCGGTAAGATAGCAGGAACAGTGATAAAAACTCGTCCCAATCCTTTTGATGTTTATCCACAACCTTAGCTAGATGGCGTTCCAAAGTCTGGTTAAACCTTTCAACCATTCCATCTGACTGTGGATGATGTGGTGTGGTTCGAGTCTTGTGCACCCCCATGATTTTACATACTTCCTGAAATATATGCGATTCAAAGTTTCTTCCTTGATCACTGTGCATTTCTAACGGAACGCCGAATCTGCAAAATACATCTTTTACCAAAGTATTTGCGATAGTTACTGCTTCTTGATTTGGAATGGCGAATGCCTCAGGCCATTTTGTAAAATAGTCCATCACAACTAAAATGTATCGGTTCCCGGAGTTAGTAATTGGGAATGGTCCTGCTACGTCTAATGCGATTCTCTCCCAAGGTGTCCCAACGTTGTATAATTTCTATTTCCGCACTTTAAAACTCCATATTTCATGTCAATCGTACACTGGTAATTTTGAAGAAAGTCCAATCCAATGATGCAATCATCCACGATATCTGCAACTATTGCGTTATGCCAATAGATGTGGTCCCCAATTTTTATAGCAATTTTTCTTTCCCCCCAAACAGGTATGCGCTGACCGGTGGCTGTCATAAGGGTGATGTGCTTTCTATCTTGCAAATTTTTGTCCGCAATGTGTTTCAGCTTTCGGTTATTAATGACAGTTCGTGAAGCTCCGGTATCCAGTGTCAGTCTACATGTCACTCCATTAATAGCGCCTTGTATAACCAAAGTGTTTCCATCTATTGCCTGTTTTACTGCTATCGGTGGGGTTGTAGATCCCCCGGCCAGCGCCCACCTCCTAGATCTGTCCGAGATCAATTCTCCTCTGACTTGATCGTAGGTTGCTACACCAACATCTGCCTGTAGTCGACCATTTTTCCTTGTATGGCAGTCACTTCGAAGATGGCCCTGCTCACCACACTCGTAGCACCTTGGGTTAAAAACACGTCTCCGGACGGATAATCCTCCCGTGGTAGCTTCCTGCACCCTCCAAGATCTAGAGTCATGACGCACAGCTTCAATCTCTAGAGCATGAGCGACAGCTTCCCTGAGACTTGTATGGTGTCTTAGGCGTACAGCAGCACGTACCTCCGAGTCGCGAATCCCGTCCACAAAAGCCTGCAGAAGAATGGTTTCTATGGCGGATGGCGAGGATTGATATGCCTTCCGTACGAGCCTCTCAATCTCTATGGACCACTGCTGCAGGGTTTCATTGGCTCGTTGTGTACGGTCTTTAATTTGAGCCCTGTACACGTGCTCTAGATGACTATCACCATACCGCGACTCTAAAGCGTTAAGTAGTTCACTGTATGTGGTCTTCCTGCCAGGGTCGCTAGCACAAAGCGCCTCCAATACATTCAAAGCCTCCTCTCTAAGTGCAACGGTAAGGGCAGATCGGGCTTCATCATCTGTCCATCCACTCGTCTCCTTGACAGTCTCAAACTGGATCTTAAAAGCAGCCCAAGAAGATTTGCCGTCGAAGTAAGGGGCTTTAAAGCTCTTTGTTGATGATGAGTTAATGTCGGCACTACGCGGTAATTTGTGAGTTTCCAAGTAATCCATCCTTTTCTCCATTTTAGAGAGTTTTGAGTTGTACTCCTCTAAAGCTTCACCGTGTGTGACGAGTGTCGTCTTTATTCCCTCAACTTCTCTTTCAACGGCTTCCACCCTTTCCGTATTCTGTTGAAGAACGGCTATGACATCTTTGTGAATGCCCTCTTGAAGTGCGCGCAGTTGTTGATCCTGGCGGCGAGCCTGCTCATCTTGGAGTGCGCGCAGCTGTTCCTCCTGGCGGCGTACACGTTCTTCCTCGCGGCGAGTCTGCTCCTCTTGGCGGCGAGCCTGCTCTTCTTGGAGTGTGCGCATCTGTTCCTCCTGGCGGCGAGCCTGCTCTTCTTGGAGTGCGCGCAGCTGTTCCTCCTGGCGGCGTGCACGTTCTTCCTCGCGGCGCGTTTGTTCTTGCATCATGAACGCCATTTGTTGCAAAAGGGCATTCATGTCTGGGGTGGCACTCTGTTGAGCCGCGGACTCTCCACTCGATGTACTAGGGCCAGAATCTTCCCTTTGCTGTTCCGCCATTGCGCGTGTAGTGACTCCTTCCTTCTCGTGCCTCGGTACTAACGGCATTTCCGATCCCACTTCTGACACCAATTGTTACGTACTACGGGTTCGGGATCGGAAATTAAAAGCGTTCTCGCACTAAAGATGTTTTATTTACACGCGCAGTCTGTACACAGCACTAGTTTAATTTAGTCTCTGAGCACTATAATCCACCACTTTTAATAATTCACTGTATTTTTCTTCACTTTTCCACTATTTCGTATCTCTTCATAAGCTTCACTTAACTCCGAACGTCAACTGATCTCTCGACACACTGCCGGCCTTTTTATATGCGTAAATTTAGAACATTCTAGTATCGAAAATTCAAAATGTTTCTAGTAACTTCTAAATTGTTCCTGAAAATGCGTTATCTCTTTCTGTCACATTAAAATTTGTAATAAACTGTTCTTGTTATCTAATTGTCAAAAGTTAGAAATTGACATTCGCTGTTGTAAGGCATGGTACAAGCGTGCTATTATGACGAGTTCGCACTATATTCCGCGACAATATTGTAGGTTTTCTAGGTGATCTATGGTTGTCTGGTTAATGACGTTCACTTCCTTTCGTTCCTCTTTAATCGAATTATTGCCCATTTTTAATTATAAAAATATAAAACAAAGTATTATCTAAATCATTAAAAATAGTTGCTTACTCTTACAGCGTTCGTACTAAAATAATTATCTTATATACTTTTACCTTATTATATTTATTTTGGCTATCAATTTATGACACAACATTTTACATATAATATTTCGTAACATACACAATTTTATGCTTAAAATACTTTTCGGCATTAAATTTGTTTTTAACTAATAAGTTACAACTAATAAGTTACTCAATACAAAAATCGTACTGGCCGTTTAATATTTCGCCCACTACGCGTTTTAATAATTTGTTTATCACAAGGTATTTTTACACTAGGTATATTCCTATTACTATTCTCATATTCAGATTTTTTTATATAACAACCATTATTGGTAGCACAAAAATTATTAAATGAAACATCATCGTTAAGTACATATGCGGGTTTTAACCTATCTATAGATATTAGATATATTAATGTGCCTATTCGGTAAAGAAATTTTGAAAAATGTCGGTGATCTCTCCAATACTTCGTATGGCCCTGAATATGCAGGGTTCAATGAGCTACGATTTGTTTCGTTCCTAACAAAAACAAATTTAGAATTATTTAGGTCGGGGTGTACAAATAAATTATTTTGTACTGTACTTTTTCTTATCAATACGACGAGTCCTCAGTACTGGCGAGTGCCTTCAGAGTAGTCCTCTCTGTAGATGTGGTAGCCCGGGAAGTTTACTTTATAAGAGGGGCCGAGATGCGTTTCGTTTAGGAGCGCTATGTCGATCCTCTGCTCTTTGTGGAGCCAGCGTAAGAGTGAGGATTTCCTACGCAGGCCGTTCGCGTTCCAATAAAGGATGCGTAGCTCATCCATTGCGCAGTAGAGCGGTCATACCCTTCAGGACTACAGCTATCGGGTCCCCACCCGACTGTAGTGCTAACAGGACATCTGTGAGGACCTCTATGGCAGCCTGAATCGTCGCGCTTTTGGGAGCCGACTGGGACGGTTGCACTGGTTTGTCTTCAGCGGGAGCTGCCTGTGGCGCGGAGTCCTGAGCTTGAGTTACAGGGCCCTTCTTGCCCCGTCTCTTGCGTCTGGGCTTCGATTTGGGTCCCACTGAACCCCTGGGCGTTGGGTCGTTGGCGGGAGCCATCAGGGAAGCTCCGTCGTGTTCTTTCACCGTGGCGTCGGGGACTGGGGCCGCACTCACGGGCGCGGCTCTCCTGTCTTCGAGTGTGTGGGCTACCGGCCCAGCTTTCTTGTTCCTAGTCTCTCTCTTGAAGTAAGGACAGGAAGTGTGGTTTGCTGAATGAGGGCCTCCACAATTGGCGCACGTAGCGGGATCTTCGCAGGGGCGTGAGCATTCATGGGCGGCGTGTTCTTCGCCACAACGCACACATGCCAGCTTCCTGTGGCAATTGTGGCTAGAATGCCTGAAGGCCTGGCAGCGGTGACACTGCGCCGGTCCTTTTTTTCCCCTTCAGGCCTCGACCTTCACCCCTGGCATACACAGGAGCTCCGTAGTATTATAGATGCCAGGGATTAGGTTGGGGGTATTCTTCAGGATGGCTAGAAAGATACAGCCCGGCCGTCCTTTCCTAGCTTTGATTTGCCGGACGTATTCCGGGGAGAAGCCTCGGAGGGCCTCCTCGATCTCTCCCGGGTCCGTAGTGACAGGTAGCCCCCTGATGGCCACCTTCAGGCTCTTCTCTGATGGCAACTAGTACGAAAACCATGAAAGTCGCTCCGTTTTCTCCAACTCGTAAAGGTAACGCTGGATTATGCGGTATTCATCTTCAAAGAGGGGTGTGGAGCGGACCCTCTTCCCAAAGGGTCGTGCGATCGGCGCTTTCCCCAGTCTGTCCTTCAATACCCTGAATTGGGTCACCCAGTTAGGGAACGACTCCACCACCATGGGAGGGTAGCGTAAGAGGGTAGGTAGTGAAACCACATTAGTAGTAGCGGCCGAAGAGTGAAAATTACCAACTTCTATCGACCGTAGTTACGGTCTGGCCAGGGGGAATATGTGGCGTAACTCGCTTCAGTAAGTCCAAATACCAAACCCGCTCCGCTTATGAAGTTTAAGCCACGCTACAAAATCACGCCACTCGATGAAGAAAATAGCGCGTCCCCCCGCTGCGCCCGCGCCGCATCGCCATCGCCGTCGCCTGACCGCAACTCATTCCGCTGACTACTTGCTAGGAAGCTAGGCGCGCGCGAATAACACTTCTCTTTGCTATTACTTCGATTTTGCTAATTTAGTTTTAGTTATCTTTAAAATTTGCTTGTGTACAATATTAATAAATTCTTTTCGCTTAATATAAAAATAACAATCTTCATTCGATCTCTAAACCTTTTATTCTCGTCTCCTTCATACCCGCCTTATTTTTGTTATAAAAACCTACGTGTGACGGTGTATTAAATAATGGAATGAATTGTTGGTAAGACATACATTTACGCTTAACCACACTTAATTGAATCCTAATTGAAAAAAATATTTAATGCAAAAATGTTACTATAAAAATTAAAATGATTATAAAAAAAAAATATTGAACATATTAAATTATATGACTACACACCTTAAAAAGAAACAAATAATTTAACAAAATAATAGCAGAAATATCTCATATGTGTTATTTTTTATAATTTTGTTATAATATAATATTTTTTTTTATAATGTTGTTTAATTTAATTATGCTTAGTTTTTCTAGTGGCAACACCTCACTTTATTTATAATCTCTAAAACAGTAAAATTTAGATGATGCTTTGACATTACAGCCTATACTAGGTAATAAATATTAATTATGCTTAGTTTTTCTAGTGGCAACACTTCACTTTATTTATAATCTTTAAAACAGTAAAATTTAGATGATGATTTGACATTACAGCTTATACTAGGTAATAAATATTGACCAGGACAAAGTTAAGTACTATAAGGTATTTTATTACATACTCAGTATTTAATTAGTTGTTCTGCGGGTACTTCCCCTTGTAACCTATGTTATACATTTCTTCATATGTATATATTACTTAATTCTTTATAATGTAATATTGAACTTATTCAAATTATAGCTATTTTGTGCTTTAGGAACTGTGTATTAATGATGATATGACAATTATAATCTAATTTAATGGTTACCATTCCCTTTGTCTCATTTACATTATTCTTAACTATATATTATACGGCAATCATTAAAACTCGAGAATTGATCCACACGTCTGTATTTCCAAATTAGTTTTAAGAGTAATTAACAAATTCTTAAAAAAGAATCAACGGTCGCGAGAGAGGTGAGTGGCGTACGCCAACCAGGCCCAGTCAACTTTGTATGGATTGGTTGATCAGTAAGTGGGTTTCATATAGGGTGTATAGCTGAAAAAAATCAATGATTAAAATTCTTTATTACAACTGCAACACTAAATGTCAAATGTCAATTTCAAATCACTGCAACTGGTTCAAAATTCAAATCATCAAACGGTATCTAACATTTAAAAGTTAATTATTAATTTGTTATGGCAATATCGTTTTGCCTAATTTTTTTTGTGAAGTTTAATTATTGATATAAACTATGAAGGACAATAGCCGTAAATGTGCTAAGTGTAAAGCAACGACTGCTCAAGACCCGGAACTTGTTTTACATCGATTTCTAAAGCCTGGAATTCCTACCTTCTAAAAAGACGGACTATCGCTGACTGGTTTATTGGTAATGAGGTAGCTGTTTTACACCTTTATAATTTTATATCTAGCTACGTAACATTTTCTCCTCCTTAAATAAAGAATACAATAATTTAATACTAACATTAACAAAACAACTTTCACAAGAAACAGTTAATCTAAACATAATCTAAATAAATGTGATAAAATAACATTCAACTATAAATTACAATATTTTCTTTTTACGAGGTCTTAACGTCATACTGTGAGAAACCTGTTTTTGTGGCGGTGGTTCATTAGGAGGTGACTGCGCTTTCCTATCGTCAATATTTAATTCGAAATACTTTTATCTAACAAAGGAGATTGAAATATGGATGTTGAAGAAGTATTTGCTACTGAATGCGACTCATGAGGACTGGACGGCTCGTCACAATTCGTCGGCAACGAGTAACGAGATAATCGAACATTTTTCTGTAATAACTGGTCTACATGTCTTTTACATATACGATCATCGTTATCTGTTTTTACCACGTAGGAGACCGGTCCCGTTTTTCCTAACACTTAAAATGTCTATTAACTAATGTTAATTTATTTTTGTTATTAAAATAATTTTGTGCTATAATGTTTATTTTTTAGTAGTGGAATGATTACAAATCAAAATTAAAGAAATTAGCTGCAGCTACAAGAGCATCTCACCAGCAGACCGGAAGAGGTCCCTCACAAATAAAAAAGATGACAGACATAGAAATAAAATTTCTGCAGATTTTAGGAGATGATTTTGGTACTGGCCTACCTGGTATAAGGGTGGAGCCATTTGAACACTTGTTCAATTAATATGATTTTTATACTTGTTCATTGGTTTATATTGTATACAAATATTTGCATAGTTGTATGTTGTTTTAATTATGTAAATAAAGAAAGAAAATTAATTACGATTTGCAGGATATACAACACACAAAGAGCGATTTGGATACGCCATCAAATATTGAAACAGGTAGTGTGCCTACAGTTCTGGAATGCGAGGCAGGTTCTCAGAGCATACTAACTCTCTGTCCACTATAAATAATGAGTCCAGAAATCGTGGAACCAGGGCCATCTACCAAGGTGACACCCCCTCCACTCACTCCTCACACTACCACTGGTGCACCAGACCTGCAGATAACTCCTCGGCGCTCACCTCGCCGCCTACGATACATGCGACGAGAGCCACCAATGACGCAGGATGTGGCTTACAGGGCTCTTATTCGCATATCCGAGAGAAGAGCCAGCATAGAAAGGACCCACAACTAAGTTCAACCAACCAACAGCCAAGCTCAACCATCAACTAAGTTCAGAATCAATCTTCTGCGGGAATACAACCAAGTACTTCATGACCTCAGAAAATGAATCAACAAGAAACAAGAGACAAGAAAAGCTAAAAAAAAAACAAAAAAGTTGTAGAACGGATGCAGATGCAGTGTAGGCAATGTAATTAACAGAGATAAAATAATTGTGACATAGTAGTTGTGATTTTCTATCTCTGTCTGCATAAAATACGTTGTTAAATACGTACGTTGTTAAATTGAGGTGCTCCTTTAATAAAGTTAAATAAAAAGCAATTGCGTATATTTTATTACAAAAGTCATCTGATCGATTGAACAACAAAAACCTCACAACCTCAAATGCAACATTTAAAGTTTTTAAATGAAGGCCCGCAATTGCTTTTGTCACATATAAGACAAACATATTAGCGTCTATGAGGTATTTTTTTTTAATACTGAATTAGTGCTTGACTGCGTTCCACCTGATGGTAAGTGGTAACGCAGTCGGAGATGGTAAGTCGTACTAATTAAGTAGCCACCTATTCACTCTCGCCTTGAAGATGCCCATATTGTAATCGGACGGAAACACTGACGTAGGCAGGTTGTTTCAATCCTTAGCCGCACGTATAATAAAATTGAAATTAGAATTTTATCTAGACTTGTCGTGAACAGGTGTCTTAAATGTTCTCGGGGGGGAGGCTGTACCTCTACCGGGCGCGTCCTCTCGGTGGCGGATGAGAGGGACGCCACTCGCTCTTCCTAGCCAGTCGAGCGGGTGGTAGCGGGGAAACCCGCCGCGGACCAAAAGCCATAGCGGGCTTCTATATAATAATAATGCTAAATACATATCTGACCTATCTGCTTTACACTTTCTTAACATATTTTTTATGGTTCCAATTGACCTTTCTACTAAGCCATTAGATCTACTTAAATATGGACTTGAAGTTATGTGTTCTATATCCCATTCCTTAGTAAATAAACTAAATTCTTTACTACTGAACGGAGGTCCATTGTCCGAGAACAAGATCTGACAAATTCCATGTCTTGAAAATATTGATTTTAGTTGTGTTATCACTTGACTAGCTGTATAACCTGATTTTAATATGGCAAGCTCTATATACTTTGAGTAATAGTCTACAACAATTAAGTATCTTGTTCCTTCAAAATCAAAAATATCTACACCAACTTTATACCATGGTAAGTTTTCATATTCATGTTGAATAATAGGCTCTTTACTATTATTTCTACGAAAGGATAGACATACATTACATTGACTTATATACTTTTCTATATCAGTTTGCATATTTGACCAATAAACTGTAGTTTTAGCTAGACGAATAGAAGAATTTACTCCTAGATGACCAGTATGAATTATTTGTAATATATATTCTCTCATTGACTCTGGTATTATAATACAATTAGATTTAAATACTATGTTATCAATCACATATAGTTCATCTTTAAGACTATAATAACATTTAACTGATTGACTAACTAACCTTTTATGCTCAGGCCACCCATTTTGACAATATTGTATAATTTGACTCAAAGTTTGGTCTTTGACAGTAAATTCTTGTAACTCTTTTAATTTTTCTGGATTGACTGATAAATTCGTCATAATTAAATTAACATGTAAATCTATATCTTGATCTACTTCTGATAAACAAGTTTCATTTAATACTGCTCGTGACAATGTGTCTGCAATGTATAGGTATTTGCCTGGTTTATATATTACATTTAAATCGTATGGCTGTAATCTTAACATAATCCTTTGCAATCTTGGTGGTATATCATATAATGCTTTTTTAAATAAAGTTATAAGAGGTTTGTGGTCGGTTTCCACTGTTAACCACTTACCATAGATGTATTGATGATACTTGGTACAACCAAAAAGTACTGCAAGTAATTCTTTTTCAATTTGTGAGTATGACTGTTGACATTTAGTTAGTGATGCTGATGCATATGCAATTGGTTGTTTGTCATGAGACAAAACTGCTCCCATAGCATCTTTTGATGAATCTACTGACAAAATTAATTCTCTGTTAGGATCATAATATGTTAACACTGGCTTAGAGCTAATTATCTTTTTAATATTATTAAATTGAACTTCATGGTGATATGACCAAGACCATACAGTATCTTTTGACAAGAGTTTTCTTAAATGACTTATTTCCTGAGACAAATTTTTAATAAAGGGGCCAAGATAGTTGACCATACCAAGAAATCTTTGTAACTCTGTGATATTTTTAGGACTCTGCATATTTCTAATAGCTTCTACTTTTAAGTTATCGATTTGTACTCCTTCTTTACTAAATATATGACCTAAATACTTTACTTGTTCTTGACAAAAAACTGATTTTTCTTTATTAAATTTTAGGTTAATTTTACGAGCCCTATCTAAAACTTTTTGTAATCTTTCATTATGCTCTTCCACAGTCCTACCATAAATAAGAAAATCATCCATCATAATTTTAACACCATTAATATCGCCAAATCTTTTTACCATTTCTCTGTGAAATATCTCTGGGGCTGCATTGATACCAAAGGGTAATCTAGTGAATCTATAACGTCCAAAGGGTGTAATAAATGTACAGAGCTTTGAAGAAGCTTCTGTTAGTTTTAACATCCAATAACCTTTATTGGCATCCAATGTTGTAAAATATTGAGCTCCGGCAAGACTTGATTTAATTTCATCTAATGTTGGAAATTGAAAATGAGATCTTAAAATTGATTGATTCAGTTTTCTTGTGTCAATATACAAACGTAATTTACCATTCTTTTTTGAAGTTATGACTAATGCACTTACCCATTCTGTAGGTTCTTCAACTGTTTTAATAACTCCACTTTGTTCCATGACTTCTAGCTCTTGCTTTAATGGTTGTTGTAGTTGAAATGGTACCCTTCTGCATGCTTCTATAAATGGTGTTGCATTCGGCTTCAAAGTAAGCTCACACTGAAAATTTGAGAGACAACCTAACCCTTCAAATAAGTCTGAATTTGTATTTACTATTTCTTGACAGTTCATAGCCTGGAAGGACACATTATTTACTTTTTTGACTAAATATAATGATCTACATGTATCTCTACCTAATATGTTTTGGCATTTTAAGTCTACTATATGAAAATTAACTATATAAATCTTGTTTTTAAATGTAACTGACAACTCACATTGACCTACAAGAGGTATAACCTCTCCACTGAAGGTAGATAATATATTTGGACTTTTACGAATAGCATCATGTGATATGTTTAGTGTGTTGAATGTATTTATGGATATTATGTTTGTGTGTGCACCTGTATCTAGAAGAAAATTTACATGAACCTTGGTAATTAAGATATCAACATTCCATGACTTTGACTCATTATTGTGAATACAATAAATAGATCCGACATACAAAGAATTATCATTATTGCCTAACACATTAGTTTCTTGACATTGGACACTCTTTATTAATTTAGACCTACACATATGTGCATAATGATTAAACTTTTTACACTTTCTACACTGAGCACCTTTAGCAGGACACTTATTCCTGTGAACTTGTCCACACCGATTACATGTCATCCTAGTTCTTGATGTGTTTGACAGTGAACGCTGATGCCTTGCCGCTTTCCTGGGTCTTGATGTTTCATGACAGGTTGTTGATCTTGAGACTCTTCCCACAAAGTGTAGTGATGCATCTTCCAAAGCTTTTGTTTGCTGCTTGCTTGCTTCACACCTTTTTGCTATATTGACAGCTTCATCTAATGTTTTGGGACTTTCTATTAAAATTCTTTCTTTATAATAAGTATTATTACAATTCCAGCTGAAGATATCTCTTAGTAACTCCTCTCTTAGTGCTCCAAATTCACAAGAGTGACTGATATTCTTTATATTTGTGACATATTCATCAATTGACTCATTTGGTGCCTGTTTCCTACTAAAAAGTTTGTGACGCTCCATCGTGATATTAACTTTAGGCGTAAAATATTTGTTAAATCTATCGCACAGCTCATCAAATGTTAGCTCATCCAAGTCTAGACCAAATGAATAGAAGATTTCGAGTGCTTCAGGCCCTATGAATTGTAATAGGATTGCTACTTTTCTGCTGTCTGTCTCTTATTCTAAGTTATTTGCTCTTAAGTAAACTTTTAGCATAGTAAGCCACTTTTTCCATGCTAATGGTAAATTGTTCGAATCTAAGTCTAATGGCGTTATGGTCATAGCCATCGGCAACATGTTAGATATTTTCGACTTACTTGGTTTGATCCGCGGTTGCGTGTTATCAAATGTATCTTTATTCGACATTTTCAGTTCTCCAGGACTTCTGACACCATGTTATATTTGGATGTTTATAAAGTAAACGACTGATGGCGATGGATTAATATTTTATTATTTGTAAAGACGACAAAGGACATGTGCACGCGACGACGACATAAAGACGAGAGAGAGATAGGAAGTGACAGTTAAGACTAATGACATTAAACAATACAGATTAAACATATTATGTAACAGTGGGCTCGCTTCGGCGGGCGTTTGTGGTGGGTCCGCTTCGGCGGACGTGTGTTGTGGTTGCCCACTTAGGTGGGTGGCTGGTGCCGCCGACGTCGTCTTTGATGGCGGAGGCGGCAGGGCTGCGGGGAGTGTTGGTGATAAGCCGCACTCCCTGGCCTCTGGAGCCGGTGGGGCCGCAGGGGGTTGGGTGTGTTGGTGATAAGCCGCACTCCCCGCCCTCTGTAGTCGTTGGGGCTGCAGGGGTGGGAGACCGGTCTCATTAGCCGCACTCCCCGCCTTCTGCAGTCGGTGATTGTTGGTCCACTTCGGTGGGCTGTGTTTAGTGTTGGGGCTGCTCTGGGCACTGCTCTGATCAGCAGAGTGGTCTTGGGAGCAGCCTCGTCTTGGTTGTATGTCTTCCCATAATGGAGCTGTCCCTCTCGGGGCGGCCTCATGTTGGTGGCTTCGGCCAACCGTCGGGGCGTCGCGGTTGTATGCGAAAGCGATCCCGTGGCGTCCCACATGGCGGCAGGGGTTGGGCAGTTGGGTTTTAGTGGGTATGCCGGTCTCATTAGCCGGAGAGTCCCACATAACCACCCCAGGGGAAGTCGGGTGGTATCCGTAACAGGATTTCCCAACGTTAAAAAAAAAAAAAAAGGTGTCTTAAATGTTACAAACACAAGGTTAAAAATGTTCAGTCTGTCATGGGTCCACTTCCACAATCCAACACACATATAGAATTTCCTTTTTTGAATATTTATGTTGACTACACTGGGCCAGTATTGATCGCCGATCGTAAAGGTCGCGGCAGTAAACTTATAATTCATATATGTACATGAGGAATCGCAAAAATAGTTCGTAGGCTTGATTGTGTATTTTATGTATAAGAATGTATTTTGTTTTACGACAGCTTAGGAATTATTTGTACAGCTACAGATATTTATTTTAAAGTAAGGTTGAAGGTATTGTAAGTGTAGATGTTCATTTTATGGTAGGGTCTAGTTATTGTGAAATCGGTTGCAAGCAGATGTTTTATTAGTTTAATTATTGTTTTAAAGATGTGAATATACCGTTTGTAAGATAGCTTTAGTTTATTATAGTTGTAAAGTCACCGGTACTTTGCAATTTAGTTATAGTAGTTTACCTGCGAGCTGGGGTGAGGAACCCACGTATAAATAAGATGTCCGATTGTACGAAGAAATGCCGACTTCCACCGAGTGAACACGTTTGCTACGCCTTCGTAATCTCTCGGAAATCGTTCAGATCGTACTTACTACAACTAACTAGGAATTCCTACCTGTTTGTTGCTACAAATACGGAGGAATCTGAATGCGCATTCATGCGCCGAGGCCATACGCCGCCCGACCATAGACGGTCGAGGGTCAGGAATACAGTCGCCCGCCACGCTTCCCCGCCGTCATGAGCGGAAAACGTAAAACGTCAGGCCCACTACCACCTCGGGATAGGTCGCGATCGCAATCGCGCCACTGACTCCACGCGCAGAAGCTACGCCGCGAACGAGCAACGGCATCGACCCCGACCACCTCCGAAGACACACGAAGAGTCCCGAAGCCGACTACTACGATGGCCGGTATCACCGCAGCCCACCGGAAGTAATGAAGATACCCTGACGAAGGCTTCACGCCCTAGGGAGAGGACTGAGCCCCAGAAGCGCTCTCCCTCTGCTCCCGCACGTCCCAAAGCCGCCGTACTATCTCCACAGTCTATACTCAACCAGAACTTCCTAGTGATCGCTGCCCTATAGCGAAAGGGATGCCTGTCTGCCTCATTAATGTAGCACATTTACGTGTTAGTTAATGACAGGCAGCAGGCACTCGAGCCGAAGGAGCAGCCGTCCGTCGACGCCGCATACACACTTGTGAGACGCCCACGCACCCCGAAGACAGATACCCCATTGAAGAGGCACTGTCCTGCGGGCACCGACCTTCTATCCCAGAGTGTCCCGCGTCTCCGAACCAGCCCCAGCCAGCTCAAGCCAAGCACCTTCGGTCACCTTCACCGAAGCCCTGAAGACCCAAGTAGCAGCAATAGCACCTGTTCAACCTGCCGCCGCCGGAGTCGAAAACCGCGCTCCGATAGCGTAAACGGCTGCGGAAATACAATAAAAATCGTTAAAAGTGGTAAAAACGTTTAAAATTAATCTAGAAAGTGACTATTATAGTGTAAAAAGTGACAGTGAATAACGTGGGATAGTTAAAATCCCGAATTTCGAAACATTTGGACCATTTTTGGCATAAAAAGTGACTTTTGTGTAAGACAATTCTAGTTTTTAGTGAACGCTGCCGTATTTCGATCTATAACATATAAATTTTATTAGTGCGTTTTAAAGTAACGACCGGCCTCTACACATGACCCAAATTTCAGATTTTCTGAACTCGTTTAGACCTCCAAAAAGGCAGAAAAACAAAGATGATGAAATTTCTATCTTCGCAGTCGAGCAAATTAGGAAGTTAAAACAAGGACACAAGGAAAGACCAGATCAACACGATTAAGAAGAACGAAGTCCCATCAAAAAATTCGCATTGGTTCCAAATATATCGTACATGTAAAATTGAGATTTTTAAGACCTAACTTTGAATACTAATAACTTAAAAACAAGATCTATGCCCCACATCAAATATCAAAAAATTTCATCAAAATCGGCTCAGGGGATCAGAAGTTAGAAGACTTGATACGAAACGGGAGAAAAAGTGCATGAAACAGTTGAGTTAAGATATATTTCATGTAAAATTACATATTTTTCTACATACATATTAGAATATAAGAATGTGGACTTGCTTGTTGATTTAAATATTTTATTTAATATTTTTTCAAAAAATTAAAATTTTTTTTATTAAAATCTAGATAATTAGTAATTAACATAATACTTTTTAGGAATTAAATTTCAAATTTTCAAAATTTTTTCATTTACAACTAAGTCCACATACAAAATAATTAATTAAATTCTCAATGAACAAAAATTGTACAACTATAAATTCATATTAGTTAGTGGGCGGAGCCTACTTCATGCGATTTTGCAAAGATTGAGCGGGACTTGACATTTAATATTTATATTAATTCCTTAGCAAATTTAGACTTTAAAGACATAGAATTTTTATTCTATTTTATTTGTATGTATATTTGTTAGAGAAAATAAAAATTGCCATATTAGACCTTAAGTTCATAGATATAAGATACATGAAAATTTATTTATTGCATTTTCCAAATTTATAGGTTTGTTCGAGGGTATACCCCTTCCCTACCCCCCCCCCCCCGCACTTTCCCCCCCAAAATCTCAAATTTAGCGAGTGGATCCCCCACCCCATTCCCAACAACTTAAAATTTTAGACCCCGCCAAACGTCAACCCACGAAACCCCCCCCCCCCAGAAGATACCCCCCTCGGACAGAAGATAGCTTTTCTCCGAAACTACCTAACGGATTTGGACGAGCTTGGTGTCGGGTGAGAGGGCATCTAGAGCCGGTTCAGACACACCCCAAACAAAGTGTAAACTAAAAAATAGTAACAGTTATATCCCTGGATATAGAGGGAGCCTTCGACAGTGCATGGTGGCCTTCCATCAAGTGTGGGTTAATGCGTAAGAGGCACCAAACCTTCTGAAGCTGGTCGGCAGCTACTTGAAAGACCGTACAGTAGCAGTTAGATATGCCAATAATGAACACAGGTCGAACACCACAAAGGGATGTATCCAGGGTTCGATAGCGGGACCAACATTCTGGAATATTTTGCTGGACCCACTTTTGGCTGAAATGGAGGATTATGGCGTACACGTTCAGGCATTCGCCGACGACATTGTTCCGATAGTCTCGGACAAACAGACCCAAGTTTTTGAAAATAAAGCAAGAGAGGCTCTCGACCATGTGTATAAGTGGGGTGTCGATAATAAACTTAAATTTGCGCCACAGAAGACCCTTCCTCTCTGCCCATACACGTCCACAGCTGGACATAGGCCTCCCCCAAAGATCCCCACGACAACCGGTCTTGCGCCCTCCGCATCCAGTGGGGTCCAGCGACACAGAAGACCCAGGCAATGGTAATTACCAAGAAACTAAAATACGACACCCCGCGTATACGCATGGGCGGGAAACCAATAGAAGTAGTAGACCAAATCAAAATTTTAGGATTATTAATAGACAATAAATTAATATCCGGCCGCTCAGAGAATGCGTTTCTGACACCTGTCAATTCGTTATGACTAGTGATGTACAATAAATAACATTAATAATATTTAGTAACGTTATTTACTGCATTCATTATGCATATTTATTCAATTTAATTTGTATGTTGTTATTTTTGTAGGAATTATATTTCAATATATTCAAAAAATATTAACAATGTAAATATATTTTTAATGAATTAATTAATTGAATTGAATCGTAATTTCTGAATGTAATGTTTGTAATGTTTCTGTTTTCATTTTTTACCAGAAATATAAAGTCGTAAGTAATTAGCTTTATTAAATACTAAGCATATTATATATTATAAAATTATAACGTTTTATTTTATATTATGACGACAGATTATGTTAATCGAATATTACGAAAAAATTGATTAAAATTGCCTCGTTATTTTGTCACATTACTACAAAAACAAACAGTTGACATAACCTTGATACAGCGCCGTTTGACGTGATTTGACTTTTAAAAGCTCTTGTTTTTATATTTGTTAATTAAGTAATTGTAATAATTTTAGCCCAAAATTAATACATTTATTGTAAGTTGGCATAATTATTCGAATTTTAATGTTAGCACTCGTTAATAAGGTTAATAAAAGATATTTAAAATTTTGCCGTAAATTGTACGCCAGTTCAAAGTTACATCGCCCAATCTATCACGATCTGTCAGAAACGCATTCTTTGAGCGGCCGGACCATAACATTCAACGAACATATTAAAAGAACAGTAAAGAAAGTTGCAAATATATAGAAACCGCTCGTAAGAGCAGCTAAAATAACATGGAACTGAACTCCGAGATTGTCAGAAGAATGTACTTTGCGGTGGCTGAACCGATAATCCTGTATGCCAGTAGCGTATGGGCAAAGGAAGCAGAAAAGTGGGTAATTTTATTTATTTATTTATATACATTAAGTACATAGAAAAGCTTGGTTATAATATACAGCACTTTAAAACAAACAAGTATTTAGAATCAAGCTAACAATGTTTAAGTATCACTGTCCTCCGCACTAGTTTAATTGTTTGACGGTAGGACGGTGTTTCTCGCTCGTATGTTCACTCGCTTATTACAGTATAGGTAAATTTTTAGATTAAACTTAAAATTTAATAACACACAAATATTAATATTTCTTTATTTTGTGTATATGTACCGGGTATGTATTTATGCATGTATGTATGTATGTGTGTATGTATGTGTATATGAACGAATATATATAATAACAGTAACAATAACAAGTATTAATAATGTAGGTGGAGCTTTATCAAAATTTGGTATCTAATGCCTCATATATGCCTCAGAAATTATATCAGTGACCGTGAATATTAATATATAAACGAATATATCACATGTTCATGTCCTATTGCCGAGGCTTTAGATATACTGCAAGGAGAAACAATGTATTATGGACTTCTGATTCCATGTTTAATGGATTTACGCAAGAAACTGCAAAAATTAGAGAACATTCCATTAACGTACTGCCATGATTTAGCAGCAGCATACAGGCAACGCGTTGAATGAAGATTCGACGACTTTTCTAATATGTTTGCTGTCCACTGCACCTATGCAGTTAGGGAAATCAGCATTTTCTAGAAAGCCTTTACTAATGTTTTTCTAGTCTTCTGTTTGCTTGGGTGGCATACAAATATAAAATAAGTTTTTAATAATTGACATGTCTCCCGAACTATTTTTTGTATTGTTGAAAATCCTCTTCTTAATGAAAAATGCAGGTCCATTAAAAAGCAACCAGTTGCCAAATACCTGAAATATTTTTTTGTTACAGTTGTTACATTACAAAAGAAGTGGAAAGGTATCCGTGACGCGTATGTCAAAGATAGGAACAAAAAAAATCAGGAGTGGCTCCGGTGCATCTACTTCTAAAGAATACTTGTATTCACATTTGCTTTCATTTTTGAATACTACTACGCAGACTCGTCCTTCGAAAACCCCGCCACCAGCATTTTCAGATGATGAGAATACAATGAACATAGGCAATGATGATACAACAAATGTTACAAAAAGGAAGAAAAAAGCTAATGATGCTGAGGATAAAATTTGTATAAACTCATTGCATAGGATGGGAAAGAGGATGAATAAAGAAAAAAAAGTGGTGACTATGAGCCTGAATATAACTTTGCGTTGTCTCTGGTTGAAGATTTAAAATCAATTCACCCAGACTATAAAATGAATGCTAAAATGGAGATCATGAGAGTTTTGAAAAAATATAAGCATATTATGTCTAACAACTATCCTTCAAACTATCCAGGATATTTTACAAGTCCAGAGCCACCTAGAAGTAATTCATTGCAACCAGTTAATTCTTCACCAAGTCTTTATGACGAGAACTGTAACGCTGAAGATACAATTTATAGTGATTTATTTTCAGAATAGTAATTTCCTAAATCTTGTGAAATCTTAATTGTGAACATAATTTAATCACTAATAATAATTTAAAATTTAATATTAAAGAAGTATTAATGATTATCTCATGTGTATTTATTGTTTAAAAACATACCTTATAGTAATTACGAGCCTTTCTTCAGGTGATACTGATGTTCTCAAATGTGTGTCTTCATGTCTTAAGTCAGTTTGTATCAGATGCAACAACTCATAAAATTTAGGTTTTGACATTCGCAGATAGGAACGAATTTTTTTAGGATTATTTTTTATTCGTTTGCAAAACAACACAAAGTAGTCGCTCTCTTCCAGTCGATTAAATGATAATGGATCCTCCCAAAATCGTAGATGCTTTCGTTTTCATCTCCTGCGTCTTCTAAGTAATAAAACCAACAGCAGTGTTTGCTCGTCGAAATCCATTTTGTTACTGAGTGTACTGTTTGTCGTAAATTCGCTGCAAACACGCGACGAAAACGTTGCGTATCCGCCACGCGTCTGCGACGTCCTTGCTGCGTAGCCGCGGCGTGTTCACGATGTATTCGCTGCGCGCCCGTTCCGCCCTGAAGCCACTCAGAAACCGCTAGTTTGATAACGCCCTTATCCCTCATCCAACAGCGAGCACATCAGGGCAATAGAAGCTAGAGCGCGTGAGATTTTGCTCTATTTCTTGTGTTTGCTAATATTTTTCTGACAAATTCTGATATGTCTATTATTAGTTCCAAAAATAATGAATATCTAATAGATGACAGGCGTGTCATACATTGGTGTTTCAAGATATTAAACTCTTATGTTAGGTTCAGTACGATTTTGAACTCTATTCCCAATGATAAGATTACTTTCGAGATATCAACAATTTTGGATCACTTTAACTAAAAGTAGACATGGTGTCCGATAATATTGGGGTATACATGATGTTAATTATTGGTTCTATTGTTCCAGACTGATAATTATGCCTCCAATAAAAGGACAGATGTTTCGTTACTCTGACGCTGATATGGAAGCCGCTATTCAAGAATGCAGACGAGTAGTTTTGACGTCAACGGGGGAAAAAAAAATTGGGGTACCTAGAGTGACTCTGCTGATAAAAGTAAAGACACCAATGAAACGAAAAATGGGAAGAACATGCTACATCTCAGATGATACGAAAGCTTTGCTTGTAAAGTGAGCTAAAGCAATGGTGAAGCAAGGATTCTCAATAGAAAAAGAGAAATTACAAGATAGTGTAAAAAAATTGTTAATCATTTGAATTTAGAAACTCTTTTAAAGATGGGAGGCCTGGTAAAAGATTGTACAGCAGTTTTTTTTAAAACGCACCCAGACCTTATCCGTAGACAGCCTCAAAATTTAACTTTATCCAGAGCTTCAGTCACGTCACAGTTAAAGAATTGGTTTAATGAAGTCAGCACCTATCTTGAAGAAAACAACTACACAAATATTTTGGTTGAACCTCATCGAATTTTGAATATGGATGAGACTGCATTTCTTTTGGATCCGAAAGGGAACAAGGTACTAGCAGCTAAAGGCAAAAAAAAATGTACCAGCAAGTTAACTCGGATGAAAAAGAATGTTTCACAGTTCTTGTAGGTGGTAATGCTGCTGGTCAAGTTCTACCGCCCGTGATTATTTTAAAGTATTTAAGAATACCAAGAGAATTAAACTTGTCTATTCCTGTAACTTGGGGTATTGGACGGTCCGACAGTGGTTAGATGACGATGGAAACATTTTATGACTATATCTGCTCATTATAAAATCAAAATGACATGGAACATAATTGCTTGTGAAAGTGGAAAAGTCGCAGATCGCAGCTTCGATTTTAAGTTAAATATTAATGATAATTTTATTTTACCTCAGACCGAGAAGTTGCATCTGAGTTTGAAAAATTTTTCACTGACATTCCACTTTCAACAACGCAATCACTAAATTCGTCTCCCGACATTGCCGAACTTTTGCTAAAAAAAACGTCAAAGAATGTAATGTTATATTTAAATTTAAACAAGTAAACCCCAAAGACATAATGGTAGCTTTCAGAAGCCTGGACGTCAAGAAAACAGCTGATTTATGGGGTATATCTGTAAAAGTTATTAGCTCGGTAATAGATGTTGTTGCACCTTACCTTGCTACTATATTTAATGGCTGTATAAAACATGGTGTGTTCCCTGATCTAATGAAACACAGTAAAGTTATCCCTATTTTTAAATCAGGTAGTACCCTAGACCCTAATAATTTTAGACCAATTTCGGTACTCCCAACATTTAGTAAAATTTTTGAAAAAATTATACTCGGGCAAATGTTATTGCATTTTAATGCACACAATCTACTTCATAAGAAACAGTTTGATTTTACGAAAGGTCGCTCCACAGCAGATGCTAGTGTTGAGTTAGTTAAAAATATTTTTGAGGCTTGGGAGAGGTCACAGGATGCTCTTAGGATATTCTGTGACTTATCCAAGGCCTTCGATTGTGTGCATCATGAGACATTGATCAGGAAACTACATCACTATGGAATTAGAAATAAGGCACTCAACCTCCTGAATTCCTATTTGAGTAATAGAATTCAGAGGGTTGATGTAAATGGTAAGAGATCTCCTGGGGCTCCGTTAGATATGGGTGTTCCACAAGGCTCTATTCTTGGTCCATTTCTCTTCCTAATTTACATAAATGATTTGCCATTCTTTGTACAGGACAAACATGAGATAGTATTGTTTGCAGATGACACTTCACTTATTTTTAAGGTGAAACGTAATTTACTAATGTACGACGATGTAAACGATGCCCTCTCAAAGGTTGTCTATTGGTGTGATTCGAATAATTTATTATTAAATAACCAAAAAACTAAATTAATTAAATTTACAACACCTAATGTTAAACTTGTTGATAATGGTGTAGTATTAGGAGGGGAAATGTTAAAACCAATAACTTCAACTAAATTCCTAGGCATTATTATAGATTCGAAATTGCAGTGGAATCTCCATATTAAGGGGCTAGCAAAAAGGCTCAGCTCTGCAGCGTTCGCGGTAAAAAAAAATTAGACTTATTACAGACATAGATACAGCTCGTATAGTATATTTTAGTTATTTTCATAGTATTATGTCCTATGGAATCTTATTATGGGGAAATGCTTCTACTGTTAATACTATTTTTGTCCTGCAGAAAAGAGCTATTCGTGCTATTTATAGTTTAGGCCCTAGAATATCATTAAGAGAAAAGTTTAAAGAAATTAAAATATTAACTGTTGCTTCTCAATACGTGTACGAAAATGTTATGTATATTCATAAAAATATACACGAATTTCCCAAGAATTGCGACATGCATAGCATTAATACTAGGAGCAAACATAAACTTGTAATGCCTGTAACTCGCTTACGCCGAGTTAGTAATTCTTTTTATGGACAATGTATACGCCTATACAACAGGATCCCAGAAAACGTTCAAAAAGCTTCTATTGCCAAATTTAAAAAAATTGTGAAGGAACGTTTGTGTACTAAGGGTTATTATTCGATTAACGATTTTTTAGAAGACACCTTGGGAATGATGTAATCGCCGCCAGACTATTTCAACATATAGAATTATTGTTAATATGCAATTTAATTTAAAAAAAAAGAATGAGATTAAGATTAAAAAAAATATTAGTCCCGCTGAGTTTCTTTCGCCAGTTCTTCTCAGGTCAGAGGTTTCTTCTTTCCGAACTGGTGGTAGACTCATGACGTTCAGTAAGAAATTGTAACAATTTTTATGCTGAATAAAATATTTTGATTTGATTTGATTTAATAAGTAATTACACTGATTACGAGAATACCTCTTTGAAAATTTCATTGTTGGATGAAAGTGATGAAGACAATGTTGCCGGCGTAGAAGAGAAATATTTCTGTATGTTGAGCAAAATTGATGATCGTTTCAAGGATTTGAGAAAAAGTGAAGTTACTAAAGAGTCTGATGGCCACGTAGCAATCAAAGTGAATTTCTCAATTACCCACTTTAGATATACCAAGGTTTGATGGTAAGGACTTTACCAGATATAAACATTTTGGACATTTTTTTAACGCAGTAGTTGATAATAATCTCAAATTATCTAACATAGAAAAGCTGTGCTACCTTCATAAATATCTTGCAGGTGAGGCTTTAGCAGTCGTAATTTTTTTTTTATGGTAAAAAGGGGGCAAACGGGCAGGAGGCTCACCTGATGGGAAGTGATCACCTCCGCCCATGGACATCTGCAAGCTAGGCTTGCAGGAGGAGGGAGGGAAGTGGGAGGGAGGGGGGAACGAAGGCGGAGGATGAAGGGAAGAGGGAGGGGGGAAGGAGAGTGGGCCTCCCGGACTCTCACTCACCGGACGAAACGCGACAGCATAGCTGCCACTTCACGCCGGTCTTCTGTGAGAGAGTGGTACTAATGAACTATACGGGGCGTGCCGGCCCATTCGGTTGCTACCCGAAGGTAACAAGCATGGCACTACCACTTATAAAATTTACCTATTATAAAAGAGTCCTACTCAGAGGCTTTATTACTATTAGATAAAAGATTTTATAACAATGCACGATTAATAACAAGACATAATAATATATTATTAGACTTACAACCAATCCAAAAAGGGACAGCTGCTATATATAAATATAAGTATTTTTTGGCTCTAATCCAACAACAAATTTATGCATTAAAAAACTTAGAACAACCATTACACAGTTAGGATATGTTATTATTGTCCATTCTATCTAGAAAATTGGACACATATAAAAATAGGACTTACCATTTAGATAAAGAGAATCCTCTAGAAATTCCTAGTTTGAATGAATTTATATCATTTTTGGAAAGGCGTGCAATGGCTCTTGAGGATAGCCCGACTGAACGGATTTCAAACTATTTTGATAAATCTAAAAATAGTAAAGTTAATAATAGTATAGTGTCAAAAATAGAAAGTGAGTGCAAATTTTGTAAATAGAATGGTCATCAAATTTATGTCTCCTAGTTTTCAAACAGCAATTGTTCAAGATAGGTAAAAATTTGTTAAAACTAATTTCCTATGTAATATTTCTTTAAAGTCCCATACTGGAAAATGTAAGTTTAAATTTAAATGTAAAATTTGCAAATTGAATCATAATTCCCTCTTGCATGAGGAGCCTAATATATTAAAGGATATACTGGTTAATTTGCATGCTAGAAATAATTAACTAGCTTATCATGGGTATGTATCGTCGCTTATACGATATGGAATTTTACTGTGGAGGAATTCAACAAACTCGTCACAGGCATTTATTAAACAGAAAGCTTGTGTTCGATCTATATGTGGAGCTGAAACTCTAGAGAGCTGCAAACCATTGTTTAGTGAGAATAAAATTTTATCATTACCGTGTCTTTATATATTTGAAGCATTGCTATTTATAAAGAAAAATCTCAACCTATTTCCGACTATGAACGAAATATATCCGAACAGGAGGGGCAGGCCATATCCTCAAAATAAACTCTGGGCCCCACCTAAAAGGTTAGCTGTCTGTTCAAATAAATCATATTGTATGGCTGTAACTTTGTTTCATAAATTATCAGGTAATAAAAAGAATTTGCCGCCATCAAAATTTAAGCGTGCTATTTTTGAATTACTTAATAGAAAAAATTATTACAGTATACAAGAATTCCTGACTGATGATGACATAGTAAATTAACAACTGACATACTTAATTAATTATTATTATTTGTTTATGTTATTTAATTGAATACCACTGTAATTTAACCTTAAAGGAGCAATGTAGTTTATAAACCACATAATGATTAAAACAGTATAGCCGTGGCATTAAATGTTTGTTTTTATTTTTTACCATACATAATATTTACTTATATCTATAAATAAATATTTACACTGGCAACATAAATTACTTCTCTTTTTTTTACACAACTTTTTTGACTGTCACTTTCTTGGCTGTAAAAAGAAAATAGTTTGTCGAAATTGATAAATAATACACCGTATGACTTTTCACAAGAGACTGACATTTATTAAATATGTTTTTAAAGTAGACAACTTCACAACAGTTAGTTCATAACTTTTATACTAGATGGCTCTAGTATACACTTTCTTTATAAATTTTGTTACAATATTAACACCTCCGCTTAAAAAAAATAATAAATATACTAAACCCAAATAAAATGATATTACAAAAACAGTGAAACAGGTAGAATGCCAAGCTTTTCAGTAAAATATTTATGTTTAAAAGATCCTTAGCTTTTGGTCAGAACATCTGCTGGCATTTCAGCCGTTTCCATATACTCAATTTTAATACAATTATTTGCTACAGCTTCCCTTATGAAGTGATATCTAATATAATAGTGTTTTGATCTCCGATGATATATTGGATTCAGAACTAATTTTTGAGCACTTTGACAATCATTATACAAAACAATAGGTTCTGAAATACCTAAAATTTCAGACAATAAGTTTTTTAAATGAATAGCTTCTTTACTAGCTTCTGACATTGAAATATACTCAGCTTCTGTTGAAGACAGTGCTACACTTCTTTGTTTCCTACACTCAAAAGAGACAACTGTATTTGACATTTTAAAACAAAACCCAGAAAAAGATTTTCTATCATTAGTATCCGAACCCCAATCTGCATCTACATAACCCTTAATATAACATTCATCTTTAGAAAATACAAGACCATAGTTTTTAGTAACTTTTAAATATTTTAAAATCCTTTTTAAATGTTTCCAATGAGTTTCATTATATGAATTATTAAACTGACTTAGATAATTAACACTATATGCAATGTCTGGTCTAGTTAACACAGCAAGATACATTAAACTGCCTATCAGTTGCCTATATGGATAATCATTATCACAACAATTATTTTGAGATTTTTCTAACTTTAAATTAATCTCCATGGGAGTTTCTGCTGTTTTACAATACAACATATTATATTTTTTTAATAAATTTTCTACATATTGTTCTTGATCAACAGTCATTACATTATTATTTAACCTACAAGCTGAAATAGAGCAGAAAAGACGCAAAGGTCAGGTACAATCTGCTCCATCAAAAGATGTACGGCTAGATCAAATATCCCATTTTGCTATTTGAAATGAAAAGCAGGAGAGGTGTAAATATCCTAGTTGTTCAGGATTAACGTACAGAAAATGTATAAAATGCAAAGTTTCTCTTTGCGACACTAAGAATAAAAATTGTTTTTTTAGTTATCATAATGAATAAGATGTACCTTCTTTTCGAATGCTCCAGGTGCGTTAGAAATTTTGTAGGTATTTGAAATGTCGGCTTTCTTCAAGATCAAAGGAGTGCAAGATTTTTCTGGTGTGAGATATAGTTAAAAGATTTATTACAGTATTGTGATATGTCTTAAATTTAGAAAAAAATATTCTTATGAACCTCTGGTGATAAGGAAATTGTCTAATAGGCCTTGGGCAATTGTAGGCGCTGACATGTTTTATTTTAACAATAATATTTTTTGTTAGTTGTTGATTATTTCACTAACGGCCGAAATTAATAATGTATCTCCTAGTCAACATCAAAACCAATCTGAGATTGTTGCATATCGATGGAAGGATCTGCAATCCACATGCCAATAATAAAACTTTGCAATCCATCTTTATTGCTATGGACAGATTGCAAGCGATCCCTTGCCTCTTGACCGTTTAATTTCAAGTAGAATATCGATTCTACGATAGATTTATCTAGTATTTTATTAAAGCAAAATAAATATTAAAATGCTAAAAATATTCCATAAGTATTTAAAACAAAACAATTAGATAGATAGAGTAGTGTAAAAACGCGTAAAAATTGCAGCCCATCAGTTTTTGTTCATTTTAAAAATTCATTATTTAAACCTATTAGGATTTGGTTTTGACGTTGATAGATATCATTGCCTCTTGCCTTGCTTGAAGTGAACTGTTTAATCTTGTCAATTCTGTACCTACAATTTACAAATTACAAATACAAGTTTTGTGCAATGGACTTTGAAATAATAAGTACTTGTTTGTATAAGCAATATTTGTTTCTAAACGCGCGCTTTCCGGGTGACGCTTATTATTTCCGCCTAATTTGTATCATTGATGATAGTCATTCTAATTTTCTTTTAATAGGTAAAGGCAAGCCTCTTACTTAAGATGGAACAAAGTTTTTGTTGGAGTTAATTGAAAACAGTAGAATTATCACTACGAAAACTACCAATGCCACCAACAATAAATTAAAAAATGAGGAGTGGATTCGCTTGACAGAACGATTCCATGCCTCAGTCACGAATTGCCCTAGAACAGCGCAGCAGCTGCGTTTAAAGTGGGAAAGTTTAAAAAAACCTCACGGAAGCGCAGCACCAAATTAAGAATGAACCATATTAAGGTTACCTAGTTGGAATACTTACAATTCTTATGTGTATTTATAACGGTAAGACCTGCATTGACGTCAATTTTTTTGGGTTTCATATAATGTCAATTAATCTAATATTCCATTACATTGGTGGTGGTCCGCCTGAATATGTACCCCGATGAAATATTGGACCATGTAACTGTACTGGGTAATACAGTCAGTGGATTTACTGTGCCTTTTGAGGGTGACAAACTACCAGTGGGGTTTGATGATGTTGTTGGTGTATTGGAGATGCAAGGGAGTCGGTGCCGGAATCTAACAAGGGCTTAATCCCAATTCCTCTGGTCAATAATGTTGGGAATGTGGTTACTGAGTATCAAGTGTTGGATGTTGTAGACCAAAACATAACTCCAAATAAAACCAAGAGCCTCACATTCAGAACACCTAGGTCAGGTTATTGTTAATTTATTTGATATTCATTATTATAAAACGGAACAATGTTGGTGAATTTTGCACAAGAAAACCGATTAAGTATTCTTAACAGCTATTACAAAAAGAAAATAACAAAACTAAATTCAAGAACGCATACATAACATACAAACAACAAAAGTGGAGGTGAACAGGGCATATGATGAGGGAGAAGAAAGAAAAATGGACAAGACTAATAACAGACTGGTACCCGCTAGACAGTAAAAAAAACAGAGGTAGACAAACCAAGAGATGGGAGGATGACTTCAAAGAAATAGCGGGTCCAACATGGACTCGAACAGCAAGGAATAGGACAGAATGGAGATCTTTAGAGGAGGCCTTTGTCGGAAGACAAGTTGAAGATTAAAAAAACAAAAGAAAACCGTTTGCCGACCATTTAAACAGATATTGAAAGTTTATTTAGTTAATAATATATTAATGGTCAATAGTATATTAGTTAATAATTTAGTTGGATAAGTAATTCTAGGCACATAGAAAAAAAAAACATTGTAATTTAAACTAACTTTCAACAATAAAGGCTTTTTATTTTTATTTATTTATTTATTTATTTATTTATTATAAGCATTTGTCTAGGAAGCAGAAATATAAAAAGGTAAAGTTTCTATTGACTGACTATGTCATCAACAGTCTATACTTTTTGATATTTAATGCATTAGCACATGCTAAGCGAAAATTATTTAAAAATCTTAGGCTTATACTTATCCACTGCTGGACATAGGCTTTATTTACCTGTGGCAGTTTTGTGGTGTAATTAAGTACCAAATATGCATGTGGTAGATACTCAGGGCAATTAAAATAAGTCAAAGATATGAGTGACTTTTACATGACTAAACAAATACCTCAAAAAGATATTCTTCATGTACATGCAGCTTGATGTAGAGTAATGTAAAGTAGGTAGGTATATTCCTATCATTCTCATTGTGCTTTATTTTTCAGTTGAGAAACTGAAACCAGATGAGAGCAGGACTGCCAGGAACGTCGCTACAGCTGAATAATTTTCAGCCAAAAAGCAATGCATAGATGCAAAATTAAATAACACACATTTAGAAAATGATAGTTTAAAATTAAGGAACTAAGAACATAAATTAAAAAATAAAAAACTTTTATTAGAGAAATAAATATTAAAAATTAAAAATAGAATTAGAAAAGCAGTTGTGATCTAATTTTATATTGTTATTTATCTTCAAATTGTTAAGCTTTAGTAGATTTTGCATCTAAGAATTGTTTTATGACAGATATTGCATTATAATAGAGTAAAATTTACTTAGATATATTTAATTATTGTAAGACCTAAATGTTTATTTAATTATCTTCTGTTTTTTTATCTTTCCAATATTTATCTATGTAAAAGTTGTAGACCATAAGCTGGCATAAGACATAGGGTACTTTTTATCCCAGTATTGAGTTCCCATGTATATATCCCAATACTATCCGTATTCAACTACCATGAGGGCGGAGCCACGGGCAAAAGCTGACTAGCTTTTAACTGACTAGTTATAATTTTGGGTTTATTCCAATAATTTATTGCATTTTGTACTGTGTATCGTGGACCTACAGGAACAAAGCTATCGCCGAATATTTTACAACAAAAAAGTGTCTAAGTGCTAAATTTGAAAATATACGATTAGAAAACGAGAATTTAAAACTAAGAAATAAAGAGCTAGACTTAAGAAATAAACTGTAGTTAGAGACAGAAATGTTAAAATTAGAATTAGAAAAATTAAGTAAATAAACATAGGTAATTAAGTAATGTTATGTATTATTGTACTGACTATTGACTTCGGAAGCCAGTGAATCATATTTGGCCGTGACACCATCTCAGTAGCCTTGTAACATTCGTCGCATGCATACGTGCTTTCTTATTTGTGTTTGCGGTCTCAGATTCCGCGCGCAACCGATTGTGTTTCAGAACAATCCAGTGAAATTAAGGTGAAGCCGAGGTAATTATTTCATGTTTTTTGTGTCCTATTATTACTTTTTATATTTTATATTATAATTATATAAAAGAATAATTTAAAAACTGTATTTTTGTTGTAGACAATGAATTACGAAGACTTAGAGCGTCGAATATTTCGCATGCTAGAGGAGGTGGAATCAGAGGATGAGGTCTTTGATGACGTTTCGGACCACGAAGACAACCCAATAGAAATTTCATCAGCACAGGATGTATGTGTTCAATCGGACGCCGAACTTAGTGACAGCGATGATGATAACGTTCCTTTGTCATCATATCATCAATTTTCAGACCAGCAAGGAAGTACGTATACTGGAAAAGACGGGACTGTTTGGAGTGCTAATCCCCCAGTTTCAATGAGAATTAGGTCTGTCAATATAATTAGAGAACAATTCCCTAAAGTTTTGCCACCATTTTGTGACGCGTCAGCTCAGTCGGGTCTAGTGTAATAACGCGTGGGCACGCGCAGACAGCCGAGTGGCGATGTAGAACGGTGGACGTGTATGATATTGTATTGCGGCTTTAAAAATGTCAGACGAATTAATTGAAGTCGCGAGAAACTATGAAATATTGTACAATCAAAAACACAAAGATTGTAAAGACTAATTAAAAAGAAATTCGGCGTGGGAGGAATATATCTCCAAAAATAAAACTACCAGGTATATAATTGTATTGTTTTTATTTTTTTAAGTAGGTATATCTAAATAATTAGTAAGTAGGTATATCTATCAAAAATGGATATCGATGTTCCCCGCGAATATCGTGCAAGTGATGCTAATGTATGCACCTATGTAGTAATTTTTATTTATAGTACCCTATAATTGTTGATTGTGTGAAATGACTATTATATTTTTTAATGACGATTAATCGCGGGTAACGACGATATAACAATTGTTGGTAAGTACTTAAGTTTTTTTTTTGGAAATTTAAAAGTACATATGTGTTTAGAGTAACTTGGGATTTAAGGATTTTAAGATAATAATTATATGAGTTGCCGTGTGATGAGGGCAGAATAGAATATAGTATTAACCATCGCTACTCTTTCCGCGAGTGTCGTAAGAGCCGACTGAGGGATAATAAATGATATAATGAATTATATGAGACAGACTCTAGTCTATTCTGCCTTGTCTGATCATATCCATTTGCCACGGTACTTTTCCTTCTGGAGAAAAAAGTACTCTTTAAATTTTTCTCTAACAGTCTTGACAGTGATTTCTTCCAATAATTTCAAAATTAGACAGACCGTCTTGAGAACTTTGACTTTCATTAGAATTTAGATAATTTTAAATAATAGCCAGATAGTAAGCGAATAGTCATCTGTGGATTTTAGTCGCTAACTTCACTTTAATATCGTGGGAACGTGAAACACGCATACGGTGTAATGTGTGTTAGAAGAGGATTGCAAATGCTTCGACATTCGTTTATTTGACGTTTAAATAAATAAATTAATATTTTCCATGGTGCATCCCGTGCATATGTTATTTTCTCGTGTGTGCCAGTGGTTGTTTTTAGTTTGATTTATTGCAAGTGAGTTATTATAATTTTTTGTCTAGTCGACAAGTACAGATATATTGTGAAAAATAAGAAAACTGATGCGGTCACTAATAAACATAAAGATGCGGCGTGAAAGATTTTTTTTAACTCGTGTGAAATATCGAATAGTATTCGCACATGGAAGTTATTAAAGTTAATGAAGTTATGAAGGTATAGTCTAGTGCGTGTGTTGGCGAAAGTGTAATAAGTATAATAATAAAAACTCACTTTTAGTAATTATTTAATTGTAACTGTTTGTTGTACAATGTACTTAATAATGTTTGTTTTAACAATCTGAACATTAGAATAATGGTCCAGTGCCGAGATGACCACTAAAGTTCGAGTGACAATCCTTTTGGCGCGCTTCTCTTTGACAAGTGTCAAAATGACCGAAGCGTTTAGAAATAGTTACGCTACACCACCCCCCTACGGAGAAGGAGAATCCGTACAAAAGAAAGGGAGTTCACAGGTCAAAAGGCTTGGAGAAATGGACTCTACGGCCAGACCGGGTTGTATATTGTGGTGTAGGTGGCAAGGAAGAAACAGGCGTATGTGCAGATGGCACAGGAGGGAAAGGCAGGGAGGGAGTAAAATTCGTTTGCGCAGGTTGAGGCGCAGCAACACGTGGTACTGGAGCCGGAACTGGAAAATCTGAAGTGCTCGTATGCTCGACGAAAGCTGGCTTGAGTCTGTCGACGCTTACCGTCGTCGGCTTGCCTTTGACCTCTATTGACATCGTCTTACCGTCTTTGGCCCTGGAAAGCACTCTATGAGGGCCAGAGTAGGGAGGCTGTAAAGCACGTCGAACAGTATCATCCCTAAGCATGACGTGTGATGCGGTGGCGAGCTCCTTGAAAACGAAGGGAGATAACTTTGAATGTTGAGAAGCCGGAGTGGGTCTCAAGCTGGACATGTGCTGTCGTAATTTGTAGACCAGGTCCGATGGGTCCCCAAAACCAGATTCTCCGGAAGACACTAATAGTTCCCCAGGGAGAGCCAAAGATTCTCCATAGAGTAGTTCCGCTGCAGTTGCCTTAATATCCTCTTTGTAAGCCGATCGCATCCCAAGCAAGACCAAGGGTAAAGCACTCAGCCAAGAATTGCCGTGACACATTAGAGCAGCCTTAAGCTGCCTGTGCATGCGCTCAACGAGCCCATTGGCACAAGGATGATAGCTGGTAGTGCGAATACGCTTTGTCCCGCACAAGTCAGTAAGGCGTCTGAAAAGATCAGATTCAAATTGTCGCCCCTGGTCAGTTGTTATGACAGCAGGGACCCCAAATCGGGCAATCCAACCAGCCACAAAGGTACTAGCCACTTCCTCCGCGGTTATGCCAGTCATCGGCCAAGCTTCGGGCCACCGACTAAATCGGTCAACTGCGGTGAGACAATATTGGAAACCAGAACATGATGGCAATGGTCCAATAATGTCAATGTGGACATGTTTAAACCGTGATGTGGGGCTGGAGATGTGTCCGGGCGAAGAATGTGTATGCCGAGTCACTTTGCTACGCTGACAAGCGACGCAAGTCTGGCACCAACGGCGGCAGTCCTTGGCCATGCCAGGCCAAACAAAACGGTCGGAGACTAGCCGTATAGTAGCTCGGGCGCCAGGGTGGCTCAAGTTGTGTAGCTGGGCAAAAACTTTTTTTCGCAGTGGTTCCGGAACAAATGGTCGTGGTCGTCCAGTGGACATATCACAGACCAAGGTAGTGTTAGTACCGGGAACAACGATGTTCTCTAGTTTCAGAGAAGAATTAGCATCGTCACGATACTTCTTCAACTCGTCGTCAAGATGAAACTATCTTTTCGGATTTTGTCGCGGATTTATTATGATTTTTGGTTCCCGACGTTTCGAATGCTTTACAGCAATCATGGTCACGGGAGAGACTAAGGTATTAGACGTCTCAGGGGGTTATATACTTGTTACAGACAGTGCCTACCCACAATTTTTTACAAATATTCAAAATGATAGACTATAAAATTATACATTTCAATTCTATACTTTTAAGATTTTTAAATTTTAAATTATATTATAAATATGGCAATATTATTAACTTATTTTTAGCTACTATAATTATAATTATTACAATTTTCTAACATTTGTTAAAATAATATTAAGTAGTGTTGCTATTATTAAAATATGTATAATGTGTTATATTAATATAAATTATTAAAGCAATATTAAACTTTCATATATTATAAATTAAAGATTAATAGTTTAAAACAACTTGAGTTTTGATAATTTTAAGTTAAATATTAAGCAACACCACTGCAAACTAAATCATTTTTAAATTTGATGATATAATATTAAACAAATCTAACTATGCTCAATCCACATAGACTTCTTTAAGTTCTTTTGAATTATAACTTTTAAACTATAAAAAGAGTTAATGTCATTTAGTATGTCAGTTGGTATGTCTGTCTGAAGTTATTATAGGGATTTGAGACTATAGAGTTAAATTGTTGTCAGTCTGAAGCTACTACCGGTTCGGAATGCAACTGATACTGAGAAGAACCGGCAAGAAACTCAGCTCTTGCTTTTTTCAAAATAATGTGTTTACAATTTCAGTATTATCAATATCTAAAATATATAAATTTACTTAAGTTTACAATATTGCAATACAATAATTAATATATATAATTAATCATCACTACTATCATTGAGATCTACACAGTATGAGCTAACTACAATTGTAGTTAGCTCATACTGTGTAGATCTCAATGATAGTAGTGATGATTAATTATATATATTAATTATTGTATTGCAATATTGTAAACTTAAGTAAATTTATATATTTTAGATATTGATAATACTGAAATTGTAAACACATTATTTTGAAAAAAGCAAGAGCTGAGTTTCTTGCCGGTTCTTCTCAGTATCAGTTGCATTCCGAACCGGTAGTAGCTTCAGACTGACAACAATTTAACTCTATAGTCTCAAATCCCTATAATAACTTCAGACAGACATACCAACTGACATACTAAATGACATTAACTCTTTTTATAGTTTAAAAGTTATAATTCAAAAGAACTTAAAGAAGTCTATGTGGATTGAGCATAGTTAGATTTGTTTAATATTATATCATCAAATTTAAAAATGATTTAGTTTGCAGTGGTGTTGCTTAATATTTAACTTAAAATTATCAAAACTCAAGTTGTTTTAAACTATTAATCTTTAATTTATAATATATGAAAGTTTAATATTGCTTTAATAATTTATATTAATATAACACATTATACATATTTTAATAATAGCAACACTACTTAATATTATTTTAACAAATGTTAGAAAATTGTAATAATTATAATTATAGTAGCTAAAAATAAGTTAATAATATTGCCATATTTATAATATAATTTAAAATTTAAAAATCTTAAAAGTATAGAATTGAAATGTATAATTTTATAGTCTATCATTTTGAATATTTGTAAAAAATTGTGGGTAGGCACTGTCTGTAACAAGTATATAACCCCCTGAGACGTCTAATACCTTAGTCTCTCCCGTGACCATGATTGCTGTAAAGCATTCGAAACGTCGGGAACCAAAAATCATAATAAATCCGCGACAAAATCCGAAAAGATAGTTTCATTTATAATGTCAAACATTCGCGTAAACCTAAGAAAGTATTATCGTCGTCAAGATGTTGGCACGAAGCAAGGGCAGAATGGTCAACCTCGAAACTAACAGCCTCGATGCGGGACATAGCGTCCGCTACCGTATTGTCAACACCTTTTACATGGACGATGTCCGTCGTAAATTGTGCAATAAAAGAGAGTTGGTTCAGCTGTACCGGAGGAAGCTTTTCGCGCCGCTGCACAAATGCGTAAATCAATGGTTTATGGTCCGTATAAATGCGAACGTGTTGCGCAACGAGATAATGGCGGTAATGCTGTACACTCTCGTAGATTGCGAGAAGTTCTCTGTAATACGCGGGCCACTGGGACTGTCGGGGCTTCAGCTTTTTGCTAAAGAAACCCAATGGTTCCCAAGCATCATTAACTTTCTGTTGTAGGCAGGCACCAACGTGAGAGCTAGATGCGTCGGTAAAAAGCCCTATTTCAGCATTTGGCCGTGGATGGGCCAGAAGAGTGGCTGAAGATAAGCTGTCTTTGCAGGCCTGAAAGCATTTTTCAAGCTCAGGCGTCCAGGAGACCGGGGTGGAACCTTTGCCTTGGGTGGCCACAATCGCTTCAACTAGCGGTGCTTGTGTTTCTGCAGCATTGCGCAAGAATCGGCGATAATAATTGACCATCCCAAGAAAACGGCGGAGTCCCTGTACGGTCTTTGGGGGAGGGTAATCTTTTAAAGCCTGAATACGCTCAGGTGGTGGACGCGTTCCGTTGGCAGAAATGCGATTCCCAAGGAAGGTTACCTCAGGAGCCCCAAAAACGCATTTGCCTGGGTTGATGATAATACCATAGTCTTCAAGTCGCTTGAAGAGCGTACGGAGGTGTTGAGCGTGCTGAATGGCGTCGCAGGAGTACACCAAAATGTCATCCACGTACGCAAAGCAGAAGTCAAGACCTTGAACTACTTCGTCAATAAATCGTTGGAACGTTTGGCCCGCATTGCGTAAACCAAACGTCATGTAATTGAACTCGTAAAGACCGAACGGCGTGATGATGGCCGTCTTACAAATGTCGTCAGGCGCGACTGGAATTTGCTGATAGGCCTTTACGAGATCAATAGTACTAAATATAGTACAACCAAAGATGTTGTGGCCAACGTCACCAATATGGCGGACCGGATAGCAGTCGGGAATGGTGCGAGCGTTTAATGCGCGATAGTCCCCACAGGGTCGCCAGGTGCCGTCACTTTTAGGGACCATGTGTAGGGGAGAGGACCATGGACTTTTCGATGGCCTAGCTGTGCCACACTGTACCATGTCATCAAAAACTTTTTTCGCTTCTTGAAGCTTTTGAGGCGCTAATCGCCTAGGACGACATGAAACAGGGGCGCCCTCAGTGGTCAAAATGTGGTGGACAGTTCTATGCTTTGGCTCCCGAATGAGTCCAGGCGGTTTGGTGATGGACGGAAACTCCGCCAAAAGCGCGCTAAATTCGGAAGTCGGGGCGGAAACCACCTTGACGCTAGTCTGGTCTAAAAGTGCGACGGAGGCAACGCATGACAAACCGGTAGAGCTGTCAACAAGCCTTTTACCGGCACAATCTGGCAATAGCCGATAATGTGCCATAAAGTCCGAGCCAATAATGGCGGTGTTGACATCGGCAACAATGAATTTCCACTGAAAGGAACGACGCAGACCGAAGTTGAGAGACAATTGAATAAAACCAAAGGTGCGAATTTCACTACCATTGGCAGCTGCCAATGTGTAGTTGGACCGCCTCGGCTTATTTGCAAGCCATTGGTAAGGATAGCAGGACAGGTCGGAGCCAGTATCAATCAAAAATTGACGCTTAGAAACCTTTTCTGTAACAAAGAGTCGACGACTTTTTGGAAGGCAATCTGTCGCCGTCGCTACAGACTGCCGTTTGAGTTTACCGAAGGAGATGGTGGCGTCCACGTACACGGCTTGACACACTTGGCTGCCTTGGCCCCATACTTGCGATGGTAAAAGCATATTTTGAACTTGGCCGGGGTCTGCGAACGATCTCGGTGGTTCGAGGAAACGCGGGACCTATCCCTGCTGCGGTCAAATGCCAGGGCAGCAACTTGGCTTGAAAGATCATCTAAACGCCGCGTGATGTCATCAAGAGATGTAGGCGGCACCGTAGTACTTGCTGAATAGACTGATGGTCCTGGAGCAGATATAGCAGGCGAGACCTCCAATATTTTGTCAGCTAACTCTGCGACTTTAGCAAGGGGGAGCTCTGATTGAGCTGCCAAGATTGCCTGCAAATGCTGTGGTAGTCTACGCATCCAAAGTTGGCGGAGCAGATTTTCATCTGTGAAGGAGTTCCCAGCTAACGACCGAAGGTGCCGTAGAAACTGCGAAGGGCGGCGGTCACCCAACTCTTCATCGCTAACAAGCTGACGGACACGTTGCTCCTCGGATGTGGAAAGCCTACGAATAAGCTCCAATTTTAAGTGACCATATTTGTTCTCAGCCGGCGGTTGGAGAACAATGTCCTCTACTTCACCAATCACCCGGGCATCCAACTGAGCGACAACTTGGTTGTATTTTGTTTGGTCAGTAGTGATACCTGAAATGTCAAATTGTGCCTCCACCTGCGCAAACCATAATGCAAGCCGATCAGGCCAAAAAGGTGGAAATTTTACAGCTACCCTATATAACGAGGGGGATTGGGAAGAAGTGTGGGGTTCTGGGGGGTGTATGTCTTTCTTATGTGGTTCCATTATAAAACAAAATCAATAAATTAAAATATAAAAGAAACCATGTACCAATATTGTTAAATATGCAAAATAAAATTTGTGAAAAACAACAGTTAATACACACAATAAAATAAAGTAATAAGACAGAATACACAAAACACACAAAAGCAGAAATAAAATTGTTAAATTCAGCGACCCACACAAAATGTTAAGTTAACAAACCAAATAAAGAATCTTTTTTTTTTTAAAACATGCAATGCAATTTGTTAAAATAAGGAAATGCCAGTAATCACAAAAGTTAGATATTAAAGTTAGGTATAAACTATAGATCACAAAAATTAGGTATAAACTAACAGACTATGCACTAAATTTACACACACAAAACTATATTTTTTTATATAACTATAAGTATTAGAATAATTAATGCAGTAATCAAGGCTTGCAATATACAAGTTATTAAATTAAATTTTAAACAACAAATCACCAAGTTAGTTTAAAAGAAATGTTAAAAATTTATGTTACCACCAATCACCGAGCAAAAGTTAATGTTTTTGGAAACTATTAATAGATGGAACAGGAATACATGCGTGCACAGATCCTCAGAATGCTGTTGCGTGTTGCTTCAGGATGAGGAATGAACCAGATGCAGGAAAAGTAAGCTGCTTGGCGAGGTGCAAGTGTTAGTATGAAGCTTGATATGGATGTAGCCAATGTCGTGAGGTGCTGCAGGGTGACAATGTCACTATCGAAGAGTCGTAATGATCTCGAAGTTCGAAGGCGCAAATTCACGACCACGGGAGGCGTCGAAGGAGTGACAATGTCCCTCTCGAATAGTCGATGACTCTGCCTCGATGATGGCACGTACTTCGCGGTGATTGGAGTAGTGTGATGGTCACATCACATCACAAAAACTCGGAGACTCGTAGGTTGCATGTTGAGTCGGGGGTCACCATTATAGTCTAGTGCGTGTGTTGGCGAAAGTGTAATAAGTATAATAATAAAAACTCACTTTTAGTAATTATTTAATTGTAACTGTTTGTTGTACAATGTACTTAATAATGTTTGTTTTAACAATCTGAACATTAGAATAATGGTCCAGTGCCGAGATGACCACTAAAGTTCGAGTGACAATCCTTTTGGCGCGCTTCTCTTTGACAAGTGTCAAAATGACCGAAGCGTTTAGAAATAGTTACGCTACAAAGGTATTAAAAAAATACCAAAAAGAAGTCCTCTGTGCGACGGCAGGAGATGTATAGAACTGGAGGAGGACCTTCAAACGCTCCAGATTTTACTGAATTTGAAGAAAAAGTGCTGAGCATTTGCTCTAATATCACGGGCCTGGAAGCTCGTCACGATAGACGTCACGAACTTGAAAAACGTTAGGAATTCATCCTAGTACGAGGGTGCGTTTTTAAGTTCGCGGAATGAGAGGGTTGGAGGGGGTTGATTAGGCTCATTATGATCGTAACGTGTTTAGTGACTCATAATTAGTATAAATACAAGATTTCATTGTTATTAGACTATTAGTCTTTGAGCTATCGCCAACTAAGCAACATAATCAGGAGTGAAAAGTGAAATATGGAAAAAATCGAATATCGTGCCGTTATAAAGTTCCTTACCAAGCAAGGAAAATCAGTTGCGACCATAATGGATGAGATGTCATCGGTTTACGGTGACTCTTGTCCAGGAAAAACCATGGTGTACAAGTGGCACAGTTTGTTTAAAAAAGGAAGGGAATCCCTTGAAGATGACCCGAGGCCGGGCAGGAGCATCGAGGTAACCACGCCAGTACTTATCCAAAAAGTCGAAAAACTTGTACTCGACGATACTCGACTAAAGAAGAAACAACTCGCAGAAATGGATGGAGTATCCGATACAACCATTTTTAAAATCCTGCACGATCATCTTGGCATGACTAAGGTCAGCGCAAGATGGGTACCGAGAATGCTCACGCCGTCGCAAAAACAACAACGCGTAGAGTGTTCACGTGGTGGATTGGGTGGATGGTGTATTGAGTCGAATTGTTACTGAAGACGAAACTTGGGTTCATTATTATGAACCTGAGTCGAAACAAGACTCTATGCAGTGGCATAAAAAGGGCACAGCACCCCCCAAGAAGTTTAAGGTGTCACAGTCAGCTGGGAAACTCATGGCAACGGTATTTTGGGACTCAGAAGGAATATTATTGATCGATTATAAAGATAAAGGTGTTTCTATAACCGGAGAATACTACGCTTCAATATTAGAGCAACTAAAAGAAGCCATTAAACAGAAAAGACGGGGAAAATTGACGAAAAGTGTGCTGCTTTTGCACGACAATGCGCCCGTCCACTAGAGCCGCGTTGCGTTGGCTGCCCTGCTTAAAGTGGGCTTCGATATTTTGAACCACCCACCCTACAGGCCAGACATGGCCCCGAGTGATTATTATCTCTTTCCAAAAATGAAAAAAGAGCTGCGGGGTAAAAAATTTACCACCGATAATTAAGTTTCAGCGTATTTTGAGGACAAAGACAAAACATTTTTTTATGAGGGTATAAATAAATTAATTGACAGATCTGAAAAATGTGTTCGTCTTGCAGGTGAAAATATTGAAAAGGAAAAATAATTTGTTTTTCTTATTTCAACCCCTTACCCTTCATTCCGCGAACATAAAAACGCTCCCTCGTATCTTGAATCGCATGAATTTTTAAATATTCCATTATATTTTATAATGATTTCCAGTACCAACAATTTCTGTCCATGAGAACACTGTGCTGAACACAATTAACTTCAACTCTGTGGAATTGGAGATAAGTTCTGCTAAACAAAATGAAGTACATAGCAATACCCATGCTGATAGTATGGTCTGTATCCTGTTTTTTTTTTATACTACTCGCAAACAGATACTCCGTCCTATCCACATTGTTGTAACACACCTTACAACTGTTGTAATTCAATGTCAGCCAATTTATAACAGACGCAAACAGTATACTTATAAATGTAACATTTAATTACCATGTTGATATTAATGAATTTTGTGATTTAAGACATGAATAAGTCACTAATCCTGGAAATAAATGTAGAGGATAATGAATCTCAAAAAGTTGTATAATTCTACTGATGAAATGATATCAAAGGCATTGAACTTTAGAAGAATATATTTTATAGAATAATAATTATTTGACAATATAATATTATAAAAAGACTAGTGACAAGTGACAGATTATTATAAAATAGGTTTTATATAAATTAAAGCGTGAAGACTTTCATACTTTCTACATCCTCTCCTGAACGCAAACGCTTTAAAGTTAAGCCCATTAGAGTAACAAAAACTTCATGCTTCGGTCTATGAAGGCCTTTTGTTAGAATATCTGCCACCATGTCCTGTGTTCGTTGATATTGAACATTCACTTGATTAGCGATAATTTTCTCTCGCACAAAGTGGTAACGAACATCAATATGCTTACTGCGTGGATAGTACATTGCGTTACCCGAGAGACTAATTGCACTTTGATTATCGCAATACAGCGTTATGGGTGTACCTTTAAGTTTGGGTGAAAGCTCCTCTTCCATCTGTTTTCTTCTTAATTTCCTTTTCTTCTTCCCTTTGTATCTTTTTATTTCTCTTTACTGTAGCTTCTAAAAACGAAACATTCTTATCTCTTATAATTCTAAATCTTCTTATAATTCCTTTTTTTTTGTTTCAGGGTCTATCTCTTTTAGTGATGTTAATTTTACTCCTTCGACACATTTAGGCAGTTAACCTATATCTTTGAAATCTATGTGCCCTATCCTTTGATTCCATACATAAGTATTATCATCATTTTTAGCTACCGTTGCTTGTATTGCTTTATTTTTACATTTTAACTGATAAGTATCATTAATGAGATTTGCTTTAGCTACTAATTTATTCCGATTATAAATTTCGCAACCCTCTTTGTTAAATAGAACTTTACAACCGCTTTCAATTATCTTACTAACTGACAGTAAGTTCGTTTTCAGATCTGGTACATATAAAACTTTTCTCACCTGTATTGCCTCGGTTCTGCCATTAGTTTTTACTAACATACATACAGTACCACAACATTCAACTTTCAACGTCGTGCTATCAGCCAGTCTTATATACTTTACAGGTGGAGCTGTGACATCGCTAATCCAATCTCGATGCATAGTCATATGCATGGAAGTGCCAGAGTCAATATACCAGTTTACTGAATCGTTCAATGAGGAAGCTGAAAAAGCTGCTGCAAATCCAGTAGTATTATCAGTTTTATTTCTGTCGTTTTTGAACCAACATTTTTTCATAGTATGCCCGTATTTATTACAGTTATGACATCTTGGCCTTTTTTTAGGTTCTTGTTGACTTTTTTTATAGTGGTTATATTTTGTATTTGTGTATAGTGCGGTAGTTTCTGTTGGTTTTACCTCTTGTAAAAGTTTATTTTTTACTAAATCTGCACTAATCTTCATACAAGAACTCTCTAAGGCCATAATCATTGGCTTGTACGTATCAGACAGGCCTGCCAGCATCAAAGTACCTAACCATTCGTCATCTACATTAAATTTTATATTTCGTAACTTATGCGCTGCGGACATTATTTTGTCGACATATTCTTCTACTGATGGACTGTTATCTAAATTAGTATTTATCAGATCTTTTAACAATCCAACTTTGCGACATAATCCGCTGTCTTCGAATGCCTTCGATAAATTGTCCCATACTTGTTTAGCCGTTGTTGCCTCTTGTATATGTACGTATAACAAGGGATCTACTAATAATATTAGTTTTGATTTGGCTTTGATATCCTGCTTCACTGACTTTGAATCAGTGGATAATGGCTCTTTCAGTATGCAATCATGCAAATCTTCATGTTGTAAGTATGCTTTTATTGCAAAACTCCAACTTGCCCAATTATCTCTGCCATTGAGCTTCTCAATTGACATAAATGAGCTATTTGCCATCTTTTATCAGTATTTATTTAAAATATATGCTGAAATGAAAAACCTACGGCGTGTCGGTAACAATTTTATGTTATGCACGTACTAGTTTTTACGATTACTTTTTTTTAAATACTGTTGCCAATATATCAAAAACTATACGGCAGGTATGAGACGGCCTTTAACATGATCAAATGCCTGGGCCCATAACCTGATGAAATGATATCAAAGGCATTGAACTTTAGAAGAATATATTTTATAGAATAATAATTATTTGACAATATAATATTATAAAAAGACTAGTGACAAGTGACAGATTATTATAAAATAGGTTTTATATAAATTAAAGCGTGAAGACTTTCATACTTTCTACATCTACTTTTGCAATATTAACCCGGCGAGAATGTGGAGGGGTCAATTTGACCCTTACAAATTTAAATCGGCTAGATTTTATATTTCGCGCGGGCGCACGACTATGAACATCTCAGTAGCTGTCACTAATAGACCACCGTGCACCCCGCATGCCTCTATCCAGTCAACCGTCACCTGCGGTGGGAGTTGGACGTGCGTAAAGTGAATAAGGGTGAATATGACCCCGCGACAATCGCGACGTACATTGAGTCGGCAAGAAAATCAAGATGAGTGGATACGTCAAAAATTAATGGAATCAGACAGTGAAAATGAGTTCCTGTCAGAAAGCAGCGAAAATGAAGATCATTTGAGTGTACGCAGTTGCGGTAGTGATACTGAGCAGAACATAAGCAGTGAATATGACAGCAATGATGACGTTCCGATATCGAGCTTGCGAAGTCAAAATCAAATTCTGTTTGAAGAAGAGGAATTAGATGCCCAGGTGAAGGATTCGTTTTATACTGGTAGAGATGACTCTAAGGCCAGCCGTACACGGACTACTTCAAGCAGTTATGACCGACTGCTTGAAGCCGTGACCGCGCGGTGAACTATAGCCATTCATTCGCTGCCGTACACACGACTGCTCGAGCAGTCGCGACCGCTTCAAGCCGTCAACTACATGATGAAATTCCATCGTGCTGTCGACCGCTCGCGAGCAGTCGCGTGGCATACACTGACTGCTCGAGCCGTCGGCGGATCTAGAGCAGTCGACAGCTCTACGACCTCCCCCTCCCTTCTCTTCTGGCCTCGCGGCGTCTAGTGTCTCTCTGTCTCGTCTCATTTGTCGACTGATCTTTGAAAATGGAGGGTGTGTGCGATAGTGATGCGCTTATAAGTGCAATTAAAACACATGAAATTATTTGGAACTATAAGCTTAAGGAGCACAGCGACAAAATTAAGAAGAACAATGCATAGGCAATTATTTGCGCCCAAGTTATTGAGAACTTTGATGAAAAAACAAATCAAGAAAAAAATAAAATCGGTAAGTAAAAAAGTCAATCATTTTATTACACACACATTTATTAAGTTTATGTCATATTATAAAGTCACATACATATTTATTGATTTATATCATATTCCATTGCCAATCTAGTTTGCCTTCTTCGCTCACAAAGTAATTAGCAAATTCTTCACGGATTGTTGTTAACATAGGCCCACCTGGGTGAACTTTCTGGGTTGAATGTACTATAGAGTGAGGAAGACCCTCAAACGTATCCTCAAATTTATTTCCATCTCGTTGTTTTACGTAGTTGTGAAGAACACATGATGCTTTTACTATATCCACTGCGAAATCAACACTCACGTTAAGTGGTCTATGGAAGATCCGCCATTTATTAGCTAAAATGCCAAACGTGCATTCAATATATCGCCTACCACGTGATAACCGATAGTTAAAATTCTTTTTTCTCTGGTACATTCTTGCCACCATATGGACGCATTAAATTTTCCTGCAAGCTGAATGCTTCATCCCCAATAAACACATTCGGTAATACATGTCCATTATGCGATATTGCAGAAGGTGGAGGTATATTTAACTTTTTTTCTTGTAACATTTTATATAGACAACTCTCTTCGAAAATAGTCGAGTCAGCGTGCCTTCCATACGAGCCTATATCCACGAAAGTGAAAATATAATTACTATCACTTACTGCTAGAAGTATTATCGAAAAATATTTTTTAATAGTTATAATATGACGATTCACTTTGCGCGGGTTGTATTATTCTAATATGTTTGCCATCAACGGCGCCAAGGCAGTTCGGAAACTTAGAAGTTTTTTTGAAATTATTTATTATGTCTTTCCATTTATCTACAGTTATTTGTTCCATACACATATCCTTCATATGTATCCATATATTTCTGCAAACATCCCTCACTATCTTACCAATTGTTGTTGATGCTATTCTAAAACTATATTGCAAATCCATAAATGTACATCCAGTTGCCAAATACCTGTAAAAACATATTTTTTAATCAATAAATTGTACCAATAAATATTTTTTTTGTTGTTACAGCCATGTTAATACAGAAAAAATGGAAGACATTAAGAGATGGGTACACCAGATATGCTAAAAAAATTAAACTAAAGAGTGGTTCAGCAGCCCAAAACATTCGGCCATATGCATATTATCAGCAGATGTCTTTTTTAAAGGTAATAATAGAAGATAGACCCGATAAAACAAACAGTTTAGAAGAAAGTGAGCACGCTGAAATTACGTCTGAAGAAAGTGAAAATCGTCAAAATAAAATAAACAAAGAAAGAAACAAAAGAAAATTAAATACTACAATCACAGATGAGAACGTCTTAATTGAAAAATTAGCTAAACGCTTTGATGAAAAATCACAGAATTCGCGCATTGTTTAAGATGAAGATAAATTGTTTTTTCTGTCATTAGTTGGCGAGTTTAAAAAAATTAATGAGCAGTATAAATTAGATGCTAAGACAGAAATACTTAACGTAATTAAATACTTTAAAGGGATGACAAATCACATATATCCTGCGAGCAGGGGATATTCATCACAGAATTCACCTTAAGCGCAATACACACTGAGCCCGCCGGGCCGCCGACAAAGCCCGGCGACACAACCCGGCGGCCTGTATGAAAAGAATCATGTCGGCAACATGCGCCCGCACGTGTTGCCCGCCGACATGTTGGCGGCTTGGGTACGCATTCAGTTGCCCGGCGACACTCGACCTGTAGTGACGTGCTTGTATTTTTTTTACGATATGGAGTGGGACGACGAAAAATGTCTTACGTTAATTAATCTTTATCATGAGAAGGAGGTATTGTGGAATCCAAAACACCCAGATCATAAAAGTCGACCACAGCGTTTCGACTCCTTGAATGAAATAGCAAACCATTTTAATACAAATGTATCAGAAATAGAAAGAAAAATTAAAAACATGACAAGTCAGTATTATAGAGAGAAAAAAAAAGTGACTGACTCAAAAAAGTCGGGTAGCGGTACAGATTGTGTTTATCAGAGCAAGTGGTTTGCATATAAATCATTTAGTTTTTTGCAAAACAAGAATACTCCTAATGACACGATCGATTCTGTAAGTAAAAATGCATTTATTATTTTTATCCAAAATGTTTTATTGTACATAACAATATAAATGAAACTACCTTTTCGGATTATGTCGCGGATTTATTTTGATTTTTGGTTCCCGACGTTTCGAATGCTTTACAGCAATCATGGTCACGGGAGAGACTAAGGTATTTGACGTCTCATAGGTTTATATACTTGTTACAGACAGTGCCTACCCACAATTTACAAAAATGTTTTGAAAATGGCATCAGAGTACCTTATAAAATTTAATTCTAAACATTTATATTTAAATCTAATTAATTTAAAAACAATTTATAAATATGGCAATATCATTAACTTATTTTTAGCTAGTATTATTATAATTATTATAATTTTTTAATTTTCATATTTGTTATTCAAAAGTATTATGTAGTGTTGCTATTAAAATTCAAAAGTGCTGACCGTGCATTATCTTTACTTTCTAATTTCTATGTAACACAATACAACAGATTAAAAATATTTTAATTTCAGGAGACATCAAATGAGAGCAGTGTTGTACAACCCCAGCAAAATGATTCATCTCATTCATTTGCCGATGACACTATTAAACGTCCCAGAAAAAATCTAAACAATGAAATGATTTCACAAGCTCTGAATATTATGAAATCTGTCTCCGATCGACAAAATCAAACACAAGAAAAAGATGAAGACACTCTTTTTGCAGAATATATTGCTGCAAAACTGAGAAAAATGGATAAATCAACAAATGCAATAGTAAAACATCGAATTAATAACATTATTTTTGAAACCGAAATTGGATATCTGACAGATATGTATGCAGATTACGCAAGACCCTCTAGCTCCCGTAGTCATCCAGGGTACGATACAGGTTCTCCAAATGATCAGCCAAATGCATATTCTTCTAACCGCTCATCGTCTGTATATTCTTCTATTACGAGCCCGGATCATCAGCATTCTACCACCACAAATCCTGATAATCAGCCAAATACAATCCCTTCATCTCTATATCCCATCAACAGCCCTCATCCGCAACTTCCTGGAGTTGAATCTTCGGTACCAGTAGCGCTTGATGAAAGTTGTAACAGTGAACGTATAAGCAGCCAAGATATAGGGAACGTTTTTAAATCCCTAAATGAAAAATAATTTACTTTCTTTAAGATCTTTATTATATTGTTATAATTTGAAATAAATATAGCTTAGCATTAGAAAAGTTATCACGAAATAAATCTGTCTTTTGAAATGTTATGATTTAGTAAGAGTCACTAATTGTAAACACAAATTAAAATATAAGTAACTATCATTATTATGTTTTTTATTAAATTTTTAAATTTAGATTTTAATTAAATTGATCATTGATCATACTGCCATTCTAAGCTTCCGACATCTGAGAGAAAATATTCAACCAACTCGTTCCTTGTATCTTCAGGACACAGATTTGTATTGACCTCTCTTGGCAAGGCAACAAAACAATCATTTTCAGGAGTTACTGTGCGCCATTCACCTGGTATGATTTCTCCGTTATCATTTTCAGAATCATATTCGTTTCGCTGTATATTTTTTTTTTTATATAATTAAACAAATGTACACAGGCCAATGTCACAATAGCAGTTTTTTGTGGACATAGCTGAATAGGTCTCTTGAATATTTGAAATTTGCTGGTTAACTGCCCAAACACATTTTCAACTACTCTTCGTCTTCGACATATACGATAATTGAAAACTCTTTTGGGAGATCTTTTTGTGTGATTACCATCGTAAGGTTTTATAATGTGGGTTTGTAATGCAAAAGCATCATCACCCAAAAAAAATATGGCACTGGTACATTTCTCCCAGGTAGAGGTTTGTTGTCCGGCAAATTTAAAGAATTATTATTTAGCATTCTACATAACGCAGTGTTATTAAAAACACCGCCATCTGAAATGCGACCCTGACATCCCACATTAGCGTATAAAAACTTGTAATCTGCATCCACTAATGCAAATAGTACAATACTGAAATAAGTTTTATAGTTAAAATATTCACTTCCACTTCTTGGTGGACATTGAATTTTTACGTGTTTTCCGTCCATTGATCCAAGGCAATTAGGAACATTCCATCTATCCAGATATCTATCTGCAACGTTTTTCCATTCGTTTGAAGTTCTCGGAATCTAAAATAAGAACATTAACTAAATTATACTTCGAACTAAATCAAACAGCACAAAAAATATACATCTATTAAAATTTACATTTATATTTATTAACATTTAGATTTATTTACAAAAGTTAAACATTTAATGTTACCTTTACATACTCCGAAAGGCCATCGATTATAGCTTGGCATACTTCTGGGATAATGTATGAAATAATTTGAGGAGATACTTTAAACACGTCACAAAGGCTATTGAATGATTCGCACGTACTCAGGTATTTTAATGTTATTGCTAATCTGTCTTGTGGCGAAATTGCAATTCTGCAATTTGTATCTTTTTTAACTATTCTCGGCCCAACAATATTCAATAAATATTCAAAGTCGGTATTAGTTAATTTCATGAATGTTTTAAAATGTATGGGATTTTGTACAATCAAGTCATCTGCTTTCAAATCTCTTAATCTGTCATAATTGCTATAACAATTGCGACTCAGTAAACTAGGTCTAACCCAACAGCTTCGTTCCCTTTGGAGCGATCCAGCAATAAACATTCCACAAGCTGCTATCAACAGATCACTGCCATCGTCCATTTTTAAGATTATTTCTGTTTGCTGAATTATCGAAGATACACCACCAAATTTATATAACACAATCACACAACCTTTATCGACACGCGGCAATCACTGACTGCCAAATAAATTTCTCATCTCAAGCCGCCGACATGCCGCCGACCAAATTTTCCGACTTGTATTAAGTGAAGCCGCCAACTAGACCGGCGACAAAAAGTTGCCGACATATGTCGGCGGCCCGGTGGGCTCAATGTGTATTGCGCTTTATGATTACCGTGGACAATGTGGTTATAATACTGGCCCCTCTAAATCAGCGACTGACCCCTCTACACCAGCGGCTGATGACCAAAACTCTCAATTTGAAGACCTTTCATCATCTTCAGTAATGTCTGATGAATTATTTTCCAACATTTTTAATGAATAAAAATTTAAATAATTGTTATTTATTTTTCGAACCTCAATGTTACTGCTAGTCTTTCTTCTGCTTGGATACTTCTCCTCATGATTGTGTCTTCACGTTTAATTTTAGACCTTAGTATATTATTCATTTCATCAAACGAAGACACTGACATCCTAAAATACTTGAAAAATTTTTCTTCATCACTTCTAAGTTCCATAAACAAATGATGGAATTGTCCATGTTGTTCTCTTAATTCCAAAATTGGATGAACCCAAAATTTTCTCTTTTGACGTCGCCGCCGTCGTCTCCGCTTGAGCAGAAGCAGCAAAAGCAGTGCTTCCTCGTCAGAATCCATGACTAGACTGCGGTAGAAATTCGACTGCTCGAGCGGTTGGTAGAGACAGCTCGAGCAGTTAACAACCGACTGCTCAAGCAGTCAACGCCGACCGCTCGAGCGGTCCGTGTACGCCCTCTGTAAGTGGTTCAAAATTCCGCCTCCAAGGCAAGTTTGAACACCTGGTGTGAGCGCAGAAGCAAGATTAGCACAGTCAGAACTTGAATGCTGGAGTTTGTTTTGCTCCAAAAATATGCTTTCCATTATCCTGACTCACACAAATCTACTAATTCGAGAGAGAAATGCTAGTCGTGAAAACATTCCTCACTTCATGAAAGAATTAGAAATGAGTGAATTGAAGGCTTTCATCGGCTTATTGTATATTGCCGGATTTTATCGCTCTGGAAGGCAAAATACTGCAGATCTGTGGGCTTCGGATGGTACAGGAGTCGAAATATTTCGGTTGACAATGTCACGTCAACGATTTCACTTTATTCAGAGCGGAGACACCGTTTTGATGATAAATCTACGCGTGAAAAAAGAAAACTATTGGACAACTTAGCGCCTATACGTGAAATAATCGAACTGTTCGTTGATAACTGTAAGAAATCATACGTCATGGGCGAATATGTCACCATTGACGAAATGTTGCTGGCATTTAGAGGTAGGTGCAAATTTAGACAATACATACCATCCAAGCCTGCAAAATATGGCATAAAAGTCTTAGCAATGGTTGACGCGCAAAATTTTTACATTTTCAACCTCGAAATTTATGCAGGAAAGCAGCCAGAAGGACCATTTTCGGTAAGCAATAAACCTTTTGACGTGGTTGATCGTCTAGTGCTGCCAATTTCAAAAAATGGGCGGAATGTTACTTTTGACAATTGGTTTACCAGTTATGAACTTGTGTCACATCTACTCAACGAGCACAAGCTGACTTCCGTTGGCACAGTGCGCATCAATTTCTTGAAAACGAGCGATCGTGATGCAGATGTTTATTCATCGAAGTTCGGCTTTCAAAAAGATATTTCTCTGGTATCCTACATACCAAAGAAGAAAAAAGTGGTTCTGCTCATGTCAAGTCTCCATCACGACGCTAATATTGACGAAACTACTGGAGAGCAAAAAAAAACCAGAAATAAACACGTTCTATAACTCCACTAAAGGAGGTGTTATAAACCAAACTATTATAGTCTGTGTCACATCAGTTGGCAACACTGGTTGACACTTGTCATGCGCCGGCGACGCCGCGAACCGACTCTTTTTTTTTGCTCCGTAAGAACATTTTGAATTACACGCCACGTTGTTTGTTTTGTCTCGGTATTTTACCCTTTTTCGATGACATTGTGTGCGGTATACCCAAATTGTACTGTTAAATAAAATTGTGAACAATAGATTTGTTGGTTGTAACCTCGATGTACATGGGGCCCGTGTTGATTACATAAGTGTATCGCCCACGTGTAAACGTACAGTACTTGTTTGAACTTAGTCTCAATTATATTATATACTTAGTGATAATTTGTGAGGGTGCGTATTTGTGTGTTAAAATTGTGTACCTACGCCGTACGTCGGTCATCAAGCCGCTTCCTGGAGTACCACACCCTGCCACCTTCAGTTAAGTATAATCAGTTAGCATTAGACGTTATGATTGGCCAATTGTTGTTTTGTGTTAACTAGATTATACTTAAGGCAGCGACAACATAGGAGACTGCAAGGTGCTTTTCTTTACTATATTATATAGCTATTGTAGACATATTTTAGCTCTGTGTATCGCAGACCGTGTTCATCCCTCATGAACTTGAGATAACATCACGTTTCCACTGTTTAATTGTTTAAACCCCAGGTTGGATGGAACAAATTTTGGTAGCAGAGCGTAGTTTATAGAAGATATTAAATGTATATTGTAAAAGCTCAAACATAAAGTTATTATTAAACTTACATAATTGTTCGTATTAATAATATTAAAGTTAACTTGTTGTTGATAAAATACTTTAACTTGATTTATACATCTATGTAGTATTTGGGTTACTTTAAAACCAACTTAGTATCTTGCTACTTCAACCATAGTTTTATTATATATAGTTTAGTATAATTGAATAATCAAACTTTAAAGGTTTAGTATTGCTTTGTGTTGTACTTGTTGTTGCCCAGTTTATTATAAAATATAATAACTTTATAATAAAGGTGTAAATAGACTATACTTAAAATAAATATAAATATAAGTAATTTAGATCATAATTTGTTTGAACATTGCCTCAAAGATTTGTTTTATGTTTCTTTGTACTTGTATGCAGGTATCTATTTGAGATTTGATATTTATGTTTAAAGTGATAACACTCTATTGTCTCACTTGAAAGTTATACCTTTTTGTTGTTGTTATTACAATATTATTTTGTTTTTGTTTGTTTGTGTCCTTTGTGCCTTTGAAGATGGCTGCCTCCGCATTTAATATCGTCCGTGACTCATATTCCGGGATTGTGGCTCACCTGAGATGGTTCACTTCTGCTGCCGCATTGGTGAATAGGGAGGATCGTATAGAGGCATTGTTGGATAGGCATGAGAAATGCCCTACACGACTTAAAGAGGTGGAGGATCATTATCAGCGCTTCATCTCACATTTAGATGATGTACCTCTGGAGTCATTCCCTGAGCATCGACGGCAACAAGTCCATGAGGACTACGCCCAAATTATGGACCTGGTCGATGACATCGCCCAACGCGCGCGGGAGGTTCTAGCCTCGCGCGCCGGAGTACCGCCTCACAGCGCTCCTTTGAAAACTCCTGTGGGCCTTTTGACAAAACTACCCAATTTGGATCTTCCACGTTTTGATGGTCGGTTAGACACGTGGCTAGGATTTATTGGATTGTTCGAGAGCCTTGTAGACTCGAGGGACGATTTGGGCCCATCTCAAAAGCTGGCCTATCTGCTCTCCGTGCTTGATGGAGAGGCAAGGGGCTTAGTGCAGCACCTCCCAATAAGAGACGGGAGCTATGAAGTCGCGTGGTCATTGCTCACCAAGCGCTACCACAATGAGCGCTGCCTGGCCGATGCCCATATTGACCAGATTATGGACCTTCCCGTAGTGAGCAATGCCACCCAGTTGAGAACCGAGCTGCTCAACCCCCTCCTAATAGCCACTAACGCTCTCCACCGTTTGGGACTGCCGGTTGCCCAGTGGTCTTACCCACTGGTGCGTATTGTGCTTAAGCGATTGCCGGTGTCCTTGAGGGCACGCTTTGAACAGGGGCACGCTAGGGATGAGGCTTCCCCTCTCCCTACTTTTGAACAGCTCCTGACATTCCTGGAGGACGAGTGTCGCATGGGTGACGTTATGGTCGCCTATACACCGGTGGGAGCATCAAGTCCCAGACCCACCAACCAACGGCGCACTGCTCAAACTGCGCCAAGGGGAAGGACGGCTCCCCGCTTTGCTGTCGCTCAGGCTGCGCGACCGGACTGCCGGTTTTGTAAGTCCCAGGGGCACCAAACGGCGAAGTGCCCGGAATTTGCAGCGCTGCACGTGGCCGCTCGTAGGTGGATTGCTCAGGCCCGAGGCTGGTGTTTCTCCTGCCTAGGGGACCACTATCAGCGCGCCTGCCCCGACACGCACCCGTGTCCTATTTGTGGAGGGCAGCACTTAAAACTGCTGTGTGCCAACGCGAATGGCCGCCGCGACCAAGCGGGGTCGCCTTCGGGCGGGTATGTGAGAGGACTCCGGGACCAGTCCCGCAGTTTGGAGTCCGGCTCACCCCCCCCCACGCCGCGCCGATTGTGCTGCCGTTGATCGCCCACATGGTTCGGCACGCAGCTCCACGGGCGGGTATGAAAGCGGGCCTCGGGTCCAATCCCGCACCCTTGTGCCCCGCTCGCCCCCCTTGCTCCCGCGTGACCAATCAAGGTCACCTCCGGTCGTGTACCACGATTACCGTGATGCACGTCCGGCACGATTGCCATCCCTCCCTCTGGCGGAGCGTCCCCGTTTGGAATCGCGCAACCCTTGTTTCGGACGCTCCAGGGGCTACGAACCGCCAACTATGGCTCGTGGCAGTCGTCACCGAGAGGAGGCAGAGTTCAAACCCTTCCCTCATTTTGACGTGCCGTCCCGGCACAGCGGCGTTCGATCGCCGCCACGCAACCAATAGGATGTTGGCGTCTGCCCACGCTATGCACCGCCCCCTTTTGAGACCGTCCTATTGCCCACGGCCTATGTCAGGGTCTGGGGACGGACGGGTGCCTCGGTTGTAGTCCGAGCGATATTGGACACAGGCTCACAAGGTTGCATAGCCTCGTCTTGGTTGGTAGGGCAGACTGGCCAGACTATTAAAAGATATTCAGATGTAATAAGAGGTGTTGGGAACGCCCCTGTGGCCACAGTTGAGGGCCGCGTTTGGCTTGATTTCTCCCCCTCAAATTCTCCACGACCAACGTTGGGATCGTCGGCCATTGTGATGGAGAATATTCTCGGCAGCCACCCGCAAGTTCGATTGTCTGCGGATGCGGTAAAATTGACCGCTGGTTTGAATTTGGCTGACCCTAAATTTGACCTTCCTGGCACAGTTGATTTGTTGCTTGGTGCCGATGTTCTGGGCAAAATATTACTTGGCAAGGATCGTGTCTTGCAGCCAGGTGGCTTAGTGGCCCTCAGGACCATATTTGGGTTCGCATTGATGGGTCCTGTATTGAGGGCTCCCCCCCCTGCCGAACCTGGAACTGCCTTGATGGTAGGCTCCGCCCTTTCTGACGCCGTGCAGAGATTTTGGGAAGTGGAAGAGCCACCACAAGCGTCTCGCTCTGATCCGGAACATGAGCAGTGTAAACGGTTCTATAAGAACAACACCAGTTATCTCCGTTCTGGCCGGATCATGACGAGATTGCCATTTCTCGCTGTACGTCCGCCCCTTGGCGTCTCGCGGCTTACTGCAGAGAAGCGTTTGCTGACGATGGAGCGTCGTATGAGCAAGGACCCGCTACTCAAAGAGAAATATATTGACTTCATGCGGGAGTATGAGGATTTGGGACACATGTCCGTATCAAAATTTGATTGGCGCTCGAAGGAGCATTTTTTCCTTCCGCATCATGCGGTAATAAAACCTTCAAGTGGCAAGCTGCGCACAGTATTTGATGGTTCTGCGCAGACCACATCGGGAGTGTCCTTGAACCAGTGTCTTCATCCTGGTCCCAAATTGCTTAAGGACCTTTGTGACGTCATCACACGGTTTCGGCGTCATCAATTTGTTTTTGTGGCTGACATCAAGATGATGTTCAGGCAGACGGTAATTCACCCTGATGATCGCCGATACCAGTTGATATTGTGGCGGGAAAATCCGCAAGATCCCATGCTTGTTTACGAGCTCAACACGAACACATACGGGCTGCGGTCTAGCCCCTTTTTGGCCATACGCTCGCTTTGGGAGCTCGCGGATCGAGAGCGTATGTCGTTTCCTCGCGCAGCCGCTATTTTGAAGGAGGACCTATACGTTGATGACATATGCACTGGCGCGTCCACGGAGAGAGATGCTCTCCTCTTGCGTGACGAGTTGATTGCCATACTAGCCTCCGCAGGATGAGTTGCGTAAATGGATCTCCAACTTACCTGCGCTCTTGGATGGGCTACCGGATGACCACCAGCAAGATCCTCACCTGTATGAGAATCGGGACAATCCTACCATGATGACAGTACTTGGAATCCAATACAGACCAGTCCAGGACATCTTCACATTTAACGTCGACTTGGATTCGCCTCATACTTGGACAAAACGACTGGTTCTGTCGACTGTCGCGAGAACTTTTGATCCCAATGGCTGGATATGCCCGGTCATATTCTGGGCCAAATGCTTCCTGCAGAAACTTTGGACTGCAGGTCTTGGATGGGACGAGCCACTCCGCGAAGCTGTTTTGGAGGACTGGCTCCTATTTGCCTCCTCATTGCCTGCCATCAATAGGATATCGTTACCTCGTGCTATGCTTCCACCAGGGAAGCATACAGCGTCCCTTCATGGGTTCTCGGACGCATCAGAACGCGGGTACGCAGCAGCCGTATATTTGCGCACCGTGACCACAGATGGTCAGGTGAAGGTGTCGTTGGTCATGGCGAAGAGCAAGGTTGCGCCTCTTCGAACTGCCTTGACAATTCCCAAATTAGAGTTGTCGGGGGCGGCTCTTCTTGTCCGTCTCTTAAATCACGTCAGGTCCACCTTGTGCCCGTCAGTTAACATTGCCACAGTCTATGCATGGACTGACAGTCAAATTGTTCTTTGTTGGCTGAAAACGTCAGTCCACACCTTAAGAGGTTTTTGTAGCAAATCGTGTCTCTCAGATCCAGAAATCGGAGACCCGTTGATTTGGAGGCATGTGCCTGGCGAAGTCAATCCTGCTGATTGTGCGTCAAGGGGATGTATGGCCCCTCTTTTGATTGAGCACTCCCTGTGGTGGGGACCTGAGTGGTTGACTAGATCAGAACTTAATTGGCCACTAACACCGGCCTTGAATACTGTTACATTGCCTGGGTTGCGAACTGTTATACGGGAACACTTAAACCACTTTTTAAAAAAAAGAAAAACTTCTTTACACAAAATAGTTTATTGAATTAGAATTTGTAAAGAAATAGCATTACAAAACAAGAACTAGTATTTAGAATAAAATTCGGATTTAGTAGTACTGAACGAGACGAATGTTGAAATAGAACTGAACTAATGTAACATACAAAGATACAATACTAAATCTAAAGGGGCTTAGTCAGCAGCTTGCTAAGCATAAGTTCATACAAAGGGCTACATATAACATCCCCCTCCTTAAGTATAAACTTACCCTTTAAGGTAAGTTTTACAATAAAGATATTTTATTATATAAGAAATTAAATGGATATACAATATACTTCTAATCAACTCTGAGACGAGGTTCGTCTTCAGACATTTCTATTATAGAATCTACATTATTACTTTCTACCTTATTCATAAATTTAGGAGCTACAAAGTTTCTATAAAAATAGATTATCATAATACTTAATATTAAAAGTAAAGATATAACACTAAATATATTTATACTAAGTAGATTATCAAGTGGTTTTACGGGATCATTCAGCTTAATACTATTAATGATATTATCAGATACTTGTTTATAATGTTTGAGTTGCTCTAAGTTAATATTATTTATTTTAAAATTGGGAATCTGGGATTTATGTTTATTGTAATTTGTTAAATTACAGCAACTATCATTAATAATATTATACTCCGGTAACACTACTGGTATATTAATTTGAGGGTAGGATTTTGTCACAAATTTGAAGTTTTTAAAGTATGCTATACAATTTTGTGGAATATTAAGTATTCCAGTACCGGATATAATAGATTCAGATACAATATTATTTTCACATTCAATAGTAAGTTTTGAGGGTTTCGACTGAATAAATACCCATTTATTACTATACAATTTATGCCAAATGTCTATAACACCATGAATATATCTATGTATACAAGTATCTGGTAAGGTCGAAATGGCTTTAGTAATAATTTCTATTTCACAAGATGGATTATTTGGTACATTATAAACGTCAACTACTTCACACAGATAGATTACAGATTGAATGGTTTTACATGAATTCAAATTTCTCAAAAATGTGTAACTTGTCTTGTCCTTGCTTACAGCAAGATACTGCTCAAAAGGTTCAATCATCACATATGAATTAGGATTATCAGACTCATGAGGTGTTGGCAGTGGTATAGTATTATACAAATTATACTCCTGGGCATCTACCAGGGGAATTTTGATTACAAATACTAATTTATGATCTAGATAATAACAAACTAAACTAGCAGTGTTAATTAATACATGGATGTTACTTAAATCTAAACTAACAGGGAAATCTCTAAACTTAGGAAGTAGTTTAAGATTACTTACAATGTCATTGTATAGTTGTCTAGGCGTCAAAATCGAAGGATGAAGAACATTATTTTTTACAAATAATATGGAATTTAGTATATCTTCTATTTTAAATGAAAGGGTTAAAAGATGAGATTGTAGTATATTTAAAGCATAATGTATTTTCATTATAAAGTTATCAGTTTCCATAATTCTAGACATATTAGTAACAGACGTTGTTAATTCTTTCATAATGATATTAATTTTCACTTGATTGTCGTTTATTATACCTAAGGACTCATTAATATTAAATATGGCAGACTGTGATATCGCAATATTCTTTTTAATAGATTCTCCAAGTAGTTTTTCATTGTTGTATAAGGTCTCTAAAGCCGTATTGTACATTTTAGCGTCGTCCTCGTCGAGGGTTCCGAATATATGTTTAAATACGATCCCGACACCAGAGAACCATGCAGACCTTTTATTGGGATTATTCGAAACAATGTGAGAAATGGAATTGTAATCATTAAGCATATTTCTATAAAGCGATTCTAATGGTTGTAACACATTTTCACAATGGGTATGGCTAACTTCCTCGCTTTCACGACATTGAGATCGGATAGAGGAAAAGACTTCTTGTGTGTTATCAATATAGTGTTTAAAAGGAGACACGTTAATAGGCATTATTATATGAAATTGGTCATTAATAATTTTCACTATACCAGCCGGATCGAAAAGTATGCCAGGGCTCGAAGTGATGGGGCTGACGAACTTATTGCTAGCACTGGCTTGGACGATGTATGTCGTCGCGACCATTCTGCAATGACAAGCACTAATAACTAAATTTAGACTTTAATTAAGTATACTTAAAATTTTATTTTAATTAAGTACACTTAAGATTTAAGTTTTGCAATTGTTTTAGATTTCCACAGCTTAATAGGTAATTATGAAATAAACTCACAAAAACAGGAACATTTCCTTAGGGACCCGGAGTTTACCTAGACGGTAGGTAAATGTCGCACTTTTTAACTTGTTGCACTGCATTGCACTTGAATAATAGAACTTAGCACAATCACAATTTTATTTTCGTAAGGCTCCTGGGATAAAATTTATCCCTTCACCGCTGCCACCAATGTTATACGGGAACACTTAAACCACTTTTTAAAAAAAAGAAAAACTTCTTTACACAAAATAGTTTATTGAATTAGAATTTGTAAAGAAATAGCATTACAAAACAAGAACTAGTATTTAGAATAAAATTCGGATTTAGTAGTACTGAACGAGACGAATGTTGAAATAGAACTGAACTAATGTAACATACAAAGATACAATACTAAATCTAAAGGGGCTTAGTCAGCAGCTTGCTAAGCATAAGTTCATACAAAGGGCTACATATAACAGAAAGCTTGCGGTTGAACGGCAGGACCGTCCTTTCGACCCAGATTTCTTAATAATAAACATATGTGTGACTGTAACACACCAAAATCAGAAGATAAAAATATTCAAAGTAATTCTGTAGGTAAAGATGTCTCGGTTATACACAATGAGCAAAAGCAAATGAATAGTGTAAAATGTAACAGTAATTATAGCATAGATATTTCCTCCAGTACCGCGGTCCATGGTAATGTAATTGTTGTGTCTGATAAAATAGGCCAAGGCTTTGGCGCTTTGCTTGGAAAACACATTAATAATGTACAAAATATATGTTCACCTGGTGCCAGTTTCCAGTATAATATTAGAAAAATATCCTCAATGGAATTGTGTGTAGATAGTACTATAGTACTTCTCCAAGGGGATAGTTCATCTGTAAGGAAACAGGATGTTATAAATAGTATAGAAAATTTACTTAATTTACACAATAGGACTAAGTGCAAATTTATTATTTGCTCGTTTCCTTATTCCTCTTCCCTTACTGATGAACAAAATAAGTACATATATAGCCTTAATATGGCTATTTATAATACAACTCACCGTCATAGTGACGCATTCTTTTATTTTGACATTAATAAATTTATTAATTATTCTAGTCTTAAGGTGACAAGGGATACTTTGTATCTGCCTTTATATTATAGGAAAAAACTTGCTACTTTAGTAGCTTATAATATACAAAACCCAGTTGTACATTGTACAACTCAGAACATTGTTATTATTAATAATAATTTACTACATAAAAATAATGTTTGTGTAGAAATTGCTAGTTCTAGTTTAAACTAAATATCAAGACAATGCCTAAGTCTAATAGATTAAATATTGTTCATCAAAATATACAGGGCTTAGGTGGCAAAGAACTAGAACTAGAACTTTACCTAGTGAAAGATAATATTCATGTAATATGCCTAACTGAACCATGGCTCAAAAAAGATTGTAATATTTTAAATATTGAAAATTTTACATTGTCAAGTTCGTTTGTTAGAGTGAACGCTACTCGCGGTGGCTCTCTTGTATTAGTTAGAAATGATATAGTTTGCAAGGGCCGACAGGACATAGTGGCACTCTCTGTCGAGCGTTCTATAGAACTGTCCTGCGTTGAGACTCAACAGTATGTTATATTATGCGTGTACCGGCCCCCTTCGGGTGACTTTGATATATTCGAAAATAAGATGGACGATATTCTTAGAAATGTATGTACTAGTAGTAAATCCATAATTGTATGCGGGGATTTTAATGTCGATATACTACAAGTAACGCAGCACAGTAATCGCCTTTTAAGTCTATTCAGATCGTACGACTTAAGTAACGTTTTCTGCGAACCAACTCGAGTAACAAATTCTTCCTCCACGTGTATTGATAATGTGTTCTATCATGGAGAAGTTCTCGATAAATTAATAATAGGAAATTTAAGCTCAGACCACTTGGGTCAAAAAATTTCAATATCAAGCAATGCTATTAATACTCAACAAAAAATAAAATATAGACCGATGAATCATTATAAAATTAATTTTTTTAAAGATAAAGTTACGCAGCAATTACTACAAATGGACATGGCAGTTGATAGTCCTAATTCTTATTATAATAAAATATTTTATATACTTTTAGAGTCATTCAATGACGTATTTAAAGAGCGCACTGTAATTAAGAACCCTAAAATGAAATTTAGCGACTGGGCGACAGTCGGTATATACCGAAGTAGAGATAAATTGTATGTATTATATAGTATGAAGCAGTGGAATCATGACCCAAGTTTCCATAGTCGGGTAAGAGCTTACTCTAAAATTTTTAAAAATGTTTGTCAGCAGGCTAAGTCTATATACATAAGAAATAAAATTTTAAATTCTGATAATAAAATTAAAGCCACTTGGGACGTGATTACTCGTACGACTGGAAGATCAAAGCCCGCTAGTGAACCTGTCCAACTGTTAATTAATAATGCTACAGTGAGTTCCAATGAAGATGTTGCAAGTTCATTTGAAAGTTATTTTACGAAAATCCCTGAAAAGGTCACATCTTCTTTAAAATCTTCTCCTACAGATGCATTAATTTCTTTGAAAAGTCATACTCCTCACTGTGATCACCAATTTAAATTTTCTTATGTAGATGCGGATGAAATAATTAAAATATTTAAAACTATCAATCTTAAAAAAACTGGTGATATATGGGGCATGTCTGTTAAATTACTTAATACAATAATAACAAACATTGCACCACAATTGTCTCTTATTTTCAATAAATGCATAGATACTGGAATATTCCCTGATCTAATGAAAATTAGTAAAATAATACCTCTTTTCAAAAATGGGGAAAAAAATGATCCTGGCAACTATAGACCTATTTCTATATTGCCATGTATGAGTAAAATCTTTGAAAAACTTATTTTAAGTCAACTTATAATTCATTTTAACACAAATAATATTTTACATAGTAAACAGTATGGTTTCACTAAAGGCAAGTCTACAGCTGATGCGGGGATTGCGCTTCTTAGACATATTTATGACGCTTGGGAAAAATCACAGAACGCAATTGGAGTTTTCTGTGATTTATCTAAAGCTTTTGATTGTGTGGAACATGAAACTCTTTTACTTAAATTTGCACATTACGGTGTTCGTGGTATTGCTCTCGATCTACTTGCTTCTTATCTTACTGATAGGGTTCAGAAGGTCGCGGTAAATAACGTCAATTCTTCTGGTTCTCGTCTTAGAATGGGTGTTCCGCAGGGATCTATCCTGGGTCCGTTTTTGTTTTTAGTTTATATTAATGATCTTCCGTTTTATGCCGATAAATTGTGTGATACTGTACTCTTTGCGGATGATACCTCCTTAATTTTTAAAGTTGATAGAAAGTTAAATAATTACGACGAAGTAAATAGTGCATTATCGCATATACTTCACTGGTTTAACATCAATAATCTGGCTTTAAATGCCAAGAAGACAAAATATATGCAGTTTTTATTACCTAATGTAAAAAGGCAGAATTTCAATTTGTATCTTAATAACGACATGTTAAATACGGTAGATTCCACGGTCTTCTTGGGATTGACTTTAGATTCGGGTCTGCAATGGGGTCCCCATCTCTCGTCTCTTGCGAGTAAACTGAGCTCAGCTGTTTTCGCTGTTAGAAAAGTCAGGCAGCTAACGGACGTTGATACTGCCAGACTTGTTTACTTTAGCTATTTCCATAGCATTTTATCGTACGGTATTTTGTTGTGGGGTAATGCAGCGGATATTAAATCAATATTTATAATTCAAAAAAGGGCCATTCGGGCTATTTATAACATGAGCGCTCGGGATACTCTCCGCGAACTTTTTAAAGAAATAGGTATACTTACGGTTGCTGCGCAATATATATATTGTAACATCATGTTTGTTCGTCAAAACGTTAATAGCTACTCAAGGCACTGCGACAAACACGGTATAAATACAAGAAATAAGAATAAACTTGTAACACCCAGTTTTCGCCTACAAAAAGTAAATAGGTCATTTATGGGGCAAGGTGTACGCATGTATAATAAAATTCCACAGTCAATACTGAGCTTGCCTTTGAAGCAATTTAAATCTAAAATTAAAAATACGCTACTGAATAAGGCTTATTACACCATCACGGAATACCTAGTAGATGTAAATGTGTGGGAGTGACTGGTTGTGTCTCACGTAGGATAAATAGATAAATTGTAATACCATATTGTTACCAAATATTTGAAAAGAGCAACTGTTGAGTTTCTCGCCGGTTCTTCTCAGCAGAACAGCTTTCCGAGCCGGTGGTAGCTTACTCACAGACTTACAGACTGACATTTAATTTTATTAATGTAAAAATGACGATTCAAAAGAGCTTGTAAAAGTCTATTTGAATAAAGAATATTTTGATTGATTTTGATTGATTGATTAATGAATCGTTACAGGTCATTGGACAAGTTGCTGGGTGTCACCGCTTGGATCAAGCGCTTCACCAGGAATTGTAGACACCCACAGGACAAACGTCTGGAGGCGTTCTTATCGCCACAAGAGCTCCAAGATGCTCTTCTTCATTGGGTTCGTTCTGTGCAAGAGGCACATTTTGAAGACGAAATTGACATCTTGAGGAAGGGCAAATCCAAGTTGTCTGGAGCCATTTGTAAACTGAACCCCTTCTTGGACAGTGAGGGTCTTTTGCGTGTCGGAGGGCGTCTTAGGAACCCAAACCTCCCTTACGGAGCTCGTCACCCCCTCCTGTTGCCCAAAAATGGCCACTTGGTGAATTTGTTGGTGACTGATCGTCACATCAAGAACTCCCACGCCGGCTGTAATGCCTTATTAGCCATTTTACAGAGAGAATTTTGGATTTTATCGGCCCGAAGGACAATCCGTAGTGTGGTCTTTCGCTGCATGCCTTGCTACAGGCTCAAGGCTTCTACCATGCAGCCTATCATGGGTGACCTGCCCTCGGATCGGGTCACTGAGATAAGGCCCTTTGCTGGAGTTGGTACGGACTTTGCAGGTCCCTTTTTAGCTAAGACCTCGACCCTCAGGAACAGTAAAACAGTCAAGGCTTACCTGTGCGTTTTTGTCTGTCTATCCACCAAGGCGGTACATTTGGAACTTGTCTCAGCCCTCTCGACAGAGGCCTTTGTTGCGACGTTAGATAGATTCGTGTCACGACGAGGACTACCATCCTTGATTCGGTCGGATTGCGGCACCAACTTCAAGGGCACAAACAACTATTTAAAAGAGATATGTGATTTTTTGGAGTCCAACAAGACTGAAATTGCGTCTAGACTAGCTAGTCGCAGAATAACTTGGAAGTTCAGTCCCGCGTCATGTCCCCACTGGGGAGGAATATTTGAAAGTGTGGTAAAGGTTGCCAAGACACATTTGCAACGAGTAATTGGTGAGCCTATATTGACATTTGAAGAGCTCGCAACTGTGTTTTGCAAAATTGAAGCCGTTTTGAATTCACGCCCGTTGTGCCCGATCTCTTCAGACCCTAACGACTTGGAAGCCCTCACACCGGGCCATTTTTTGATTGGACAGCCGCTGAACGCCCTGCCGGAATACCCCTTTGTTGATGTGAAACCCAATCGTCTCTCGCGGTTTGAATTGGTCCAACAACTCACTCAGAGCTTTTGGAAGCGTTGGAATTTAGAATACTTGCACATTCTCCAGCAGCGCGTTAAGTGGACTGAAAAGACTGATCCACCTCATGTTGGTGACCTCGTACTGGTTAAGGACGCTAACTCACCGCCACTGTGTTGGCGCAGAGGGCGCATTCTTAACCTTGTCTTTGGAGCAGATGGAGTGCCCCGTTTTGCTGAGGTCCGGGTGGACGGTTCTGTTCTGAAGAGAGCGGTATCAAACTTGTCACGACTGCCAGTAAATTAGCGGCCAGGTAGTCCTGGCCGAGGCGGGTAGATGTTAACCAAACTATTATAGTCTGTGTCACATCAGTTGGCAACACTGGTTGACACTTGTCATGCGCCGGCGACGCCGCGAACCGGCCCTTTTTTTTTGCTCCGTAAGAACATTTTGAATTACACGCCACGTTGTTTGTTTTGTCTCGGTATTTTACCCTTTTTCGATGACATTGTGTGCGGTATACCCAAATTGTACTGTTAAATAAAATTGTGAACAATAGATTTGTTGGTTGTAACCTCGATGTACATGGGGCCCGTGTTGATTACATAAGTGTATCGCCCACGTGTAAACGTACAGTACTTGTTTGAACTTAGTCTCAATTATATTATATACTTAGTGATAATTTGTGAGGGTGCGTATTTGTGTGCTAAAATTGTGTACCTACGCCGTACGTCGGTCATCAAGCCGCTTCCTGGAGTACCACACCCTGCCACCTTCAGTTAAGTATAATCAGTTAGCATTAGACGTTATGATTGGCCAATTGTTGTTTTGTGTTAACTAGATTATACTTAAGGCAGCGACAACATAGGAGACTGCAAGGTGCTTTTCTTTACTATATTATATAGCTATTGTAGACATATTTTAGCTCTGTGTATCGCAGACCGTGTTCATCCCTCATGAACTTGAGATAACATCACGTTTCCACTGTTTCTCTGTTTAAACCTCAGGTTGGATGGAACAGGAGGAGTAGACGTTGCAGATGAGTTGTCCGCTACATATGATGTAAGCCGCAACTCCAAAAAATGGCCTCTGACTGTGTTCTATACAATTTTGAATATGGCAGGGATCAATGCAAATATTATACACAAATTTAATACAAATTCAAGTCAAAAACGCCGTAATTTTATCAAAACTTTGGGCCGTATGATGGTAGCCGAACATATGAGTGTTCGAAAAGAAATACCTCAGTTGTCTAGCCAGCTACGTAAAAGAATGAGAGAATTTGGAGGAGAATCTTCTCAGAAGACGCCTGTAAGGGTCCCAGGTGTACGAAAAAGGTGCCAAGTGTGTCCTTATGCCAGACATCGAAAGACAGCAATGTTTGCAAAGATTGTCATAAGTACATTTGTCCAGAACACACAGTTTCTTTTTGCCAAGAATGTGCTGCCAAAACTGACAATAATATTGAGTAACTATACTACTACTACTATTGTACTGTTAAATAAAATTGTGAACAATAGATTTGTTGGTTGTAACCTCGATGTACATGGGGCCCGTGTTGATTACATAAGTGTATCGCCCACGTGTAAACGTGCAGTACTTGTTTGAACTTAGTCTCAATTATATTATATACTTAGTGATAATTTGTGAGGGTGCGTATTTGTGTGCTAAAATTGTGTACCTACGCCGTACGTCGGTCATCAAGCCGCTTCCTGGAGTACCACACCCTGCCACCTTCAGTTAAGTATAATCAGTTAGCATTAGACGTTATGATTGGCCAATTGTTGTTTTGTGTTAACTAGATTATACTTAAGGCAGCGACAACATAGGAGACTGCAAGGTGCTTTTCTTTACTATATTATATAGCTATTGTAGACATATTTTAGCTCTGTGTATCGCAGACCGTGTTCATCCCTCATGAACTTGAGATAACATCACGTTTCCACTGTTTCTCTGTTTAAACCCCAGGTTGGATGGAACAGGAGGAGTGGACGTTGCAGATGAGTTGTCCGCTACATATGATGTAAGCCGCAACTCCAAAAAATGGCCTCTGACTGTGTTCTATACAATTTTGAATATGGCAGGGATCAATGCAAATATTATACACAAATTTAATACAAATTCAAGTCAAAAACGCCGTAATTTAATCAAAACTTTGGGCCGTATGATGGTAGCCGAACATATGAGTGTTCGAAAAGAAATACCTCAGTTGTCTAGCCAGCTACGTAAAAGAATGAGAGAATTTGGAGGAGAATCTTCTCAGAAGACGCCTGTAAGGGTCCCAGGTGTACGAAAAAGGTGCCAAGTGTGTCCTTATGCCAGACATCGAAAGACGAGCAATGTTTGCAAAGATTGTCATAAGTACATTTGTCCAGAACACACAGTTTCTTTTTGCCAAGAATGTGCTGCCAAAACTGACAATAATATTGAGTAACTATAAGTTTTTTTTTTATTTCATATGAAACTGATTGATCTTATTGTTGATTACCAAATTATCTTAGTTTGTTTGTTTTTTTACTTCTATTTTATGTTACGTTGTTTTATGTACGCAGAGTGTTGAAAAATCTTGTTTAATTTTTAAGTATTATAAAAGTGAGGATATTACATATTTTTGTACCAATATGGATGGTTATTTTTGTTTATATCGTAAAAGAAATGTCTATTTCCTTTTATTATTATGTAAAAGTCACAAAAAAAATAAAACAATTTCGAAAACAGTGCAATTGAAATACAGGGTCATAGATACCCTCCGCAAGCACCATCTAATTATTTTCACCGCATTCTCGCCGGGTTAATATTGGGAAAAGTTGTGAGTTGCAAATTTATGAACAAGTATTAAGAAATTGAAAGTGAAATGTTTGAATAATAATGAATAATACATATACTTATAGTATTGTTTATTATATTAACATTATAACTCATCGTTAGAATTGTTAGTATAAATATAGTATTAATATTTATTATTTATAAATATTTTAATTATTGGAGTCTGATTTGCACTGAAAACAAAGGTGTCAACTGTATTAAAACCAGGGACAGTTACAAAAGCAAGTGTCACTAGCAGATTAGATAAATTAAGTGCAGCCCGATTGAAACTGGTACAAATGTTGCAAATGGAGACTACCCTAAAGCAACATCAGTTCATAGAAGATGAACATAAATTGAAAATGATACATTTTGATAATGATGAGGCAAGAAAGGATGAAATTCATCAATTTCTTTTACAAAAATTAAGAAACACAGGACCTGTTTGCAATAGCAATACATATATGTAGACAAAAATAAATTAGATAAAAATAAAGATTTGTTAAAAGTAAAATTTGTTTCATTTTAAATAATGAGCTTAATTCTGTAATTTAGATAATCAAGGAACTGAAATATTCTAGCACAATATTTCTAGTCATGTGTTTTTCTTCACCAATGGGATTGACTATGGTGGGGGCAAACATTGGTTGTGGTGGAATATTTACTTCTGAACCATAGAAAGGACTTTAAAACTGTGTGAAAGGATAATTAAAATTAAAATTAAGGCCCAAAATTATTGATTACAATAAAAAAGGGGACAGTTGATAATACAGACACGTTGTTAAATTCGGGTCAGTGTATAAGAAAATCTAAAATATGGCCTATAAGTCCGGCCTGCATCTCAGTGATGTATGTTTAATGCACATGAATGAAATAATTCATTCAATTCAGGAATAATTGGGAAATTAATAAAAAATATAATGAAGCTGAGTTGGAATAGTCGCTCCCGACTACTTCTGGATACACAAGTGCACTACGACTTTCAGCACAACATCTTGAATCTTGAATTAAAAAAGAAATGTCGGAAAAAGTCAAGTAACAATATGCATGAAACGACTCATGTTTTAAAATATACCATAAACAGAAATAGTTTTAGTTTGATCGTTAATTTTTTCAATAAAAAAATATATTGTCACATGCCTAAAATGTCTACGTACTTAGTAATATCACAGTGTGTACCAAGTAAAGCCTTTGATGTTTGACTAAAAGCCCACACCGCATGGCGTACTCCGTTGCACGTAGGTTGATGAAGGGGTTATGTACCGACATAAAATAACAATCACAATGAATGAAAGTGACATGGGCACTTAGCACATTCTTTCATTTGAAATAATTTAAATTTAAGTCTTTCTTGCGTGGATGAACGAGATAAGTGCAAGCAAACGCGCGGTTGCGTTGCGTTGTTCTGGATGAAGGAGTTATGTGCTGTACTTGTCTCTTTCTTTCATTTCACTTCGTGTTTAATAGCGCTGGAGCACGGGTCACGTACGCATTTCGCGAGTGTTTTGTTTATTATTTTAGTTAAACTTGTGTTTAAACTTATTTGTTCTTATCTACAATAATGTCAAGGGCTAAAAAACTTGTAGACGCTGCTATAAACTCTCCTACTTTGCGTGATTTAAATTGTGATTTCTTAACTAACGACAATCCTAACCTCGAAATCTTCGAAAAAAGTAAGTTTTTTCTGAGTGAATAATTAATTGATTTATCTAGTATTATTTTTTGTAGATCACCATTACAATAATGGAACAAAAGTTTCTATGTTTAAATTATCACAGGTGGTTATTATTACTGGCGGCAAAAATGTTACTTACCTATATCTAATTTATGAGATTTTTATTTATTTCCATGGGTAAGCAAAGAACGACCTTCGTACGATATTGCAACTAAATAGTGCACACCTTGTCTCATGATAGCGGTTTGATATAGGCATAATTTATTCACCGATTGCTTGATTTATTTATTCTGCTAATTTAACATATCTACCTAATGTGTTAACGTTTGTGTGTGGGTTTGTTACTTATTGCGAAAGCACTGAGTGAATGTGTTTTTCGAGTATGAATACTATGTGTAGAAAATTTTTAGCTTTCTTTCATCATAGTAGCTTATAAGAGGATGAGAAAATAATTTTGAAAAAAATCAGAGTGCTTTGACCCCTTTCGCACGTCATAACGCTTCAAAATTAACCTAAAATTAAACATTTCATAATATTTCTTGTTTGGCTGGCGTGGTTACTTTTGCATTTCGCAGCATTACCTACTTATTTGTTTTGTGTGTTTATTGGTTATGGTGCTTATGGTGGAACAATATAAAAAGTAAAATAAGTTTTTACATTCCGGTTTTCGCTTTTCTTTTGCACATGGGAAACAAAATATATTGAAAGAAAATGTGCCATCAACTTCAAAAGGTCACAACAACATTGTAAATTATGAGGTCCCACAATCTTCTCGTCTACAATCACCGTCTATATTTGTACATACCGAAAATTCTGATATAATAGAACCCTCAGAAGAAGAATCATTGTACTCAAATCTCTCTCTCAAACAGTTGTACTCAAAAAGTTGTGTTTACTCTAATCTTAATAATGTTTCTCCGTTTAGATTTGATGAAAACGAGCATGAAAATATTGATGGTCCTGATTTTTCTTCAGGCAGTGACGAGGTCTATATCCGTGAGAGTTATTCGTCCGATACAGATCTCAGTGTTGGTGACAATTTTATAACTGATACAAACCACTCACCATCAAGAGCAAGTGTAACACTGCAAAATCCAGAGAGAAACGTTGTAGAAGAGGACCCAGTCACATCACATAAACGCAAACAGTTCCCTCCTAAAGAAAATAAATCAAAGAAAAGTCCAAGAAATGAAAAGAAATGGAAAAAGAAAATTGCAGCTTTAGCACGGGAAAAAGGTGATGAATACTTATCTTATAAAAATACGGTTAAGCCTCGAAAAACAATAAAAAAAGGGGTACTATGCCATGAGAACTGTTGGATGGATTGCTCTAGCAAATTTAATAGAGCAGAAAGACAGTCCATTCTAGAAGCTTTTTACAAATTAGATGTAAATGGTAAAAACGCTTTGCTATTCAGTTTCATAGTAAGCAAACGTGTTTCACGACGTACTAATGCCAAAAAAAATAAGTCTGTGACCTACAAATATTTTATTAAACACAGAAGCTTGACAACAGAGGTTTGTAAATTGGGATTGTGTGGTCTATACCAAATATCGCGAAAGAAGGTGGATATCATAATCCAGAAAATCAAGAGTGGAGCTTTTGCTCCGCTTCCTGATAGACGAGGCAGACACGATAATCGTCCCCATAAAATCGACGAAGAAGTCACACAACGCATAAAATTGCATATATCAAGCTTTCCGACTGAGCAATCTCATTACTCACGTAACAAAAATATATACAAACGTTATTTGTCACCACTTTTAAATGTCACAAAAATGCAAGAACTTTATTTAGCGATGTGTGTAGAGCAGAATTTACCGGAAATATATAAAATTAAGAAATGTACATATAACAAAATATTTGTTACTGAATTTAATCTCTCTTTTGGATACCCAAAGAGCAACACATGTGCCACTTGTGATGCTGGAAACTCCAATGAAGAGCATGTATTATTATATTATAGTAATTATCACGCCGCGATTGAAACCATGGCTACTGATAGAAATAAACCCAAAGAAAATATTGGATTGTTATACCTCACAGTAGATTTACAACAGACCATGCCACTTCCCAAAATACCGACTTCTAAGGCTTTCTATTTACGCCAGATTTGGTTTTATAATTTAAGCATCCATGTTGTTGGCCAGACCAAACAAAAAGCTGTCTGCTGCACATGGACAGAAGACGTAGCTGACAGAGGTAGTGTTGAAGTTGCTAGCTCTCTACTAAGATTTGTTGAAATGGATCAATCTTGTCGCAATAAGCATCACTTAGTAATATGGTCGGACTCGTGCGCTGGACAGAATAAAAATTTCAACATTGTAGTTTTGTACCAATACATGATTTTAAAGGGTTACTTTAAAATTATTGACCACAAATTTCCTGAAGTCGGTAATTCCTATTTGGGCTCTGATCGAGATTTTGGCCGCATCGAAAAGATCACGCGCAAGCATGAGACAGTTTATGCGCCTGAGCAATATCGAGAGATTATAGGCAAAGCATCTAGAAACAATGTTGTTATTGACATGACGAATCATTTTCGTAGTATCAACGACGTGCAAAAAAAACTCAATTTGACAACAGAAAGGTGGACGAAAACAAGCAAAAAGTTACATTCAGGGACGGTATTAAATGGATAAGGGTAGAAGAATTCGGTGCCTACTTATATAAAGCAAATTATGACGAAATGATGCCTTTTAGAAAAGTGGATATATTAAAAAAAAGAGGTCAAGTAGAAGACTTTGTAGTTGGACGTGTTCAGGGGAAATATGGTACAATTTCTGAAGAAAAGAAAGCTTATATTCAAGAACAGATGAAATTTGTGAAATAAGAATATAGATATTATTATGAAAATGTTGTAGGTCAAGGTTAACTTGGTGAAACTGTTTATTTGTTTGTTTAATTACGTTTTTTAAGTAGTTGCCTTATTCTTCCTTAATTTAAGCATACAAATTATTTATATTTCAGTGCTGAATGAAGGAGTTATGTACATATTTTTTTCAATAAATACATATTCTTAAACATTTATTTTATTTTTTCACTCCATATTAGTAGTTGCGTGTATTTACAATAATTCAACATAAATAGTTAGTAAAATAACAACAGGAAAAAGATTTATCTCAATGATAAGTAACAAAACTTAACCCGTTATCTTCACATTTACAAATTGTATCATAACCCCTTCATCCACTTATGTCTTCAATTATCATTTGTTGTTTTTAAAATCTATCCCCAATAGGGAAAGGCAAAGGACTATAGTCCATACAGCCTAGTCTAAATTTGTCAATTATCAGTTCCAACTGTAAAATCATAATGCATTCCGTTTTTGCATAATATATTTGTTTGTGTTAACGCAATTATTAAACATTATAAAAAATATATCTATTTTTAGATAGATAATTTAAAACTATTAATGTTATTTAAGTTCTCTTTTTTTGTTTACTTTTCTTTAAAAATGTCAATTTAAATGTTACCCTAGTGTTTCTGTTGTGATATTTATTCTCACAGTCAACCTGCACGTGATAGTGTTGATTGCATTTATCTTTTTGTTTTGTTTTCTGTATTTTATATATATCTTATTTATTTATATTTATTTATTCATAGTTATTTTTTTATCTTTATTTATTTATTAGTAATAGTTATTTATTTATATTTATTTATTATTAATATAAGTACATATCCTATTATATAATCATTATTATGAATAATTTAGATGATCAATATTTTTCTTGCTCCTCTGATGCGTATGAAAGTGCTAGTAGCAATGACACATCTTTATCCGACTCAGCACCGCTTTTAGATAAGCTCACTAAGGCTTTACATGATAGATCGGCTTCTCTTTCCCTAGTGCATATCAACGCGCAGAGTATACTTGCTCATTACACCGACTTTCTCACATCTTTTAGCACCGGCATAGTTGACTGTATTCTCGTGTCTGAGACCTGGCTTAAACCATCATTATCTTCCTCTAGTTGCTCTCTCCCAGGTTACAATCTATATCGCAATGACCGCAATGGCCGAGGTGGTGGTGGCGTAGGTATTTACCTTCGCTCCAGTATTTCTGCCAGAGTTATGTCTTTATCCCCTTCACATCCCTCAGGATCTCTTGAGTATCTTTTCTTAGAAATAACTGTGCACCATAAAAAAATTTTACTCGCAGTCCTATACTGCCCAAATGATAAGATTAATTACTTTTCTGACTTAGAATATTTATTTAACAATCTTGTAACTCTATATGATGAAGTAATTTGCATGGGTGATTTAATCATTTGTTTACTAGAAAATGACACGAGGGCTCAAGCTTTGAGTGTATTAACTGACTCATTTAATTTGCATATTCTTCCGTTACCTTCACCCACCCACAATTTTCCTACAGTTAGGAAAATTGTGTTAGGCCTTCTCTTATTGATTTAATGTCCGTCTCTAAACCTAATCTTGTAATATCTCACGGCCAGATGACTGCCCCTTTCTCCTTGTCTATCATGACTTAATCTACATTTCTTATAAACTGCGTTCTCCAAAGGCAAAATTCTTTTCCAGCGCAATTTTAAGCATATGGATCTTGAACGTTTAAGAGAGAATGTGAAGAACTGCAACTGGTCTTCTGTTTTTTCATCAGATAATATAGATACTATGGTGGAATCACTAACTGCTGAACTGATTAGACTCTACGACATACACGCCCCAGTAAGACCGGTTCGCATGAAGCATGCTCCAGCCCCATGGCTAACACCTTTGATAAAAAGAATGTTGACTAAACGCGATAAGGCTAAATCGAGAAACAAAAAGTTTCCATCTGAAAAAAACCTTGCTGCATACAAGAAACTCCGAAACATCTGTCAGAATTCATTCCACAATTCAAGGTCTTTCTCAAACGCAAGTTTGGAGATTCCTTGAGTCGCATGGTGTGATCTAAATCTCGCCATACGCATTATCTTTGGTCTGCGCAAGTACGATCATGTCTCCGACTTCAACTTAAAAAGTAACACCAAGTTTCTACAAAATTCTTTCTCATTGCGTGCTACAGTATTATGGAACAGTCTTCCTAAAGCCCTACTAGAGAGTCCATCTATTGCCACGTTCAAAGTTAATGCTGATTTTATAAAAGTTTAGGTTGATTACAAAAGATGGTTAGTATTAGGAATGTCTCATTTGAGAGGAAGGGAATGTAAGTAAATGTAAGACTATGAAAGTAAATATATTATTGTAATACGGAGTTGTAGTTACTAGTTAGTGGTGGAGACCCTCGATGGGAATAATAACTCTTGAAAGTCCACGAATACTATTTTATTAGGTACTGAAGTACGTTACAATAGGTAACAAATGAAGTTGCGCTTCTAAAGGCGACGCCAGCAAACTATCCCACCAGGTGGAAGTAGCAGTTGGCAATTGTCTGTATGAGCGTATCAAGTACTTAGGAAGCTTTCAAATAATGTCCCAGCAGGTGTGGAAGCACTACTTTACCGCCTCTAAGGTCCCTAAGAATCGATACAAAAATAGGTGCATTACTGTCATATATACAATCTAAGAGAACGTAACGTTAGCGCGTTTTAATCTACTAATAACGCCATCTTGTATCAAGTTAAGGAACTATGTACAAAGTATGGAATCCTGATCGGTGTTACAGTCTCCCCCTCTGTCTACGAAGACGACTCGGCGAGGAAGACAGGAGTAGATTCTAGGCTTTCTCTTGCTTTGGGGGCCTTCCCCGTGGCTTTGCTTTACAGACCAAGGAAGATTCAGCGCTATCTATGTGCTTTCTTGGTCGACCTCTGTTTCTTATTGGTTGAGAAGGTGCCGGTAGTGCTGTATTCCTTGTGTTTTCGTAGCGACGCAGAGCCGAAGCGTGGTATATTCCAGCTATAACTTTAGTTTGAGGATTACAAACTTGAAATAACTAGGTCCGTGTCGTCGCGTAATGACGTAGGGCCCGTCACGTCTTGGTGCTAATTTTGATAATAATTCCGTTCGGGAGCGGATAGAAGTCTGCTTGCGTGCTCTTCTGGGTGTTCTGTCTCACCCTCCCCCTGTACCAAAACTACTCCGATAGCGTAATTACTCACGTCAGTTTTAATTACATACGGCTTCGTTTCGTCGGCTTGAGCGAGGACGGGGCTATCCGACATGAGTTTACGTAGAGTATCAAATGCACCCTTTTGTTTATCACCCCATTTCCACTTTGCATTCTTCTTTGTAAGGCTTGTAAGCGGTTCAGCAATCATTGCGAAATTGGGTATAAATCTTCGATACAAAGAACACATCTGAATAAATGAAGTTAAGTGTTTCAAATTGCGGGGAACAGGCATGTGCGTTTAGCACTAACCTCCTCTGGATCCATTACCAATCCATCAGGTACTATATAGTGTCCCAAATACTTGACCTTGGAAACACAAAAGTTACACTTATCTTTGTTAGCTGTCAGATTATACTCTTTAAGCCTGTCAAGACCTGCTGAAGGTCATTCAAATGTCTTTCAAATGTAGGTGACATTATGATAAGTTCGTCGAGATAAACCAAGAGTTTAATGTGGCTAAGTGATATACGAAACTTGTCCATCATCCTCTGGAATGTAGCGGGCGCATTACGCAAGCCAAAGGGCATCCTTTTGAACTTGAACATTCCAAAAGGAGCAACAAAAGCTGTCTTGTTCTGGTCTTCTTCTTTGACTTTTATTTGCCTGTATCCTGAAAGGAGATCAATCGTGCTCATGAAAGGTGTAGGTTTGGCATTATGCTGTAAATCATCTACTCTGGGTAACGGGTATCTGTCAGGGGTGGTAATTGAGTTCAGTTGGCGATAGTCAATGCAAACTCGAGTACCGCCATCCTTCTTTGCAATCATCACTACAGGAGCAGACCAGGGCGATGAGAGACCATGGTTCTATAATTTTCTTATCTAGCATATCATTGATCTCTTTCTTTAGGATTTCAGTTTTTGCAGAGGACAATCTATAGGGTGCAACTGAGGTAGGTTCATGATTCCCAATATCTATAGAATGCTCTATTCCTATTGTCCGGGTTGTCCGTAGGGTAGGAACACTTCTTTGTTAGTCTCCAGAAAGTTCTCTAATTGGTGCACGTCTACGGACGCTTTAGAACTGGCTTCTGGGTATGAGGGTGACAGCGTGATTTCATTTTTGATAGAAGCCAAGTCTACGCTACTATTGAATTTTATGAAGCTCTCTTCGTATAATTCAAAAGATTCTTCGGGATTCTCCATAAAATGCCAAGTGCATTGAGGTATATTTAAAATTATATGTGCATCTTGTATAAAACCAACTCCAAGTAATGTTCTATTATCTCGGGATTCAGGCAGTACCAAAAATGTTGTGAGTACGGTGCGTTTATTTATGTTGACCGGTACTTTAGTTATGAGCACATCTTGATTTTTATATACCCCATCCGCCAATGTAAGACCAACTGCAACTTTTTGAAAATGGTATCCTTTGGTTTTTAGTTGGCAGTATAAATCATAAGATGCTATGCTGCTCTTAGCACAAGTGTCAATAAATGCTGTCCCAGTAATACCATCGATCTTAATGAATATTACGGGCCTATCTCTAGCATCTGTAGTTATATTCACTGCGCAAAATCCTACATGATGTTCAGGTATTGTCTTCGTCTGATGACAGTTCGCGCAATTGCTTCTGACGACACCTGGCGCACCACATCCATAGCAGCTAAACTTGGGAGTAGATGGTGAAGGGGCTTGAGTAGTCATGTTCGCTTTAGTAATGTCATGCGTTTCAACGTCACTAGTTGGTCTACTCTCAAGATTTTTCTTCTTCCTATAGTTCTCAATAGAATGTCCCAAATTTCTACAGAACTTACACCTTTTCTTATTGGTACTGTCTTCACGCTTGGGAGTTATCTTATTTGAGGTATTCGCTACACCTATTTTCTCATTATCTTTCTCGTAAAGTTCTTGCTGAGCAGCATGCGCAGCTTTTAACAATTGCTCGAAGTTGTACACATTAGCACGTGGTACCTTTTCACGAAGTTGTAAACGAAGCAATCCGTAAATCATATGTAACTGTTGCACTTCGCTATGCATGGGAGGAGGGAGCTGAGAAAATAGCAGGCGCTTGTGCCTAATAAAGGATTCTGTAGAATCGTTTGGACCTTGCTTAACTTGAGTTATCTCGGTATATATCAAGTAAGCCTCTCTTTTGGGTGCAAAACTGTCACGAAGTCCTTTTTGGAATTCCGCCCAAGTGGACACATCATTCTTCACCCCATGCCACCAGATTCCTGCTTCATCTTTGAGGATTAATGGCAATTCTTCTAAGGCGTTCTTGTCAGAAATATTCTCCGCACGTTTGAAAATATTTACAGCAGCGAGAAATGCTTCAACCGTCTCGGCACTTTTACGTCCATCGTAGGTATAATTGCATGTCGTAAATGATCCGGAACGAGAACCTTTGCCCGATGAGGATAATGTAGATATAAGTCGTTGAAATTGCTCCTCTGAAAATGTAGTCCGCTTTTAGTGGTGACGAACGTCGGCTTCCCCGAATTGCGTCGTCCTACGTGGTATTACGTGGAGATTCAAAAAGCTCTTCTTCACTCATCAAACCGGTCTCGGTATGGGTTCCCTCGCTGGTTCCTGTTGCGATGATCGAGGCCACTAAGTTGGAGCGCCAATGTAATACGGGGTTGTAGTTACTAGTTAGTGGTGGAGACCCTCGATGGGAATAATAACTCTTGAAAGTCCACGAATACTATTTTATTAGGTACTGAAGTACGTTACAATAGGTAACAAATGAAGTTGCGCTTCTAAAGGCGACGCCAGCAAACTATCCCACCAGGTGGAAGTAGCAGTTGGCAATTGTCTGTATGAGCGTATCCAGTACTTAGGAAGCTTTCAAATAATGTCCCAGCAGGTGTGGAAGCACTACTTTACCGCCTCTAAGGTCCCTAAGAATCGATACAAAAATAGGTGCATTACTGTCATATATACAATCTAAGAGAACGTAACGTTAGCGCGTTTTAATCTACTAATAACGCCATCTTGTATCAAGTTAAGGAACTATGTACAAAATATGGAATCCTGATCAGTGTTACATTATGTTAATATGATATTTGCCTGCCCCTCCGGGAGACAGGCGTGAATTTATTATGTATGTAAGATTGATTGTTTAATTTTGATAAATATATTATTTTGTAGACAAACAAAACCTATTAGCAAATATGCATATTGTCATAAAAAGAAAATAAATAAAGTATTAATTTTCTAAAATGTCATATTTAATTTTAAACCTATGATTTATAAATTATTTATAATCAAAAATGACACAAGATGGATGTTCAAAAATATAAATATAAACATTTTGAAGGAAGAACGACATAATGAATACCAGGTAATATTCAAACGCGAATTATAAATAAACTGCATTGACTATATTAATCATTTACGATACTGTTATAGCAAGGTTAATAAATAAGGAATACAAGAAATTTAGTAAAGTACTCTACAAAGCTTAAAAATCGTGAGATTTTTTCACCAGCACAGTGTTATGAAATAACAATTACCTTTATAATAGAATTTGGCTTTATTCTGCTAAAAACTTTACATAAATATGACAAATGTCGATATGTGACAACATGACAAAATATAACAAAGTTCTTCGTAAAACCGCCAGTAAGAATTCACCACATTCTCCCCCGCTCTAGTGAGACAAGGCGTAGTCTTCTAAATGAGCAGGTAGCCTTCGAGTCTGGCTGCTCTGTCGCGTAGGCGCGACGGCGGCGGGTGTGGAATCGCTAGGTTCATTATCTTCTCCAGAACCAGCACTTTCATAGTTTTCTTCAAGCTCAGGCTCAGATTCGTCATCTCTCCCTATCGGGGCTAAATGTCGGTTTGATACCGTCGTTTCTCGGCCATCGCTTTATCTGACGAACGAGTAATCAGGGTTTTTTTTTTTTTTTTTTAAATCAGGTTTTCCCCTAACGTGGTCAGGGTCTTTTTAAAACAATTTATATTGCTGTCTTTGTAAATTTTGAGTCTTTTGAATGTTTATTTAGGTAACATTGCTTTATGCATTAAAATTTTCCGTGACGTTATAGATTTTCCATATTTGATTTTCATTTATTTTGATATAGTTTCTAAGTTATTCGATTTAAAAGTTTTATACATATATAGAATTTAATTTTTTTATTGATTTACTATTTGAACATATAATTGCAGTTTATAAATATTAAGTTTAGGTGTTGTCGCAAAAAGAAAAAGTTTTTCACGAGCTCGCGGCTGTCGCGGTCAGTTTATTTCGTCCCTTCCCAGGAGCAGAGCAGTGAGATTTTTATGCAAGTTAGTCCTATATCCTCTAAAATATACAAAAAACTATGCATCTATATCCACTGCTCTGTTTCTGGCAATAGCCTTCCGAACTATCATTGCGGCGAACTCGAGCAACACCGTTCTGGTCGAGGCGTTGTCCAGGATGGAGGGGATTGAGTCCCTGCACAGCTTCAAGCGCATTTTCTGTTGTATTTCCTCACGGGCTACGCCGTGTTGAGGGCAGTCCATAAGGAGATGTAACATGGATTCCGGTGACACATTACACACGCATCCCGGATCCTCCTTGCGCTTGAATCTGTGCAGGTACTCCGCAAAACCTCCATGGCCGGTTAGGACCTGGGTGAGCACCGCGTTGAGGTCGATGTTCTTGACAACCTTGTACGCAAAACGCACATCCGGCAGAAATGCTTTTGTTGTGCCTGCGGTGTTTTCGGTCTTATACCTCCGGTCCCATTCGTCCAACGACCCCTCACGTAGCAGTCGTTTGACGAAAGAGACAGGGCATTTTTCATAGTCTGGTTTCTTTTTCAGTCTGAGAGCCGCCTCTCTCGCGAGCTCATCGGCTCTTTCATTTTCCTCCAACCCCGCGTGCGCTTTCACCCAGAAAAGGGAAACTTCCTTTTTCTGGGTGTGACAAAACTTTAAGTTGTCCCGGATGTTAACTACGAGGGGGTGGAGGGACCTCCGCCCAATCACCGACTCGAGCGAGGATCTCGAGTCGGTGTAAATGCCGATGGAAGTTTCGGGGCGGCTCCTCGCGAGTGAGACGGCTCTATCCAGAGCAAGAAGCTCAGCCTGGTACACCGAGCAGTGCGCACTCAACCTTAGCTTGACGGCTTGGGTTTCTGCCTCGCAATTCCATACGGAGATCGAAGCACCCACTCTGCCGTCAATTTTACTGCCATCAGTAAAAATGCGCACCGCTTGGGTGTTGTTCTGATCGAGGGATTCTCGGTCGGTCAGGGATGTAAATCGCAGGCTGAGCTTTTCCGCCGGGTGCTGCGCCGCACAGTACGGTACTCTTCCGTCTATTTCTCTATCACCGAGCAGTCTCTCCGATAGCCCTTTTTTAGCCTCATATAGGGATGCAGCCTCTTGGATGCGAAGATCCAAGGGAAGTATGCCGGCGAGTGCGAGAGCGGCATTCAGAGAGACTGTTCGGTAAGATTTTGTAATTTTTTGCGCGAAGCCTCTCTGGAGCGCATTCAAGCGCTTTCGTACTCCAATTTTTGTGGCGGCGGGTGCCCAAGCACTGGCCGCGTACAGGACTATTGGCTCCACCACTGCAGTATAAATAGTCCTTATGACCTGGGGGTGGAGGCCCCAGCTCACCTTGGCGGCCCTGGACAGTTGCTTGTATAGACCTTCCACTCTCGTGCAGGTGTTCTTTACATGTGAGTTGAAGGTCAGTTTGCTGTCTATTGTAAGTCCCAGCAACTTGATCTCATTCGATAGGTCATCGCCGATCCCGCCCATGTTCAGGCGTGGGGAGTCATATTTCAATTTCCTAGTAAGCACCATTGCCTTCGTCTTATGTGGTGCAAACCTCAATTTGTTCCGGATTCCCCACTTCTCAACATAGGCGAGGGCGGCGTTAGCCTGCCGGGAGATGTCCAGTCCCGCTTCACCGTCGAAGACGAGGACAACGTCGTCCGCGAAGGCCTGACAATAATCACCCCGTTCTTCCAGGCCGCGCAGTAATGGGTCCAACAGGAGGTTCCAGAGGACGGGGCCCCCGATGGAGCCCTGTACGCATCCCTTAGTGGTGTTTCGCGTGTGCTCCGCACCTGCGTACCTCAATCTGACACTACGATCTCGAAGGTAGCTGTCCATCAGTCTGCGGATGTTAACGGGGCACTTTTCCTCTGCCAATCTGGTTCTGATAGCCGGCCACCATGCGCTATCGAAGGCACCCTCTATGTCCAGCGACACAACAGTAACGATTCTCTTTTTATCGAGTTTATCGCGAATGCGTCCCACTAGGGCATAGAGGGCGTCTTCCGTGCTCCTCTGGGGCATGAAGCCATATTGGCGAGTACTGATCCCTGGCAGGATATGGTACTTAATGCGAGCGACAGCCATCTTCTCCAAGACCTTTCCCAAGACGGGCAACAATCCGATCGGACGATAGGCCTTTGGACTGGTGTAGTCCTCCCTTGCCGGCTTCCTGAGGACTACGACGGTAGCCTCTTTCCATGTGACCGGAAAGTAGCCCAGTTCCAGGCACTTATTTGCCAGACTAAGATACACGTCAGGGTCCTGCGAAATAGCCCTTTCGCATATATCGGCGGTAAGCCCATCCGACCCGGGGGCCTTCCTGGGGCCGAAACTAGAGGCAGCATCGCTCAACTCGACAAAAGTAAATGGTGGGTCGATGTGTTCGTTTGGTGTCCACATGTTTATTCGTTCAGATTCGCGCCTCATACGCTGATGATCCACGCTATCCTCAGCTTCAAGATCCACCGGGTAGAATACCTCCGCCAGCAGCGCCGCCGAGTCGTCCGGGCCATAGGTCTTCCCATCCTTTATCAGTGGCACATCCTCCTTTTTCTTCGCAGTCCTGCCTATAACCCTATAAATCCCGTCCCACAGTCCCTCCTTGTCCTGTTGCTCACAGAACGCCTTCCAGCTTGCGATCTGAGCAGTCCTGGCCAGTGATTCATAATTTTTCTTGGCTTGCAGATACTCTTCCACCACCCGGTTTCGTCGGATCGGTGCTGCGCAACGGATTCGCCGCCGTTTGGTGTTTACCTCGCGCTTAAGGGCGGCGAGCTCGCTGCTCCACCAAGGTAGTCTAAAGCGTTCCGTCGACCTCCTAATCGGTATACTTGCCTCACATGCCCCCACTATTGCGTCTACGTAAAGTTCAACACTTTTCTCTAGATCGACAACATTACCAATGTTGTCGATGAGTTCTTTTTTGATGAGATTATCACTTTTTAACTGGTTGAATTTTACATAAAATTCATCCCAGTTAGCCTTCTTCGTGTTGAACTTTCTAGTCGTGCCGCTAATCATGATAGTTTTTTCCCTTTCCAGGTTGATACGGAACGCTATGGTGTTATGATCTGAGCTCGTTACACAGTAATCAGGGTTAGACTCTATCAGCTCTGCTTCTTCCACCATAGGACAGTACTTGTTACTTCGGTTATGTTTCTTCAACAGAATAGGGCCCGGAGATAGGAGCCCGGTAGGTACAGAGTGGCCATTGTTAGATTTCCGGTTATGCATAAACATCCTCTCATGAGGCGTTTGGTTTGTCGAAGTACACAGCAATGATCTTATGGAGTGTAGAGCCTGGTTGAGCACCTTTTCCCAATCCTTAATGTCTAATCCATGAGATTTGAGAGCTAACTGAACAGTTTTCCAAATGGTTCCATTTGCACGCTCTATTTGGCCATTTCCCTGTGGGTTATAAGGCGTAGTTCGACTTGTGGCTATGCCTCTGCTATGCAAGTATGTCTTAACTTCTTGTGACATAAAAGCTGAGCCACGATCAGAATGAATATACGCCGGCATCCCGAAAGTACTGAAAAGTGTGGATAAGTGTTTGATTACAGTCGCAGCAGAGATATCTTGACATGGAAATGCAAATGGAAATCGTGAATATTCGTCGATAACAGTCAAGATGTATCTATTGGATGTTGAAGTCGGTACTGGACCTTTGAAGTCTACGTTCAGCCTTTCAAATGGTGACGTTGCCTTAATGAGAACGCTGTTATTTCTGAAGAATCTTGGTTTTACAAACGCACAGACGGAGCAATCATTCGTGATTTTCTTTACATCATCCATCGAATATGGTAGGTTTGACATTTATGCCTTGACGATAACCAATACCAGGATGAACCAAAATCGTGAACAGACTTCACGCGGCAGAGGCCATTCCGGCGGTAACCGCCGAGCAGCCCGCGACGCAAGAAGAGCTTATGAACATTTTAATACAAGAAGACAAATTGCTGACTGGAGTTACGAGCCAGAACCATACGATCAAAGACGGGAGGTAAACCGCCGTCCTACCCAGCGAACAGAGAACTGGAAGAACAGGAATAACAACAGCAACAAGAGGCAAGAAGAGAAGCCACAGGAAGTCAGACCTAGTACATCTGAAGATGCTCCACGGTACACATTCCTCAATGATACCAGACCAAGACTGCTTTTGCCAAAATTTTGAATTCTCCGGGTTTGTACCGCTATTGTCTGAAACATACGAAAAATTAAGAGGCATTGACCCCAGACTACATGAGCGGCTTCCCCAATCCATGTTTTTTCATGCAATGAGCACACATTTAAATCTAGATCTGTTGGAGACTGCTAGAAGTGCAGGACAGAATGTGCTTAACTTAAGAACTGATGCCCGGGAAATACTGCCCGACTATCAGGTCATACCGCAACCCGTTGCGGATTACATTTCACATGTTACTAGCGTAATAACCCAAGATGGTAGAGAAGTTAGAGTTAACCTACCACCAGTAGCTATACCACAGAGCCCAATAGTTGAGAACAATGTTGAAATCTCACCAAGTGGCAGTTTTGGCGTCCTTAATGCTGAGACGCATAACGTTTATGAGTGCTACATCTCACTCCTAGTAACTTCAAATAGAGTAATAGCATCAATGCAAAATATAACAAAGTTCTTCGTAAAACCGCCAGTAAGAATTCACCACATTCTCCCCCGCTCTAGTGAGACAAGTCGTAGTCTTCTAAATGAGCAGGTAGCCTTCGAGTCCGGCTGCTCTGTCGCGTAGGCGCGACGGCGGCGGGTGTGGAATCGCTAGGTTCATTATCTTCTCCAGAACCAGCACTTTCATAGTTTTCTTCAAGCTCAGGCTCAGATTCGTCATCTCTCCCTATCGGGGCTAAATGTCGGTTACAAAGTTCTTCGTAAAACCGCCAGTAAGAATTCACCACACACAGTACGTCGAAATTTGTATAACTGCTAGACTGACAAAGCCTTATAACGTAGACTACTTGCACCATACCTTCTTCCACAAGTTTAGCTCTATGCCATACCTCAACTCCATTAGACCTGGAAAGAAAGCTGGGGAAGCAACTGTGTTTGATTTGCGCTGTATCGAGTACCGCAGTGATGGGACAATTTTTTTATAAAAAAAGTACATGACGAAGATTTCACACAACTAATAAGAAGGATTAAAATGCCAGGTCTCTCCGATTCTATTCCGCTGTTATACGACAGTAGACTCCCAATCCCACGAAGCAAGTTCATTCATTTACAAGAGTTGAAAGCTGTGTTGCCTGCTGATGTACACTCATTCTACGACCAACTGCCTCACCAATGCACTGATCAACGATGGAATAATACCTGTAGCTGTGGAAGAGCAGTACTTACAGGGTAATTTTTACTAACGTGCGGCGTTGCTTTTTTTTGTAGTAATTATTTAATTCATATTTAGTTAATTTTTTTACGTAAGAGATTAGTCATTATTAAGAAATGATTATACTTATCAACGCGGAGTCCGCTTAAAGCTTTGTGATCAGTCACAAATACTTAATTGTCGCTCAGGCATATCACGTGTCGCGACTCAACACTATTAACCTTTTTTTTTATTTAGTCTAAACGTATAGCTTTTCTGACGTCTTAAGGTCGATTTATATCTACAGACATTGAATGTGGCAGACACGTGCCATGGCAGACAAAATGATATTCTTCCATACAGTAACTATTAACGTATTTATATCTATCGTAACACGGCCGTACAGACGCTTACAGACACGTGTCGTGCCCGGCCAGTATTCTCGGAAAGAATATTTTGTCTGCGCGGTTCATGTCTGTACGTGTCTGTGGCTCCTTGCCGGGCAGTGTGAATAGAGTATCGGAACTGCGTATACGTGCTTTCTTTTTTATTTTGCATTTTTACAATGGATAACGAAAAGCTCATAGAATTTGTACGAGATTACAAATACCTTTATGATATAAGTGATAAAAGGTATAGTGACAATCAGAAAAAGGATCAGGCGTGGAACGAAATAGGAATAAAACTTAATAGTAATGGTGAGTACATATTTTATTATTAAATTATTATTAATTATTAAAAATAAATAGAGTATTTTACAATGTTATTTGTAAACAGTGTATTTGTAAAATGATTATTACTAAAATGATCAATCGGCGAAACCATTGTTTTACCAAACGTTGTTTGTCAAGTGTCATTTTGTCAAATTACTTTTGGTCAAACGACAGGACACCGATATAATCACCTAGTAGTTTAACGCTCCTTCGGGTGAATCGTAAAACCTAGCAAAATTCTCTCTGACATTAAATGCGGCTACCTGATGATTTCCACCCTGTCTAGGTAGGTTTGACAAAGAATATGATGCAATAATGTCTTGTTCATTATGTGAATGCTGAGAACCACCAGATTTTATATAATTATGTAAGATACACGTCGCTATAATAACATTGTCTGCATTATCTGGATCAAGTTGTATTCTCCTGTTATAGATACGAAATTTTTGAGACAAAATCCCAAATGCATTTTCGACAACTTTTCTTGCACGAGATAGTCTATCGTTGAATATATTTTTTCTTTGGTCACCTAGTTGAGGTTTAGGATATGGTCTCATTAGATAAGTTGTCAAAGGGAATGCTTCATCTCCTATGATAACATATGGCGCTGTAATTTCAGTGCCAGGTAAATTTGTGCTTTCTGGAACGTTAAATGTGTTTGAAATTAATGCTTTTCCGATGTTTGAATTTGAAAAAATACCTCCGTCACTGTTTTTTCCATAAGCGCCGATGTCGACACATATAAACTTGTAGTCAGCGTCCACAATTGCCATCAACACGATTGAAAAAGTTTTTTTATAGTTAAAGAACTGAGATCCAGAGTTTGCCGGAGCAGTTATTTGAACGTGCTTGCCATCAATGACTCCTATACAATTTGGAAAATTCCAAGTATTCCAAAACTCCTCTGCGATTTTTTGCCACTGTTCTTTTGTAGGGACAGGCATTGTTTTACTCATCAGCCGTTCAATTATTGCACTGCAAACCTCTTTCACTATCTTGTGTACAGTGCTTACTCCTAGTCTAATAACTAAATGCTATAGAAACGAAGGAGTCCCCAGTCGCCAAAAATCTGCAAAGAAAAACATTATGATATTATGATTATGATATTTGTATTCCTTGTTTCAGGAAATGAATGTAAAAAAAGCATGGGCACTGTTGCGAGATGCCTTCAGACGTTCTCATAAAAAGAAAAAAGATACGAAAAGTGGGCAGGCTAGTGTTCGTGAAAAAAATGGAGGTACGAAGAAGAAATGTCTTTTTTGTCACCGTACATGAAAGAAAGGCCGACTAAATGTCCAATTCCACCTGTACCCGGTTTTAATGATTATGCACACGAGGAATAGGTTGCTCAGTCACCTGAGGTTGAGCAACAAACGACTGACTCATTTACACCTGAGGTTAGTCAACAAACAGTTGGTACATTGCCAACTACACCCTCCCCAGCTCAAACTCCAAAGCACCCTCAGCCAAAGGGTAAAAGAGGCCAAAAAGCAACTGATGAAACACCTAGTACTGTACTAATGAAGTATATAACAGAGAGTAAAAATAATACTCCACCGCCGGACGACATCGAACAAGTTATGGCTGGAGTTGTAACTACATTGCGATATTTTCCGCCCAGAGAGAGGGCTATTGCAAAAGCAAAGATATTTAAAATAGTATCCGACATGGAAATAGACATACTGAGCAGGCCATCTACGAGTTCTACGGTATCCACGCCATCAACGTTTGACACTTATGAAGACAATACTCCTATGCCAGAAACAATAAGATTTTTACCAAGGTTTTCAGCCAGACCTTACTGACGAAAGGGTGTATCGGCACTTAGAATAGTATTCCACTTTGTTTACATAATAATAAATAATTCTGTAATAAATCTTACCTGAGACATACTGCTAGTTTATCTTCTGGTGACAAGGCTTCCTTAAAAACTGTATCTTGTTTGGTTATCAGCAATTCCATTTTGTTTAGTAAAATTTCAAACTGGTACCGGCTCATACGAAAATATATGAAAAATATTTTTTCATCGTCAACAACTTCTTTAAAGAGTGTCCATAATTCTCCTTCTAATTTTCTTTTCTTAAGCATAGGATGTACAGCAGCCATGCGTTTTGCTCTTTTTTTAGTTTTATCTTCTTCTTCTAACAATAATGCAATTATGGACAAATCTTCAATAGAGAAGTGTTTGAACATTTTCAATAACATGCTTTTTCTTCTAAAGCTATGCAGTAACTGCCAGTGAGAGCGGACGCCGATGACGGTGTCTGTCGGTATCCGGGGTGTCTGTCACGGCACGTTTCTATACGTTACATATAAATAAATGGTGTATGTCGGTGTCTGTCACGGCACGTGTCTGCCACACTCAATGTCTGGAGATATAAATCGACCTTTATGTTTATTACGCGTCGGTAAGAGTTGTCACTGTCTTTATAAGTTGAAATCTTAATATTAAGAGTACATATCATTAAAACCTAAGTGCTTAGATAGCCAAATAAATAAATTTGGAAGTTGAATTCAACGCTTGCTAGCCCTCGCTCGAGAGGGTGAGTCCGGTGTAACCCCGAAAAGTGAAAGTACATTCGCGATAAAAACAAGGATCAGACTTAAACATAGTTCTGTCGGCTACAGCGAAGCAAGAATCTTGGATTCGTACAGAACTAAAAACTAAGAACGAAGCGATCAAATCTGTATGATATAGTGAAGTGAGGACCATCTTGGTCCGTGCAGTTTTTGTTCCCATTAACGATAACACATTTTGCATTTAAAGAACTTAGGAATGCTTAAACAACCCACCCCTGCAGCTCCTGAAGCCGCAGAGGGTACGACCCCCAAATCTTACATTTCTACGGCGAACCTGCAATTTCGGCTTCGGTCGCCACTCCTGGAAGTGGGTTGCGGTGACGCGCCCATCGAATCTGCCCCAAAGAACGTCGACGTTCTGTCACTTACCGGCTGCAAGACCCAGGCCTACACAACTTGGAATACGGTTGGCAGACAGTATCCTCTCGCGTACCGGCGTTGCGCTAGAGTGGAACATACAGCTCCCACAACATCACAAAACGACGGAGATTTAATAACGGACCACAACCACGCTGCAATCGTAGCGTTGGGGAAAACAGCCATAGCTCCGTAAGAACATTTTGAATTACACGCCACGTTGTTTGTTTTGTCTCGGTATTTTACCCTTTTTCGATGACATTGTGTGCGGTATACCCAAATTGTACTGTTAAATAAAATTGTGAACAATAGATTTGTTGGTTGTAACCTCGATGTACATGGGGCCCGTGTTGATTACATAAGTGTATCGCCCACGTGTAAACGTACAGTACTTGTTTGAACTTAGTCTCAATTATATTATATACTTAGTGATAATTTGTGAGGGTGCGTATTTGTGTGCTAAAATTGTGTACCTACGCCGTACGTCGGTCATCAAGCCGCTTCCTGGAGTACCACACCCTGCCACCTTCAGTTAAGTATAATCAGTTAGCATTAGACGTTATGATTGGCCAATTGTTGTTTTGTGTTAACTAGATTATACTTAAGGCAGCGACAACATAGGAGACTGCAAGGTGCTTTTCTTTACTATATTATATAGCTATTGTAGACATATTTTAGCTCTGTGTATCGCAGACCGTGTTCATCCCTCATGAACTTGAGATAACATCACGTTTCCACTGTTTCTCTGTTTAAACCTCAGGTTGGATGGAACAGGAGGAGTAGACGTTGCAGATGAGTTGTCTGCTACATATGATGTAAGCCGCAACTCCAAAAAATGGCCTCTGACTGTGTTCTATACAATTTTGAATATGGCAGGGATCAATGCAAATATTATACACAAATTTAATACAAATTCAAGTCAAAAACGCCGTAATTTTATCAAAACTTTGGGCCGTATGATGGTAGCCGAACATATGAGTGTTCGAAAAGAAATACCTCAGTTGTCTAGCCAGCTACGTAAAAGAATGAGAGAATTTGGAGGAGAATCTTCTCAGAAGACGCCTGTAAGGGTCCCAGGTGTACGAAAAAGGTGCCAAGTGTGTCCTTATGCCAGACATCGAAAGACAGCAATGTTTGCAAAGATTGTCATAAGTACATTTGTCCAGAACACACAGTTTCTTTTTGCCAAGAATGTGCTGCCAAAACTGACAATAATATTGAGTAACTATACTACTACTACTATTGTACTGTTAAATAAAATTGTGAACAATAGATTTGTTGGTTGTAACCTCGATGTACATGGGGCCCGTGTTGATTACATAAGTGTATCGCCCACGTGTAAACGTGCAGTACTTGTTTGAACTTAGTCTCAATTATATTATATACTTAGTGATAATTTGTGAGGGTGCGTATTTGTGTGCTAAAATTGTGTACCTACGCCGTACGTCGGTCATCAAGCCGCTTCCTGGAGTACCACACCCTGCCACCTTCAGTTAAGTATAATCAGTTAGCATTAGACGTTATGATTGGCCAATTGTTGTTTTGTGTTAACTAGATTATACTTAAGGCAGCGACAACATAGGAGACTGCAAGGTGCTTTTCTTTACTATATTATATAGCTATTGTAGACATATTTTAGCTCTGTGTATCGCAGACCGTGTTCATCCCTCATGAACTTGAGATAACATCACGTTTCCACTGTTTCTCTGTTTAAACCCCAGGTTGGATGGAACAGGAGGAGTGGACGTTGCAGATGAGTTGTCCGCTACATATGATGTAAGCCGCAACTCCAAAAAATGGCCTCTGACTGTGTTCTATACAATTTTGAATATGGCAGGGATCAATGCAAATATTATACACAAATTTAATACAAATTCAAGTCAAAAACGCCGTAATTTAATCAAAACTTTGGGCCGTATGATGGTAGCCGAACATATGAGTGTTCGAAAAGAAATACCTCAGTTGTCTAGCCAGCTACGTAAAAGAATGAGAGAATTTGGAGGAGAATCTTCTCAGAAGACGCCTGTAAGGGTCCCAGGTGTACGAAAAAGGTGCCAAGTGTGTCCTTATGCCAGACATCGAAAGACGAGCAATGTTTGCAAAGATTGTCATAAGTACATTTGTCCAGAACACACAGTTTCTTTTTGCCAAGAATGTGCTGCCAAAACTGACAATAATATTGAGTAACTATAAGTTTTTTTTTTATTTCATATGAAACTGATTGATCTTATTGTTGATTACCAAATTATCTTAGTTTGTTTGTTTTTTTACTTCTATTTTATGTTACGTTGTTTTATGTACGCAGAGTGTTGAAAAATCTTGTTTAATTTTTAAGTATTATAAAAGTGAGGATATTACATATTTTTGTACCAATATGGATGGTTATTTTTGTTTATATCGTAAAAGAAATGTCTATTTCCTTTTATTATTATGTAAAAGTCACAAAAAAAATAAAACAATTTCGAAAACAGTGCAATTGAAATACAGGGTCATAGATACCCTCCGCAAGCACCATCTAATTATTTTCACCGCATTCTCGCCGGGTTAATATTGGGAAAAGTTGTGAGTTGCAAATTTATGAACAAGTATTAAGAAATTGAAAGTGAAATGTTTGAATAATAATGAATAATACATATACTTATAGTATTGTTTATTATATTAACATTATAACTCATCGTTAGAATTGTTAGTATAAATATAGTATTAATATTTATTATTTATAAATATTTTAATTATTGGAGTCTGATTTGCACTGAAAACAAAGGTGTCAACTGTATTAAAACCAGGGACAGTTACAAAAGCAAGTGTCACTAGCAGATTAGATAAATTAAGTGCAGCCCGATTGAAACTGGTACAAATGTTGCAAATGGAGACTACCCTAAAGCAACATCAGTTCATAGAAGATGAACATAAATTGAAAATGATACATTTTGATAATGATGAGGCAAGAAAGGATGAAATTCATCAATTTCTTTTACAAAAATTAAGAAACACAGGACCTGTTTGCAATAGCAATACATATATGTAGACAAAAATAAATTAGATAAAAATAAAGATTTGTTAAAAGTAAAATTTGTTTCATTTTAAATAATGAGCTTAATTCTGTAATTTAGATAATCAAGGAACTGAAATATTCTAGCACAATATTTCTAGTCATGTGTTTTTCTTCACCAATGGGATTGACTATGGTGGGGGCAAACATTGGTTGTGGTGGAATATTTACTTCTGAACCATAGAAAGGACTTTAAAACTGTGTGAAAGGATAATTAAAATTAAAATTAAGGCCCAAAATTATTGATTACAATAAAAAAGGGGACAGTTGATAATACAGACACGTTGTTAAATTCGGGTCAGTGTATAAGAAAATCTAAAATATGGCCTATAAGTCCGGCCTGCATCTCAGTGATGTATGTTTAATGCACATGAATGAAATAATTCATTCAATTCAGGAATAATTGGGAAATTAATAAAAAATATAATGAAGCTGAGTTGGAATAGTCGCTCCCGACTACTTCTGGATACACAAGTGCACTACGACTTTCAGCACAACATCTTGAATCTTGAATTAAAAAAGAAATGTCGGAAAAAGTCAAGTAACAATATGCATGAAACGACTCATGTTTTAAAATATACCATAAACAGAAATAGTTTTAGTTTGATCGTTAATTTTTTCAATAAAAAAATATATTGTCACATGCCTAAAATGTCTACGTACTTAGTAATATCACAGTGTGTACCAAGTAAAGCCTTTGATGTTTGACTAAAAGCCCACACCGCATGGCGTACTCCGTTGCACGTAGGTTGATGAAGGGGTTATGTACCGACATAAAATAACAATCACAATGAATGAAAGTGACATGGGCACTTAGCACATTCTTTCATTTGAAATAATTTAAATTTAAGTCTTTCTTGCGTGGATGAACGAGATAAGTGCAAGCAAACGCGCGGTTGCGTTGCGTTGTTCTGGATGAAGGAGTTATGTGCTGTACTTGTCTCTTTCTTTCATTTCACTTCGTGTTTAATAGCGCTGGAGCACGGGTCACGTACGCATTTCGCGAGTGTTTTGTTTATTATTTTAGTTAAACTTGTGTTTAAACTTATTTGTTCTTATCTACAATAATGTCAAGGGCTAAAAAACTTGTAGACGCTGCTATAAACTCTCCTACTTTGCGTGATTTAAATTGTGATTTCTTAACTAACGACAATCCTAACCTCGAAATCTTCGAAAAAAGTAAGTTTTTTCTGAGTGAATAATTAATTGATTTATCTAGTATTATTTTTTGTAGATCACCATTACAATAATGGAACAAAAGTTTCTATGTTTAAATTATCACAGGTGGTTATTATTACTGGCGGCAAAAATGTTACTTACCTATATCTAATTTATGAGATTTTTATTTATTTCCATGGGTAAGCAAAGAACGACCTTCGTACGATATTGCAACTAAATAGTGCACACCTTGTCTCATGATAGCGGTTTGATATAGGCATAATTTATTCACCGATTGCTTGATTTATTTATTCTGCTAATTTAACATATCTACCTAATGTGTTAACGTTTGTGTGTGGGTTTGTTACTTATTGCGAAAGCACTGAGTGAATGTGTTTTTCGAGTATGAATACTATGTGTAGAAAATTTTTAGCTTTCTTTCATCATAGTAGCTTATAAGAGGATGAGAAAATAATTTTGAAAAAAATCAGAGTGCTTTGACCCCTTTCGCACGTCATAACGCTTCAAAATTAACCTAAAATTAAACATTTCATAATATTTCTTGTTTGGCTGGCGTGGTTACTTTTGCATTTCGCAGCATTACCTACTTATTTGTTTTGTGTGTTTATTGGTTATGGTGCTTATGGTGGAACAATATAAAAAGTAAAATAAGTTTTTACATTCCGGTTTTCGCTTTTCTTTTGCACATGGGAAACAAAATATATTGAAAGAAAATGTGCCATCAACTTCAAAAGGTCACAACAACATTGTAAATTATGAGGTCCCACAATCTTCTCGTCTACAATCACCGTCTATATTTGTACATACCGAAAATTCTGATATAATAGAACCCTCAGAAGAAGAATCATTGTACTCAAATCTCTCTCTCAAACAGTTGTACTCAAAAAGTTGTGTTTACTCTAATCTTAATAATGTTTCTCCGTTTAGATTTGATGAAAACGAGCATGAAAATATTGATGGTCCTGATTTTTCTTCAGGCAGTGACGAGGTCTATATCCGTGAGAGTTATTCGTCCGATACAGATCTCAGTGTTGGTGACAATTTTATAACTGATACAAACCACTCACCATCAAGAGCAAGTGTAACACTGCAAAATCCAGAGAGAAACGTTGTAGAAGAGGACCCAGTCACATCACATAAACGCAAACAGTTCCCTCCTAAAGAAAATAAATCAAAGAAAAGTCCAAGAAATGAAAAGAAATGGAAAAAGAAAATTGCAGCTTTAGCACGGGAAAAAGGTGATGAATACTTATCTTATAAAAATACGGTTAAGCCTCGAAAAACAATAAAAAAAGGGGTACTATGCCATGAGAACTGTTGGATGGATTGCTCTAGCAAATTTAATAGAGCAGAAAGACAGTCCATTCTAGAAGCTTTTTACAAATTAGATGTAAATGGTAAAAACGCTTTGCTATTCAGTTTCATAGTAAGCAAACGTGTTTCACGACGTACTAATGCCAAAAAAAATAAGTCTGTGACCTACAAATATTTTATTAAACACAGAAGCTTGACAACAGAGGTTTGTAAATTGGGATTGTGTGGTCTATACCAAATATCGCGAAAGAAGGTGGATATCATAATCCAGAAAATCAAGAGTGGAGCTTTTGCTCCGCTTCCTGATAGACGAGGCAGACACGATAATCGTCCCCATAAAATCGACGAAGAAGTCACACAACGCATAAAATTGCATATATCAAGCTTTCCGACTGAGCAATCTCATTACTCACGTAACAAAAATATATACAAACGTTATTTGTCACCACTTTTAAATGTCACAAAAATGCAAGAACTTTATTTAGCGATGTGTGTAGAGCAGAATTTACCGGAAATATATAAAATTAAGAAATGTACATATAACAAAATATTTGTTACTGAATTTAATCTCTCTTTTGGATACCCAAAGAGCAACACATGTGCCACTTGTGATGCTGGAAACTCCAATGAAGAGCATGTATTATTATATTATAGTAATTATCACGCCGCGATTGAAACCATGGCTACTGATAGAAATAAACCCAAAGAAAATATTGGATTGTTATACCTCACAGTAGATTTACAACAGACCATGCCACTTCCCAAAATACCGACTTCTAAGGCTTTCTATTTACGCCAGATTTGGTTTTATAATTTAAGCATCCATGTTGTTGGCCAGACCAAACAAAAAGCTGTCTGCTGCACATGGACAGAAGACGTAGCTGACAGAGGTAGTGTTGAAGTTGCTAGCTCTCTACTAAGATTTGTTGAAATGGATCAATCTTGTCGCAATAAGCATCACTTAGTAATATGGTCGGACTCGTGCGCTGGACAGAATAAAAATTTCAACATTGTAGTTTTGTACCAATACATGATTTTAAAGGGTTACTTTAAAATTATTGACCACAAATTTCCTGAAGTCGGTAATTCCTATTTGGACTCTGATCGAGATTTTGGCCGCATCGAAAAGATCACGCGCAAGCATGAGACAGTTTATGCGCCTGAGCAATATCGAGAGATTATAGGCAAAGCATCTAGAAACAATGTTGTTATTGACATGACGAATCATTTTCGTAGTATCAACGACGTGCAAAAAAAACTCAATTTGACAACAGAAAGGTGGACGAAAACAAGCAAAAAGTTACATTCAGGGACGGTATTAAATGGATAAGGGTAGAAGAATTCGGTGCCTACTTATATAAAGCAAATTATGACGAAATGATGCCTTTTAGAAAAGTGGATATATTAAAAAAAAGAGGTCAAGTAGAAGACTTTGTAGTTGGACGTGTTCAGGGGAAATATGGTACAATTTCTGAAGAAAAGAAAGCTTATATTCAAGAACAGATGAAATTTGTGAAATAAGAATATAGATATTATTATGAAAATGTTGTAGGTCAAGGTTAACTTGGTGAAACTGTTTATTTGTTTGTTTAATTACGTTTTTTAAGTAGTTGCCTTATTCTTCCTTAATTTAAGCATACAAATTATTTATATTTCAGTGCTGAATGAAGGAGTTATGTACATATTTTTTTCAATAAATACATATTCTTAAACATTTATTTTATTTTTTCACTCCATATTAGTAGTTGCGTGTATTTACAAAAATTCAACATAAATAGTTAGTAAAATAACAACAGGAAAAAGATTTATCTCAATGATAAGTAACAAAACTTAACCCGTTATCTTCACATTTACAAATTGTATCATAACCCCTTCATCCACTTATGTCTTCAATTATCATTTGTTGTTTTTAAAATCTATCCCCAATAGGGAAAGGCAAAGGACTATAGTCCATACAGCCTAGTCTAAATTTGTCAATTATCAGTTCCAACTGTAAAATCATAATGCATTCCGTTTTTGCATAATATATTTGTTTGTGTTAACGCAATTATTAAACATTATAAAAAATATATCTATTTTTAGATAGATAATTTAAAACTATTAATGTTATTTAAGTTCTCTTTTTTTGTTTACTTTTCTTTAAAAATGTCAATTTAAATGTTACCCTAGTGTTTCTGTTGTGATATTTATTCTCACAGTCAACCTGCACGTGATAGTGTTGATTGCATTTATCTTTTTGTTTTGTTTTCTGTATTTTATATATATCTTATTTATTTATATTTATTTATTCATAGTTATTTTTTTATCTTTATTTATTTATTAGTAATAGTTATTTATTTATATTTATTTATTATTAATATAAGTACATATCCTATTATATAATCATTATTATGAATAATTTATATGATCAATATTTTTCTTGCTCCTCTGATGCGTATGAAAGTGCTAGTAGCAATGACACATCTTTATCCGACTCAGCACCGCTTTTAGATAAGCTCACTAAGGCTTTACATGATAGATCGGCTTCTCTTTCCCTAGTGCATATCAACGCGCAGAGTATACTTGCTCATTACACCGACTTTCTCACATCTTTTAGCACCGGCATAGTTGACTGTATTCTCGTGTCTGAGACCTGGCTTAAACCATCATTATCTTCCTCTAGTTGCTCTCTCCCAGGTTACAATCTATATCGCAATGACCGCAATGGCCGAGGTGGTGGTGGCGTAGGTATTTACCTTCGCTCCAGTATTTCTGCCAGAGTTATGTCTTTATCCCCTTCACATCCCTCAGGATCTCTTGAGTATCTTTTCTTAGAAATAACTGTGCACCATAAAAAAATTTTACTCGCAGTCCTATACTGCCCAAATGATAAGATTAATTACTTTTCTGACTTAGAATATTTATTTAACAATCTTGTAACTCTATATGATGAAGTAATTTGCATGGGTGATTTAATCATTTGTTTACTAGAAAATGACACGAGGGCTCAAGCTTTGAGTGTATTAACTGACTCATTTAATTTGCATATTCTTCCGTTACCTTCACCCACCCACAATTTTCCTACAGTTAGGAAAATTGTGTTAGGCCTTCTCTTATTGATTTAATGTCCGTCTCTAAACCTAATCTTGTAATATCTCACGGCCAGATGACTGCCCCTTTCTCCTTGTCTATCATGACTTAATCTACATTTCTTATAAACTGCGTTCTCCAAAGGCAAAATTCTTTTCCAGCGCAATTTTAAGCATATGGATCTTGAACGTTTAAGAGAGAATGTGAAGAACTGCAACTGGTCTTCTGTTTTTTCATCAGATAATATAGATACTATGGTGGAATCACTAACTGCTGAACTGATTAGACTCTACGACATACACGCCCCAGTAAGACCGGTTCGCATGAAGCATGCTCCAGCCCCATGGCTAACACCTTTGATAAAAAGAATGTTGACTAAACGCGATAAGGCTAAATCGAGAAACAAAAAGTTTCCATCTGAAAAAAACCTTGCTGCATACAAGAAACTCCGAAACATCTGTCAGAATTCATTCCACAATTCAAGGTCTTTCTCAAACGCAAGTTTGGAGATTCCTTGAGTCGCATGGTGTGATCTAAATCTCGCCATACGCATTATCTTTGGTCTGCGCAAGTACGATCATGTCTCCGACTTCAACTTAAAAAGTAACACCGTTTCTACAAAATTCTTTCTCATTGCGTGCTACAGTATTATGGAACAGTCTTCCTAAAGCCCTACTAGAGAGTCCATCTATTGCCACGTTCAAAGTTAATGCTGATTTTATAAAAGTTTAGGTTGATTACAAAAGATGGTTAGTATTAGGAATGTCTCATTTGAGAGGAAGGGAATGTAAGTAAATGTAAGACTATGAAAGTAAATATATTATTGTAATACGGAGTTGTAGTTACTAGTTAGTGGTGGAGACCCTCGATGGGAATAATAACTCTTGAAAGTCCACGAATACTATTTTATTAGGTACTGAAGTACGTTACAATAGGTAACAAATGAAGTTGCGCTTCTAAAGGCGACGCCAGCAAACTATCCCACCAGGTGGAAGTAGCAGTTGGCAATTGTCTGTATGAGCGTATCAAGTACTTAGGAAGCTTTCAAATAATGTCCCAGCAGGTGTGGAAGCACTACTTTACCGCCTCTAAGGTCCCTAAGAATCGATACAAAAATAGGTGCATTACTGTCATATATACAATCTAAGAGAACGTAACGTTAGCGCGTTTTAATCTACTAATAACGCCATCTTGTATCAAGTTAAGGAACTATGTACAAAGTATGGAATCCTGATCGGTGTTACAGTCTCCCCCTCTGTCTACGAAGACGACTCGGCGAGGAAGACAGGAGTAGATTCTAGGCTTTCTCTTGCTTTGGGGGCCTTCCCCGTGGCTTTGCTTTACAGACCAAGGAAGATTCAGCGCTATCTATGTGCTTTCTTGGTCGACCTCTGTTTCTTATTGGTTGAGAAGGTGCCGGTAGTGCTGTATTCCTTGTGTTTTCGTAGCGACGCAGAGCCGAAGCGTGGTATATTCCAGCTATAACTTTAGTTTGAGGATTACAAACTTGAAATAACTAGGTCCGTGTCGTCGCGTAATGACGTAGGGCCCGTCACGTCTTGGTGCTAATTTTGATAATAATTCCGTTCGGGAGCGGATAGAAGTCTGCTTGCGTGCTCTTCTGGGTGTTCTGTCTCACCCTCCCCCTGTACCAAAACTGCTCCGATAGCGTAATTACTCACGTCAGTTTTAATTACATACGGCTTCGTTTCGTCGGCTTGAGCGAGGACGGGGCTATCCGACATGAGTTTACGTAGAGTATCAAATGCACCCTTTTGTTTATCACCCCATTTCCACTTTGCATTCTTCTTTGTAAGGCTTGTAAGCGGTTCAGCAATCATTGCGAAATTGGGTATAAATCTTCGATACAAAGAACACATCTGAATAAATGAAGTTAAGTGTTTCAAATTGCGGGGAACAGGCATGTGCGTTTAGCACTAACCTCCTCTGGATCCATTACCAATCCATCAGGTACTATATAGTGTCCCAAATACTTGACCTTGGAAACACAAAAGTTACACTTATCTTTGTTAGCTGTCAGATTATACTCTTTAAGCCTGTCAAGACCTGCTGAAGGTCATTCAAATGTCTTTCAAATGTAGGTGACATTATGATAAGTTCGTCGAGATAAACCAAGAGTTTAATGTGGCTAAGTGATATACGAAACTTGTCCATCATCCTCTGGAATGTAGCGGGCGCATTACGCAAGCCAAAGGGCATCCTTTTGAACTTGAACATTCCAAAAGGAGCAACAAAAGCTGTCTTGTTCTGGTCTTCTTCTTTGACTTTTATTTGCCTGTATCCTGAAAGGAGATCAATCGTGCTCATGAAAGGTGTAGGTTTGGCATTATGCTGTAAATCATCTACTCTGGGTAACGGGTATCTGTCAGGGGTGGTAATTGAGTTCAGTTGGCGATAGTCAATGCAAACTCGAGTACCGCCATCCTTCTTTGCAATCATCACTACAGGAGCAGACCAGGGCGATGAGAGACCATGGTTCTATAATTTTCTTATCTAGCATATCATTGATCTCTTTCTTTAGGATTTCAGTTTTTGCAGAGGACAATCTATAGGGTGCAACTGAGGTAGGTTCATGATTCCCAATATCTATAGAATGCTCTATTCCTATTGTCCGGGTTGTCCGTAGGGTAGGAACACTTCTTTGTTAGTCTCCAGAAAGTTCTCTAATTGGTGCACGTCTACGGACGCTTTAGAACTGGCTTCTGGGTATGAGGGTGACAGCGTGATTTCATTTTTGATAGAAGCCAAGTCTACGCTACTATTGAATTTTATGAAGCTCTCTTCGTATAATTCAAAAGATTCTTCGGGATTCTCCATAAAATGCCAAGTGCATTGAGGTATATTTAAAATTATATGTGCATCTTGTATAAAACCAACTCCAAGTAATGTTCTATTATCTCGGGATTCAGGCAGTACCAAAAATGTTGTGAGTACGGTGCGTTTATTTATGTTGACCGGTACTTTAGTTATGAGCACATCTTGATTTTTATATACCCCATCCGCCAATGTAAGACCAACTGCAACTTTTTGAAAATGGTATCCTTTGGTTTTTAGTTGGCAGTATAAATCATAAGATGCTATGCTGCTCTTAGCACAAGTGTCAATAAATGCTGTCCCAGTAATACCATCGATCTTAATGAATATTACGGGCCTATCTCTAGCATCTGTAGTTATATTCACTGCGCAAAATCCTACATGATGTTCAGGTATTGTCTTCGTCTGATGACAGTTCGCGCAATTGCTTCTGACGACACCTGGCGCACCACATCCATAGCAGCTAAACTTGGGAGTAGATGGTGAAGGGGCTTGAGTAGTCATGTTCGCTTTAGTAATGTCATGCGTTTCAACGTCACTAGTTGGTCTACTCTCAAGATTTTTCTTCTTCCTATAGTTCTCAATAGAATGTCCCAAATTTCTACAGAACTTACACCTTTTCTTATTGGTACTGTCTTCACGCTTGGGAGTTATCTTATTTGAGGTATTCGCTACACCTATTTTCTCATTATCTTTCTCGTAAAGTTCTTGCTGAGCAGCATGCGCAGCTTTTAACAATTGCTCGAAGTTGTACACATTAGCACGTGGTACCTTTTCACGAAGTTGTAAACGAAGCAATCCGTAAATCATATGTAACTGTTGCACTTCGCTATGCATGGGAGGAGGGAGCTGAGAAAATAGCAGGCGCTTGTGCCTAATAAAGGATTCTGTAGAATCGTTTGGACCTTGCTTAACTTGAGTTATCTCGGTATATATCAAGTAAGCCTCTCTTTTGGGTGCAAAACTGTCACGAAGTCCTTTTTGGAATTCCGCCCAAGTGGACACATCATTCTTCACCCCATGCCACCAGATTCCTGCTTCATCTTTGAGGATTAATGGCAATTCTTCTAAGGCGTTCTTGTCAGAAATATTCTCCGCACGTTTGAAAATATTTACAGCAGCGAGAAATGCTTCAACCGTCTCGGCACTTTTACGTCCATCGTAGGTATAATTGCATGTCGTAAATGATCCGGAACGAGAACCTTTGCCCGATGAGGATAATGTAGATATAAGTCGTTGAAATTGCTCCTCTGAAAATGTAGTCCGCTTTTAGTGGTGACGAACGTCGGCTTCCCCGAATTGCGTCGTCCTACGTGGTATTACGTGGAGATTCAAAAAGCTCTTCTTCACTCATCAAACCGGTCTCGGTATGGGTTCCCTCGCTGGTTCCTGTTGCGATGATCGAGGCCACTAAGTTGGAGCGCCAATGTAATACGGGGTTGTAGTTACTAGTTAGTGGTGGAGACCCTCGATGGGAATAATAACTCTTGAAAGTCCACGAATACTATTTTATTAGGTACTGAAGTACGTTACAATAGGTAACAAATGAAGTTGCGCTTCTAAAGGCGACGCCAGCAAACTATCCCACCAGGTGGAAGTAGCAGTTGGCAATTGTCTGTATGAGCGTATCCAGTACTTAGGAAGCTTTCAAATAATGTCCCAGCAGGTGTGGAAGCACTACTTTACCGCCTCTAAGGTCCCTAAGAATCGATACAAAAATAGGTGCATTACTGTCATATATACAATCTAAGAGAACGTAACGTTAGCGCGTTTTAATCTACTAATAACGCCATCTTGTATCAAGTTAAGGAACTATGTACAAAATATGGAATCCTGATCAGTGTTACATTATGTTAATATGATATTTGCCTGCCCCTCCGGGAGACAGGCGTGAATTTATTATGTATGTAAGATTGATTGTTTAATTTTGATAAATATATTATTTTGTAGACAAACAAAACCTATTAGCAAATATGCATATTGTCATAAAAAGAAAATAAATAAAGTATTAATTTTCTAAAATGTCATATTTAATTTTAAACCTATGATTTATAAATTATTTATAATCAAAAATGACACAAGATGGATGTTCAAAAATATAAATATAAACATTTTGAAGGAAGAACGACATAATGAATACCAGGTAATATTCAAACGCGAATTATAAATAAACTGCATTGACTATATTAATCATTTACGATACTGTTATTGCAAGGTTAATAAATAAGGAATACAAGAAATTTAGTAAAGTACTCTACAAAGCTTAAAAATCGTGAGATTTTTTCACCAGCACAGTGTTATGAAATAACAATTACCTTTATAATAGAATTTGGCTTTATTCTGCTAAAAACTTTACATAAATATGACAAATGTCGATATGTGACAACATGACAAAATATAACAAAGTTCTTCGTAAAACCGCCAGTAAGAATTCACCACATTCTCCCCCGCTCTAGTGAGACAAGGCGTAGTCTTCTAAATGAGCAGGTAGCCTTCGAGTCTGGCTGCTCTGTCGCGTAGGCGCGACGGCGGCGGGTGTGGAATCGCTAGGTTCATTATCTTCTCCAGAACCAGCACTTTCATAGTTTTCTTCAAGCTCAGGCTCAGATTCGTCATCTCTCCCTATCGGGGCTAAATGTCGGTTTGATACCGTCGTTTCTCGGCCATCGCTTTATCTGACGAACGAGTAATCAGGGTTTTTTTTTTTTTTTTTTAAATCAGGTTTTCCCCTAACGTGGTCAGGGTCTTTTTAAAACAATTTATATTGCTGTCTTTGTAAATTTTGAGTCTTTTGAATGTTTATTTAGGTAACATTGCTTTATGCATTAAAATTTTCCGTGACGTTATAGATTTTCCATATTTGATTTTCATTTATTTTGATATAGTTTCTAAGTTATTCGATTTAAAAGTTTTATACATATATAGAATTTAATTTTTTTATTGATTTACTATTTGAACATATAATTGCAGTTTATAAATATTAAGTTTAGGTGTTGTCGCAAAAAGAAAAAGTTTTTCACGAGCTCGCGGCTGTCGCGGTCAGTTTATTTCGTCCCTTCCCAGGAGCAGAGCAGTGAGATTTTTATGCAAGTTAGTCCTATATCCTCTAAAATATACAAAAAACTATGCATCTATATCCACTGCTCTGTTTCTGGCAATAGCCTTCCGAACTATCATTGCGGCGAACTCGAGCAACACCGTTCTGGTCGAGGCGTTGTCCAGGATGGAGGGGATTGAGTCCCTGCACAGCTTCAAGCGCATTTTCTGTTGTATTTCCTCACGGGCTACGCCGTGTTGAGGGCAGTCCATAAGGAGATGTAACATGGATTCCGGTGACACATTACACACGCATCCCGGATCCTCCTTGCGCTTGAATCTGTGCAGGTACTCCGCAAAACCTCCATGGCCGGTTAGGACCTGGGTGAGCACCGCGTTGAGGTCGATGTTCTTGACAACCTTGTACGCAAAACGCACATCCGGCAGAAATGCTTTTGTTGTGCCTGCGGTGTTTTCGGTCTTATACCTCCGGTCCCATTCGTCCAACGACCCCTCACGTAGCAGTCGTTTGACGAAAGAGACAGGGCATTTTTCATAGTCTGGTTTCTTTTTCAGTCTGAGAGCCGCCTCTCTCGCGAGCTCATCGGCTCTTTCATTTTCCTCCAACCCCGCGTGCGCTTTCACCCAGAAAAGGGAAACTTCCTTTTTCTGGGTGTGACAAAACTTTAAGTTGTCCCGGATGTTAACTACGAGGGGGTGGAGGGACCTCCGCCCAATCACCGACTCGAGCGAGGATCTCGAGTCGGTGTAAATGCCGATGGAAGTTTCGGGGCGGCTCCTCGCGAGTGAGACGGCTCTATCCAGAGCAAGAAGCTCAGCCTGGTACACCGAGCAGTGCGCACTCAACCTTAGCTTGACGGCTTGGGTTTCTGCCTCGCAATTCCATACGGAGATCGAAGCACCCACTCTGCCGTCAATTTTACTGCCATCAGTAAAAATGCGCACCGCTTGGGTGTTGTTCTGATCGAGGGATTCTCGGTCGGTCAGGGATGTAAATCGCAGGCTGAGCTTTTCCGCCGGGTGCTGCGCCGCACAGTACGGTACTCTTCCGTCTATTTCTCTATCACCGAGCAGTCTCTCCGATAGCCCTTTTTTAGCCTCATATAGGGATGCAGCCTCTTGGATGCGAAGATCCAAGGGAAGTATGCCGGCGAGTGCGAGAGCGGCATTCAGAGAGACTGTTCGGTAAGATTTTGTAATTTTTTGCGCGAAGCCTCTCTGGAGCGCATTCAAGCGCTTTCGTACTCCAATTTTTGTGGCGGCGGGTGCCCAAGCACTGGCCGCGTACAGGACTATTGGCTCCACCACTGCAGTATAAATAGTCCTTATGACCTGGGGGTGGAGGCCCCAGCTCACCTTGGCGGCCCTGGACAGTTGCTTGTATAGACCTTCCACTCTCGTGCAGGTGTTCTTTACATGTGAGTTGAAGGTCAGTTTGCTGTCTATTGTAAGTCCCAGCAACTTGATCTCATTCGATAGGTCATCGCCGATCCCGCCCATGTTCAGGCGTGGGGAGTCATATTTCAATTTCCTAGTAAGCACCATTGCCTTCGTCTTATGTGGTGCAAACCTCAATTTGTTCCGGATTCCCCACTTCTCAACATAGGCGAGGGCGGCGTTAGCCTGCCGGGAGATGTCCAGTCCCGCTTCACCGTCGAAGACGAGGACAACGTCGTCCGCGAAGGCCTGACAATAATCACCCCGTTCTTCCAGGCCGCGCAGTAATGGGTCCAACAGGAGGTTCCAGAGGACGGGGCCCCCGATGGAGCCCTGTACGCATCCCTTAGTGGTGTTTCGCGTGTGCTCCGCACCTGCGTACCTCAATCTGACACTACGATCTCGAAGGTAGCTGTCCATCAGTCTGCGGATGTTAACGGGGCACTTTTCCTCTGCCAATCTGGTTCTGATAGCCGGCCACCATGCGCTATCGAAGGCACCCTCTATGTCCAGCGACACAACAGTAACGATTCTCTTTTTATCGAGTTTATCGCGAATGCGTCCCACTAGGGCATAGAGGGCGTCTTCCGTGCTCCTCTGGGGCATGAAGCCATATTGGCGAGTACTGATCCCTGGCAGGATATGGTACTTAATGCGAGCGACAGCCATCTTCTCCAAGACCTTTCCCAAGACGGGCAACAATCCGATCGGACGATAGGCCTTTGGACTGGTGTAGTCCTCCCTTGCCGGCTTCCTGAGGACTACGACGGTAGCCTCTTTCCATGTGACCGGAAAGTAGCCCAGTTCCAGGCACTTATTTGCCAGACTAAGATACACGTCAGGGTCCTGCGAAATAGCCCTTTCGCATATATCGGCGGTAAGCCCATCCGACCCGGGGGCCTTCCTGGGGCCGAAACTAGAGGCAGCATCGCTCAACTCGACAAAAGTAAATGGTGGGTCGATGTGTTCGTTTGGTGTCCACATGTTTATTCGTTCAGATTCGCGCCTCATACGCTGATGATCCACGCTATCCTCAGCTTCAAGATCCACCGGGTAGAATACCTCCGCCAGCAGCGCCGCCGAGTCGTCCGGGCCATAGGTCTTCCCATCCTTTATCAGTGGCACATCCTCCTTTTTCTTCGCAGTCCTGCCTATAACCCTATAAATCCCGTCCCACAGTCCCTCCTTGTCCTGTTGCTCACAGAACGCCTTCCAGCTTGCGATCTGAGCAGTCCTGGCCAGTGATTCATAATTTTTCTTGGCTTGCAGATACTCTTCCACCACCCGGTTTCGTCGGATCGGTGCTGCGCAACGGATTCGCCGCCGTTTGGTGTTTACCTCGCGCTTAAGGGCGGCGAGCTCGCTGCTCCACCAAGGTAGTCTAAAGCGTTCCGTCGACCTCCTAATCGGTATACTTGCCTCACATGCCCCCACTATTGCGTCTACGTAAAGTTCAACACTTTTCTCTAGATCGACAACATTACCAATGTTGTCGATGAGTTCTTTTTTGATGAGATTATCACTTTTTAACTGGTTGAATTTTACATAAAATTCATCCCAGTTAGCCTTCTTCGTGTTGAACTTTCTAGTCGTGCCGCTAATCATGATAGTTTTTTCCCTTTCCAGGTTGATACGGAACGCTATGGTGTTATGATCTGAGCTCGTTACACAGTAATCAGGGTTAGACTCTATCAGCTCTGCTTCTTCCACCATAGGACAGTACTTGTTACTTCGGTTATGTTTCTTCAACAGAATAGGGCCCGGAGATAGGAGCCCGGTAGGTACAGAGTGGCCATTGTTAGATTTCCGGTTATGCATAAACATCCTCTCATGAGGCGTTTGGTTTGTCGAAGTACACAGCAATGATCTTATGGAGTGTAGAGCCTGGTTGAGCACCTTTTCCCAATCCTTAATGTCTAATCCATGAGATTTGAGAGCTAACTGAACAGTTTTCCAAATGGTTCCATTTGCACGCTCTATTTGGCCATTTCCCTGTGGGTTATAAGGCGTAGTTCGACTTGTGGCTATGCCTCTGCTATGCAAGTATGTCTTAACTTCTTGTGACATAAAAGCTGAGCCACGATCAGAATGAATATACGCCGGCATCCCGAAAGTACTGAAAAGTGTGGATAAGTGTTTGATTACAGTCGCAGCAGAGATATCTTGACATGGAAATGCAAATGGAAATCGTGAATATTCGTCGATAACAGTCAAGATGTATCTATTGGATGTTGAAGTCGGTACTGGACCTTTGAAGTCTACGTTCAGCCTTTCAAATGGTGACGTTGCCTTAATGAGAACGCTGTTATTTCTGAAGAATCTTGGTTTTACAAACGCACAGACGGAGCAATCATTCGTGATTTTCTTTACATCATCCATCGAATATGGTAGGTTTGACATTTATGCCTTGACGATAACCAATACCAAGATGAACCAAAATCGTGAACAGACTTCACGCGGCAGAGGCCATTCCGGCGGTAACCGCCGAGCAGCCCGCGACGCAAGAAGAGCTTATGAACATTTTAATACAAGAAGACAAATTGCTGACTGGAGTTACGAGCCAGAACCATACGATCAAAGACGGGAGGTAAACCGCCGTCCTACCCAGCGAACAGAGAACTGGAAGAACAGGAATAACAACAGCAACAAGAGGCAAGAAGAGAAGCCACAGGAAGTCAGACCTAGTACATCTGAAGATGCTCCACGGTACACATTCCTCAATGATACCAGACCAAGACTGCTTTTGCCAAAATTTTGAATTCTCCGGGTTTGTACCGCTATTGTCTGAAACATACGAAAAATTAAGAGGCATTGACCCCAGACTACATGAGCGGCTTCCCCAATCCATGTTTTTTCATGCAATGAGCACACATTTAAATCTAGATCTGTTGGAGACTGCTAGAAGTGCAGGACAGAATGTGCTTAACTTAAGAACTGATGCCCGGGAAATACTGCCCGACTATCAGGTCATACCGCAACCCGTTGCGGATTACATTTCACATGTTACTAGCGTAATAACCCAAGATGGTAGAGAAGTTAGAGTTAACCTACCACCAGTAGCAATACCACAGAGCCCAATAGTTGAGAACAATGTTGAAATCTCACCAAGTGGCAGTTTTGGCGTCCTTAATGCTGAGACGCATAACGTTTATGAGTGCTACATCTCACTCCTAGTAACTTCAAATAGAGTAATAGCATCAATGCAAAATATAACAAAGTTCTTCGTAAAACCGCCAGTAAGAATTCACCACATTCTCCCCCGCTCTAGTGAGACAAGTCGTAGTCTTCTAAATGAGCAGGTAGCCTTCGAGTCCGGCTGCTCTGTCGCGTAGGCGCGACGGCGGCGGGTGTGGAATCGCTAGGTTCATTATCTTCTCCAGAACCAGCACTTTCATAGTTTTCTTCAAGCTCAGGCTCAGATTCGTCATCTCTCCCTATCGGGGCTAAATGTCGGTTACAAAGTTCTTCGTAAAACCGCCAGTAAGAATTCACCACACACAGTACGTCGAAATTTGTATAACTGCTAGACTGACAAAGCCTTATAACGTAGACTACTTGCACCATACCTTCTTCCACAAGTTTAGCTCTATGCCATACCTCAACTCCATTAGACCTGGAAAGAAAGCTGGGGAAGCAACTGTGTTTGATTTGCGCTGTATCGAGTACCGCAGTGATGGGACAATTTTTTTATAAAAAAAGTACATGACGAAGATTTCACACAACTAATAAGAAGGATTAAAATGCCAGGTCTCTCCGATTCTATTCCGCTGTTATACGACAGTAGACTCCCAATCCCACGAAGCAAGTTCATTCATTTACAAGAGTTGAAAGCTGTGTTGCCTGCTGATGTACACTCATTCTACGACCAACTGCCTCACCAATGCACTGATCAACGATGGAATAATACCTGTAGCTGTGGAAGAGCAGTACTTACAGGGTAATTTTTACTAACGTGCGGCGTTGCTTTTTTTTGTAGTAATTATTTAATTCATATTTAGTTAATTTTTTTACGTAAGAGATTAGTCATTATTAAGAAATGATTATACTTATCAACGCGGAGTCCGCTTAAAGCTTTGTGATCAGTCACAAATACTTAATTGTCGCTCAGGCATATCACGTGTCGCGACTCAACACTATTAACCTTTTTTTTTATTTAGTCTAAACGTATAGCTTTTCTGACGTCTTAAGGTCGATTTATATCTACAGACATTGAATGTGGCAGACACGTGCCATGGCAGACAAAATGATATTCTTCCATACAGTAACTATTAACGTATTTATATCTATCGTAACACGGCCGTACAGACGCTTACAGACACGTGTCGTGCCCGGCCAGTATTCTCGGAAAGAATATTTTGTCTGCGCGGTTCATGTCTGTACGTGTCTGTGGCTCCTTGCCGGGCAGTGTGAATAGAGTATCGGAACTGCGTATACGTGCTTTCTTTTTTATTTTGCATTTTTACAATGGATAACGAAAAGCTCATAGAATTTGTACGAGATTACAAATACCTTTATGATATAAGTGATAAAAGGTATAGTGACAATCAGAAAAAGGATCAGGCGTGGAACGAAATAGGAATAAAACTTAATAGTAATGGTGAGTACATATTTTATTATTAAATTATTATTAATTATTAAAAATAAATAGAGTATTTTACAATGTTATTTGTAAACAGTGTATTTGTAAAATGATTATTACTAAAATGATCAATCGGCGAAACCATTGTTTTACCAAACGTTGTTTGTCAAGTGTCATTTTGTCAAATTACTTTTGGTCAAACGACAGGACACCGATATAATCACCTAGTAGTTTAACGCTCCTTCGGGTGAATCGTAAAACCTAGCAAAATTCTCTCTGACATTAAATGCGGCTACCTGATGATTTCCACCCTGTCTAGGTAGGTTTGACAAAGAATATGATGCAATAATGTCTTGTTCATTATGTGAATGCTGAGAACCACCAGATTTTATATAATTATGTAAGATACACGTCGCTATAATAACATTGTCTGCATTATCTGGATCAAGTTGTATTCTCCTGTTATAGATACGAAATTTTTGAGACAAAATCCCAAATGCATTTTCGACAACTTTTCTTGCACGAGATAGTCTATCGTTGAATATATTTTTTCTTTGGTCACCTAGTTGAGGTTTAGGATATGGTCTCATTAGATAAGTTGTCAAAGGGAATGCTTCATCTCCTATGATAACATATGGCGCTGTAATTTCAGTGCCAGGTAAATTTGTGCTTTCTGGAACGTTAAATGTGTTTGAAATTAATGCTTTTCCGATGTTTGAATTTGAAAAAATACCTCCGTCACTGTTTTTTCCATAAGCGCCGACGTCGACACATATAAACTTGTAGTCAGCGTCCACAATTGCCATCAACACGATTGAAAAAGTTTTTTTATAGTTAAAGAACTGAGATCCAGAGTTTGCCGGAGCAGTTATTTGAACGTGCTTGCCATCAATGACTCCTATACAATTTGGAAAATTCCAAGTATTCCAAAACTCCTCTGCGATTTTTTGCCACTGTTCTTTTGTAGGGACAGGCATTGTTTCACTCATCAGCCGTTCAATTATTGCACTGCAAACCTCTTTCACTATCTTGTGTACAGTGCTTACTCCTAGTCTAATAACTAAATGCTATAGAAACGAAGGAGTCCCCAGTCGCCAAAAATCTGCAAAGAAAAACATTATGATATTATGATTATGATATTTGTATTCCTTGTTTCAGGAAATGAATGTAAAAAAAGCATGGGCACTGTTGCGAGATGCCTTCAGACGTTCTCATAAAAAGAAAAAAGATACGAAAAGTGGGCAGGCTAGTGTTCGTGAAAAAAATGGAGGTACGAAGAAGAAATGACTTTTTTGTCACCGTACATGAAAGAAAGGCCGACTAAATGTCCAATTCCACCTGTACCCGGTTTTAATGATTATGCACACGAGGAATAGGTTGCTCAGTCACCTGAGGTTGAGCAACAAACGACTGACTCATTTACACCTGAGGTTAGTCAACAAACAGTTGGTACATTGCCAACTACACCCTCCCCAGCTCAAACTCCAAAGCACCCTCAGCCAAAGGGTAAACGAGGCCAAAAAGCAACTGATGAAACACCTAGTACTGTACTAATGAAGTATATAACAGAGAGTAAAAATAATACTCCACCGCCGGACGACATCGAACAAGTTATGGCTGGAGTTGTAACTACATTGCGATATTTTCCGCCCAGAGAGAGGGCTATTGCAAAAGCAAAGATATTTAAAATAGTATCCGACATGGAAATAGACATACTGAGCAGGCCATCTACGAGTTCTACGGTATCCACGCCATCAACGTTTGACACTTATGAAGACAATACTCCTATGCCAGAAACAATAAGATTTTTACCAAGGTTTTCAGCCAGACCTTACTGACGAAAGGGTGTATCGGCACTTAGAATAGTATTCCACTTTGTTTACATAATAATAAATAATTCTGTAATAAATCTTACCTGAGACATACTGCTAGTTTTTCTTCTGGTGACAAGGCTTCCTTAAAAACTGTATCTTGTTTGGTTATCAGCAATTCCATTTTGTTTAGTAAAATTTCAAACTGGTACCGGCTCATACGAAAATATATGAAAAATATTTTTTCATCGTCAACAACTTCTTTAAAGAGTGTCCATAATTCTCCTTCTAATTTTCTTTTCTTAAGCATAGGATGTACAGCAGCCATGCGTTTTGCTCTTTTTTTAGTTTTATCTTCTTCTTCTAACAATAATGCAATTATGGACAAATCTTCAATAGAGAAGTGTTTGAACATTTTCAATAACATGCTTTTTCTTCTAAAGCTATGCAGTAACTGCCAGTGAGAGCGGACGCCGATGACGGTGTCTGTCGGTATCCGGGGTGTCTGTCACGGCACGTTTCTATACGTTACATATAAATAAATGGTGTATGTCGGTGTCTGTCACGGCACGTGTCTGCCACACTCAATGTCTGGAGATATAAATCGACCTTTATGTTTATTACGCGTCGGTAAGAGTTGTCACTGTCTTTATAAGTTGAAATCTTAATATTAAGAGTACATATCATTAAAACCTAAGTGCTTAGATAGCCAAATAAATAAATTTGGAAGTTGAATTCAACGCTTGCTAGCCCTCGCTCGAGAGGGTGAGTCCGGTGTAACCCCGAAAAGTGAAAGTACATTCGCGATAAAAACAAGGATCAGACTTAAACATAGTTCTGTCGGCTACAGCGAAGCAAGAATCTTGGATTCGTACAGAACTAAAAACTAAGAACGAAGCGATCAAATCTGTATGATATAGTGAAGTGAGGACCATCTTGGTCCGTGCAGTTTTTGTTCCCATTAACGATAACACATTTTGCATTTAAAGAACTTAGGAATGCTTAAACAACCCACCCCTGCAGCTCCTGAAGCCGCAGAGGGTACGACCCCCAAATCTTACATTTCTACGGCGAACCTGCAATTTCGGCTTCGGTCGCCACTCCTGGAAGTGGGTTGCGGTGACGCGCCCATCGAATCTGCCCCAAAGAACGTCGACGTTCTGTCACTTACCGGCTGCAAGACCCAGGCCTACACAACTTGGAATACGGTTGGCAGACAGTATCCTCTCGCGTACCGGCGTTGCGCTAGAGTGGAACATACAGCTCCCACAACATCACAAAACGACGGAGATTTAATAACGGACCACAACCACGCTGCAATCGTAGCGTTGGGGAAAACAGCCATAAGGAAGGTGTACGATGGCAGGTATGGATACAATAGCTCAACCGGCGAGCTGGAACCCCTCACCCGCCACGCTAGAGCTAAACGCTCAATCGATGACGATTTGGCGAGCACAGCCGATACAGCCACGGATGCCGGAGCCTCGGCTACTAGAAGCGGAGCACGAGGAAAACCGCCTGGCAGCACTAGCAGTACAACAACTAAGAGCGGTGCTGGCTCGACTACGACACCACCCCCATCTAATTCTGGGGCTGCCTTTGACTTTACTGGTAATGATGACTGTTACTTTGGCGTATTGGATGTGCCGGTCAAGGTTGTCACAACAACCAGTTTTAGGACACACAACGCGGGCGGGCGCCCAACGTTCGCGATGCCGCCTCTCTTGTAAGTCTGGCTAAGTACGTGCGAACCATTAACACTACATCCAAGGAGATAGCTGCTCCAGCCCGCGCTTTGTGTATGATACACGCGTTGGACTTGCCGGTCCATCAGGCCGACCCTAACTAGTTTTTGGCTATACGAACATTCACCTATGAACGCACGATCGGTCCCGACATAACTGCTAATCCTGTTTTCCAGCGTCTGAATGGCGGGCAAATATGCGCAGTCCTTCAACAGAAAATTGGTCATATATGGAAGCCGCTAAGTTTTTTTTCATGCAAATTTAGCGAGGCACAGCAGCGTTACAGTGCCTACGACAGGGAATTGTTATCTATATATATGGCAGTGAAACATTTTCGACATATGATTGAAGGCCAAGAAGTTATTGTCTACGGATCACAAACCGCTCGTCTATGCCCTACACAAAAAAGCTACGAGCAGTAGTGATACGCCCCGACGACTACGCCATCTAAATTTTATTTGTCAATTCTGTACATCGATTGAGTACATTCAAGGATCTCAAAATGTAGTTGCAGATACACTATCGAGAATCGAACAGATAGACATGCCATCGCCACTGGATTACATTGAAATATCTAAAGCTCAACAAAATGACCCAGAATTAAAAGAATTATTAAAAGCAAAAAACTTAAATTTTAAAACATTTAACTATCCATTTTGCAAGGAGCCGATTTATTGTGAGATATCTAAACTAAACGCTCGTCCGTACTTACCGAAAGAGTATCGTGTTACAGCTTTCGAAGCAATTCACGGTATAAGTCACAGCGGCACACGTGCTACGAGAAAAATGATTGCAGAGAGATATTTTTGGAAATCAATGAATACTGATATCAACAAATGGACTAAGGCATGCATAGATTGCCAAAAATCGAAAATTCAACGCCATACAAAATCTCCGCTTAGCTCATTTCCTAGTAGTAATCGCTTCGAACATCTGCACATAGATATTGTAGGACCACTACAATACTGTCAAGGCTACAGATATATGCTAACCATTATAGATTGTAACGTAGTAGAAATTCATAGCATAGCGACATCTGCATCTAACGGCAGAACTACTATAGATCTTAGTATTGGTTTGCTTAGTGAAGCTCACTAGATGGCGTTCTTTGAGAGTTGCGTTGTGTTTCTCGTTTATTTACATTGTTTAATATTCAGAGTCGTTTTAATTAATTAGTTTCATCATTGTTTCATATGATAAATTATTTCATAAATAAATAAAATATAGATTTTTTTCGGTTGGTATTAGTTTTGAAAGTTTAGTGTGGCAACACTGTCAGGTTGAAGGATTCTTTTTGCTTCAACATGATTCGGAGTAGGGAGAGGAGCAGGAGATTTAAGTTGTTTTTTTGTTTGGCCAGGTTCGCCTGAGTTTAATAATAAAAAAAATTATGTCTCTGAATAGAGATTAATTTTCTTAATAATTATCTCAACAAAAGTGGTGAGTAATTTCGATACTATGGTGAGACTTTTCTTTTGTAGTTGTATTAGCCTATGGATGTCATATATAAATTCGTGTTCTACTTTTGTTGCAGCTTCCTCATGTTTCGTATATATATTATAAATTAATAGTTTAATCTGATTTCGGGGATGGTGGGAACGAGAGATTTCACATATACAATCTACTCTGGTAAGATTTCAAACCATTCTTTTGAATTGGCATAGGGGATGATTCCGCCATTTTGACCACATGTTTCTTTGTTTCAGGGATTTAATATATTTCAAAGATTTCATGTATTTAATATATTTCATGTATTTCATACATTTATTATTATAAATTATTATCTTATTATGATTATTATTAATAATCTTTTTTTTTGTTCCCTTTAAATATTTAATTTAAAAGAGTTACCAACTCAAGACAAAATTTGGAACAAAACATAATTTTCTTTCGATGTCATTCTGTCATTTTCGTTAATCTTCAATTATCGAAGCCTAGACCTTTGAATCTAGAATTTAGATACCACCTACAAGGTATATATTTGGATACTGGGAGCTGAGTCTCCCTAGGAACATCGGCACAATAAAGCACCTGTCCGTGTCGATGTGAAGATCCAGGGAGCTGGAGATCCTGCTTCTCGGTTCCTGGGGAGAGTGTTAACGCTCAGTGGTTGTTCAGAACAATGGAACCAGGTGATTTGTGAGTGAATTGATGAAGAGGTCAGTACAGACTTTAGTTTTTGTTTAGCCTTATTTATACAGCGGGTGTGTTTAAGTTATGGTGGTATACTCGTTAGGAATTATACTCATCTTATTTTTTTTTATTCAATTTAAATTCAATTAACATATTTTGGAACCCTTTCTATACGACTGAGCAACATATGTATCTAAGGTTTTGTTTTACACATTAAATTCTGTATTTAGTTATGGATCTTTAAGGATTATAAAAAATTTAGTAATAAAATAATTAGAGAAAGTTTTGTGTTGTAAAAATAAAAATAAAAGAAATAAATAATTATTTTGTTTAAAATTATTAAAAATTTAGTAATAAAATAATTAGAGAAAGTTTTGTATTGTAAAAATAAAATAAAAGAAATAAATCACTATTTTGTTTAAAATTATTTACTGGTTTCTTATTTAATGTAATTGTATCCAAACCTATAACCTAGATATATTATATAAACATACATATAAATAATTTTTGTTTTCTCTTTGTCAACGGCACATTGTTTCTGAAATAGCCGGACAACTCTTCCGACAATGTGACGGGTGGCAAGATAGAGCGACAGGATGGCCGGAAATAAAACCATTAAGAGACATCACTGCTGAAAGTGTTTCAAAGGTCCTATACACCCATTGGATTACAAGATTCGGATGTCCTTTAAAAATCACTACCGACCAAGGACGCCAGTTTGAGTCGCATCTGTTCAAAAATCTTGCAAGACTCTTAGGTATAAATAAAATTCACACATGTAGTTTTCACCCTCAAGCTAATGGTATCGAGCGACTACATAGAACTCTTAAATCGGCATTAATGGCACGTGGAAATACCGAAAATTGGGTAAGCGAATTACCTACAGTTTTGTTAGTCTTGAGAGCTAGCCTACGGGATGATACCGGAATATCTGCCGCCGAATTAGTCTATGGTACACCAATAAAGCTTCCAGGAGACTTTTTTGAGCCGTCAAAGCAAATTTCTCCCGAAAGTGAAATATTTCTACACAATTTAAGAGAGCGAATACGAAAGCTAGCCGCAGTACCAAGGAGACAACAAAAACAAGATAAAATATTTGTACATCCAGCTTTAGAGTCATGTACACACGTATTTATTCGTTGTGACCATATTACAAAGCCTTTACCACCTCCATATACAGGTCCCTTTAAAATCATAGAACGAGGGGATAAGTATTTTAAAGTAATGGTTTCAGACAGTATAAAAACGATTTCAATCGATAGATTAAAGCCTGCATTTTTAGTCCCCAATGACTCAGAAATACAATACGCTCCGCCAAATAAGTCCAAGGAATGCACAACAAAATCCGAAGCACATAGCAACGACTTATTTGGTCATGAAAATCATAACAACATGCCATATCGAACTCGATCCGGGCGAATTATAAAACCGACAGTGCATTTTACGCCCGAATAACATAATCAATTATTACATCATTACCTATTAGTAATTCGTCGAGGAGTGAACACTCTCAATCATATACTTCTACTTATTATATTTAATAACTATCTATTTTTATATCAAAATGGGAAAACCGCAGAGCAAAGAAGAAGTAATCATTGCTCAAAATGGTGCTGCAAATGAAGCGAGCACCAGCATGCTACACGAGAAGACGCATGGCAAGCTGGACATGTTATTAGCCATAGTGACAGTTGCCGTCTTTATTGGGCTTTGCTATGTAACCTGGAAATTCTGTAAGGACCGATGTACCAAGTTCTTAAGAAGAGAGATGTCTCTATACGCGCGAGTCGTCGATCGCGCGACCCACAGCACGCAGTACCTGCGTACTCCGTGGCCTGATAAAGGCTGTTACGCACGTAGTGTTTCCCGAAAGGCAAGTGCAGTGGAAGTGACAAAAAACCAAAAATGTGCGTGATTTTCTTAGTTAAGAGTGCAAATCCTAATTAATACAGGTATTTTATACAAATTCTATACTCTTTTTCATTATATACATTTATTATTATTTTTTAAGCATAATAGTAATATTTTTTGTAATAATATAGTGTTTTTATATTTTTTTTTTAAAGAGGGGAAGTATTGTGCCTACTATGTACTTATAATAATATTGCACTAAATAATATTGTATTGCATCATCTCGCACTCCAACACGTTCCCTTATTTGGTATAGATCTAAGTAATAATTTATAGACATAAGCAGTCGCTATTCGCACATTGTCGGGAGCACTTGTATCTAATCTTATACAATATATAATATACACTTTAAGGTGTATCTTTCGCACATAAGGACATACATAACGACATACATAACGAGCACATACATGCCATACCATAAAGTGGCACAGATCATTGAAGACTGAAATTACTTATAATAAGAATTATATTTTGTTAGCCAATGTGCATGTTTAACAACTTCCCTGTCCCAGTACAACGTATTTGTATACCATGGTACGTTATCTTAGAACTCTGAGATAAACTAGCTAAAATGCGCCATCTAGGAGCTGGATTTCGAAACAATCTTGCAGTGTTAACATATTAAATTTTTTTAAATGATAGTGTTAACGTAAAAAAAAATATTTAAGTTCTTTAGGTGCACAAAATAAAATAAAATACTCTTTATTTTTAAAGAAGAAAAAGAAATATTCATAATAATGTTATTTATTTATTTATTTTAAGCTCAGTTTTTAAAATAATAATAAAATGTGCTTCAAATCCTAAATTTTGATATCTGTGGTCAAGAGAACTAGTGTCAAGTGTCAGACGTATTTATTTTCGTTAGTTTTTCATGAAATTTGAAATTTGAATTCCATTCATTTCGCAAGTGTTCTCGAAGTTCTACGGTTTTGGAGTTATTTTAAAGATTTTACGACTTGTGCTTTGCTTTTGGACTGCGATTTCTTCTACGTACCTATATTAATTTGGCTTGTTTTTGGACTACTGTTTTCTTGTATACACGATAACTTGGCATTCCCCCTGGACTCCATTGCTATCTGATTTTGATTTTATAATATAGTCGCCTAGCTAACTGTAAAGATGTCTCAAAAACTTTGTTGTGTGCCTGGCTGTCCAACTGTTGCTGGCGATGGTAAGTAAATCCGTACTGTTTTAAATCAGAAAGTGTAATATTGCTTGTTACCTCAAATACATTCCGTATTCAATAAGCCTTTCAATAAGCTATAATTAATTAATAATGTGAGATAACTATAATAATGTAAGATGTTTATCATGTCAAGGATGCAGTGGATGACTTCCATAATTTGCACCACATTCACTTGTAAACAAATAAATACCTATTGTTTACTTGCAAATGTACTAAACCCTTAGATGTTGGTGTTTGAACAGAGTGACCTACTGAGTATTTTGGCACTTTTCTTAATGGAAGTAAGCTATTTGAATGGAGTGGTAAAGTCACTATTAATAGACAGATTAATGTTTAATACCTTTTGACTTCATAATGTATTTCCACTATTAATAGACAGATTTGATGTTTAATATCTTTATTCACAGGAATCTCACTGCACCGTTTCCCCAACCCAAATCAAAACATTGATTTGTTTAAAGTTTGGCTACAGAAGATTGGGGGACATGTAGCTGAATTGGAACAAGATTATGTTTACCGAAACAGAAGGGTGTGTCGTAGACATTTTCAAGACATTTATTTGTACCCAACAAAGTTGTGTTCCCTAGCCATCCCATCACTCTGTTTAGCAGGTTGGTTAAACATTTTTTTAAAACATAATCGTTACTTTTTAGCATATGTTTTCCCTTGCAATGTTGTAGTTTTTAACTTGTTGGAGTATGTCTGATAACTATATTTAGAGGTACTTCTAACTTCTCCATGTATAAATATTATAATAAAACAGTAACAGGTCCAATTCTAGAAAATTTTTTGGAGGGCACTTCACTCTATGATCTATACTGAAGCCAAAACTGTATTTCTTTCATTTTTGTCTGTCTGTGTATCTTGATTTTTGTATGGATATAATTGAGGACCTGGACTTTTTATCCTGGGATATTGAGGAGTTCCAGTGGGAATTTAAAAAACTTATTCCATACAGATGAAGTTGAGGGTGTCAGCTAAGTGTAGAAATATAGACAAGTCTTACTCTCTCATGTGAATATTGGTTTTGATATTGATATGTACCTATTTCTATTTTAGAGAATGTGGCAACTGCTGAAGCAAACATTATTTCGGAACCGTATACAAGCACCAGTTGCTTAACAAATTCAAATGAAATGGAAATGACTCAAGGTAATTTTAAATATTTTTCACCTTTAAGTTTTATTTGATATTGATACTAATAGGTTAGTGTATTATAACAAACTAAAATGAAATACTGGTGTAAAAGTTTGATAATTCTCAAATCAAAAAAATTAAATTTAAATGGTATTTAGTCCTTTATTTATTTATTTATTATATATAACATTATAATCCACGTTGATGGAATCAATGGAGATTACAATGTTATATAATATATGGGTTGAAATGAAAGTATTTTCAAGTATTTAGTTGAATAATGTTTGAAAAACTTGTTGCCAAATATATGTAGAATTGCAAAAATAGTTTATAGGTTCAATTATGTAGTTTTGGTATTAGAGTGTAATTTGCTTTATGGCAGGGCTTAAGATGTTATAAAGCAACAGATGTTTGCTTAAAATAAGGTGAGGTAATAAAGTCAGATTTAAGGTATTGTAAGTGCAGATGTTCATTTATGGTAGGGTCTAAGTTATTGTGAAATATCAGTTGCAAGCAGATGTTTTATTAGTTTAAGTATTGTTTTAAAGATGGGAATAGATTAAGAATGTTCATCTGTAAGACAGCTTTATTATGTAGTTGTAAAAGCCGCCGGTAGTTTGTTTGTAAGCTAGTATTAGTAGTTTACCTGCTACTTGCGGGGGGGTGGGGAAAATGGGTTTAATAAGATGTTTGATTGTACTAAGATCAAACAGTCTTAACAGTCGTAACTAAGAGTCAAAGACGAGAGTTCTAAACAAGTATTTATGTAAGACGGACTTCTGTTCATTAATAAAGAGATTACACGCTTATATTGATTACTAGCTCTGTGGTTTCATTTACTTGTATCACATAACATCCACAATACTACATATATAAATCTTATATCATATCATATATAATAAAATCGTAAACGAGTCGTGTCTGTACATTAAATAGTTTTTCGAAAAAAAATTACGTCGAAGTCGCGTGGATCAGCTAGTAACATATATTAAATATCTTATGAGATATCTCATGTGTTATTTTTGGTATTTTGCAGAAGTTGTTGCTACAACAAGTAAAGAAGTGCCTGTAGCTGCTATGATTAAACACAAAAGATCGTGTAAAAGGTATTTCAAAATCCTTAGCTTTAAACTAATAGTTTTTATAATTACTTGTCTTAGTGGAAATATTATATTTTACTGTAGTAATTATGTCATGTTTCATACTCTTAGTTACTTTTTATATTATATATAATATTATATATAATATTATTTCAAAAATGTGTTTGTACTTTAATTTTAATATCTTAGATATTAAACAGGATTCTCCAGGATCCTACAGGATTGATGTGATTTCTTGCATGTATATTATAGTAAAGACCTGGAGAGTTAGCTAGATTATCCTAGAGCAGCATATAGTTCCTGTGAGATTTTCAAAAAACCAACATAGTGTTGCAAAATAAATTACATATGTAATGCTTGGTGTGATATTTTTAAAATATTAAATTAAATTTCTTATTCTTACTTAATGAGGTACAATTTATAATGATTTAATGTCTTTTTTACTTTCAGCTAGGAAGCTGGTTCTCACTAAACAAGAGAAGGCACTAAGCAAAGAAATTTCTAATATGAGACAGCAATTAATAAAATGTCAAAAGCAGAAAGACTATTTTAAGAAGAAGGCTGCTTTCAAGCTAAAAAAGACAGAAGCTTTTGAGCTATTGATGAAAAATATGAGTGAAGAGACAAAAACTTTTTTTGCCATGCAAGTCACTCAATTTGGTAAGAAAGCAAAAGGGAGACGCTTCACAATAAAAGAAAAAATTCTATCACTTGCATTGTACAAGCGCAGCCCAAAGGCATATAGGTTTTTAAGTTCTTTTAGTGTTTTACCTAAAAGAAAAACACTTTCGCAATTATTAAAAAAAATAAACCTCAAGCCAGCAAAATTGAATGACAACCATAAGTTTTGTACAGTTATTTATGATGAAATGGCAATTTCACCAAACTTAACGTACTGTAGAAAAAATGATGAAGTTATTGGTATGGTGGATGACGGTGAGGAAAAAAAGAAGCAGATTTGTGACCATGTCTTGGTGTTTATGGTGAAAGGAGTTGTGAAAAAATTCAAACAACCAGTATACTTCACATTTATATGTAGTATATTTATATGTAGAGGCTCTACAAAAACAAACAGCTTAAAGGCACAATTGAAAGTTGTTATAAAAGAAGTAGAAGCCACAGGATTGAAAGTCGTGGCCACTGTTTGTGACCAGGGGTCATCAAACCGGGCTGCTATAAGTAGTTTACTAAATGAGACTAAAATTGAATATTTAAAAAACAATAAGGAATGGACTGGTGGGTTTTTCCAAATAAATAAAAAAAAGATTTTCCCCTTGTTTGATGCACCTCATCTGATGAAGGGGATAAGAAATAATTTGTTGAATAAAAATTTAATGTTTACCCAAGATGGGAAGCAAAAAGTTGCCAAATGGCAGCATTTAGAAAATATGTACCACAGGCAGCCAGGCTATAAAGGTGTCAGATTGGTGCCCAAATTAACGGCGCAACATGTTGTGCCTAAACTGATACCTAAAATGAAGGTGAAACACTGCACTCAGGTATTCAGTCGGACAGTCGGTGTTGCCCTTGGATATATGGCAGGTACTAAATTTATATCCTGATTCTTTACTCATTGTTTTGTTTCATTGTCTAAGTTGATAGTATTTATATGAAGTTTTCCACGTAGAATATCGTAATTTTTACGTTTTTATAATTTACTAGTAGGCCTACTAGTAGATGAATGCAGACGTTGTCCTGTCCTAAACCTAGAACGCCCCCTACTGGTTCCAATTGTGAAATAAACCATCCCAGGACCCACCCAAACACACAAAATTCCATCAATATCTGACAGCTGTTTCTGAGTTTTTAGCGAGACTAATGTTCCTTATTATGCAACATTCATTTATATAAACACAATTTGTTTTATATACATTTTAATTTTATGAGTACTAAGCATTTCCTTTTTTTCTTTTTAGATTGTGGGCAACTTCCAGCTGAACATAAAGACACAGCCGATTTATTGATATTTATGGATGAATTATTTGATTCTGTAAATGGGAGTTACAGCAAAATTAAAAACGGTAAAATTTATAGGACTGCTGTAACCCCCAAATCTCCTCATCATCAGTTATGGAGAAAAAGTTTGCCTGTATTAAAGTCCATGGTCTTTCTTACAAAGTATGGGAGAAAAGCCTCTGTTCCATCAATTTCGAGTTGGATAAAGACAATTGAACGGTTCCAGCTATTATTTAGTCATTTGAAGTCCCTCAATGTAACATCAGTTTTGTTAAGACACTTTAATCAGGACCCCTTGGAAAACATTTTTGGTGCTATAAGAGCACAACGCCATTCAAACAATATGCCTAATGCATATGGTTTTCAAGCAGGTTTTAAAACATTATTAATAAATAATTTAACATCTCCTCATTCTGTCGGGGCCAATTGTGAAAAAGATGGTGACTTTTGCTTGAAAAATTTAAAAAGTCTTATCAAAAGCAAAATAATCATGAAATCGACACAGAAAACATAGAATTAGATATGAATGATTTAAACATTGAAAATATGAATACAACTCAACTTATTGAAGGCAAATCCCCGACAGATGTAGAGAGGTGTGCGGCAATAGCATATTGTAGTGGATGGCTTGTAACAAGAGTCCAAAAAAAAGTTTTTAAAAGTTGTCCAGTGTGCATTGAGGAATTTAAGAGTAAGGAACTAGAGGCTTTTCATAGACACATAAATATAAGCGAGTACAGTGGCAAAGGATGGCTATGTTATCCAACAAGGAACATTTTCGATTGCTTTGCAGAAATTGAAAATCATGTCATCGAAATTTTAAAAAGAAGAAGCAACAAAAATAAACTACAAAAATACATCAATTTAATAATATTATCAAATGTTAATTTTAATTTTCTAACATGTGAGTTGCATAGAAACAAAATTATTGATTATTTAACAAAAGAAACTGTTATATTTTTTCTACATAATTGGTGTAAGGATGTAAATTCTATTTTAAATGGAAAAACTCATTTTTTTGATACAGAAGATATAATTAAAAGAGATGCTGATATTTTTTACAAAAAAAATAAATTGAAAAAGTTTAAATAAGTATTTGTGTTTTATTGTTAAGTTAAATTTGATTGGCGGGAGTTAAATGGTATTGGTAAATATCATATAGAGTTATGTACCATATCCATTCAAAACACCCGCCAGTTAAACATAACTACCAACTACCTGAGTTCCAATTTAACAAGTTATATAATATTAAATAGGCACCTATATACAGGCATTCACTCTATTTAGTACTATATCCGTCTCCTAGATGGCGCTTTTCAAGGCGGCCATTTGAAGGCTCGACTTACCAGTCTATCTCCTTTATATACACTGTAGTCTTTGTTGTATACCGCCTGAAGTCCAAAATTGTATTTTTCAGAAAATAATAATATTTTGTTTAAAATGCAAGAATATATTGTTAAAAATAGATAATTATATGTATTTCCCCTTTTTTAGTTTTTTTTTTTTTGCTCATATATGACTCATGAACGTATTGTAGTGGTTATTATCGTCTACGTCCAATGAGTCATATATGAACATTTAAAACAATTCGTGTTTATATTGTCTTTAACTGATCACAGATAACCTTTACATAATTTTTAGCTACTTTTTGTTTTATTTTCACAATCTGTGGGTATCAGTAAAAAAATACAATCTGTTTGAGTGATTTGGCGGGTATTTGCGAAAAGTATCTAAGTGATTGAAATATTTAAATAGCATATTCTCTTTACAATAATATTGAAATAGCATATACTCTTTACAATCTTTACAATGGCTCGTAAAATATATACGGCAGAAGAAATACAACGTTACTTGGAAGATTCGGACGTAGAAGATTTTAGTAGTGGTAGCGATGAAGAATATCAGCCCGATTCCGACGATGAAGAGAGTGAAGACACTGAGGTTATCCGAAACTTTATTGTGAGGAGTGACCAGAATGTAAGTGACCCCTTTCTTACGCATTCGCCTGGCACTTCGGCTCTGGATTTAGAAAATCTTTCGCGTAATCTTCCATTTCATTCAGAGCACACTTCATCAAATTTAGAGACAGAGTGGAATAATGATGTTTTGCATGTAGGTAGAGAAGTTTTTACGGGTAATGGAGGTGTGCAAAATATGGAAGCGATTACACAAGATGGTACAGTAAACCTTATCAAAATTTACGAAAACTTCCTGACAGACGAGCTTATAGATGAAATGATAATACACACAAATAATTACGCAAATTTGTTAAAAGCATCACGCACTGCAGTACACAGTCGAATGAATAGATGGAAGGATGTGAGTAGAGCCGAAATGAAAATATTTTTCGGAGAAGAAATGACGTATAAACAAAAGATGCAACGGAAGAAAATAAAAGAAAACTGAATATTATATCTAATGAAAAGATATCAGATATTACTGATGAATAAAGTTACTTTGAATAATAAATACAAACACGTGTCATAATTTTTTAGAGGATACAACTGAAAATATTGATCGTCCTGGTACAAGCAGGTTAAAAACTACCCAAACTCTTCGACCATCGTATTACAAAAAACGATAATGATATTCTGAAAGATTTAATGGATGATGATATATAATACGTGACAGTATTAGATAATGACAGGTTGAAGTCTCATCTTTCAAAATGACACCCCGAGAAGGAAAATTCAGGGTCCCACCTTCCAATTTCTTTTTAAGTATTGAAATACTAAATATTGCGACATCGTTTAATCTGCCCGTGCTACCCACATATACATACACAATATATTTGAAACAGTAATTGCTATCTACCAGTACTAAAAGTACAGTGTTAAAGTAACCTTTATAATTAAAAAAGTCACTTCTACTGTTATCTGGTTGTTGTATATTGATAAGCTTGCCATCTAGGACACCACAACATCCAGTCCAACGGTTATTGAACATTCTTGAAATATGTGTCCATTCTTCAGTTGTCCTTGGGATCTGAGAAAAACTTGACTTGACACAGTATGATATTAATGCTCTTCAGATATACCGGCCAGCTCTTCCTAGACATACTAGCCAACCCTTTACCAGATATATCAGATAGTGTTCAATTTTTTGCGCCTTCAAGCAGAAAAAGAATTAAAAAAATACTATCTCAGCATATCACTAAAACGATCGAGACACTTAAATCAATTAAAAATCAGGCATTGAATGGATGTAGAGAAATAGAAGACGAGTTTTATCATTTTGGCAAAAATATAGCTAGCTAACTTCCACAACTGCCACTACTAGATGGTCTAGATGTGCAATCCGACATATTAAATTTAATTAAATTGAAAATTAAAATGATAAAAATTCCGAGCGACAAACTCTCCATCTAATAAATTATTCTTAGAATATTATATTTAAATACCAGAACATATAATTATACCACTGCGAAATATTCCAAATCAAGAAGCAAGAAGTTCCAGAAACAAACATGTTGAAAAATGTTTAAGATACACAAGCCCAATATTCAGCCTTAATGGAATTAATATCTAAATGACAATCCATTGTTGCATATTTCCGACAGAGCACAAAAGCATCAAACAAGTAAAGGGAAATGCAACAAACAATGAATGTACAATGTGTCAAATTAAAGCAAGACGTACGTACCAACGAGTTGGAGTTCCACCTTTTTAATGTTGGATAGACGGGTTCAAGTTAAAACTGCTTTATCAGCAACTATGTCTTCACCAGAGAATTTACAAAATTCTGAATGGGAAGTTGTTGAAGACTGTGTTAATGTTTTAAGGCGTAACTATAAGAGTAATTCAAGAAGCCTAGCCTAATGATAGACAGTTTTATAGAATTGTAGCAACAAATCAGATCTACAGTTGCAATAATCAGAAAAGATTTACCTTCTTTAAATAACGAAGAGTGGTTGTTACTAGGTCAGGTTGCAAAGATATTAAAACCGTTCAATGATGCAATCATGATAAAAAGGTTTTATGTTATATTATGTTTTTGGGCCATTTTATCGTTCATACCGATCGACAGAATGCTTATTAATTACGAGTGAACGCACGACACTTGTTAGTTGTCATAGCTCGTGCGCCTCAACCGCGCCCTCTCTTGGTCGTTAGCTCGCGACGTGGACGGACGCAATGTAATCTAAATAACAGCTAAGGTGTGGTCATAAGTTCGACGGCCGCTGAACTATTTTTACAGCTGTAACTGTGCTTGGGCGCTGGTGCGCCCTGACCATTGGAGATCCCAGGCGCCTGGAACGTGAGGGAGAAGAAAACACACAAGTAAGTGCTTTCACCTTTTGCGTCTAGGCTTTTGTTGATCGTGTGTGGTCCGGGAAAGTGGCCTTTATTTGAACTGCGTACTGAGGGCACGTGAACCACCCTTATTTTCCTGGAAACTGCTCACGAGGGCGGAGTATGCGATTGGCGTGTACATCCCCCCGTTTCTTGGTCATTATAATATTATCAGTTATTCATTATAATATTATCTACATAAATATAAAGTTGACATTGAAACGCCTCGCTATAATTATTGTATGCATCTCTCGACTTGTTAACTCGCATCGTTAGTACTCGAGTATATTTTTATGATTCTAACTTAAACTTAACGAATAATTAATTAATTTAGGTAAATACCGGTTTTCCTATAACAATTAAATTAATAGAATCTCGTATGCAAGCATATTTTAGTAGGTTACAATCCATTTATGACGCTTCTAGTAAGGTGGGTACTTCTCAGTTAACGAGATACATTTTTACGTTCTGCTAATAATGTCGATCAGCTGAGGACAGACTATATTAAGTCGATAGACGAATTTAATTTATTATTTAACATTTATTCCTCGCGTTCGAAGAAATTTATTGTTTTACGAAATCTGTAGTACAGCAGCTTAAGAGCCATACTACACCGCTACCTACTGAAAAATCTAGATTAAATTTACCTCCTATTAATTCAAAAGCGTTTGATGGAGGTTTAAAAATTTGGGCGTCATTTTTTTAATGTTTTAATAACGCAGTACATAATAACAGAAACATAAGTAAATCCGACAAGGTATTTTATTTATCCGGTATTCTTTCCAAGTCCGCGTTGACCGCTATTTCTGATATTCCGCCCACCGCAGATAATTACGAACGAAATAAATCAAAAGATATACTAAATCAGGCCCAATATACTGTCCATAACAATACGCTACTTTAATAAGAACAGCTAAAAATACTGGAAAACCTTATCATGTGGAAGAGCTTACACATCAAAATTTCTATGATATAACAGCCCTAAAAGAAGAATAGAGAAATAATTTCACTCTGAATGTTGACAGAGAAACAATCAAATGGCAGGATATCAAACAACTTCGTGTTGAAAAGTAGCAACCGATGACATTTTTTTTAAAAACTTCTTATGAAGAGACGGTTTTTAAAAAAGCATTTGTACGAAAGTCGAAAACAAGAACACCAATTTTCTCCAAGTTCGAAACAAGCATATTTGCAAAAAATACTATTGGGTGTCAATAAAAAGCGAGATATTACGGAACCAATTGATAAGAAAATTATTCCACAGAGTTACGTCGATTCCTATTACAAAAATGCACTAGATAAAGAATGAAAAGTTCAGGAAAAAGTTTCAGGACCTCCGCATGTAGCTTTTGAAAGACTGAGTTAGGGTTTAAGATAATATATAATAATACAATTTAAGTAAAAGGTTCAAAATATAGTAAGATTTAATTAAGTAAAAAAGTTAAAATCCTGTTCGTGATTCTGATAATAATGTGCTATTATAGTTTTAGATGCCAACATAAAAGTCTGATTTAAGTAATAAGTTTAAAATCCTACCGAAGAGTCTGATAATAATAGAGTTAAGTGTTTTAGATGCCTTTATACATGTTACTATTTTTATAATACTTATGACAGATAATTGTTGGTACCTAGTACCTCTATAATTGTTGTGCCTGTTAGTTTGAATAAGCTAATTGTTTTGTGACGAAGTCATTTCTAAAATAGCCATGAAAGGCTGTGTTTTTTTATAAACAATATACTTACGGACTATTTTGTCTGTAGTTTATAGACTTATACGATTATAATACGTTAGTTATATATCTGCCATCATGTTTTGCTTGTCCAAAAAAAAAGATGCGTTATTTTTTCCCTTTTGAATCTTCGTGAAGAAACGAATGACTCAGTTGCTGCATCAGAGGCTTTGTCACTAATTCAGAACATGGAGCAATTTGAATTCATAGTTACAATGGTGGCTTGGTACGATATACTGTTTCAGGTAATGCTATGCAGTCCGACACAATGGATTTAGTAAATGCATCACAATTGCTGAAAAACTGCTCGGAATTTGTAAAGCAGTACCGGACTTATTCGTCTGCTCAAATAACAGCTAAGGAAATAGCTTCTCAGGCTGGGATAGATCCTACTTTTAAGCCAGTCCTATCTCGAAGAAAGAAGCGATTATTTGAGTATGAAGCTGTAGATGAGACACCAACAAATCCCGAAGAACTGTTTAAAATTAACGTATTTTACCCAATGATAGATACTATTGCAAATGCATTGGTCACTCGGTTTGGACAATTATCGAAATTCAATGATCTTTGATTATATACATGTCTAGATACAGCATTGAACCGTCCCGAACGGCTCTAAAAAAGTCTACTAAAATTGGTAGACTCGCTTCTTACCTACGTCAGTGTCATTTGAGCCACTAATGGATAACAAGCTCGCGAAAAAAAATTAATTATGCCGGTTTGTGCTATCAAATTGTGTCGAAATTATGTAGGATAATCGTATAATAACACCAAGATCACTTTTCATCGGTAAGTTATGTTATTTTACTACTATTTTTTAAGAAAACATGGATTTTTAATTCGTTACTATTTAGGTAAATTTGACAAGCCTGTGCTGCCAGCTTATTACTAGGGAGACTTAGCGAAATTATTGGAGACAAATAATAAATATTATTATTTATTTATGTATTTATTTAATTATTTATTTATTTATATAGGATTACCAACAGTATATATAAGTAACATTTTTAAAAAATAATAAAATACTAAAATTATATGACATTGAACATACATAATTAGGTGTATATAGTTTATTAATTATTTAATTAGATTAAGTTTTTACAAAATAAAAATTAGTTATTAATTTCTTTTGTCTTTTTATATTCAATATATTTAATTTAAAAATTCTTAACTATTATAATTATTTTATTTACCTCTTTGGGTAAAAGCCTTCTCCAAAGCAAACCACTTATTTTTATCTTTGGCGGCGTTTAAATAAACATCATTACATCTTCGTAAATCATAAAATGATGCAATAATATTATATATTGAGTTAGGTTTGTTACAAAACCGACTTTAATAACAAACACTAGAAATAACAACATAAATGATTGGTGTAATATAGTCGATGGTACGACAGCCCCGGATCTACGACTTTTTCGAACCGGGGCAAAACCTTGATAATGGCGCCCCCTCTCTTCAGTTTCAACAATAAGTAAAATTTTAAATTGACCATTTATGAAAATATTTTTTTTTTGTATCAAATACTACTAACTTTCATTTTTGTGAGAAATATTATATAAAATATGGCATCAGTGGGGTATTGATGACTTTTCTGGGTTCCTGATATGTGCTGGTGATCCCTAGTTAATTTCAAGTCCCTGAGTCGACGCAGGCTAGAGCTTTTTAGTATCTGGATCGAAGTCAAATACGAAGAAGAACTATCATTTTTAAATTGAGAATGATTATATAAAATATGGCGTCGCTGACGTTTTCATGATTTCTCTGTATTCCTTGACTTATGCTGGTTATCCCTAGTTGATTCGCAAGTCCCTGAGTCGACGCGGCTGGAACTATGGAGTATCAGCATACAAGTCAAATAGGAAGAAAAACTATCGTTTTTGAAGTGAGAAATATTATATAAAATATAGCGTCGCTCGCGTTTCGATGGTTTTTCTGGATTCATTGACATGTGCTGGTGATTCACAGGTCAGTCCCAAGTTCGAGTCCCTAAGTCGACGCTTATTATTAACTAAGGATCTTTGGAAGGCATCAAGGAATCTAGAAGAATAATCAAAACGCCACCTTTTCACTCTTGTCTGGAAGACACCCATATTGTAATCGGACGGAAAAACTAACGCAGGCAGGTTGTTCCAGTCCTTAGCCGCTAAAATAAAATGCAACCTATAGAATACACAAAGACTGGCAACCCTACGTTAGTGATCGCGGCTTTGTAAGTTGGCGTTTACCAGGGTAGGGTAACACCTATAAGCCTCAGCGCACGCCTCTTAATCGAGTCCAAGGCTGACAGATGGCATTTCGCAGCACCGGACCATATGCGACTACAGTATTCCACGCACGAACGGGCTTGAACTATAGATTAAGAAGCTGTCCCAGCGTGAAATACTGTCGGACCTTAGCGAAGATGCCAACTTTCCTTGCTGCTACATTAGTCTTTAAGACTCCATGAACCGCCCGTAGTTCATTTTGGGGTTAATGTCCATTCCCATTAACTGCAGACGGTCAGTGTATTCCAGAGGCACATTTCGGAAAGTAGGAATCAAGATAAAAAGACTTCTTTTTGTGGTGAACAGGCACGCCTGTGTTTTGGTGGAATTGAAACTCACAAGATTGGCATGCCCCTAGTAGTGTTCTTTTTTGATTCAACCGTTTTGATCTCTACTGGCCCGAGCACTCAGCAGGTACCCATTGATACCGGGTATCAGCAGACCGTTAATATGCAACAGGAACAAGATTGCAGAGAGAACAGAACCCTGACGAACTCCAGAGCTGGTCTTTAAGGGTTGAGATGAATATCCTTCAAGCACAACTTTGAGTGAGCGGTTGCTCAGGAAGTCCTTTATCCAGCCGATCCAGGATCGGGAGATATGTCATAGGTTGAAAGCTTGCTTATAAGGCTAGCGTGCCAAACCCTGTCAAAGGCCTTTGAGGTGATTAAAATTGGACGATAATTGGTAGGGTCAGCACGAATACCTTTCTTGGGCACAGGTTGCACATTGGCAAGCTTCCAGGATTTAGGCACTATTCCAGTCTTTAGAGAAAGGCGGTACAGACGCGTCAGTATCGGAGACAACTAGGGAGAGCATGTATTAAGAACTATCGTTGGTATACCATTAGGACCACAAGCTTTATTCACATCCTTATTAGTGATGGGAATTTCAGGCATCGAAATCCTGCAGTGAGGTAAATGTGTTGGAGTAGCATTGCCAGAGTTTAGACATGAATTTTGGGCAAAAAGAGAAGCAAGCAAATTTGCCTTCTCCTTTGTCGTATGAGCCAGGGTTCCGTCAGGTTTTATCAGCAGTGGGAGTGAGGTCTGACAGAGCTTTGCGCCAATATGTGTAATTCGGTCAAGACGAGCCTTCTTTTGTAGGACTTGGCGGTTAAGTTAAAGGCTCTCTGTTTTTGGATCTTACATCCGGATTTATGCGGTCTCGAGCATCAACCCAGACAAGGTAAGCCGAATGCTTACGCTTTTAAGCAAAGGTGCTTTCGGTATTAAACTATGGGCGAGCTTTGCCACCAACGGGAACATCAGAGAATGGGATAAAATATTCCATCGCTTGATGCATCACATCAGTTATGGCATCCGCACAGCTCGACGGATTGGAAGAAGAGAAGCAGACCTACCGCCAAGGAAAGAATGCAAAAAAGTTTCGCATCTCATCCCAATCTGCTGACTTCTATTGCCATACTCGTTTAACACCAATAGAGTCTTTACCAGGTGGAGAGTAAGACGACACAGTTTTTACCAGACAGTGGTCAGAGCTACCCAGTGGGGATGAAACATGGATGTTATATCTGTCCGGATCAGTAGTCAGCAGAAGGTCCAGACAATGAGCTGTGCTGTCCGTCTTCTGCTATCGGAACAACCCTTCTTCGTGATGGGTGTTATGGTCCCCCAGAAAGTTAAGCTGCGCGGTGGGGTACCGTTGGATAGCCACATCAGCGGCCTCACTAAGATGTTAAAACAATCGAGTTCTCTCCTGGTTACCTGTGTGCGATTGGTAGACACAAGAATACACGATCTTTTCGAATCCTGTGCGATAACCCAGATCGTAGAGAATGTGGGGTCTTCGAGGTCGCGAAGACGCTGGAAACAGAGGCCATTTCGCAAGTACAAACAGACTCCGGCCCGCGAGCTGAAATTATGCTCCAACGTATAGCCGGGTATTATTTATAATAGTCCAGGTACGCAGCCCTTAATGGACATAGAATCTGTGTCTCCATCAAAAAGAGCATGTGTGGCTGCGCAGTCTCGAGGTGGAAGTGGACTGATGAGAGATTTGTGTGCAATCCTCTGATATTTGTGAGGTGCACTTCTAGTGAGGGGGAGTGCAGCCATTTAAAAACGTTACTCTTTTTGTGTAAAGCCATGATTGATTCTTTAATTTAAGAGTGAATAGGATTGAGAATGCCAGTTAAATGAGATGATGCACGAGCCTGGCGGGGATATTTATGTCTAGAGACTGCGGGGATTTGTTCGGCTAGGCTCGTATAGATGTGACGGGGACTCCCCTGGCAGAAAGGTCACGAACACTACGCACACGATCAAAAAAAAATTAGGTACTTGGTCTGTTAAGATGCGTTCATAAATCACTTAGTGTGTTCAAAAATTAACTTGGCTTATGGAAATAGAAAAGTTGGTTTTTCAAACATATTATATTAAGATTACTTAATGAAAACCTATGAGACTCTAGGAAAAGAGGCCTTATTTGTTCGATATTTTGAATTCTCGTCTCAAGGATTTGGCGCCCCTATGAAACTGCCGCCCGGAGCAAGTGCCCCGGTTTGCCCCCCCATAGATCCGGGGCTGTGGTACGAAAATATATGAAGCATCTATATTCAATGAAAACTACCAATAAAGTGTTTTTTACGTATTAAGTGTGTTTTTACCAAGACGTTTTTTTAAGTTTTTATTTCACGTTTTAGTGTACATTTGTGCACTATAGTAAATATCCTGACTAATCTTCGTAACAATATTTATTTGATCACCCTCACCAGTCACCACCACCTATATAAAATAAATGAAATCCATATGAATAAATGAAAACAGTAATATGGCAATACTAGTACTTTTTTATATCCTCAGGAGTAATCATCATAATATTTTAATTACTACAAATTATATATTTAAATTTTTAAAATAATTATTTTATTTAACCATCATCTTATTAAATAATGGGAGAAAGATTTGGAGCGGGTATCCCGAAACACGCACACCTTGACAGTTTGAATTCAATAAGTACACGAGCTGTACTCACGCATATCACGTAAAGTGAGGACGTTTTCTGCGCGTCGTTTGTTTGCATTGCTCAATCTAGACATGTATATAATCTAAGTCAATGATACATGGTCTTCTTTGTATAACATCAAAATCATTCCTGATAAGTCTTTATTGGATAAAGCCTGTGCAGATTTGCAAATCATTTTAACGGATGGGGAAAAATGTGACGTCTCTAGTCGCAAATTGGTTAAAGAAATTTAGCCTGAACCCATTATTAAAAAACGTTGAACGCAGAGCCATTAAAAGTTCTTCAACTGATTAAAAAAAATGATTGGTAGGATATTTTTCCGAATGTGTGGACGACGCTTCGCATTTTGCTGACCATCCCAGTAACTGTCGCCAAAGGAAAACGAAGACTATCAGATCTTGCAATTCTATTAATTGAAAATGGTATTGCCGAAAAATTAAATTATGCTGATTTAATAAAAAAATTCGCAAGCGCAAAAGCAAGAAAAGTGGTGTTTTAATTTTTTTTAAGTTTCAATTTTAAACGTAGTCAAACATATATTGTTTCTGTTATTATTTTATTCGTCGTACACTATTACTACTTAAATCGCAGTATGTGTTCAGTCTCTAATACTAAAATGTAAATGTACTTAATATTATCGAATAGAAAGATCTCGATTTTTTGTTAGGAGAGGAGGGGCGACACAATGAGATCTCGTACCACCTAAAAAATTGGCTAGGGCCACCCCTGACAATGGATATCATTAATTCAATGTGCTAAGAAGATTGGGACTCCGTACAGAGTACACGAATTGGACTGGACTGACATTTTAAATTTGAAAGAAATGATAAAACAGTTTGGCAAAAACTTTAAGGTTAACAATGATGGTGATCGAGTAGTATGGAATGACACTCGAAAAATATATATGCAAGCATCTTCTCCATACTTAGTTTTCTATAACGACAAAATTATTCTGAAACGTCGATGGAATGCTAGTGTGTTACGAAAGTTTGGAGGCAACCGACAACACTGTTGTACATGAAGATTTGAACGAGAGTGATTAATTTTTATTAATATCCGATTCTGACATGCTGCTGTTAATCAAAATGTCCCTTTTTAGTTATTTGTAAGTCCAAATACCTTTTAAACTATTTTCTTATCTAGATTATTGTTTTTTTTTTAATTTAATTCATTCACAAAACATATTCCACTAAGTACCTAGGTCTTTATTTATAAGCCTATCTCAGTAAGTTTCCTATTTCATTACTGAAACATTTAGGAGACGAGATCTTTATATTTCGTATATTTTTATAATTCACTAGAGGAACATTTCAAAAAATTACAAAATAATCTTATAATAAACTATAGTTTATTTACGATACCTAGGGATATCAAACATCAAGATAGTTAACATTTATGTTAAAAACTTTAACTTGGATTTTCTCAAAGCATAATTTGAATTGTACCAGTAATTATTCAGACCAACGATATAGACAATGGAGAAAATAATAATTGTAAATATTGCATGGAAAGCACTTGATTTTTAAAATGATTACTTTTGTATATATTTTATTTGATTGGTTTATCAAAGTGAAATAAAACATTTTAATTAAATTTTGTTTTTGGACAACCTACTATTTAAATTATATCCTAACAAATATTTCAAAGTCCATAACCATCCATAACAAGAATGGTAAAGTTACTACTACTTTACTTTAAAATACTTTTATAATTAAAAGATTTTATAATTGATTTTATAGAAGAAAAAACATTTGAGAATTTTTTAATACCAATGGTAGGGACTACCTGGACTAGTACAGTAACTTACACTGTGACAGTGGAATGTTGCTGCCTTTAGCTAAGATCAATAAACTTATGATATAAGCGTGCTCATTTTGATGACCATCTTTAATGAATTTATTTAATTTCAAAAATCTATTTTTTTTAGTAATACCACAATAACTTACATACCAGCAGGCAGTACAATATAACCAAAAAATAAAAGTATTTTTATGAATATAAGTACTTTATATACAATGTATAAGTAACTTTAAATGTTGGTTGTAAAGCTTTTCTTTAAATTGTTATTAATATAGAAATATTGTAAAATTCTCATAACACTTTTTGTTAAAGTGCCAGATATTTTTATGATATATCAGCACAACAAGTAGTAAGAAAACTAATTCATAATAAAGAAAATTAATATGCTATTTAAAATACACTTAATTATTACTGTATAATGATTAAAAGATCGTGGCCATTATAAAACTGGTAAAGCTAAGTTAACAGCAGTTGTCTGTTACAAGCTTATCTGTAGTTCTATTCTAGTAAAGAAAACAAAGACGAGGTATTATTGTTAAGTAACACTAAATTGTCGCAACCCGCAGTAAGATTGAAAAGGTTTTAAAACTGATGCTGTATAGACAGTTGTTCGCTTTATTTTTTTATATTAATGACTAACGAGTCATTTAATTAGATAATATTAGTCACAAACAATATATTAAAGCACAAAATATACACGCGTCAAATCAATTTATTAAATACCGAAATTACAACTGGCAGCAGTTTTAGTAAAATTATTATAAATAGAAATAGTTAAAATTAGGGATAGGAAAGTCGACTCTGACTTTAGTCAAGAATCGATCTTTTCATAAAAATAATCGACTTTTTAGAATCGACTTGAACCTGTCTCGAGTCGATTAAAATCGATTCTCACTCGATGACTTCAACTTTTTTTAAACAATACTTAACACATGATGATAGCATAGTTTGTACCGTTTTCATGAATCGACTCTTCCATTTTTTTTCTATGACTTTGTTGTTGTATGCTTTGTTGTCTCATAGATACTTAATTTAAATAGTAAACTTTAAATTTAAATTTAAAAACTATTATTTAACAGTTTATAACTGATATTTAAAAATTTTATTGATATTTAATATTAAATATTGATTTTAACGTTTCAAAAATACTTAATTTAAATAGCTACTATAAACTTATTTTCGGTGCCATACTACGTGCAATTTTTATGTAGAATGTATCTTTAAAAAATGTTAAAAACAATCCTTTGTGTATAAGTTGTTTAAATAAAAAGTGCAAATTATAAATAAATTGTTTATTAATAAAAATAAAGAAATATGTCGAATAAAATTTGTAAAATATCTTTTAACTATGAGTTATATAGTTATTGTGCTTTTTTTAAAAAAGTCGACTTGAGAGTCGAAAATTCGACTTTTAGCAATGATTAATCGACTTTGAGAATCAAAAAATTCCAAGTCGATTCTAAAGTCAAAAGTCGACTTTTTTCGCGCTGTTTCCATCCCTAGTTAAAATATGGGACTCGACTCGAATGACATTTAGTTCGAACGATTCGAATGATCAAAGAGTAGAATAACTTTTTACCTATACAGGAACGAATGATCACGGTGAAAAACCGATTCGAGTGAGATCTTATGTTCATTCGAATTACCACTTGATTCGGATTGTGGGGTTGATTGTAATGAGCTCGCGCAGTTTGACGATTCGAATCAATTTCTTAATTCTTTGATTTAAATCAACAAATTGATTCGAATTATGTTGCGCGGTAAACTTACCAGATGATAGGTCACTGTAGGCCCCCCAGGATTTTTTTAAAACTTTTGAACTTATTTTAATTACATCGTTAGTTCGTCGTTTGTTATTTTTTGTTCAGTATAAACATTTATTTGTTTTGTTGTTGTTCTCTCTTTAGTAAGCTGACAAGGTCTAGAAAGAAGGTCTAGCATCAAGAGTAGTGGGGGTACGTCGATTTATCGTGATAATAGTTTCCATTTACGACCGTGGCGTGACAATAGACTAGGGTGTTGTGCAACTAAGTTAGAACATTATTCTGTCTGTTTTTTATTCCACATAATGCAAGCGTACTAAGCCTACATCACATTACTCGAATTTCAAAAATATGTACTACCTATTCATGATAAATATAAGTATACAATTATAAAACAATTTTTTTCAACCACAAAGTAAAAAAAAATAGAACATGCTGTGTATACCAGAGCGGTGGCCGGTGACACAAATTCGCCTGTGTACCGAGAAGGCAACGAATACATATTGAGTAAGAACAACTATGTACATTATTCCACGACTTATAAATAGTTTGCACCCAAATTAATAGTAAAAATATTAAGTCAAAACTAAAACATTATATTTTTCTATAATTAAATAGAATAATGAATTAATTTATTTTATATAAAATAGTTAATTTCAAATTATTATAAAATTGTATATATATATGAAATTAAATATCAATGTAAGGGTTGGGACGTTAAAATAAAAGTGGACTGTAGTAATGTGCTGCTTTATAGCCGTTAAAACAAGGAGGTGTCAGTTTACGGTAGACTTCGTGTGGACGAGTGTCAGCCGCGCTGCCTCAGTGCCGGTCGACGCGGTGCGCTCATCCCTGCTCTCTGCCACGAAACCAGATCGGTTCCCAACAATCAATATAATAAATTATAATGTGTGTAACATTACGTAAATCTGAGAGGTTTACAATGTTACATTTTAATCAAAAAACAGTTTGTTTTTTTATGTTAAAAAAGGGGGCAAACGGGCAGGAGACTCACCTGGTGGGAAGAGATCACCTCCGCCCGTGGACATCTGCAAGCCAGAAGCCTGGCTTGCAGATGTGTGGCCGGCCTTTCAGGAAAGGGAGGGGGAGGGAAGAGGGAGGGGGGAACGAAGATGGAGGATGAAGGGAAGAAGGAAGGGAGGGAGAAGGAGGAGGGAAGGAGAGTGGGCCTCCCGGACTCTCACTCACCGGGCGAAACTCGACAGCATGGCTGCCACTTCACGCCGGTCTTCTGTGAGAGAGTGGTACTATACGGGGCGTGCCGGCCCATTCGGCTGTTACCCGAAGATAACAATCATGGCACTACTGTTTAATGGCATTACTTGGTTAACTTTTATAATAATAAATAAATAAATTGTCACTTAAACGGCGTGCGCCTTGCGCTCTGTGCAGCTACAGTCGATAGCAACGCTGTACAGCGGCGTTGACGCGAAGCTTGGAAGTTATCACACGAATCGTAACAATTTCTTACCTTTGAAATTGAGCTTGCTTGTAACATTCATCTATGTAGTGTCTAACTCTAAGAACCTCTTTGGTTTTATTAATCATCTATGCTTCTATGATCTTTGGTGTCTATTGTCTAATGTCAATTTTGTTGCAGAATGCAGGAGTACCATATAGAGAAATACTTTAAGAGTACACAAATACACCTGGTATTGTTATTTATTGTGGTTATTTTTATTATTCATCCACGTTTAAAAGAAAATGTACAAATGGTGATTGCTGACTCTTAGCGTAAATATACCTAGTGTTTGGTACAAGAACTTCCTCAAAGACCCCCAAAGCTCTTCATGTTAATGCCGAAAGAGCCTAACAAAATGTGGAATTTAGAAAATAGCTAGCAGAAACCATTGCATAGTAAGTGAATCAACTTTTTCCTTTAATAAAGATTATTTTGATGTAACTAAATATAAAATTAATATTTATGAATAGTTTTATATAATATAGATTCCCTTATATTATAGCAGTCAGTTTGAGGTTAGAAGTTCGTCTTGTGTTATTTTTTCAATAGAATTTTCGGTAACATTATAAACACTAGCTATTATTTTAGTTTATCAACACTAAATAATTATGACTATAAAGATATTATATAAATTATATCGATCTTATCTCTTCCTTCTAAAACCTTTGTAGAGAACTACTATCCATTGGTGAAGACAGCATGAAAATCAGTGCAGTAGATTATGAGTTATGAGTCGCGTATAGCGAAGTAAATATAAATAATAAATTTTAGTAATTTATGATATGTAATAAAATGAATAAATAGCTCCTTGAACCCCAACATCCCGTGTAATGTCCCAACATATTTATTTATTTATTATTTATAATAACATTTTTTGTATTAAACAGATATGTATTTGTGTATATACTAATATGTACATACATTATAGTAAATAGTAAGAAATGTATGTAGGGTTCAGGATTGAATTTATGTGTTTCCTGTAGTTAAAGATAGACCCTAAGCTCTGCCGTGCTTGTGATATATACAGTAAGTGCCTTGTAGACACTTTAGAGAAAAAGGCGGTAAAAGTTTTTTTTTGAACTTTTGACATTTCTCCCGAAATATAAATTAAACCTAAGTCTTCTAAAATGTTTAACATAAACAAAGGTTGGTTTTACTATTTGTATATTTTTATTTTTATTTAGAAATAATATTTAAGTTGTAAAGCTTGAAAAAATATTTATGTAAAGGGATGAGCAATTAAACAATAAAGCTTTTCTTAGTATTGATACAGTAAAAGTGCGACTTACTGTAACAATCTTTAGTTTGAAGTACATACTGCAACAATGATTACTAAATTAGGTAATTGTTTAAATAGAATAACAAACATTGCACAATTTGCTTAATATAACTTAATCACTTACTGTAATTATAGGTATGAACAATATGTATAATTATGGAATCTACCATAAAGCACCGGAACCATAATTATTTACTTTTTCTCTATTATTTGTAGATAAATGAAACAAAAGAGATCTTACAAAATCACAGTTTAATATAAAAAGTACACATAGCGCTATAATTAATGGTACGTAACTACTTTCCTTAAACTCAACATTAATTCGTGTTTGTACTACTTAGTAAACAATAAAACAATCAAAAAAATAATAAAATAAACATTTTGTTTCTAAAAAAATTAAACAATTTTCTCTTTGGAATTCTTCAATTATAATTTAATTAATTAAATTAATCTACGTAGATTGACAGAACGCAGCACAACTCTGATCCTTCAAGGCACGTTAGATTCTAAAGCTTTTTACCTCTTAGAACGATTATTAACTTTATTATTATAATTAAAAATTTAACAAATCAGTCTTAAACATTACAGACTAGTAAAATGTAGACTTACAAAAATATTAGCATTAAAATTATTGTGCAATTAAAATTCTTCGATTAGTAAATTTGTTGCAGAATTGGAAACCGGAATATTAAACCAAAATTCCCTTCTATTCTCAGGCATCAGAGGTACAAGCTTCTGTACAATTTCTGCTTTACGTTCTGCCGTTATTCCTCTTGAAATATTTTTACATTTTGCCTCAGGGAAGTTTTGGGTCTTTATAATTTTAGCTTTTAAGAAGTCCAATGATTGAAAAATCTCATTATGACCTGTTTTATACATAAGTATGAATTGACCCCTCTCAACTTTAACTACCATTATATTCTTCAGATATATCCTGGGTTCCACGTTTTTCAATTTATATTGTGATGATAAGTCTTCATATAAATAAAAGTCTGAAACAGCCATCGATTTGACAATACATTTACGATTATTTGCCATTTTTACCCTTTGGACATAATCATCGAAATCATACACTTTATTTTTACCTAACATTTTCTCAACCTGGTGATGAAAATGATCAGCTGACATAAAAGTATGTCCTGGCTCGAAGTATCGTATCTCGATTGTATTCGCAGATATTAAGGAACTATTGATAATCTCGACTAAAAACGACATCAAAGCCCAATTTTTATTTTGGGATGCACAGTTATCAGCCCACAAAATAACATGTTCGGCATCTCGTTTGTGAAGCAAAAAAGCCCTAAATGTTGAAATTATGTCGTGTTGATGGCGACCTGATATGGACTCATTCCAAATAACCGCGAATGGCATTTCTTCTTTCGATGTCTTCCCTAATGGCACAAAACTTTCATTGAAGGCAATTATTCTAGGGCAAAAGACTGAGGCTTTATATTGTTCTAATCTTGGCAGCATGATTATTTTTTGTAAATCTACAGAATAATAAATTATATTTTTATTAACAATGGCATTATCTACATCTTCTTTATATTTTGTACGACTCTCTGTATATCTTACTTTATGAGCATTATACTTTTTACAAACATCACAGTTAATATCAGCATTTTTATTATGTTCTGGATTATGTAGTTTAAATACTGCACATAATTCACATTCTTCATTTCCTAGATGGGTAAAAGATATATTTAATTCATTTTTTACTATTGTGCGGTAAGTTTCTAGAGATACTTTTAAATCGGAAAACTTTTCACAAAAGTTTTTGTACATGATTGACACATTAATATCACTGGGCAGATACAGTTTATTAGGAGCATGCTCTCTTCGGTAACCCAAAACATGATCCCTTATCTTCTGTCTGTCTATTTTATTGGCTCTTTCGTAGACTCCCCTACGATCTTTTTGCTGATCGACGGGTTTCTTTAGGGCAGCAAGAACTCTCTAATCATTTTTTGGGTGATACCCCAAAGTTGTCAGAAAGAATTGTTTGCAAACTTCTATTCTAGTATCATCAGTTTTTGTTAGAAAATATGCATATGTCACTTTCCTTTTTGGTATTTCTCTGCTTGTTTGTTTTCTTCTTTCAACAGCTTTGGTTTCAACCATACCTTTTATAAATATACCCTGGGATTCTTTGCTCAGTTTACAGTAATAATTGTTTATTAACTTTCTTTCGTCTTCATTAATGCTCGTCGTACATTTTCGTCTACAATTTTCTAAGCATGCCCTTTTAAGTGAAAGCTTTTCAATCAGTAATTGCTTTTTAATTTTCTTCCTTTCTGTTAATGACTCTTGAAATACCTGTCTTTTCCGTGGAAAACCAGACTTAGTCAATCCTTTTCCTTCTTTATCCAAATTATTCAAATTAACTATACTGTCACCAATAAATGTCTTAACCGGAGAGATTAGTGAATCTTCGCAATCAGTGTCGGTTGTGTCAGAGGCAGGTATATAATCTTTATCCTTCACGCTATCATCAGAATCTTCGAATAAGCTTTGTTTATTATTAATTTGTGAATTTTCAATTTCTTCATCCGAGCATGTTAAATTTTCATTACATTTGAGAAAATGTTCATCAAAAGGCTCTTTCTCAAAAAGCAACTTATCAAAGTCACTCATATTATCATTTGCTATTACAGCACTACGTGAATTTTGGTATTCATTATCAAAATCAAATATTTTTGGATGATCATTAAAATTTATATACCGCTTCCATATTTTATTAATGACTGTAACTTCACGTTGTTCATTCATATCGATGTGTTTATAGAATATAGGTATGGAAGAGACGCTGGTGCTGCTGCTGCTGGCACAATCAGTTGCTGATACATTTGAATGATGTCCTCTTGAAGTATGATATGACGGTGCCGTTTTTATAGCCAAAGTCATAATTCGATCTCTTCTGGACGTCATCTTGTCTGAAAAACAAATTAAAATAATATACCTACAAGCAACACCTTCACACAAACAGCAAAGCCAATAAGCTCAGCTCACGCGATTATAATATATAACCAGCTTAAAATTAACTTTTCATATTTTAAGCACTTCTGTTATTTTCATTATAATTTTATGGTTAATATAATTATAATTTGTATATCAAGTGCGATATTTAGGTAGGGTGTGTGTTCCTTTAAAACGGTAACGACAACAATTTACTGTCGTGATAAGGTGAAGTTTGAACGAATTGTACCTAAAACTAGTGCCAAATTTATTATTAAGCTAATAATAATATTTTATTATTGCACAATAATAACTGCTCAAATATTATAACTCCAAATACAAAAACTACAAAACTTATACTCAAGTTTTTACTTAAGTTACTCAAGTGATTTTGGCGCCAATTTTATTCTTCAACGCACGTCAGCCTCTATTGTTGCGTGGTCCGCGACTGCAAATTTACGTACTTGCCCCACCCCGCACTACCCGTCCGAGCCAAAAACACCTTAGAATATTAGCAGTAAGTAACGTGTTTACCTTATTTGTTCCAGGTAAGTCTACGCATATTATGAAGCATTCCTAAATATATTACAGTAGGTAATCTTGCTGTTACTACGTCTATGCATATAAATAAATATTTTAACTAGCTGATTGATCATAAACACAGTAAGTTCCACTTGTGGTACTTATGCTAAGATTAAACAATAATATTTTATAAAGATTTTAAGCATTAATATAGTATATACTCTTACTGTAAATATGTTAAGGTTTAGTATACCAATGTTTTATTTTCATCACTTAATATAATAACAATAAGTACCACTTACTGTTAATATGTTTCAGTGATACTTGGTAAAAAATACTCACAAGTTAAAAATATTAATAGCAAGGTTACTTACTGTAGCAATACCCAGGAAATGGTTTTAACTTTATGAAAAAATCAACCGTATATACCCATACTGCATTCATATTAAGTATGCCTTGGCGCAATACGTGTCTTACTGTAATTATGCTTAAGCTTATTTGATTTTCTATGCCACATCTTCACATTTTAAATATACAGAAATGTAGATCTAAATCTCCACATTCCAAATATGTACTTAACTCAATACCGGAAAAAATGTGTCTTACTGTAATTATCATAAGCGCGGCAGAGCTGTCCTCTGAACACAAGACTATCCCGGTATTATAAACATTATTATGAAATAAACAAATTGTACGAACTTAAAATTTTAACATTTCTAAACTATCCACTTACATCTCATCATCATCATCATCAAATTACAAAACCACTTACATCTACGCAAAACAAAATCTTACAAAAAACAAATCCATTTATTTATTTAAATATAGCCTATGTTTATCAGGGATAATGTAGGATTCTAATGAAAAAGAATTGTTTAAATCGGTCCTGTAGTTTCAAAGCCTATTCAATTCAAACAATCAAATCTTTCCTCTTTATATTATTATTAGTGTAGATAACTCAAAAAAGATGTTTTTGAGGAAATCACAAAAAACAATTTAGCATACCTGACTTACCTTACAAAATGGCTTATTACTCAAAGAAGATATCTTTATATGGGCACTTCCATATGTGACTGACTCTACATTTGACACAGTTTGCGTTCTGTTATGTCTTATATTACGATTAGTACTATGTTTTTAGTTTCAATTTAAACATGGCTTTGTAGCAGTTTCAACAATTATCCTATAGAGAAAAACTGGCAACCAATGATATTTTGATATATCATTTATTTAGTAAAATATAAACGTGACTGACACTTCATGCAATTGGTAGTCCATTTTGAGAGTGTTTTTAAACTTCAATAATTTTCCTTTGTACCGGCGCAATAACTTTAATTTGTGTTTTTATCGAAAGTCCATGAAACAAACTAATATAAAATAGTGAAATAAAAAAAGTTATTTAAAAAAAATATTTATAAGTGCAATAAATTGTGACTGACACTACAGCCATAAACGTGACCAACACTACACTCACTTTGTGTAGTGTAAAAGTCAGTATTTTTACATGAAACCTTAGAATATATATCACAGCACATAAAATAGGAACTGTAAAATTATTTGAAAGATACAAAAGTGTAATTAATGAATGAACATAATCACTTTAATCATTGTCTGTCGATTCATCAGAAAACACTTCTTGATATTATGTTGTTTTTTGTAAGCAAGATAGTTGCAGGGCTTTGACGTAATTAATCTTATATACGTAAAACTTGTGCATTTTTAATGTTATTAATAGCCAAAGCATTCTCAAAAACCGTACTTAATCCTAGGTCTTCATGGCATTTACTAATGTCCTCATCATTCATTAAAATGATTTGTACCCTTGAGGTTTTGTTTACAGCTTCAAAAAAGTCGCGCGCATTTGACACAATCTTCTCTCTCTTAATCACTAAATTTCGTACCCGACGTTCGACCTTCGATTCCGTCTACTGACCCTTTACCATGAGAAGGGGCAAAAAGCTCCACGTGATTTTCAAATTATGTCGTTTTTTCATAATTGGGAGAGAGTTAGCAAATCCCGGGTGACTGACGCCACAGTATGTAATTTAGATGATCTCAGGGAGCTGTCCGGCACGCTTAGCTCGATATTATCTATTAAAATTGACTGACAAGGCCCTGAAAAAACTATGTTCAACTTGGCCTAACGATTTTATATTTAGAACTGGATTTATTTAGGTTTTAAGGGAAAAATAAAATGCGACACAATGAAATTATAAAAACTTTTTATTAATCAAAATAATCATATTTTGGGCTTATGCAGCTTAGAAAATTATAAAAAAACAATTTAGAGTAATTAATGCAATAATCAATCAGAGAGGTCAAGGTCACGTTACATTGTTTTATGTTCCTCGTTGAAGCAAGATAGGCAAAAATGTGGTTCATTACGGCATTGTGGGCAATAAGTATTTACTTGCTTAGTCTTCTTTCTAGCATAATTTCTGTCTATTGTTTGAACATTTATTTTATAACACCGTGAACAGTACCTTCTAGAGTTTTTTACAGGTCCTTCTTTCTTTTTTAGCTCATGCTTTTGCCTCCTATTTCTTGTCAATGAGATGTCAGGATTACTGTTTTCTTTGCCCGATTCTGTTAGATACTTGCACAACTTTTTCCTATATTCTACTATCCCTATATTTGACTTTGTGGTTTCTTTATAAATTATGTAGGAATTGAGTAAAGCAGTGTTCAACAGCAGTTCAACAGCAAGTTTTCTGTACCGTTTTACAGTTTTTCTCAAAGGTGTTGAGTATGCGATCATCTGATCAGATAGGTCTACAGAAGATTTTGCGTTGTTATAATCGACTACAATTTTTGGTTTTATTATTTCTTTGTCTCTTTTGTAAGTCCTTGTAAATCCAATAGAATGTTTCGTAGACAGTAAATAAACGTCCCTTTTATCCTTCCATTTCATACATGTCATACCATCTTCATTTTCTTTGGCTCTAAACTCTCATTTTTTTATCTTTCCGTTTATAACATCTTTAGGCAAATATTTTCTATTTTTACGTAAAGTGCCCACAAGATGCGTTTCTTTCTCCAACAATTTGCGTCCAAGATCAATACTGGTATACCAGTTATCGGTATATAATGTATGACCTTTTTGAAGATATCCTTCCATAAGTGACATCACAACATTGGTTGGGGTTGTAGTTTCGGTCTCACCTCTCTTTCCCGCATATATTTGAATTCTGTTAGTGTATCCTGAATTAGTACATAATTTAAATACTTTAATTCCATATTTGTGCCTCTTTAATTTGATATATTTTCGGAATATAATGCGACCCCGAAATGGTACCAGAGATTCATCAATACAGAGATTTTCTTGAGGATAGTAATACGTTTCAAAGTTGAGATTCAAAGTATTTACTAATTCACGTATTTTGAACAGACGGTCGACGTATCTTTGGTTATCGTTGTTAGAAAAATGTACCATTCGTAACAAAATTTCAAACCTGTTACGAGACATAACCGTACGCGGGAAAGATTGAAAAATCAGGGGGTCTGTTGACCAATAATCAGCTAGCTTAGGCAATCTAACGATGCCCATATATAAAATCAAACCAAAAAACCTTTTGATTTCGAGTTGGTTTGTATCAGACCAACTAAGCAGCCGCGATCCTCGTTTTATTTGATTTTTCGACCTAAGTTTAATAATTGTCTGAGCAGCAAATCGGTTGGTTTCCATAGCTATATCATGAAACACATTATCCGGAACTAACAAAGAATAGAAATCCTCTGGTTTGGATTTTGCCATTGTATTTCTCAAACTATAAGGTTTCAAACCAGGACACTCTGTGAAAGGTATAATTTTTCTTTGCTTACCCGCTGGTTCATACCATAAATCAGTCTCAAGCCTTGTGCTAACCTGCTGTTCTGGGTTTTCATCTTCGTCATCACTTTCACATACCGCCTCTTTCTGTTTACTCGCCTATGCAAAATTACTTCTGTATCGTCACATATTTCACTACAACATGGAATTTCTAACAGCGGTGAATCTCTTTGAGTCAGTTGTTTTTCTAGTTCGTCAATTGCTTGCAGATCTACCAACGATAATTCAAAATCACACGTATTATCAATAATGGACATGATTACAATAGCTATATCGTCACACAAAATCTCCAAAAACTACAGCTATGGGTGCGCGCACTTACTTCCGTGGCTAATTCGAAGCGACTAAATAAACACTGTAGGTACATCGCATGGCACGCGCCTGACAGGTTGCAACCTGCAAGGCATGAACTACGACACTCGTAGGTACTTTTGTTCAAACGGCCGAGCGCTGCGAGTGAGCGAGTGATTTCCCGCGCAAATAAATTGACGGCCGGCGTCGGCACGGCGGCGGACGGTGCCTGACAAAATGCTTGACATGGCCCAATAGCTATGTTTTGTTCCGTTTGGGCCTCGTCAGGCACATATGCCAGACATTTTATTTTTTTGCTTTATTTTACATTATAATCACCGGAAACAAATTAAAATAGTCATATAATGTGATTTACTTGAATATAGAACCAAAAAAAGAAAAATAAAAAAAACCTCATCAAAATTTTACTATGGCAGTTAACGTGTTAATATTCTATCAATATTAACTATTACCGTATCTTTATTGTGGTGAAGATTATCCGATGATATCTTAATTGCATGCTGTTTTTGATGAAACTACAAAGACACAGTAAATAAAGAAACTAGTGGCTGCACCCAATGATACGATTGAATTTCATGCTGCGAAACACTGGTTTTATTTTCAACAAAATCCACTTGCAGAAGCGCAAAGTTACAATCTGAGTTCATACAATTAATGCAATCCTGATTGTAACACTGCTTGTTCCCTTTTTATGTAACTGTGTTACTTAAACTGTGGAGTCATTTTCGAAACATGTTCACAAAGCATCGACACTGTACCTTTTAGTAAAACCTTTCTAAGCCGTCCATTTTCCTCTTTCCATTCATACCAGCTAATTTCCCTATCTTTAAAAAAACAAGTAGCTTTTTCTAATTTAGATTGCATCATAGTTTTACATTATGTACATTTATCGTACCAACAGGATGTTGTTGGTGCTTCACAAAGAGCTGTTTTTGTCAAAAAGTTTTTGTCATAACCAGGGATGTCTTTGCAATATTTGGACAGCGCGTTTACAGCTAATAGGTAATTTTCATGATACTTGCAAAGGCAAACATTTTCAGGTGTTTGGCAGCTCAGGAGAGCATGTTTTGGTTCCAAATTCATCACACAGAGTATATGTTTTGAGAACATTGCTGAACAAATCTGTTTTTCCATCTTCGAGACGCACTATTGTTGTGTCCTTAATGCCAGGGTCTTGACGACTAATATCATCACGGATATAATTTTTTTTTACTTTTTCAACTGTCTCAGCACAGATAACTTCTTCGGTGTTTTTTGTTTCAGGAGTAATTTGGTTTGCTAATGTATGCACAACTGCTCTACCCTTGAAGGACTGAATGACAGATTCCGTTTGACTTTTGCAACCGCTTTTCCATATGAGCTTTTTGAGGCAAATGCTTTAGAAAGAGTCTCATCTTTGGCAAGTGTATCAGTGGATTCTAACATCAGTTTTCTTTCTTTAATCTTGCTTCTGTACCTTATCATCTGTTCAGATTTTTTTTCTCGTAAGGTTTTAATCACATCAATCGATGCTGTTTGTTTTATCAAATGTCGTTAATGTTTCTTGTTCTCCGACTCCTTTTTTTTTAAATTCTGCGAGTAATCCTTTAGCTTTCAGCTTCTCTCTCTGGTTGCGCTTCCTTTCTGCAGCTGTTTTCGCCATCTATGAAAAAAAAGAAACAAAAAGCTACATTTAATTATGATATGGAATGTGACTGACTCTACAATGTTACAGACACTACAAAAATGTTTTTAAAAAATTAGGCATTATTGTTCGTTATAGGGAACAAAACTTAAATAAAACATTTAAAAGTCCTCAAACAATACACATTTAATTCGATTTATACAATTGATAAGTTAGGATTTAATTTAAAGTTAGAAAAATTATAGGGGGACACGACGCGTGCGCAGTGCCCTGACAGGTTGTAAATTGTTGCATCATTTTTTCCCGATAGACGCGTGGAGCGCGGCATGACGTGATATCAAGCCAATCCCAAGACCAGAAAATCACGTCATGCTACGCGTGGCCAATGGGGTGAGAGCAGCGGCTGTGTCTCGTGATTGGCCCGATACCGTACATCATGTATCGTCATGCCGCGCGTGGTAGCCACTAGCCAATAGGGTGAGGGCTGCGGCTGCGTTCCAATTCACGGCGCTAATGTGGCGCCGACATCCTCCCGGCCGTTGAAAGCTAGATGGAGGCTTTCAAGAATCATGGCTTTCTTCTGGTGACAACAAAACTAGGCGATTGAGGGCTCTTCTTATAACCCCATTGGCTGTGGCCACATCTGCAACTCTAGGAGTTTGGTCGGAGCCGACGTAGAGCCTGCTTACCCTTCCCAGGCGCCAGCATAGGGGTGGTGTGTTGGGCTCCTTTATTAGGACTAGATCATCCTGTTTAAGATCTCGCGACCTCACTCGCCACTTGGTACGCTGCTGTAGCTCTCCGACATATTCCGATGACCACCGGCTCCAGAAGTGCTGCTTGATTTGTTCAAGGCGCTGAAACCGGTCGAGTCGATGCGTCCCGTGGTCCAGATAGCTCGGCGAGGGTAGCGCAGTCATTTGCCTACCAATCAAAAAGTGAGCAGGGGTAAGAGTCTGGAAATCGTTAGGTGATGGGCTCATAGGACATAGGGGTCGGCTATTTAGGATAGCTTCTATCTGTGCAAATACAGAGGCCAATTCCTCAAATGTCAAGTGAGATTGCCCTAAGATTCTATGCAGATGGAACTTAGCCGACTTGACACCGGCCTCCGCTAGACCGTTGAAATGAGGAGCGTAAACGGGAGAAAACCGAAATTCTATGCCCTGCCGGGCAGCAAAGTCACATATAGAGTTACAATTTGTTTGCAAAAAACTACCAATTTCCTTTGCGGCAGCTACAAAATTGCGACCATTATCACAGTTGATGATTCTAGGCATTCCTCTACGAGCAACAAATCGTTTTAAAGTTAACATGAAGGCATCTTTGGTTAATTCACTAACTAGTTCTAAATGTAGGCACTTATATCTGAAGCATACGAAGATGCACAGATAACATTTTGTTATCTTGCATCCCCGTCCCTTGCGATCTGTTATTAGGAAAGGACCGGCAAAGTCAGTGCCAACAGTACTGAATGGAAAGTCAGGTTCTACCCTATCAGAAGGTAAGTTACCCATTATATTAGTCATTGTGTCGCCTTTGAAGCGACGACAAACTAAACAGTTTCTTACAACTTCTCGTGCTAGTCTGCGACCTCCTATAGGCCAATAGCGCTCTCGAATAGAGGCGAGTAGAAGCTGGGGTCCGGCATGTAATAGGCGGGCGTGCTCATACTGAAAAATAAGCTTAGTGAGATAATGATTTGACTTTAGAACAATGGGATGTCTTTTATCATAGGGGTAGGCAGAGGTGTCAATTCTTCCTCCAACACGAAGTAAGCCATTCATATCTAGAAAGGGATTTAATGAGCAGAGATGCGTGCTTGTTTTGAGGGGTTTCTTGGCCCGTAGAGAATTTATTTCATTTGAGAAGGAAAGACGCAGCGCTTAAGTTCGATTCTTAACGCTTTAATGACAGCGCTACTTAATTCAGCCCCTAGGACAGCACCACAGAGCTCTAGGCGAGGGATGGTGCAAGCTTTAATTGGAGCTACACGAGCCTTGGCACATAATAAGTTGACATGTACGTTGCCATCCCCGTCTATAGAGCGTAGGTAGATACAACTTCCATAGGCTGCCTGAGAAGCGTCACAAAAACAATGAAGTTCTACATTATTTGTATTGGCTATGGCCCGTCTGGGGACCTTTAGAGACGATAGAGTGTTAAGCTGCTGGCTGAATTTTTGCCAAGAGACTTGAATAGAGTAGGGAACGGGTTCATCCCAATCTATTTTTTCTTTCCACAGTTTTTGTAGAAGGATTTTTGCGCTAATAGTGCACAAGGACAATAGACCTAGAGGGTCAAATATCTTGAATGCTGAAGACAAGATAGCCCTTTTGGTGAAAATAGTACTTGGTGAATGTTCGAGAGGAAAGTGAATACAGTCAGATTGAGGAGACCATCCAATACCAAGGGTACTTGTGGCATTGCTGATGATTAGGTTTTCATTATTGTTAGGATCAGCTTCTAGGACATTAGGTAAGTTTGACCGATATTTTCTTAGTGGAAAGCAACCTTTAGCCAGCTCACTGGAAACTGCGCGTTGAATGCGACGTAATTCTTCGGCAGTACTTGCCCCTGTCAATAAGTCATCACAATAGAAATCATTTTGAATAATAGTTTTGATTGTAGAATCGTCACATTCTTCGCCGATTTGCCAGATGCACCTGGTGCTGAGGAAGCTAGAGCTCGCAAATCCGTATGTAATAGTATTGAGCCTTAGAGTGCGCAAATTTTCATTTTCATTGTCGCGCCACAAGATAAGCTGCAAGTTGCGATCCGACTCTCTAACTCTACATTGCCGATACATCTTCTCTATATCTCCAGAAATGACATATCGATGCTGACGAAATCGAACCAAGATGTTAAACAAAGAGTCTTGGATAGTGGGGCCTACCATCTGTAAGTCGTTGACCGATAGGCCAGAAGTGGTAGGTTCAGAGGCGTTAAACACGACTCTAAGTTTGGTGGTTTCACTTTGGTTTCGAATCACTGGGTGATGAGGAAGAAAATAGGAATTTGGGGGCTTGGGCTCTGTAGACTCTGAAAGGTGGCCAAGGCCGGCATACTCATGAATGAATTCACAGTACATATTTTTTAACTCAGGATTTTTTCTAAAACGGGCTTCAAGATTATAGAACCTTTTTTTTGCTATGAAGTAGGATTCGCCCAGACAATCGGGTTCATCCCGTAGAGGGATACCTACACAAAAACGACCATCACTTTCTCTACGAGTATCAGAGATGTAGAGCTTCTCACAAAGCCTTTGCTCCTCAGATAGACGCTGAGATTTAGGAACATTTTCAAGTTCCCAGAATTTAGATAGATCCTCCTGAATGTCCTCAAGCTTATCCTTCCTTTGAAGAAAGTTGCAGGTTAGAGACTTATTAGGCGGAGACTGAATTTGAATAGGCGCAGGACCTGCGATGAGCCATCCGAGCTTGGAGCTACGAAGATTAGGGTTGTTCAACCCTAGAGACTGCTGTTCGGAACCTATCACATCCCAGAACAGGTCAGAGCCTATAAGCATGTCGATAGGAGATGGCTCGTTGAAGCTGGGGTCTGCAAGTTTAAAGTGATTTAACTTTAGAGAACTAATATTGAAAGGATGCTTGGGTAGGTCATCCGATATAGTTTTCAATACTAGACAAAACATAGACACTTCAAACGACGAGGTATTAGATTGAAGTTTTACAGAGCAGCGCTCTGGACATAGATTTAGAGTATTATTTCCTATAGCGACAATATTGACATTTGATGGCTGAGGAGTTAGATTGAGTCTTTGCTTTACACTCTCAGTGATAAAGGACGATTGACTCCCGCTGTCAAGTAGAGCTCGTACGCTTATAGTTTCATTGGTATTAGGATTAGTTAGTCGCACCTTGGCGGTGCACAAAAGAATGTCTGACGAAGACAAGGCAGACATAACCACTGATGAAGGCAAGTTGGAAGTTGAGTCACCTGAAATTGGTATATGTAGTAAAGTGTTGTGTTTTTGTTTGCATGAACGACAAGTCCCAGGCAAGCGGCAAGCCTTATTATTGTGACCTGACCTTAAACAGTTAGAACACAGATTAAGTGATTCGGCAGTAGAGTTCCTTTCTTCGGGCGTTTTGGACTTGAATGAGGCGCATTCATATATGCGGTGTTTGCCTGAACAAACCACACACACAAAATTGGGTCGAGAAGAAGAAGCCTCTTTAGGCGTAGCTACAACAAATGCCCTAGTCTGGCTCTTGTGTGGAATTGAGTGTTGGGGTACCGATTTAGTTACTGTCTGTTTGTCTGTTTTGTTTCGATTCACAGTTTCCAAAACATCAGCACGGTTCTTTAGAAATGAAAAAAAATCAGTTAGTGTGGGGATTTCTGTTAAATTATTTCTATGTTCTTCCCATTTAAAGACAGTGCCGTTGTCTAACTTTGCCACTAGGTTATAGATGATAAGGACATCCCATTTATCAGTGGGTAGCCCAAGCGTTTTGAGCGCTCTTAAATTTTTTGTTACATGATCGATAATGAATCGAAGAGACTTATCAGTTTCCCGTACAGACTCAATAGCAAATAATGATTTTAAATGGTTATTGATTAGTTGCCTTTTGTTGTCGTACCTGTTGCAAAGGAGTGACCAAGCCTCATCATAATTTTTATTCGATACTTCTAAGTTACTTAGCACCCGAGCAGCTTCACCCTCCAAGTAAGAACAGAGGTAATGAAATTTATGTACATTTTTAATTTCAAGATTGTCATGAATTAATGAAGAATATATTTCTTTAAATTCTAACCACTTAGAATAAGTGCCATCAAATTTGGGTATGTTTATAGTGGGTAACTTGAACCCCAGAGGGTTGTGTTCCTGGTGATGACACCCATTGGAATGGGAACAGCTAGAAGCATTACCTTCCACCTGCTTGGGAGTGGAGCTGTTAGACTGTATTAAATCTTGAGCGATAGCAATGCAATTATCAAATTCTTGTTCTATCAAATCGCGGGCAGACAATTCAGAGGATTGATTTGCCTCACTATGCACCTCTATTTGACTTTGCAGCCCGTCAAACTCAATGAATAATGCTTCCATTCTAGATAGCTTCATTGCTAGCTTGTTGACTTCTACGGCAGAAATGCTTTCCAAAGCTACTAATGAATCTAAGTACATTTTAAATTTAGTCACACGTCCCTTAATGGAACTGCGCTTTGCAATTAGTTCTTTTAATTTTAGTTCAGAAGTCATTGCAATGAGATATCAGAATGGCATAAGATAAATAATTAAATAGGTACGTTACGCTCCTCGTTTCGTGGTCCGTGGTGTGCGGCGCGAAGGTCCGGTTTCTTGTCAGCGAAGCGGACGATCAGCTGAGTGGAATAGGCACCCGCAGCTATGCGCGCGACGTAAGGCCGCTGACCCCGAATATACTGCTTAAGCTGGAATCAACGTCAGCAAGCTAAATAGCAGATCAAAGCAGGTTAGCACGCAGCTTGGGACAGAAGACGTAAGTACATATGTAATTGTAAGTATATTATTGAAATAGGCAAGTAGTTAGGCAGGTGAAGTAAGAATGTAGGTAGAAATTAGAAAGATAACTGAGTGAAATGCAGATGTTTTAGGCGGCGTGCAATGTATTTAGCTCGCAAATTCCTTGTGGATGATTAGGCCAAATGCTTACAGGTAAATTTGGGGTAAGCAAAATTTCACTAGCAATTAATTAGATCACCAAACATTTAGAGAAACAGACACTTAGTAAATACACAGATAGAAGAGGATAAATCTAGGAAAAATGATAGGAACGGGCTCACTTTATGATCGTAGGCAGTTGAAGCAGGTAGGTAGGTAGGTATCCGGGTTCCCCAGCCGTGGGATCAGCTGATTAGGCGGCTCCAGGACGTAGGCACCTCCACTGCCCTCGTGCGTATTCGAAGGCACGCGACCACGTGCTTGTTCACCTCGTTCGTCTTCGGCGCAGGGATAATACCGCTCACGGTACTTTGCTTGGGTCCTCTTCTTCTGCTGGCGCCAAACACCTCAGCAATGACGATGGATGTCTGTTTCGGCGTCGATGATTTGTTGTAAACCTGCCGGACTCGATATAAGATTATACTTTATAGTGCAAGTCGTCGTGTCCTGTCACGGTCGCCACTTTTTGTTCGTTATAGGGAACAAAACTTAAATAAAACATTTAAAAGTCCTCAAACAATACACATTTAATTCGATTTATACAATTGATAAGTTAGGATTTAATTTAAAGTTAGAAAAATTATAGGGGGACACGACGCGTGCGCAGTGCCCTGACAGGTTGTAAATTGTTGCATCATTTTTTTCCCGATAGACGCGTGGAGCGCGGCATGACGTGATATCAAGCCAATCCCAAGACCAGAAAATCACGTCATGCTACGCGTGGCCAATGGGGTGAGAGCAGCGGCTGTGTCTCGTGATTGGCCCGATACCGTACATCATGTATCGTCATGCCGCGCGTGGTAGCCACTAGCCAATAGGGTGAGGGCTGCGGCTGCGTTCCAATTCACGGCGCTAATGTGGCGCCGACAATTATAAAAAAAGAAAATAATTTTTTATCGTCGGCATCATTTGAATGACGCCGTCAAGTAGAAAAAAATACTTATTTTTGTGATATTAAAGTAATTTTACAGTATATAGAGAGAAAAGTAATGTCTATTCTGTGACCGACACTACACCTTGACACTGTGTTCTTACAAACCTAATATTTATTTAAAAAAATGTTTTTGAATAAATTACGAACTCTTTATCGATACGTCATCATTTGAACAGTCAGTATATACCAAAATATAACAATAATTCAAAAGACTTACCGTGAAAATTAAATCAAAACTACACCACAAAAACCACTATCAGCTGAGCTTACGACGCCATTTCGTCAATGACAATCCTTCCAGAAAAAAAAACAAAAAATTGTTGCCACTATAAAAACTTAAAAGTCTCATAATGTTGCCACCATACTTAAGTATTTTTACTATTAATATCAGATATTTATTTTTTTCATTTATAGTAGACTATTGCGTGGAATTGCCCATATAATAAAATAATGTATTGTAGGAATAGTTGATGAAGTGAACATTAATGTTTGAATATAAATTTAAAGAAATTTACAATTTTTACTATAAATTAATCGGTTAAAAAAAGGGTTCCTCAAGATGCGTGAGTTTCATATAAAAGATAAAGTTACATTGATTTAATACTGGTGACACATTTTGAAATGAGTTTTTTTTTTATAGGACAAGGGGGGCAATCGGGCAGGAGGCTCAACCTGATTGAAAGTGATCACCTCCGCCCATGGACATCTGGAACACCGCAGGGCTTGCAAATGCGTTGCCGCCCTTTCAGGAAGGAATACGCTCTCTTCTTGAAGGTTGCCAGGTCGTAATGGTTTGGAAAGACCGCCGGCGACAGCTGGTTCCACAGAGTGGTTGTGCGTGGCAGAAAATGCCTTAAAAATCGCACTGTTGTGGAACGCTGGACATCGAGGTGGTGTGGATGGAAGTTGCGGTTTTGGCGCGATGTCCGATGATGAAAATCTGCTGCCGGGATCAGTCCAAACAATTCCTCAGAACACTCCCCGTGATAAATGCGGTAGAAGATGCAGAGTGATCCAACATCTCTACGCAAAGCTAAAGGATCAAGCCGATCGGAGAGTGCTTGATCGTCGATAACTCGAGCCGCCCTTCGTTGAATGCGGTCAAATGGAAGTAGCTGGTACTGGGGTGCTCCCGCCCAGAGATGAGAACAGTACTCCATGTGGGGCCAAATTTGCGCCTTATAGAGACTAAGACGCTGACCCGACGTGAAGTACTGAGTCCTAGTTTTATTTAATATATAACTAAAGAACATTCATTATAAAGGTATGGGTCTTGTTCATCTCGTAGGGGATGATTGCAATTTGATTCGAATGAATAATAAAACCAAACTGAATAACCACGTATATTAATCTTTAACTTCTTACAATGATCTTATACTGATGGATTTGCATGATGATAATGGATACAATAACAAGTATTATAATTGCAAAAATATGATGGCGGAAAAGAGTAAAAGAGAGGATGTCACAATACAAAAATTCGCCTTTTATAGTAAGATCTGTCACTCACTTCACTTGTGTACATAGATAAAAAAGTATATATTGTAGAACTTCACACCGGGGCGCGACGAATAAGGAGCAGTCCACACGATGTTAAGTTGCCATGTATAGTTAAGGACAAATTGTCCTTAACATACTCCCCCCGTTGAAGAGTCCAACTTCTTCAACTCTCGTCTTCATCATAGAGCAGGGGACAGAGAGGAACCAGAGGGCGGCGATAAAGACCCGTCATGGTCCGAATCAGCAACGCGAATAATCCCGTCTGGCCCTGGATACAGCTTGGCTACTCGTCCAGTGCTCCAACATGATAGGGGCACGGAGTCCTCGCTCAGGAGCACCAAGTCTCCATCCTTTAGCTTAGTCTTATTTGTCTTCCATTTTGTTCGTATTGTAGTTGGTTAAATGTTGTTTGATCTGATTGACGGCGTGCGTAGCGTTTCAATTGTATCTCCTTTTCATTCTCCGAAGCACGAGCCGGTAGCGCATTTAGTAGTCTTCTGATTGAGAAGTGCCCTGGGAAAAGGAAAAGGAAATCATGAGGGAATGTGGATAATGGGCACAAGGGACGACTATTTAGATTAGCTTCCACTTGTGCGAATAAAGTTATAATTTCTTAGTGTCAAATTAGATTTCCCTATGACCCGTCTAATGTGATATTTGGCCGATTTCACACCGGCCTCCCATATGCCGCCGAAATGAGGAGCGTAAGACGGAGAGAATTTAAATTGAATGCCTTCCTGGTCTGCAAACTCAGTCAAGGCGTGGTTTGTATGAATGTGAATATATTGTGTTGATGAATTTATTAAGATCGATTTATTTGATATAATGACGATTCAAAAGAGCTCGAGTCTATTTGAATAAAAAATATTTGATTTGATTTGATCCCTATAGACTAGAGATCGAGGAGGTGTCTGATAATATGCACCTACTGCTAGGGTGGTGTCTAACAATATGCACCTACTGCTCGTCCCTATGATCCGTGCCGCTCCTACAGAGGTCGAGGAGGCGTATAACAATATGCACCTACTGCTCGCCCTATGTTGAGGATGACACGTGGGATCAAAATTGCAAAAGCTTGTTTAGTGTGATATGATATGGGACCACCAATCAACCAACCGAAACTGGAATATTGTTATAGGATTGTTTCACCTAAAGAAATATATATATTATGAGATAGGATTGTTTCACCTAAAGAAATATATATTATGAATATTGTTATAGGATTGTTTCACCTAAAGAAATATATATATTATGAATATTGCCAGAAGATATAGGCTCCTATTAGTATATCAACAGGAGCTGGCTGATTGAAATTGGGGTGAGCTAATTGCAAATGAGATGGTATATTTAATTGTTATAAGTTTATAGGTGCCCTAGGCAACTTCCCAGTCAGCCTATCAAGCACAAGACAATTTAATTTAGTCTTATAATTATTGTAAATGGATTTAATTGGATCACACAGCTCTCTTTGAATTGGTTATCTGAGTGACCGATACCAATGACGTTAATAGAAATTGGATTTGAATTTATAACTTAGTTTTTGTCGAAGAGATTTTGTAATGAGGGATGACTAACTGCCTGAGTCCAACGAGGCCCTAACTTAAGAGGCTCCCAAGTCATTGGATTCAAAATGTATAATTGGGCAGTAGACAATATAACTTAGTTTTGTCGAAGATATTTTGTAATAAAGGATGACTAACTGCCTGAGTCCAACGAGGCCCTTACTTTAAGAGGTTCCCTAGTCATTGGACTCAAAATGCATAATTGGGCAGTAGACAATATAACTTAGTTTTTGTCGAAGAGATTTTGTAATGAAGAATGACTAACTGCCTGAGTCCAACGAGGCCCTTACTTTAAGAGGTTCCCTAGTCATTGGAATCAAAATGTATAATTGGGCAGTAGACAATATAACTTAGTTTTTAATTCTTGTTCGAAAGATTAGATATAGTCTCAGAAATATCGTTAGATGCATTGTTGATCTTTGGAGTGTCAACTGAATGCAATATAATTTTAAATATTTACTATAGGCTTAGAGACATCTATAAAAATGATAATTGAACACAGACTAGAATGCATACACCCACAAACAACGAAAATTTAATGTATGTATGTATAAATCATATTATTATTACTATCACTATTTATTTTGATATTGTTTATATGAATGTGTATATATATATATATATATATATATATATATATATATATATATATATATATATATATATATATATATATATATATATATATATATATATATATATATATATATAAGTATATGTGTGTGTGTGTGTATATATATATATCCTATCCTAGCTTAATTTGTTAATTTAATAACAAGTGTAATAGTTATTTTATGTTAGTTATATTTTTCCTTTTTTGTTATTTTTATATTTGGCTATCTGCGATACAAGCTGTGCTTAATGCAGAGGCCAATAGTACTATTACTGCTGTATGATTTCTTGGAAGATAAAGATTATTATTATTATCTCCAGATGCATTGTTGACCTTTGGAATGTCAACTGGATGCAATGAAGTATTGTGTCGTTTTTTGTATATCTTGCATGGCCCTAATGGACATTTACCTAAAGAATGACCCTGCCTTAGACAATTAATACATAATTTATATCTGACACATCGTTTAATTTATTGTTTCTATATTTAGAAAATTTATAAGATTCATTTAAATAATTGGCAATCATAAATCCTATGAGCTTGATTGCAGACAACACACTTAAATGAGCTACTATTCTCATTTTGATTGTAGTGATAAGTAATTTTGAAATTTAAATTAAAATATTTATATATAAAACAAAATATTGAATTCATTTAAGCTAGGAATTTCACCTAAACTATTTCGTTGTCCATTAAAATTAAAATAAATTTAAAATAATTTTAAATTTAGTAATTTGACTCTTTATAGAACTGCGCCTTACAATCAAGGCTTCTAGTCCGGACTCTTTGTACCTAGTTGATACTGAAGGTTCGGACATTATGTAAAATATAGATAGTGGAAACTTTGTGTAATTGTAGTTAGTTAGGTGTAAATATAGATAGTAGAAACTTTGTGTAATTGTAGTTAGATAGATGCAAATATAGATAGATAGATGTAAATATAAATAGTTCACACTTTGTGAAATTGCAGATGGATAGATGTAAATATAGACAGTATGAACCTTGTGTAATTGTAGTGATATAGTTAAAGAAAAATTAAAAATAGAAAAGCTGTATGAGCTAGAATAGTACTACAGTCATTTGAACATGAATAGAATTATGTAAATTCCAATTGAATTTAAATAGATTACAAGGCATTTCAAAAAAGAAAATAAATAAAATGGAAATAATGCAATGTCTTATCTGACGCTCCTCAATCGATGACACTTAGGAAACCGGCGTGGCACGGCGAAGATGGCGGAGCCCTGGCCATGTGGCACGCCTCGTGTACTGCAACTCTGAAATAGTCGGCAAAATCGTCTAAGCATCATGCAAAGCTAGGATTGAGGCTTAATATGGCGTTTAGAATTGAATTAGATTTGAAATGAATTGAAGAAAATAAATGGTTAATTTGATGTACCTATTTTAAGTTAAAATAAGTTAGAATGAAAGCTGATGCTGTTAAATTTTAAATTAATATTATAGAATATTAAATTTAATCTAGTTTGTTAAGTATTCTATACTTTGGAATAAAGTTAAATTGAAAAAATATATATTTAAATTATTGACTAAACATCTGCATTGAATGTGGAAAACCTTTGTAATAGGAATTTATATTTATATTGTGGAAATTTAAATAAAGAACATAAAATCTGCTGTGGGTCAATTGAAAGTTACTATTATAAACCGTTAAGGTTATAAATTTTAGTATATAGTATGTATATAGTATATATTTAGTATATATTTAGTTGCAAGAAGTTAAATTGGACAATATTAGTATATAAGATTGTATTAAATGAATAAATTCTAACAAGAAAAGTTAGACATAGGTACACATTTGCTTAATGTGGTACAGAAACAAAGCTAAATTAAATATTGTGAATTATGCAAAAGCGGAATGCTATATTGATGGATAATAAGCTATAGGAATATGAATGTAAGTATAGGAAGTTAGGATATATTAGAATTTAAGGTTAGGGAACGTGGTTATTGGAATGGGATACTATAGGACGGGAAATATGGGTATAGGAAGGGCACTTATCTTATATCATGCTGCGAGGTGAGGCCTTTAGCTGCGTCACTGCCCGGCATAAGAAGACAGCCACGTGGACGTCCTGCGCCCTTGTCCTGCGCCCTTGGATCGGTTAGCCGCTTGGGTGCTAACCGCTTCGTTGTCCTCTTTGTTGTCCTGTCACGGTCGCCAATGTTCATCTCGTAGGGGATGATTGCAATTTGATTCGAATGAATAATAAAACCAAACTGAATAACCACGTATATTAATCTTTAACTTCTTACAATGATCTTATACTGATGGATTTGCATGATGATAATGGATACAATAACAAGTATTATAATTGCAAAAATATGATGGCGGAAAAGAGTAAAAGAGAGGATGTCACAATACAAAAATTCGCCTTTTATAGTAAGATCTGTCACTCACTTCACTTGTGTACATAGATAAAAAAGTATATATTGTAGAACTTCACACCGGGGCGCGACGAATAAGGAGCAGTCCACACGATGTTAAGTTGCCATGTATAGTTAAGGACAAATTGTCCTTAACAGGTCTTTATACTATGAAGTAAAATTTTAATACATTTAAAAAATTGAGTGTTGATTCTTTATTGAGGTGGAATACAGCATAGAGATAAAACCCTACTATATATTTCTTCTTATTTTGACCGCAGTAGTTGTCTGAATATAGGATCAAGTACAGGCCAGCACTTTTACTAGCACCTACCCCTGCTTCACAACATAGTCTCTCAAAGCAATCCAATAAACAGTAGCCTAACTCATTAGCACCGCGTTTGGCATCAGTTTCATTCCAGAAATAGCAGTCTACATCAGTATAGGAATCTTTCATCTGGGCTTCAACTTTTTTGTTTAAGAGTGTGATGGTAAAGTTATAACTATTTAATTTAGATTTATAGCTGATGTATCTCCTCTGCACCGCCTGCAAGTCGAACACTAACTTTACTTTTGTCGTCTATTTTGAAACGGTCATCATGTTTTTCATTACGAATTAGCTTTTTTCTTTTATATGAGCTATATACTTATCATGAATCATACTTTTTTGCTCTGCGTTTGAATTTGTGTACTGTAGACAAAGATCGCATTGGTCTTTTCGCGGACAAAAAAAAAAAAAATATTATATTCCTTAGTAAATGTACGGTAAAACATGTAATACTTACCATAGAGCTTACTGTTCTTCTCTTGCGCTACCTTGAAATCATTGAAGAGATCTGTACTGTCTGTCTACCTAGGAGTGATATCGGACATACAAGGCTGAATAAACGATCGCTGTAGATCGATTTCACCAATATTTCAATAGGTATCAAAAATAGCCTGTAATCCTAGCCTGGCTTATTCTTAAAGTATTTAAAAAAAGCTTGTTTGCATATCTCTTTGTTTTTTATAAAATATTTTCTGGTATACATTCGTTTTGCAGTCACTGAGTAAGACCTTTTCTTATCTATTTCTCTGACATACCCTTGAATCAGTGCACAACGAGCTTCGTAACCACCGGCGCACAGACGACTATTTGACTTAAAAAGTCGATCAAAATTATTTTGTGATAATTATAGATTGGATATAAAATAAAAAGTACTTTAAGGTGATAATTTTGTATTTAAAACATCAGACACATGTACAATTTAACATAAAAATAGAGAATGGTTGACTGGTAATAAATTCCATGTTGCATAACGTCCGCCTATGTACCACTACCGTATATGAAGTTTAAATATTTTTTTTTACATAAAACTCTTCTAGTCAGAATCACCTTCACTAGATCCATCGTCCTCCTCACTGTCAAACTCTGTAGACGAGACGTACGATGTCTCCGGGAGCAAGAGTTCTAATGCTTCAACGGAAAATGGCTTTCTTTGTTTTCGTTGTCTTTGCCTGGTACTGCTTAAAAAAGGATCCGAAGTTAGCAGAAGTCTGTTTAGCACATCTTTGTTACAGTCTTCGCGCGAAAACTTTCTTGAAAAACTTTGCCTATACATGCGGAAGTGTTTGTTTCTGGCCTCAGCCGCCTCTTCCGACAATTGGCCAATAGGAAGAATAGCGTGATCAATTACTGTGGCCCCATGTCTTAAAATTTTGTGCATTGTAGGTGACATGGGGTGCCACTCATACAAATCTACATATAGCTTTGCAGTTTGTTCAGCAAAGTTTTCAAATTTCTGCGTATCAATTTTGAGCCCACTAGACAAAGTTTCCAATATGACACTGCATTTTTTTATTAAATTGATGTCAATCCCAGTAATACGTGAGGAAGTTTCGGGATTTGAGAAAAACCTCCTTGACGTGTTTTCCAAATCCTGCCTTCGGAATATCTACTATGAGCCCCATTTCCTCTTTAAAAGCCTCTTGAATTTTCCTCTTTCTTTCTGCATCTTTATACATATATATTTTTATGTTCTTGAGTTCTTGCCTGCCATTTTTTATAGGTATTTTATATGACAAATGAAGAAGTGATTCAAAAAATCTAATTCTGGCATGTAGTGTCGACATACCTAGTCTTGCCATAAATATTGTCACAAAGAAAAAAAAATTTCAGATCCCGCTTGATGAGAATAATAATGATCATACGGACAACTTGTTTTATCACTTTGGTAAGTCATTGTTGAATTTTTCTAAAATGTAGTTTTATACACACTGTTCCAAACTGGAATGGTATTTTTTGCCCAGTGATAGATCTTATATCTATCTCAATCGTATCAAATTCTCTCCGCATCACTGGTAAGTAGTGAGGTGGTGAGAAAACGTGCATTTTGTTAGCTCCATAAATGTACTTTGATGGATCCAGTGGAATTATTCTTAACAGTGGTGTCATAACATCTCCAACGATTTGAGGTTCAACTATATCACATTTAACAAATAATTGTGGTGGTAACCCCAAATGCAGATTAGCAGGACATTTACCAACACCTTTTTCAACTAGGTTTCTATTTGGTTCAAATCCAAGCTGAAGTGCAAGTTGAGGTGATAATGATAATGACTTTTATCTTTTCATCCATGACTGATACATTAACTAATTTGGATAGTTCATCGTAACGAAATCTTACTTTCTCTTTAATATTGTTTAATACATTTAAGATTTGTTGAATATTATCATAATTAGTCGCCGTGATATGAGTTTTGTAATACACCATGGAAGTTGATGTTTCACCTGGCATTTGCATTATTTTGCCTACGTAAACAACATTTTCATGTTCTTGAACTGTATACATTGTACATGGATACTGAAATTCAACAACACCAACGTACCATATACCTTCAAGTATTATGGGTTTTGGTAATTTAGTTGAAAATCGCGTCGTTTTGTTTTCTGGATAGTAATCCATTGAACTGTTACTGAGTAATGTTAAATAAAAACTATCTTTAATCATATTTTGTTTAAAGCAGATGCTAAAATCCAACTATTAAATTTATCTGGATAACCTTTCCACTTGACCAACACTTCTCTTCTGTTACCAGATTGACGAGAACGAATTATTTTATTAATTTTGTAAGTTGAGGTGGGGTCGAAACTAACTTTTTGTAGTTCTTTTTCATAAAAAGTTCCAAGGATTGGTTCACCTTGTAGATCATTTAGAGTGTAGACAACCCACGGAGATTGATCTATTACTGATGTTATGACAAATATTTCATCACTCCAGTTAAATTCGTACCCTTTTTGAATTACATGTTTGTATTTTGTGATTCTTACATGATCACCTACATTAAATTTTGGTAGTGTTATGGACAAATGTTTTGTTTTCGTCTTCCTGTCATATAAATTATTTCAAACTGTTTTAATATTAGTCGAGTTAACCTCACTTGGACTCATTTTTATACTGGTGTGATAACTAAGATTATATGCATGTATTAAATCTTGTAGAATGTCAATGTATCTATAAGTGTTTTTATGAGTAAAATATCGCCACATTTTCATTTTCAGAGTTCTTTGGAATCTCTCAACTATGCTTGCTTTAATGTCTGGATTGTTTGTGGTATAGTAATTGACGTTTTTGCTTTTAAAACATTTTTGTACATCTTTTGAAACAAATTCACTACCTTTATCAGATTGAATATGTGTTGGGGTAACATGGGCTTCGTTAAATATACTTTCGAAACAATGTTTAACTGTTTCAGATTTTTTATTTTTCATAGCTCTAGCATAAGCATATTTAGAAAACACATCAATAACACAAAGTATGTAGTTATAACCATGATTATAATTAGAATAGGTTCCATGTCACTCAGATCAACCTGCCAAAGTTCGTTAAAATTAGACAAAATGTATTTGTTTCTAGGAATCTTTTTTTGTACAGGTCTATGTAGTGTGTAAGTGTCTTGAGATTGCAACCACTTTTTAACCTCATCTTTATTCATATCACCTTTCATAGCATTGGTTAGTTTTTCTATACTGCTGAAACCAGCTGGATGAGATGCATCATAGTATATTTCAGTGATACGTTCCAAAGGATCCATTACACAATCTTCTAATATGGATTCCACTTCTCCCAATCAAGCTTGTTACGGATCTTTTTCACGTATTTCTTAGTGGGGGTATGGTATTCTTCATCCGTAGAAACCTCACTGATATCGTTTAATGTTAGGTTTTTGATATAATCAATTCGTTTTGGGTTACCCAAGTAAATAAGCGGTATTTTAATATCTTTTAAAACTTTTGCAAAAGACTCCCAACATAGGATCATTGTTCTTAAGACGTCTAAGTAAATCGTTTATCAAATCAATATTTTTTTATTTATTTATTTATTATTATTAAAATGTACATATTTTTTTTTAATTAAATGTAACATTGTAAATCACTTAAGATTTGTATAATGTTACTTCCATAATTCATTATAATATATATTACATTATTAATATTAAATATATCATTATATATTATTATATACAATATTGTTACAATTTGGAACTAAATATTTTATTTAATATTAAATATTAAATAATTTAATCTAATTAATTAAAGATAAGAAATAGTTTTTTAGTTTTTCCGTAATATTTTTACTGTTAATTTCATTAATTAACTTTGGGGGCAAACTATTCATAAGCCGTGGAGTAATGTGCATAGTTGTTCTTTCTCCGTATGTATTCATTGCCCTCTCAGTACACAAGCGATCTTGCGCCACCGCTCTGGTATACACAGCATGTTCTATTTTTTTCTGTATTTTACGGTTGAAAAAATTTTCTTTTAGAATTGTATATTTGTATTTTTCATGAATAGGTAGTACTTTGCAATGTTTAAAAAGACCCATCTCGTCACCATTAAAGGATAATTTGATTTTTTCTGATACAATGTTTTTTAGTATTTTGAATTGTAATTTATAAATTTGATTAATATAGCTTTTGTACGTGCGACCATAACTACTGAGGCCATATTGAATGTATGACTCAGCCAGTGAGTAATAAAGCATCATTTTCACTTTGTAAGGAATTCTATTTTTAAGTATAATAATATTAGCCAAAAAGAGCCGTAGCTTATCACATACGTGTTCAATGTGATTTCTCCAGGTGAATTTTGTGTCTATCAGCATACCGAGGTATTTTTGTGTTTTAACTATTTCTATAAATGGGCAATTGCATATGGGTTCAGTCCTACTATGTAAGCATGTGTGATCATGGGCAACTAACGTGTAAGATGTGTTGAGACGTTGGTGTGGGGATTTAATGATTAATAATTTAGTTTTATTTGAATTTAGTACTAATCCTGCGTCATGACACCATCTTAACAGAGTATTAAAATCTGACTGTAGTTTTGCAAAAGCCCTCTGGGGGTCTCGGTCCGCTACTATGATGCAAGTGTCGTCTGCAAACTGATAGCATGTACTATGTTTAATACATTTATGCATGTCATTTACATAAGTTAAAAAGTGTAATGGGCCCAAAACTGATCCTTGTGCTGTACCTTCGGTGATTGAGATTGGAGAACTAAATATATTATCAATTTTCACGGAAAACGTTCTATTTTTAAGGTAATTACTACACCAATTTAGCAGCGGCCCTCTTATACCACAATTATCAATTTTGTTTATTAATTTATTATGATTTAATACATCAAAGGCACGAGAGAAATCGATAAACAGGGCAAGGACAACTTTTTTTTCATTTAAATGTCTATTAACGTCATCGGAAAACGATGATAGTAAGTCAGTCGTTCCCTTCCCCTTTTGAAAACCAAATTGTTTTTGATATATTACATTATGATTTTCGTAGAATGTATATATTTGTTCACTAATAAATTTTTCTACTATTTTGTCTATAATAGATAGTAAAGTAATTGGGCGATAGTTAGAGTAGTCATTTCGCTTACCCTTTTTATAGACAGGTCTTACGCAACCTTCCTTTAATTCATCTGGATATGATCCTAATTTTACACTAGTATTTATTAAGTTAGATATGGCTAACGAGATATCACTTCCTAAAAATTTAATATCTGATGCTCGAATATTATCACTGCCCGAGGATTTTTTTGTATTAAGATTTTTTATAATTTTGTGTATTTTATCAATAGTAGCCTTTTTAAATAATATACTACATTCAAGTGACGCACAGTAATTATCAGGAACCAATAAATTGTTATTACATTTTGGAATGATATCTTTAACTGCTTTGTCAAATCCGTTTGCAAAATTTTCAGCTATTTGTTTTTTGGTAAGACCATGTGCGTTGAATGCTTTCAAAATTGAATCATCTATTGATAATTTTAAGCGACCTAACATTTGGTTTATAATCTGATATATTTTCTTTGGATTTTTATAGTTATCTTTTATTTTCTTTATATAGTACTCGTTTCTTTTATATTCTAATATTTTATTTATTTTATTTCTTATTTTGTTATATTCTAGTCTTATACTTGGATTATATAAATTGGTTTTCCACATTTTAAACAATTTGTTACGTTTTTCACACAGATTAATGATATTATTATCGAGCCATGGAATTTTAAATTTTTTATACTTGCATTGGATTTTCACGTCAGTAGTAGCTAGCTTATATGCATTTGTAAACGATTTTTTAATAAAGTTAAGAATATCATTTGCGTTAGACATATTATTAGTTTCCGTCCATTTAACTGATCTTAATTCCTTGTATAATAGATCGTAGTTAATGATAGGTCTTTGGACATACTGTGTATATTTGAGCGGTATATTGTCGATACTAGTGAATAAAATCGCTCTATGATCTGCTAGGACAACATCTAACACTGCTGAGTACGTTTGCCTTGTGGGGAATCTTGCAAATATGTGATCAATACATGATTTAGTTATTATATTTGCCTTTGGTTCTATTCTAGTGAAATCTGTTACTCCACAGAACAAGCCGCTTTCGCTCAGTGTGTCTAAGTATAAATCTACATGAGGTGTTTTACATTTGAGGTCTATGTTTGTATCTCCTATTAAAATAAAATTTTCCTTATCGGTGAATTTAGTGATGCACTTATTTAACTCTTTAACAAAAATAAATTTATTAGTCGATGGTGGCCGATATATTGCACATAAAACTACGTCATGTGTGGGCAGTTTTAGAACTCCTATAATACTTTCAAATGTTATAGTTTTAGTTTTAGTTGTTGTAAATTTTAGGTAGTTTTTAACATAAATAATTATTCCACCTCCTTTTTTATTATTTCGTAGTTGTGTGTGCATATTATATCCGGATATATTATACAAATGGGAAATATTATCTGAAATACTCGCTTCGGTAATTACTATTACATCCATTTGAACAGAAGAGCTACTTATAGTTTGCAAGAGCTTAGTAAAATTTTTTGTCAATGATCTTATATTAAAATGTATGCATGTAAATTGTACATGGCTATTAAACGGTATAAATTGGAAAAAGTCGTTTGGTGACGTACAATTATAAATTTCTTGAATCTGTAAAGCCATAATTATACTTTTGAAAAGAATATGTATAAACTCGTATTAAATGAAATAATTATTCTGATGAAGACGTTGACGTGTTAATTTTTAGAATTTTGTCTATATCTCGATTACTATGGATGGTATATATTTTACTATTACAAGTTTTCCTAACAAATATCTTACCATCATAATAATACCAATAATATTGCTTCCAGGAATTTTTTCGTTATCGATAATTACCGTACCACTATCATTCCAATTAATTTTGTCGTTACTGTTTGAAAGTAAATCCAGTATGTTTTCACCTTTTTTTAAGTATGTTTTGGGTACTGAACGCAAAATTTGATTTTTTGTGTAAAGATTATTACTTTGAATTGTTTTTTCAATTTCCTGCTTTTCTTCTTTCTTCAATGTCTGAGCAGCGACTGGATTATCATGCGCTTGGGTTTCATCTTTTATATTAGTTTTAGTGAAATCATAATTCTGAGATACCATGGGAACTTCTATAGGTCGTCGATTCTCTTCATTAAAGTGTAGATATCTTTGTAATATTTGTAAGTATAAAATACATTTTTTTCGATCATCCATTTTGCTGTTTAAAATATCACTCATTTCAGTATCTAATCTAGATGTTGGATTATCAGATCTGTTGTATTGATTTAACTTTTCTACCAAACTAGGCTCAATGAGTAACATTTTCTTAGCATTCTCCATTGTTCAAATTTAACTATTGAATAACAGATCCGAGTAATGAACTTAATATTGTTCCTAATATAATTGGTAAAAAGGCACCCCCTTTTTGTATAATAATATTTTTCCTTAACTTATTTGTTCCTTTTCGAAGTAACTTACGAAGAACACTTTTAAATCTAACTAACTTTTTTTTCTTTTTCTCTTCCAATGGAACTTTTCCTTGCAAAACGTTGTGAATGCATTCACAAATACAATTTATTTCATTCTCATTACAAGATTTTAAAAGTGCAATTCTATATTTTGGCTTGAGTTTATAGAGTGCTGTTAGTAAATCTTTATATGTGTTTAGACTTCGTGACATTATTTGTAAATGATAGGAATTTGCTGACTCTTAGCGTTTTTATAGTCCTTTGTAGGTACATATACATTGCTGTATCCATCGGAAGGGAAAATGTTTGTTTTGATTCGACATAAATCATTAGTATCTTGTTTTAGATCAATCATTAAATATCCATGTGCTTCCTTTGTAGCATCTCTATATGCATCTTCAATGAATTTAGGATTTTCTGGTGAAACCTGACGAGCTAAGAATCGAACTTGTGTTTTATCACGTGGATTTTTAAAATAGATAATATAGCTTGAGTTTAATGATATGTCTCTTTGTCCTTTTCCTTGATGAAATAGATTTTGTGTGATATAAAATACACTTAAATTCCTATGATGACTACCTTTAGTGAATATATCAACCATTTTTCCATCGGATTCTCTCATAAGGTCATCAACAATAATAAGATTGGGCTCTTTACCATCAAACATATTGAGATCTGGAATACCCTGATAATAATTAACGTTTTGTAAATTATATAATGGTTGCATTTCATCAAAGCACCACGTTATTTGTTTGAAAGTAATTTTGCAAATATAACTAGCATATTTAATAAAATTTGTAACAAAATTAGATTTTCCACAACCACTTGGTCCAGCAACTATTGCAGTAAAAGGATGAACAAAGTGAAACATTCTGATACGTGTAGTCTCTGAGAGGTTAAGTGAATAATAAAAGACTTTTTAAGGTAGGTGCAAATTATATATTCAACTAAAATATAGTATAATAAGTACAATTATATTAAAAATATTATACTTATTCTTAAACTTCAGCTTAACATAATGACTAGTATAGTAAAAGTATTTTATTAGTATATCTAAAGAAATTTTATTGTATTGACAAAAACATAAAATGTTTTATTTACAAAAATCTTAAAGTCATTTATATATAGTTCTGATAAATTTATTTATAACATAAATTTACAAAAGCACGGTGTCACACATACATTTATTTACACATTACATTCTCGCAATTTATAATGACCCCACGCGAGCGTGTTAATATTATTAGGTAAAATAAATCGCTTGGTGTCATTGTAAGACAACGATATTTTGTTAATATGTTGTGTAAAAATAGTATGTTTGATTGATCTAAATCTAAACATACTGTTGTACTGAATGTTTTTATTTATAAGACAAGATTGAAGATTGCTCGAGTGACATTTTTATTAACACCTTTAGCTTTTGTAATTAGTTTGTTTTTTGTTTTTATAGCATACATTTTTGATCTCAACCCTACGAACTCTGTAACTATTTCACCATTATTTTCATCTTTAAAACATCCTAATTTCTTCTTATTTAATTGAGAATAACCATGAATGTTATTTTCAGGATAGCTGGATGTGTCAAACAGTGATAATATATCAGGTTTAATGTCTTCATAAATTTTTTTTGTAAAAATTTGATATATGAAACTATCAGTATCGGTATATAATAATTTAACTGATTAACCAAACTTTTTTAAAATGTAATCATAATGAAAATCATACATGAGAATTTTCGATATTTCTAAAATGGAGAAGCCTAAGTAGATAGGTTTATCATAACAAACTTTTGTTTTATGTAGCTGTACTGCTACCAATGACTCTGAAAACACTGAAATACTTTTAAACTCAGGTTTTGCTACAAGATCTTGAACTCCTAACGATTTACCGCGATTTTCCCAGTGGGTAAGTAATAGTGCTGTATAGTAATGACTAGGATCTAAACCATAAGTTTCAAGACAAAGATCACGAAAATTTTCAAAAATATCAGCAAGTAACAAAACATCAGATTTTAGATATAAATTTGAATAATCTAACATATTTTGACAACCGAAGTGTTTCCAAACATCTTGGGCACGATTGTAATCTTCATCAGAAATTGAAGTATCTGTAAGCGAACTATAGAATTGATTTTGACTTGGTAAAGATGATAATTTAAGACATTCATAAGATGTCATACACTCATACGGGTAAACACCTTTTCTCCGAAGGCGAACAAAATCATCGTCAGCAGGAAAGTTGTTTTTAAGTTCATGTAAATTTTCATCTTTTAAGTTTTTGGCTAGTTGATCAAGGCTACATGGTAAAAATTTATAAGAATCAACAAATCTTAGACTAACTTTTTGATCATTTACTGTCAAATGTTTTGTAAAGGAAATATATTTTTCTTTATTTTGAGGAATTATATCAATTTCTCCGTCAACAAAATTAAGTGCATGTACAATAAAATGAGCATCATAGTTACTTAAATTATGGAGAATAACTGGTACATACCAAGGAACACGAAATTTTTTTTACATATATCATGTGTGGCGCCTTCGAATTCTAAATCAGTACCACAATAAACAACAAATATGACAAATATTGGCACTGGCTGAGAGAGGTTTTGAAGATTTTTGGAAAGAATTCTGTCTGCATATTATTTTCAAATCATCATATAATCTACTTAAAAATACTTTAGAACAGTCAGGACCGGTATATGATACATACTTAGACAAACTATCATCGAATGCACATTTTATATAATATCCAAAACTATAAGGTTCATGTTTTTGAACATTAATAGTAAAAGGTTTGGTTGAGTCATTAATACATGAATTTATGGGATTTAAAAATGCCTCAAAATCAGCGTAAATGACAAATGGGATTCTCAAAGATTTTTCAAAATGATTGAATGTTAATATATCATTAGATACTGGTTGACCAAACCAATTCAACGAAGTTTTTTCACTACTAGGTAATTTTGTGATTACATGAGCACAATCTTGTTGTTGATGAAGAGTTAATCTATCTGCACTAGTAAAGCGTAACAAACATCCGTCACATATGTAAATAGCACCATTGGTATTAGATAGCTGTTTACTTACTAATCTCGACAAGTTTTTGATATAGCAGTAATGACCGTTAGTTTCATTTTGTAAATATAAAAGGTTTATGTGTTTAGTTTTACGCGCTTTTGTAAAGTAAAGCGGACCTATAACACGATGCTTTTTACTTTTGGTATCAAATTCTAATCCAAAGACATTAACACTAATATTGTTTTGTTTTTCAATTTTAGGTATATCATTAAATTTGATTGGGAATGATACCTCATGACATTTGAGTTTATTTAAATGAGAGCTGTAAGACGATGGCCGTTCTGTATGTTTGTTTACAGGATATAATGCAGATAACAAAGCCCATTTGAAACATAAATTATCAGAGTTTTGTACATTTATTATTGCTTTTTTTACTTTGATATCTTTAGGTAAATCAATATAGGAAGAACCTCTTAGAGGGCTAAATTTGTTTATGTTCAGTTCTATGTGATTAATTTTAGTCAGACTCCATCCGCTATCCTTTTTTTCAAAAGAGCTTATTTTGTTTGTCAAGGTTTCACATAGTGATGTCATGAAAACATTTAAATCATCTGACTGAGAAATTATAAAATTGTTTGTTTGAAAATCGAATGAGTTAAAGATGTTTTTAGTTTGTTGAACAAAGTCTGCGTGTAGGACAAAATTTATTTTTACCGTCGTATGTTGTTTAATGGCCTCATTGATTAAAAAAATCAAATCACTTTGAACTTATTCAATAAAAGTTTCAGGTGTTTCAAAAACCAAATCCAGTTTTACATTACTTTTGACTTTATAAGATATAATGCGTTGTCCAAAAGCTGACTCTATAACCGGAACATTTTCTAAAGAATTGTGACATTTTAAAATATTATTTTTGTGTATATTGCTTTTAACATGATTAGCAAAATATCTTCGATTAACAAAAGTATTACATATATCACAATGTACCTTGTCTACGGTTGAAGAGGTTTGTGTATCTTCTTTGTTTCGGGATCTTTTTGCAGCACTTTCATCATCAGCTTCAACACTCCTTTTTCGAAGTCCTCCGGAACCAGTTTGAATCTCATATGATGACGATGATCGTTGACTGCAAGGGAGATAACGTTAAATTTAAACAACATTAAAGAAAAATAATGTCTTTTAAAATTAATTACGAGACATTTTTTATTCTCTTACCTATTTTTTTCAACCATTGCACATATTTTATACAACTCATCATCATATGATGGATCAAACAAGTGAGAGTTTTGATTGGCTTCAATTTCATCACAGAGTTTAACTAAATCTACATCTTCACAGATTTCTTTTAATTCACTGAGTCCTAACATTTCCCAGTCTTCAGTGTTAGCAAAGAAAGTACTCGTAACATGATCCATTTTTGTCAATGTATATCAACAGAGCATGAATAAATGAGTAGGTCATTCCAAGTTACATAGCTTTTTATACTTCGCATTCAGGTAAACAAATATATTAACTAAGGGTATTCTTCAACAAAAAGTCATTTATGTATTTCTTAATTTATTTCATTATAACTGCAATTACACATTTTGATAATTATAGATAATTCATGGAACTCTAATTGCATGAATGTTCTTTGTTACTAATTATGGTAATTGTTTCATTTACTATTGTTAAACGACATCTTTTTGCATGACTCTCTTAAAGATATTTCTTTGCTTATATTGTATAATGATTTTTTAATGTTACAATAACTTGAGTTGGTTTCATTAGTATAATATTTGACCCTTGTCTTTGCATGTTTCCAAATTTCTTCATTAGGTACTTTGTCTATTGCTTTTAGCTCATAGATTTCGATCTTTATTAAATGAGTTGATGATAATGAATCATCAACATTTGTTGTCATGCTGTAGTACCGTTTGGTTTCATATGTGAGACAGATGAACGTCAAATGTGCATTTTTTCCTTTTTCTTTTTATGATTAAATGTAAAAAGATCGTCAAAATTATCGTCTTCCCGTTTCCTTTTGAGAGGTGGTTCCTCACATTTTTCTTTTAGAGAATCGATCACTACATTTTCTGTATCTTCATCAGAGAACAATGGTTGATAGTAATATTGTTTAAAAGTATTTTCCTCAAATGAGTTCTGAAACAATTATACAAAAGTTCACTACTTTCTTGATTATGAACCTTCAACATAATTTTTCCTTTGTATAAGGCTAGTTTATCTCTCTGTTCAACTTCAAACAAGTTACACTAATGGTAATTGTTGTTGCCGCGTTTTTGGGTAGATGTTGTAGAAAATAGTAGAAGAAGTTACGCGTACAGACTAGAAAGATAGGGTCCGAAATAAGGCGCGTTAGGCACCTTGATTTTAAGCCTTTAATTTTCTTCGGCTGGCCCAGGCTGCGACACGTACCTTTTAAAAAGAATGACACTGGCCTGTCTGATCCTCGGCGATGGTGACTTCGGTTTTCTTGTTCGGTGACCGGCAGAGATCTCCACCGGTAACGTTTTGCCGGAATCAGAGAGCCGGTTATTGGGTTCTTAAGTGATGACGAAGAAGATGTGAATTGAAAATGTAGATAGTAAAATTAAATCCTGGAACGTAGAAAGTTCCGTGTCAGAGGGAAACACAATTACAGGACCAGTGTCTCGTTAAGAAAATACAACATACAATTTAATATTTTTAGTTAAGCTTTAGAACACCAGCAAAATACCATGGAAACCTTACCCCAGCGGGATTCAATCCGATTTAGAAATTTAGAATCGAGGTTAGAAAGCCTCGAAAGCCGGCGGCAACGAACGAAAATGACAAAACGGAAACCAGAGAGAAAGAATCCTCCGTTCAAGAACATTCTAATATTTATTGTCTATGGTTCATACAGCCTAGTCTGTATTTTTATAATTATTTAAGATATTTTATTTATTTTTAGTTTTAAGAGCAGATTAATAATTACTACAATTAAATTCATTTTATTTAAGAAATATTATTAAATTATTAAAACAATTATGGAATTTAGAAAAGCGACATCTATTGAGTCAGTTTAGAATTAATAAAATCAAATCAATAAGTTATGAAGTGTTAGCAAAGTAAAGTATATAGATGGCGTTACAAGTCGTGATATAGATATTAATTGAGAAAGAAAACTACAAAAATTTAATTAATACAGTAACGTACTAGCACAACGTTACATTGTCAAACAAGATAACATTCTTATAATTGCTTTCAAACAAGTTAATCTAATAGTAATTGTTATTAAATATTGCTTCATACCAAGAATAAAAAATTCCTTTTGCTTGTAATTGTTGTCAAACAAGATACCATTCTGATAATTGCTATCAATTAAGTTAAATTGTTATTAAATATTGTTTCATACCAAGAATAGTAAATTCGTTTTGTTTGTACATTGATGGACAACAAGTACCTTCTAAAATACTGCAACCCTCGTTTGAGAGTAACATATTCACCACGTCCTATCATACACTATTCTCAGGGACAGGCATTCATTTTTTAAACGAAGGAAACGGAATATCTAGGGACATGTATAGCAAAGGTTATTGTCTTCTAGCTTTGTCACTATTTATTATGTGACACTTTAACCGTTTTAATTTTATGGTAAGCTTTAAGAAAGAGGTGCTGTGAGGGAGTCCTCCCCGTACAGCATCTCGTATTGATCTAAGATTGTATTTAACTGGTAACCTAACCCAACCTAATTTGTTGGTTAAGTTTTTTTTATACTTATAACTATTTTAACAGGATAACGCAAGGGTAAAAAAGTGAACTCTCATGCTTTCATTTTTTTTTCATATGGCAGGCTTACGTCAAGTGACCTCTACTGTTTTTTTTTAACTGTGCAAAAGCAAAATTTACAATAAATAATTGGATTATATGATGCAAGAGCAAAATAATTTAAAAAAAATGTAATAGTTAACAATGGTATATACAGATCTACTGCTAAATCTAAGTCTAAGTCTACGCCAGGGCCGCTATTATCATATTTAGTTTATTCTAGTGTTAGTTATCTTATTATATTTATTCTAAAATTAAGATTAAAAATTACCAAAATCGGTTTAGATAATTAATTAATGACATGATGCAATAGCAAATAACTTAAATTGGTAATTAATAAAATAAAGTACTAATAACAATAATGATTATAATGACTGTAATAATTAGTTAATGACATTTTTATATTTTTGAGTGTCTTATAAGCGTCCCTGATTGATGGGAAGAAAGAATAATTTGGTGGTTTTTCCTGAGTCCAGCTCGGTGCACCTTGCGTCTCATTTGGCGATTGTTAAACTGCGTAGTTCCCGCTTTACATACGACCTTGGTATTTTGTCATATGCAAAGCGGGTTTTCTTTGTTGTTTTGTGCTATTAATTTTAAATTTGGCAGGGAGTTACTTAATAGTTGGTAGATAACTATTAAGAATTCAAAAGATATTACGAAGTTAAAAATGTTAATCTAAACAAAATACTAATAGAAAAATAAAGCTCAGCACAGCGGGCAATGGGGAAAGGGAGGGGGTGCCAAGAGCGGGAGAGGGGCATGTACAAATATGAAATAGGTAGCCTTGCGGCTCAGGAGTATATTAACTATGGGTTCAGAACTAGCGGGTGTAATTTTGAAGAAACTTTTAAAAGCAATCTAAAGATCAACCCAGCGAGTGATCGAATGAAGTTTAGTAGCGTTTAAAAAAATTAACGCGGGCGCAGCCGCGGGTTCTGCTAGTATATATATATATACAAGAATCTGAATCTCGGCAACGCCTCCAACGATTTTCATGAAATAGTATGCAGTTAGTACGTAGTGGGTTTCGGGGGCGATAAATCGATCTAGCTAGGTTTCATTTTTAGAAAATATTTTTCTTATCCGTGTTTTCACGCAATGAAAAACTGCTACATTATCATTAGAATACGAAAGTAAATTTCGCTGTCATCTTATAGCTTAGGTGGGAAATCGGGCGATCCTGAAACCGGAACACAGGTTCGAGTCCAAGCTTTCCAGTTCGATTTTTTAAAATATTTTTATTTATTTATTTATTTATATATTATATTATTCCCTTTTTTTATTCTCTTCCTAAAAAAACCGAGCATAGCTCGGTCGCCCAGGTACTTTTAATAATGCAATGTAATAATAAGTAGGTAATGAAACTAAATCGTGTAAATATTTTAATTGTATTTTCACGTTAAAAACTAAATAATTATTTTTATATTAAATAATAAATATTATTTAAACAAATATGAACTTAAGTTTGACCATAGACTTTAAGAAGTCTATGGTCAAACTAAAAAAAGATTAAAGTGATACTTGATAGATTGAACACGGAACATAAAAGTATATTTTAGAATTAAATTGTACGACAAAGTGTTAACAAAGTGTTTACTTATAATAAATTGCTATACTAGTTTTTGCTAACATATGAGATTTGAATAACGCCGGCTTTTATTGACATTTGTAACAATACTCTCTAAAACTGACCATAAATCATAATCCAGCGGATTAAGATCGCGACTAGATGACGGCCAGTATCTTGATACACTTGTGCCGATGTTATGATACCTTTTTCACAACAATATGGCTCAGTCACTCCTTCATAGCTAACACTTCAACAAACCATCACTGAAGTCGGATAATGCCCACGTTGTACTCTATTGACTAATTGGGAAGCTTCCTTAGTGTTTTAGGAAATATGCGGTCATTTTGTTTGTTAAAATATTGCTCAATTGTAAAAATTTTCTCATCCGTAAACAAAATTTTTCTGTGACTCCCTTTGCGAACCGCTTTAGTTGTTTTGATTTAAACACCGTATTCTATTTTAAATTATCAGTTAAGAAATGATCAGTGCGTTTCTTTTTTAATACACGACATGGTTCTAGATGCTATCTTTATCTCCCGAGATAAAATCTTTTGCCTTCGGACAGGATTTCCTCGAATTCTTTCCCTTACTGCTTTGATCGCTTTTTTCCTATGAACACTACGTGGACGTCCAGATCTTTTTCTGTCACAAACAGAGGAGGTTTCATTGTACCTATATATAGCCCGGTACATAAACATTTGACTAATACTAAGCGTATGGAGAGTTTTAAGTTGTTTATGTTGGCTCCATACCAACTTTACTGTACTCTTTATCACCCCACTCCATTTTAATATCACAAAATATTTTAAAATGTATTGGCGCGAAAATGAGAAAACACAATGAACAATCATAGAAACATGACAGATTTTAAATTCAATTGTTATATTTTGTTTTTGCAACAAAACTTAAAGTTGGCCTAATTTTCCACATGGGTTTTATTAAAATTACCCGTTCCTGCGACGCCCCAAATCAAATCAAAATATTCTTTATTCAAATAGACTTTAACAAGCTCTTTTGAATCGTCATTTTTACATTATCAAAATTAAAAGTCAGTCTGTAAGTCTGTGAGTAAACTACCACCGGCTCGGAAAGCTGTTCTGCTGAGAAGAACCGGCGAGAAACTCAACAGTTGCTCTTTTCAAAAAAATATTTGGTAACAATATTGTATTACAATTTATCTATTTATCCTACGTGAGACACAACCAGTTACTAATCCCACACATTTACATCTACCAGGTATTCCGCTATAGAGTAATAAGCTTTATTCATTAACGTATTTTTAATTTTTGATTTAAATTGCCTCAAAGGCAAGTTCAATATGGACTGTGGAATTTTATTATACTATTTATTGATTTTAAGTTATTTGTTAAAAATTAAAAATAATTAATAAAAGAATATCGGAATTATATATTATACATTTATATTTTTTTTATGGGACAAAGGGGGCAAATGGGCAGGAGGCTCACACAACACTGCATCAATGCAAGGCTTGCAAATGCGTTGCCAGCCTTTCAGGAAAGGGAGGGAGGGAGGTAGGAGAAAGGGGAGTAGGCCTCCGGGATTCACTTACCGGACGAAATGCGACAGCATAGCTGCTACTTCACGTCGGTCTTCTGTGAGAGAGTGGTACTATACGGGGCGTGCCGGGCCATTCGGCTGCGAAGGTAACGTGGCACTACCACTTCAAAACTTGCTGATACTTTAGTTGTTTTAAACAATCATGTTCTAGCTTAGACCTAGTCGTACGTTTATAAACCTAAACCAAAAACCTTAAAAAACCATAAAACCTAAGATGAACAAGACAGAACTGTATAGTCCACCACGCTGGCCAAGTGCGGGTGGGCAGTTTTCACAAGCGAATAATGTGGGAATTCGTTTTTTATTTAGATTCCAACAATGTGCGCATCTTCGTCGTTTTGTTTTACCTTTGGCATTTTTTTCCAATTTCATTATACAGTGGATTTTTTGCCCTATTGGAGTTTCTAATTCCGTGTTTATATAAGGCTCTAACAAAGATTTAATGACGCTTAGGCGAAAATCATATAAATTTAAATTTTGGCTACAATGCGTATTGTATAGAAAACAAGCATTAACTAATATTATTTGCATAATGTGAATTATTACTTTTGTATACCATCTCATTGACTTATGTTGGCATGAATAATATGCCAACATTTGGTCGTGACGATCTATCGCTTTCCTATTTTTATTATATTCAGTAACTATTTGCGGCTTTAACTTTTTTATTCCTCTTCGGTTCACATATTCTATTAAATCTCCATTATGTTTGCTGGAGATAGCAATTACCTCTCGCTGGTCCATCCATTTTATAAAGCAAATATTATTTTTATGTTGGATACATAATTCTCCCTTCTTCAGTTTGGTTTTTATTATTGTTTTTGGGTTATTTTTTCTTAATTTTCTTAGTGTACCTGTGCAATTAGTATTCATACTATATAAACGTTCAACGAGGTCTACGCTAGTGTAAAAATTATCAATAAATAAATGGTGTCCCGCGTTTAAATATGCGTCCATTAGATAGAGAACCACTTTTTGGACATGATTGGTTCCCCCAACTAAAGTATCAGACGCACCGCCATATAAATGTATTTTCAAAACAACTCCCCGCTGGTCGGCTATGGTATACATTTTTAGACCATATTTATTTTTTTTGCCTTTCATGTATTGCCTAAATTTTAATCTTCCTCGCTATAAAATCATCGATTCATCGATTACTGGAACTAATGGACAATGGATTAATGGACGAAGTGGAGGGATATTATTACACGACTAGAATAAATAAATAAAATACTAAAAAAATTCGTTAAATAAGTACATACTTACCAATTTTTTTACTTGTGGTGGTGTCTCGGTTTTACAATTTACTTGCTGATGTTTAAAAGTTAAGTTTTTAGATAATATTTAAAAGTTTTGAAACGTACGACGCATTCAAACGGCACACAAATCAAATTGATTAGTTTTTTTTCTACATCATATATTGTTTTTATTTTTTCTATATCATGTCATATATATGCCTGTCCTAAAGTATAACATTATAAACTGACAATATATTGGTCCTTTTTAGAAGAGTCGCTTGTGAAGTATGTCGCTACGGAGTTTAATTTTTTTTTGATTTGTACTACTTATATAAAAATGAAATGACTGAATTGATTGAATGCAGCTACAGCTTTGTTAGATTAGGTTAAGATATTTATTTGGTGAGGTTTACAATTGTTAGCAAGGGGGGCTGGTATGCTCCCTATTATCCCTATACATACTACTCCCATTACAAGGTAATACATATTACCTATGAAAATAGTCTTTGACTATGGTACTCTCCGACCGCTGCCGCGGCAAGCTCGCTTCGCTCGCTCCTCTCGTGCTGTCGTGGAAACTGTTCGAAACTAACCTAACCTACGTAGAAAGAAAGGAAGGTTTATAAATTTCGGTCGTCAGAACGCAACGGTTCCGCGGAGAATGCTTTCTTTTTTGATAAAAAGTACGCGTGCTTCAATTTAACTTACGCATGCGAACTATCTTTATTTACTACGTTACTTAACAGCGACTTACTTATAATAATAATAAGCTATACACAGTGCTATCCATGAAAACCTAGATGCATTCATGAAAACACGATCACATCGACACCTACTAGATAGACATTAAAATATACAATCAAATCAGTGCAGCCGTTTAGAAGTTAGATGACAAGCATATGCAGGTATGTGTTATATTTTAAGATTAGATACACAATTACTTAAACACCAGTCAACCACAAAGCCGCTTTCCAAACCATACTTTGAAAAAAACCCCTATTATTTGAAAAACTGATGGTCATAAAGACAATTCTAAAAGGCTTAGTTACATTTTAAAAAAAGGTTAAGAATCTATGATTATAATTTTTAAGTGATCACGCCTGGTGTGTTCTTGGCATAGTATAATAACTTTTTTTTTCGTCCTCAAAAAAGTTCTTTATATTCTCGAACCATTTAAAATATGCGTAGTTTATCACATAAGGATTCCATATTTACAAATTTGAGTAGAAATACAGCATATTTTTCGAAATATCACATTAACACTCAGAACACGCCTAGCGTGTCCGCGGCATGGCTGAGAAATTTTATGTGAGCACGCTATGCGTGACGGTGGCACTGAATGTGTTAATTTGTAATTAACAATATGTATATTATAATATTGTTTAGTAGACACATAACATTATGATGTTTCGCTTATATTATTGCACGATGTGGTAACTTAAAAAAAAGTGCAATAATAAGAGGTAACTTGTGCGGCAATCAGTTTAAAACAGTTTTTTAATCTGCATGTTACAATTTTTTACATTTAGTCACATCATCTTAATGTACTTTATTAAATAACATCACGATTGAATGCCTAAATCAAACACATTTTTCTGAAATTCCTTACAAAGTGTAAAAAAGTCTCTACCCTGGCCTGTCCCTTTGCCGGTTTCAATTGAACTTTCAGACAATACATATATTTTTTGTATCAAATGTTAAACTAAAGTATGTTTGATCGGAACGTAAATAGTTATACTTAAGTATTATAAAATAAAAAATAAAATAATGTTGTTTATTTCAAATAATTATTAAAATTAACTTTGGTCCCGCTTTTTTTGTGTATCTATCTTGCCAAATTTCGTTCCGCTAATATATACATAAATTCAAGGATGGCCATATTTTAAATAGCACTCAAGAATACCTATTGGTTTAAAGTTAGCAAAACTAATTGTAAAAACCATTTGAGCTGGTCCATTTTTTTGTTCTTGAGACGTGAATGTGCAGTTTAGAGGTTTCGCAAGGTAACTGTGTCTCTCCACTGGCAAGTCATAAAACCTATAATATTTATTTAATTTATTTGCATTTACTACCCTAATTTAACAATATAGTGACAATTAAAGTGAGATATACGAATAAACCAAACAACAATTTAGTCATTTAAAAAAAATGAATTTGTCATGAAAACGTCTCTCCCCTGCCGTATTTCCCCTGTCAAGATAGCTGCCAGGAGGGAGACAAACGCGGAAATAACTAACTTTTCAGTAGTGTCTGGTTATCCTGCCGGGCGTGAATCAAAGAAAGGACAAGTGCGAGTCGGACTCGCCGACCAAGAGTTCCGTACAACTGTTAATCATTTTACTAGTAGTACCTACAAGACGTTATTTTTTATTACTTTTTTTAATATGTTGGGACATTATTACACTCAGCAATTTAGTCGTGTGGTAAGGTACAAGGCTAGTGTTACGGATACCAGATAGTTAATATACATATATAACTTAAAATACGTACGCCATACATATTACAAATATATAACACCCATGACTGGAATGCAAAAATTCGTGCTCAAAAAATGAATGCCTCCCATGGGACTCGAACCTGCTACCGCTCGCACAGCAAGTACAAACTGACCCAACGATATTACTTACCAAATTTTATAGTTTTAAGTTAACGGAAAGTACTCTATTAAATATTTATGAAAATACTATCTAAGCTCTAATTATTAAGATAATGAGTTTATGTTAAGATTTAAGAACAATTTCTAATAAAGTACATTTTATTGATTTGATTAATAATGTTTTTGTATCAAATTCTCTCACCTCATTGAAATAAGTATCTACCTTGATATGGATGTCTCTCCCCTGTTCGATGTCTTTACCCTGGCCATCGAAAAAGTAATAAAATATGTATAAAATAACTTGCCCTCACGTGAAAACGTTAATAAACTGGACAACAATCATAATATAAATGTTTCATGAAAAAACTCCAACTTTTCTTCTTGGCCGTATTCTCTAAGCACTTGAAACCTTTTATCGTAGAATCACCCATATTTGTAAATGCAAATAATGTATGAATCAATTTTATTTTTGTCGGTTATCCAAATAAAATAAAAATAAAATAAAAAATATTTAACTTGTAAGTATATTTTATCATACAATAATACTTTATATTTTTCGTTTTTTTTTTACAGAGAGTGTGCCAGCACCACCTGATGAATCTCAGCCAGTTTTGTTGGTTGTGCAGAACCATGGTGAAGACGGTCGTGAAGTACAGTCTGAAGGTATTGTGTAACTTTGTTCTTGTACAAAAGTTAATTTTGCTGTATATGAAAACTATTTTATCCCACTACTAAACTATAAGGCAATACTTAGTTCAATAAATATGTAAAAAAAATTGCATTTTGTAGTTTATTTTTTGCAAATTATAAATAAAGAAGTTTATTAACTTTTGCAGATGTTGTGACCGAAACCCACAATCCTGTGTCTAGTAAAGTCCAGCCTGTAAGAGGTATATATAGGCTAACTTCGTAATTGAGGTATTAATTACGATTATTACATGATTATTACAATAAAAACCTTATGTTTTAGGTCAACGAAGAAGTGTAGGCAGAACTGGGTCGCGTCTGTCTGACTATGAAGGTGCATCGTCTTTAGCAGGTATGTATCTGGCACTCAAATCTGCCTGCAGATAGACCCGTCTAGCAAAAAAGTATTTATGCCTTTTTTGCTAGACGGAAAGTTGAAAATTAAAAAAGATTTTACCTTCAACTTTGCAACAATAAGATGATTATGATTACATATTTATTATAAAACAAAGTTCCATTGCCTTGTCTGTCTATAATAAACTTAAAAATTACTGAACAGATTTTCACACAGCTTTAATCAATGGATGGAGTAATTCATGAGCAAGGTTTTATAGGCCTGAAGCTGGAGTGGGTTGCTAGTAATGATTTAAATCAAACTAAACGAATTTATTGTTTTCAGGACCCAGAGATATTAGAGCGCAAATAATACAGGAAGAATTTGCTATTCGAGAGGAAAATTATAAAAGAGCTAGAGAACAAGAAGACGAATTATATAAATTAAAAGTGGCAGAGAGTGGCTTGTAAAAGCTGCCGAAGAAATTTATAAAAAAGCGTGCCTCGAGAGAGAAGCAGCTCAAATACAATTGGATGCGTTAAAAAAATAAATTGTTCTTATTTTAAACTTTTTTTATTTGTTTATAATTCACTCAATTACATACCAGATATATTTTCAGTGAATTGCTTTTCAACAACTAGTTAGGTCAATTTCTATAATATTACATACCAAATTGAGAACTCCTTTTCTTAGGAGAGATAAACAATATAATATTTTAATTATTTTAGGTAATGATTATGTAAAGTGTCTGGCTATAAAAGCCGCTCTTATTATATTGCCCCTTTCACTGTCAGGAACTGAAATTACAGGGACCTCGTCTGCCTGGTAAATGTTGTCCAGTAGTTGTTCATTTGTGAGTATACTTATATTATGCAAAACAGCACATTGGAATGTTTTCCAATTTGTTTTGCAGTTTCCTACTCAAACAAGCAAATCTTCGTTTGAGGACACCATTCAGTCGCTCTATGGTATTTCTTGTCTGAATGTGGGATCTATTGTACTGCTGCTCTGCATGAGTGCGGGGGTTCAGTACAGGTATGTACGTGTAGTTTGTTTGAGCGTATCCAATGTCGCCCAAAAGAAGCCCCGGAATTTCTCCTTCCTCAAACCTCATGCAGCAGCGACTATTGGCGAATATTCTTGAATCATGTACCGATCCTGGCCAACGCGCTACAATGTCATAAATTTGTAAACGAGGCCCACAAACTTTTTGCACATTTATAGAAAATTCTCCTTTTCTGTTCCTGAAGGTTTCACCTCGCTGTCTTGTGGGGCTTTTTATGGGTACAAGAGTACAGTCGGGTGATTCTTTGAAACCGAGTGTATTTGACTCATTAATATGGCTCATTTTTTTTTTACTTTTCGATCTAAATTAACATGTTATCATGTCCAGGTCATTTAATGTTATAACATATATCAAAGGCACTGATTTGTACCCAGTGGTTTAGGACTTAGACTGTGCTGATTAATTGGTTAACCAGATTAATGATGAATAAGGCAGATGAATGAGATTTTGCACCATATTAATTAGGATCATACAGATAAATGAGAATAAAAAAATTCTTTAATCAATTTATGACACAAAAAGAAATGTATGACACAAATAAAAAGATTTAGACAAAAAGAACTCGTATGGCCTGGGCAGACTGGCGGACGAGACGGCAGAGGATGTTAATTTTATCAACTGAATTTAATACTTATTCAATCGAAATAAGGTGTATATTTCAACGATCGAATGATTCAATCAGGAGCAACGAATATTGAAAAATACTTTATTTCGATTGATAACTATTAAATTAAATTGAAGAATTTAAAATCCTCTGCCATGTCATCCACCTCTGTGTGCAAGCCATTACAAACTCCTAATAACAAAAAAACAATCAAAATCTTTGTTTTAAACAAAACGCTTACAAACTCTTAATAAAACTAAATAAAACGTAATTACCACGAACATCAAATTGAGACTATTAAATTAAATAATTAGTAATAGGAACTCAAAGGGGATCCGTCAATGTACACCTCAAAATTTAATATTATTTATCTACACTCATCACGTAATGTTCCAATTATGAATTAAAAAATGATAATGTAAAACCTACTTTACTTCGAGGTTGACATAGAATTTACAAAAAAATAACCATAATAGTTCAGATTTCTCCTTCGGTTTTCAAAAATCTGTATCATTAAATAACTTTTTAATTATTATAGCATAGTTTAATTTTTTTTTGAGTTTGGCCGAAATGCAAGAGCATTTTGGCCTTTGAGGTTGTGAACTTTACACTTTAATTTTATTTCAAATGTATGAGTGAAGATAAAATAGTTTAGGCAACAGCATGTAATTAGGTATAAAAACACTCGCGTGATACTATTATCACTTCGCCTCGTGTGATAAACTCACGCTCATGTTTTAATACCCCCTATTACATGGCTGTTGCATAAACTACTATTGCCTTAAACATGAGATCGTAGTAAACGAAATGTACATATGACAATTACTATACCTATAATTTTATATTAAAAAATATCTTCATCACTAGAGTCGTCTAATAAATATGGATTAACATTTTCTAAATCTATGGTAAATTTATTATTTCCATCTCTTGAAAATGTTATATTTGAGATACTATCGAAGTCAGCATCTTCGATCAAATCCACGCTTTCTTCTGCACTTTCTTTCCTTACGCCTTTTTCTTTAGTTTCTTTTGTTCTAGCAACTTCTTTATCTATACTATAACTATTTATTGCTGGTTTATTTGGTATATTAAAAATAATTTCATCATCTTCAATTTCTTGATCTGTGTCATTTTTATTTAAACTTTTCGTGTTCTTTTGTTTTTATTTTTGTTTGAAGAGATGTTGCTTTGTTCTTTAGGTGTCGTCCAAAAAGATTCACCAATTTCTCTAAGTTGTCTTTTTGAATTAGCTAGCGGTGTGACCAATAACTTTTGCTTAGGGTCTTCCACGGGTTGGTCACCCACGTTATAAAAACCAAGATGATTCATGCCATGATCGCAAATGACAGCTTGATACAGACAAACATTATCTGTACAGCTCAGTTTGCGAACGGCCAACGAAGTTGAATCGAAGTTCCATACTATCTGGTGCATTTTCATTGAGCATGGAAAACTTTTTACGTTTTGTGGGAAAAGAAAGTCCTTTTCATTAACATCATATTCTAAAACAGTTTTCACTTTCACTTTCTTTAAGTTTTGCTCCATTACATTTAAAAAATCATCCAGATCTTTTATATCTTGTCCTTGGGAAACAGCACGATCCGCAGTCCTCTTCATAACAGCACCTACTCCATCAGGGGCACCCTTCCCATGACCAGATTCGCTGTAGTTCCACGTAATGGTTTTGATGGAGCTTAGGTATATGTGTAAAGAAGAAATAAGATGGAAATTTTTTTTATTCCGATACTGACTAGATGGAGAGTCAGAAATAAAATGTATAGTGTGAATGCATGTCTTTGTTTCACCTAGATATTCTAGGATTGGTACAATATGAGCCCATACAGCTGAAATGTCATGACGAAGGCATTCACTCACCGTACAAAATGATTGTACTTGCTGTGTCTTCTCATCGTTCAGGAAGTATAATACCGAAGTGTGCAAAGTTAATTGTTTACGACTACCACCAAAATGATACGATTGTATTTCCTCATTACACTTAACTGCATAATTTTCACTATAGTCAACGTGCACAATACATTCATCCTCTTGAAGATGATCTTTTAAATATTTAAAAGCCTTTTGTTGAGCAACTATATTACCACAATGCATGAAATACTCATTCAGCATAGTTTCAAATTTATCAATACATTTCTTTGGTTCTTCTCTTTTTTTATTTTTTTCAGTAGTTCGTAACTTTCTTGCCGTACCTTGAATGATGTTTTGTTTAGTCTCCCACTGCCAGTACGTTATATCGACAGAATTATCAAATTCTTGATAACAGGCTGTCTTATTCTTGCACGCTGAGCAGGTTCGATGTAAGCAATCCACATCATATACGTCGCAACATAGCAATGAGAGAAGATCTTGGGAGGTCTAGGTGGACATTATCTTTCTCTGGTATAATCCCTGAACGACTAAATCCATGTTAGTGTGCAATTTGCACAAACAAGTGTCTCGTGATCTAAAATCAGGTAGCAGCACCCAAAAAGGTCTTAACTTACAGAATGCTGAATAGCTTATAGTATAATTTGAGTTTTTGAGAAACTTTTTATGCAGATTTAGAAGACTGTCACTTAGATACCGCTTTTGTTTACGTATCTTGTTTCTGGCTATAAATTCCTTTTTTCCAGAGCAGAGTCTGCTATTTTCATCGTCTTCGTAAAATATTTCGACTTCTTTTTTCAAATGTTCCGGCAAAGAATGTAAACCTTGATTCATTATTTTATTTGACTTTATACCGATACGTCTTATTTTAGGGACCATTTTGTTTTGATTGGACATTTGTAATGCTGAGGGAACTTTTGTTATTTTTGCCGACATTAATCTTTGTAGTCTTTTCTTGTAACGTTCATTTTTTTGCTTCATGTTCATTATTATTCGTTTAAGATTATTTATCTCTTTTTGAGATTTGTAACGGATACGTCTTACAGTAGAAGATACAGGTGAAGAACAGGAAGGAGATTTTGTATTCAGCATACTTGATCCTAAATCAGTGGAGACTACATTGCTCTGTCGAGAAATGCTGCGCAAAATTCTAGATTCTCCTGGTACGGGTGACTCCAGTACTCTGTTTGGAAACTGGGAATGTAAAGGTGGATTATTAATACTGTCTTGGAAAGCTATCGGTTCAGTATCCGACAAAATGCTGGGACTTTGAGGTGGAGTGTTTTCTTCAAGCAGGGCCGCTGTTCTGTTTTCTTGTTTCTTTCTAAGGTAATATGCCTTATAATTCTTTCTCCATCTTTTTCTCTGTAATCTCTGTTGTCTAGGATTCATTTAATTTATTGATAGTTGTTTTTTTTTCATTTTTTCTACGTATGTAGTTTTGCCGATTTTTTTCTTGTTTCTCCTTCCACAACTCTTCATTATTTTTAATTCTTTCATATCTCCTTTTCTCCGCGAGTCTTTTTTTTCTTAGTCTTTCTTCTCTTGTTTGCTTCTTTTGTTTTGACATTTTGATAGGCAATCTAAAACAAGAAATTGGAATTCAAGCGTCAGCTAGAGTAAACATCGCTTACACTAATAAAAATTAAAAAAAAACAAAGGTTCTATCCCCTTTAATAAAAGCAAAGTACTTACTTTTTCATTAAACCTAATTCAACTCTTAAAGAAAAATTAACCTGGTCTTCTGAGATCATTCTTATTTGAATCAAACCTAATTCATATGCCCCGTTCAAATTCATCTGGTCATAAAAGCCAGATGAAACCAGACTAATGAGAGCCGGACAAATTAGGAATTGTAAGAAAATCGAATCCTGCTCCTATATTTATGAATGGATAGAATCATAGGTATAATCAACATGAATAAACAACCTTATCACAGACTTTGGTTAAGTTACAAAACGTAGCTATAGACACAAAATCCATAAAAGAAGACAGATTAATTATACGACTTACCTGACAAACGCCAGATCACAACGTTCGATCGTACTTTTTCGCAAAATTCCACTCACGCTCGAGCACTCCGTGTGGCAGATCGGCACTGACTGACGTGGCCAATCACGAGTCGATATTATTCTATCAAATACTTTGTGTTTACATTGAAATCATGCTTGAACAAATTGCGCCAGCTGAATTATTATTTTCGTCGGGGACAGTTTTTAAAGTAATGTAATTACGAATATATACAAATATTTTGAAAACAAATTATAAAATATCAAGAAACGAATATTAAAATATCGGAGGAACGTAGTTATTTTAATATATTGCTTCATTAAGACCACATAAAATTGAATCATTCAATAAAAAGCGGCATGGGGACATACCAGATTAATTAGTTTTGACTGTTTTCTGTCGACTTAATTACTGCTTGTTAAAAGTAATCCCAATTAACTACAATTAGGCCTCGATACACATTTACATTTACTATAAAACCTGTAATTGATGTACATCTTGTAAAATATATTAAAGTGTTCTTCAGTAAAAAACATGTCAAAGCTATGTTTCAAAGAATCACCGAGTCAATGCACCCGACTACCCCTGGGAACCGTGCAATCTCATAAAATTGTCTTTTTATTGCACTCAATTCAGCCCTCGGTGGAAATTGAATGAACTGTCCTAATTTGAGGGCCAACTGTTTTGATAGTCTGGCTACTATTTTTGAGACCGTGCTCAATTTGTGAAGATCTCCACATTCAATCTACAAAGATATAAAAATTTGTAAGTTGATATATTTATATCCCTATTTAGGGATGTAACTACTTACCTACTTAAAGACAGTGATTGTGTCGAGAAATGAATTGCTTGTGTTTCAAATTATCTGCCTGGGTACTAGGTACCTATGGGTAAGTTACTCGAGTTAGCAAAAACAAAAAGTTGATAACCTAAAGATATATAAGTATAATAAAGAAAAAGCCTCTTCGTTAATTAGTTAGGTAGGTTTTATGTTTGGTGTCTTACCTGGAACAATCCTGTTGCGTAAAACATCAGAGCTACTAGTAATTGCATTATTGACGGTACAGGCAGCCCTCTATTATTACCACTTGATGTAAAAGATAACAAAGGAAAAATAATTTGAATCACTGTTTGTTTAGCAAATCGAAACCTTTTTCAAAACTCTTCGTTACAGAAAAATTCCAGGGGATTTGTAGCATCGCGTATATATCGTCGGGTCGGATAAACGTATGGCTCGTCGTACACGTAATCAAGAAACTCTTCAAAATCCATAATTGCACTCATTTTTAACAAAATCAACAAAATAAACACGCACTTTTGGCTTGAGGAAGATTTCAAGGTAGGTCGCGAGGTACCTTGAGTTTGACAGTTCTTTACTCAACTCAAACTCTCCTCGAGTGAGGAAATTCTCGAGTGGAGGACGGTTTTATCGACTATGAATACGGTTTGGTTGAGTGGAGGTTGAGTCGAGTCGAGTAAATCTCGAGGAGACGACTAAGAATATGGGTGTGAATGTCGTTGTATAGAGTCAGATAAATCTGATGAGGATAGAGATGTAAAAAATTTGTCACTTGCAAAGCAGCAACAACCAGATAATCAAGTAGCTCACAATGTTAATGATACACACGCATAGGATCAAACGAAATTAATAGTTTTGTATTTGACTTCATTAAAACCAAGGTTCAGGAAGGGTACAAGGAGTCAAATTTTTATTCTGATAGCTGCAGTGGTCAGAATAAAAATAGAACAGTATTTGCAATGTGTGCATATGCTAGTACAATATTCAATATAAACATATATCACCACTTCTTAGAAGTTGGACATTCACAGTCAGAGGGCGATGCAATATGTATATGCGCTTATTAAGCGAAGTAAAAATAATAAAATTATCTACGTTCCTCGGCATTGGGTTACTTTGATTAGATGCGTGAAGTCTAATGGCGAGCCTTATGTAGTCAAGGAAGTCAATCAAGACACGAGATTAGATTTTAAACAACTTTTGCCATGTTACAATAATTGGGAATACGATGTCAACAATGTGAAAGTCTGTTGGAGCAAAATTAAGCACATCCCTTTTAGCCATGACTTACCAAATATGATTAAGTTTCAATATGATTCTCTGAGTGACAGTGAATTGGCAATAGATATAACTCAGCATAGGGCAGTTTCACTTCGGGCCGTTATTCGTCGCGCTGCCAAGGGTCCTCAAAACAATCGTTACCGAGCAATACTTTGAAAGCTTATAATGCACATTTGCCTTTATCTACTGCAAAATACAAAGACTTGACAAACTTGTGTAAAAGCAATGCTATCCCAACAATCTATCATGATTATTACATAAATTTACCATATCTTAATTCAACTTAGACAAATAATGAGTCTGATTCTGATTAGGTCCCCTATTAATTATTTTTACAGAGACTGACTTAGAGCTGTGATTCTTTTAAGAGTAATATTCTTAATTGCTGTATTCGACGACACATTTGGCGCAGTTGGTAGTGGCCCTACTTTCTTGCGCCAGAGGTCGCGGGTTCGAATCCCGCTGGGGGCATTCATTTGTTAAACTCGGATGTTTGTACTCCAGTCATGGGTGTTTATATTTATAATATGTATGTTGGTGTGGCAAGCACTTGCCTTGAATTGTCCTTTTTAAAGTTTTTGGTAAGGATGGTCTATAGCATACGACTGGCGGGTAGCTGTCGCAATTACGGCGGGGAGTGCTACTCACTACTACCCGCACACGCCGCTTATAGCGTATATAAATGCCCGCACGACACGGCGGGCCATCACAACTACTCCTATTATTGTCCTAAACAAAACTCCACGGTGAAGTGCTAGTAAGCTGTCAAGGTGGCCACCAAGAAGACCAGCGAGCTGCACCAGGTAAGCGACTTGCTTTTATCCCGCATATTTGTAAGCTATTACATCATCCGCCACATATTTTATAAAGGTTTTTTAAAGGACAGTGTTGGATCCACGCGTCTCCACGCGCTGGATCGTAATTTGTTCCCACACCGCAACGAGTGCACGGCTATTTACACGCCTGCCACTCCATATGTATTTAAACTTATATATGTAGTATATCAACTATCTGGTATCCGTAACACAAGCTTCCTTCGTAGCTTACCACGGAACTAGATGGCGATGTGTGCAATAATGTCCTAACATTTAAAAGCTATGTGTGTTTCTTAAGATTTTTTTATTTAATTTTGGTTGTGTTAGTTGAACTTTAGTTCGTTCGTTCTTTAGTTAGTATCTCAGATATTGGCGATGCAAGATTCCAACTTGCGCCTCAAGTGTCAAGATTGTGAAGCTGTCTAAGAACGACACTTTGACAGTTTTCGATACAATAATGAATTAACGTCTCGAAAAATGTATTTATTAAATCATATATATATATATAGATTAGATTTATGTGGTTTCTTGCTGAACTAGACAATAAATATGTTGTTAATAGTCGACGTAATTAAAGCGTCTGCAGGATACACAAAACCAATGCGTTCTGGAGAAGAATTATTACGGAGTGGAATGGTGATTTCTGTAGGAAAAAAAAAAAAATTATGACAATTCATGCACATTGATAGATGTATCTCAAGACTATGGAAATAGATTAGTTGGTGATAATGAACAAGAAGTCACAAAAGTCTGCGATTGCCCTGCTGGAGCTTCAGAGAAATGTAAACACATATTAGCTGTCATGCTTTATCTTTCAAGGTTTGTGAATTGATCAATTACTTTTATATCCATTTGTATCTTTCATAATCCAATACTATGAATACTATAAATGTTAGAGTATTTAACTCTGTAACAGTCTGTAACACTTTAACAGCTAGGCAATAGATAGTTTAAAGTACTTATATAAGTACTAAAATTTTCTCTCTTTTTCAGAATCGAGGAGGCAGATCTGGAGGATCTGAGTTGTACAGATATTGAGAAACAATGGGGTACACTTAAAACTACAGCATTGAAAGAATACGAGGCAAAATCATTGTCAGAAATATGTCATGTGAAAGGACAAAGGGATATCTATGTCAGAACAATGTCAGAAGTCACTGAAGAGATGGAAAGTCATTGGAGAATGAAATTAATGCAAAGTAAATACTTGTAAAGCATTAGAGGATACGGCACCTGTCTGTAAAACATCAATTTGATAAAACATTTTATATTGGCAGATTAAAAGTAGTTATAAACTAGAATGCATTTTAAAAATATCAGTATTGTTCATTTCAGGCACACCAAATAATGAATATTCTATTTTTACAAGTTTTATGCGACGAGGTTATGGACTTGTTGATAATGGTGAAAGGGTAATTAGTAGAAGTGTAGACAAAACATTTCCTGAAAAACTATTGACTTTAATTCATGGCGGGTTATGAATGTAATAAGAAAACTGACTGAAGAAAAGTTGAAGACATTTAAAGTAAATGAAATTGAATTTTACAAAAGATATGTAGCTGTATCATTAGACCAAAGTACAGAAATAATCAATGCTAAGCAAGGTACTCCTAATTGGCATAAAGCTAGAAAAGTGAGACAAACAGCCTCCAAAGCGAGAGCCCAGTTTACTTACTATTCTAATAAAAATGCTGATTGGGATAAAAGATATCAAGAGGTTTTTCACAGTAATTTTCTTGGGAATGAAAATACTATCAGAGGCCTTCGCTGTGAGGCAGTCGCAAGAGAATTATATGCAGAGCATTATAGATGCACAATTTTGGAGTCTGGATTGCTAGTTCGACCAGAATTACCATGGCTTTCTGCAAGTCTAGATGGTACTTCTATAGATATAGAAGGAAATTTTCTTAGAAATATTGAGATTAAGACATTAAAGGAAGGAACTCGTTTAACTGCAGATGAGCTTATAGAAATGAATGCAATTCCTATTTTAGATAAAAATCAAAATTAAAAAAAATACTAATCATTATACCAAATGCAATTAGGTATGTTTTTGTCAGGTATTACAGAATGTGATTATTTAGTTTATTCTGAAATAGGAAAAAATTTAGCGGTAAAAAGAGTTTCATTTGACGAAAATCATATTTTAGAAATTTGTTTATTTCTAGTTAATGTATATTTTGAAAAAAATCTTCCTAGAATAGTTATCGAGTATGGATCTAATTATGACTGAAATTTGAATAAAAATAAATACTAGCTGTGTGTACTAAATTATTTATTAATTGTAATAATTTATTCCCACTCTTACAATAAGCTTCCCTTGTTACCCTAATAATTTTACATAACTACATAAATTTATTAATGTTAATAATTGGTGGACCCAAATTTGTAAGACCACCATAGTAATGGTCCACACAAAAGTTTATACTATCGTAATCTCTGGATCACTCTCTCAACATGCACTGCTGCCCGTGCAATAGGGTGGGTCGAAAATTATTTTTTCCGAATTTCGATTTGTAATAGTGCGGAAAACATGACCTGGGTAGAGACTTAAAAACGTATATATTTATTTTTAATTTTTATTAACATTAATTACCCGCGCATGACGTTTGAAAATTCGGAAAAGTTGTTAAATTCGAATTTATTTTATTAGAGTTTATTGTATAAACTACATAGCATAAAATTATATTACATACTTATATTCAGAGATACACGTAATACAAATAATAATCAAACCAAAATATTAGAATAATTGTGCGTATAGTGCGGGGGAAGGAGTGGGGAAAGAGGGCGTAAACTGTCGATCACGCGTCATTGTCTCAGTGCGCCTAATTAGTTCCGGGTGAAAGGTCACGCGCATTTGTCTAATTGTTTTCGCTATTTTAAGTAGTTTTTGTTAGTTTTGTGACGTTGTGCATCATGGAGATTTCAAATAATACCCGAAAATCTACAAGTTGTCCCATTTTTGGTGCTCCGGAAGAAATTAACGAAAATCAACTACCCACTTACAAACAAGTTATGAAATATTACAATTTAGTAAGACATCAGCTTAAACTTGGGAACAATTCAAAAAAAGAGCCATCCATTAATGAGATATCTGAAATAGTGTCATCTAAAGTTGAATATTTGTGGAGAAAAGCGTCTATTCCTACTGTGTCTCATAATCGTGTGATGCAATTGATTAAAAGTTACCACGCGAAGTGTAAAAATTTATTAAAATCTTTGAAGCGTTTATCAGAAGAAAAGATTCAAGATTTTCATAGAAATTCGGAAAGGCTGTTTGATTTGAGTTCATGTAAGTGTAAAGATTTAGAGTTATGCAAATGTTCCAAAGACCAAAAGATTCCTAAGGAAGAACGAGCTTTTTTAATAGATCAGAGAACAGACAGAAAAATGATTATGGGAACTGTTGATTTATTGACAAGTAAGAGGAAAAGAAAACTGAGTGATAGAAAAATTAAGCTTAAATCCTATTACGATTCTAGCGTTTGTGAACCAGGCCCTTCTCATGAAAATCCTAATATCTCAATAACGTCTGAAAGTAGCGATGAAGAACAAACTTTGCCCTCAAGTTCATCAAAACCAGTATCAAAAAAACGTAAAATAGCATCTCTCAAGAATTTGTCAACTATCTGTGACCGATACGGGATATCCGACAGAGCAGCTGCTGCTGTCGCTTCTGCTGTTTTGCAAGATGTGAAAATCAACAACGAAGTAATCGATAAGTCCAAATTACGACGAGCGAGACAAAAATTACGAAAAGAAACCTTATCTCAAGGCCAACTTGATACTATTCCTGCCTTATTTTTTGATGGACGAAAAGATAAAACCCTAAAAATCGTTATGAAAGGGGGAAAAAAATACCGTTTAACATCCGTGGAAGAACATATTTCAATAATTAAAGAACCAGGATCAGTTTATGTCGGATATGCCGTTCCAAGCCATGGAACTGCAAAAGGGTTGGAGTTAGCTATCTTTCAAACAGTAACAGGTCAACTGAATATGTCTCTAGAGGATACTCTTGCCATAGGTTGTGATGGGACGGTAACCAATACGGGAAAATATGGCGGAGTCATACGGCTTTTAGAAAAGCGTTTACACCGACCACTTCAATGGATCATATGCCTTTTACATTTAAATGAACTGCCCTTAAGACATATATTTGCAAAACTTGATGGCACCACAACAGGACCTAATACTTATTCAGGTGCTATCGGAAAGTTATTAGGTGATTGTGAGAAGCGTTCTGTTGTCGTGTTTGAAAAGATAGAAGGTATGTTACTAAACATTTCAAATGTAAAAGACCTCAGTTCTGATCAACGTTACCTTTATGATATCACATCTGCCGTCATAAGTGGTGAGTGCTCTCCTGATTTGTCTAATCGCTCTCCGGGAAAAATATCGCATGCCAGGTGGCTAACAAAGGCCAACAGGATTTTGCGCTTATATGTGTCTACTGAGATACCTACAAACGAACTGAAACAACTCGCTACTTTTGTAGTTAAAGTATATGCTCCTATTTGGTTCGAAATTAAATTAAATCCGACATGTAAAGATGGAGCAAGGCACTTTTGGAAGTTGGTATTTTATTCTCGATATCTTCCGCAAGAATTGAAGAGTGTTGTTGATCCTGTAATAAAGCGAAATGCTTTTTTCGCGCACCCAGAGAACCTGCTCTTGTCTATGTTATCTGACGAACAAAAACATGTGAGAGAACTTGCCGCTAGACGCATTTTAAAGGCAAGGAAACACTCTGAATCCCTTCAGCTTCGAGTCTTTGAAGTGCCTAAGATCAATTTAAACGCTTCGTCTTACATCGATTTGATAGACTGGCAGCAATCTTACTCGCAACCACCTATATTGACCAATGTTCCGGATGAGACTCTTCATTCCCTAGTTGAGTCAGGTGGTGATGATGAAGTACTTTTTCTGCGGCTACCATGTCATACTCAAGCTGTGGAGCGGGCTGTAAAAACAGTAACAGAGGCATCTATGCAGCTTTGCTACAAAACAGCAAGAGAAGCTTTAATTAAGAATAAAATTATTTCACGAAAGCTTATGCCTAAGTTCGAAAGTAAGAAAGATTTTAACGTGATTTGAAGATATTTTATTTTTATTTTGTCTTAATATTTGTTTACTTTTCTTTCTTAATAATAAAATTTAGTCTAAAAGCACTTTATTTTATTAGTTTACGTAGTTTTTTGCCTATGAGCTACGAGAAATAGATTTTGAAATAATTCACAAAAACATCAAAAATTTGAGTTTTTCAAACTCAATGCGCGGGTAGAAGGGGTTAAAGTAGAAAAAAAAAATTCGTTATTTTTTCATAATTGGATGTGGGTCACATTTTTTTTACTATTACAAAACGTATTGGACAATTTTATTTTTTTCCATACAAAAGCGACCCACCCTACCGTGCAATCTCTGCAGTGCTGATTGTTTCTTCTTTGGTCATATGCTTTTTCTGACTCAAGAAAGGAGGCCTGATGAGCTGAAGCAGACGCTCATAACAAGAATATAAATTAGATTGCAAAATTAATTAAATGTTATAACTATTCAATTAATATCCTTAACTCACTTCATTACACTCGAATTCAATCCTGTATCCTTTATCCACCATCACTCCATCATTAAACTCGCATTTATTTAGGATACCTAATTCATTAACAATATGTTTATCTGATGCTCTACCTCCATAAGATGCACTTATTTCAGTTATTAGGCCAGAAGGAGTAATTCCAATATTAAACTTCGCTGTATTGTTTTTTTTTATATTGAGAGTATGTCAATATTCTACATTTTAAACATTTACATTTTTCAATCACAGTTTCAGCACAGTCTAATATTATTCTTGTATTTTTATATTTTTGGAATGATTTAGGTAAGTGGCTACGTATCATTTCAATATCAGGCCAAGGAATAACAACTTTCAGTACTCTACTCAGCATGGGGCACATATTATTAAAATAATTAGAACATGTCTGCCTGTTTACACCAAACAAAACACCAATGGCTCTAAATGACATATTTTGTTTAATTTTTCCCATTGTCAAAATAACTTTGTCTCTCACAGGTAACATTTTCTTGTTTGTTGAAGCATTTAAGGCATTCACTAACACAAGTTACCAATGTTTCTAGAAGTTCAATTAAATGAATACTTGTAAAAGTAAATAAATACATATCACTACTGAGTAAATCTGAGAGGGTTAATTGCTTTAAAGCTGATCTTTTCTCTTTCCATATAGGAAGGAAATTTATTTGTTTAGTGCACTTTTCTAAAGGTTCTTTGTCACAAAAAGGTCAGCTATACTCCAATCTTCTCGAGGACGATAATTTCTATAATCCACTAAATTGACTTGTGTCGATGAAGTCATGATATTATGATGACTGTTGTTATCAGTTACATTATTGTCCTCAAGTCCATCCTCAACATCCATTTTTTTCATTCTCAATAGCCATTGATACAACTGTTTTCCTGTGTCTGATATCAGCCCTATTTTCTCGAGCAATTGATTTTATTTTTTGTGCTAATGGTACTTCTTTATCAGAGCTTCTTTTAGGAATATTCTTAGACGGTACAACATTAGGAAACACCTTCTGTCTTGTAGAATCTGCAACAATAAACATAATCTCATTATCTGACGAGAAACTCGCCTTAGCCTAAACTAAATAAATAACTTATAAAATACATGTAAATATATAATCTATTATAAAAGTACAATAAAATTATACTCACTGTATTAAATTTTAAATAGTTTGAAGCTAGAAAATGATGAAAACAAACTCTCATTGCTGGTGAAATCGGCTTGTCTATTCTTAGAGCAGTCTCCCATTTTTTCTTCATAATTTTGTCTTTTGGAAACAAATGAAAACTTATTCCCGAATCTCCATAAGTACTACACTGAGGAACGCAACAATATTTCGTATTTATGCTTTTATTAGCAACGGTTTTCTGTATGTAATCGTGATCCATCTTACTATGTTTAAAGCTAAACTCTTAACTCTCTATAAACAGCTATAAAGTTTTAAGTGTATACTTCTATAGCAAAGTGTCGTTCTTAGACAACTTCTAGATTTCGCCGCTAGAGGCGCGCGGATAATCTTTGCATCGCCAATACATTTTTTTTATTTTATTAAGTACCTAATAACACACTTTATGCGATTGTACGTCTGAGTTACAATGTCATTTTATACAGTATATGTTGTGGAATGTCATTGTAACTCATAAAGTCTTAAAATATACATAATATATAATAATAAAATCATATGAAGTGCAGCTATTCCATCGTTTATTCAAAATGTCAAAGTTCCTGGCACTAAGACTTAACCGAAATCTGAGAGATTTTTTTAAATCTTTGACGCACTCTCCTCAAGCAACTTTATTGTTAAATTAAAAAAATTAACTCGACTGAATTTGACAGCACTTTCATTCGCAGATAACTAATGTTATAAGGAGTAACAACTATCTAATTGCATAGTATGTTATTGAATCCGTTCTGTGTTTTCAAAATAACTTATGTTTTCTTAATAATGTAGAATGATTTGTATGATATCAGAGATATGTTTTAACTTTTAGTATTTGACCTCATGGTCACATGATAACCTGCTATTTTCATACCAAATTTCGTCAAAATATTTTTCTCATTTCTGATGAGCTCAAATACATAATTTTTTTTATATATATGTAATGTAAAGATTTGACATAGAATGTTGTTACATTTATAAACTAGTACATAGAGCATGAATAAATTGATGTATTTTATTTCTTCAGAAGCACTGAACTTGAACAAGAACTACACCCGTAGAAGCTATGGTTTTGATACCACGGTCAGAGGGTTATGCCCTAGAACCGTTTCCCCACTCCCCTTGCGGGGTGTAAGAAGAAATTCCGGTCGGAACTTGGTTTGAGTATGTCCACCTGTCGCTAACATTGGTTTTTAAGTTGATGTATATTAGGGTGGAACGAATATATTTTTTTTTATTTTTGTTTTGGAATAGCGGTATATAGTTGCCTATTGCCACCAATTACCTCCATGAAAAATAAAAATATTATTAGACAACGTTAAGAGCCCCCGCTAATACATCGAAATTTTTCAAAAATTTAAATTTTGCGACTAATTTCGCAGTCAATAAAACAGTAAATAAATTAATAAAATAGTGTTTTTTTACTTAAAACGTATTAAAATATGGTTAACTGACTGTTGCAATCAAATAAATATTATTTTACTTAAATAATTTTAAACTATGGCGCTGTGACAGAGAGGCAAAATGCGCGACGAAAGAGAAAGAGGTTTGGAATGAAGCGAGGAAGACGGCACGCGCCATATTACGAATTGTAGTGTTTTGCTTCAATTAGTGTCGATAATTGTCTCAAGGTGAAAGGTCGCGCGAATTTCTTTCATGAGTCGCTTATTTACGGTTTTTAAGTGTTATAACGTGGTTTTAAAATGACTTCTACGAGACAAAAGTTAAAATGCCCGATATTTGGTGAAAGTGCAGAGTTCAAAGATAATACCTACTTACGAAAATGTGATGAAATATTATGAGTGGGTTCGTCAAGACTTAAAAATTAAACATGACACAAAAAAAGAACCAAAGTTACTGGAAATTGCCGAAATAGTCGCTATGAAAATTGAAGAATTATGGATAAAATCTTCTATTCCGATTGTTACTCACAAACGTGTTCTTCAATTATTAAAAAGTTATCACTCAAAGTGTTATAATTAAAAAAAGTCATTGAAAAAACTGAAGGAAGAAAAATTAGAAGAGTTTAGAGTAAAAAGTAGAAAGCTTTTTGACATAGCAGCATGTAAATGTAAAGATTTTATAAGTTGTACTTGTTTGCGAGAAAAAAAAGTGCCCACAGCGGAACAAATGTTTTTAGAAGACCAACGTACAAACAGATTGATGGCTATAGGTAGGACAGATCTTATCCAGAGTAAGAAATTGCAGAATAGACGATTACGTGCCCTCAAACAGGAATCCAGGCATAACTCAACCACACTACTCTATGAAATTCCCTCTACTTCTTACCGGTTACAGAGACCTGAAGCTCGTTCTCACGTCGACCTTCCTTCCTGTTCATCGGCACTAGGTGGTCTTGACACTGATGACACAATCGCTCAAAAGCCTATAAAGCTCACGGATGCCAGTCTCCATAGTTTATCGACTGTATGCGATAGATATGGAGTATCGGATCGGGCTGCAGCGGCTATCGTTTCATCTGTGCTGTGTTCTGCTTCTGGTGCCGATTCTGAGACGCAATCGACTAACGTCAAGGATAGGATGAAATTAAGACGAATAAGACAGAAAATTCGCGAGGAAATTTTAACAGAAGAAAGAGTAACTGAAATGCCTGCGTTGTATTTTGATGGTAGAAAAGATAAGACGGCTAAAATTAATATTAAAGGATCGAAGAGGTTCAAAACTATAATACAAGAGGAACATATATCGATTATAAAGGAACCAGGTTCTACTTATGTTGGGTATGTGGTGCCAGCATCAGGTACTGCAAGAAATATTGAAAAAGCTATCTACAGTTTTTTGACAAAAGAAAAAATACCAACAGATAGTTTAATGGCTGTTGGCTGTGACGGAACGAATACAAACACAGGGAAAGTGGGGGGCGTGATTCGTCTATTAGAAAATAGACTATCTCGACCCCTGCAATGGATAATTTGTCTATTACACGCTAATGAATTGCCATTGAGGCATTTATTTTCCTATTTGGATGGCCCTACCGCAGGGCCTAAATCGTTTGCAGGTCAAATAGGAAAATCATTGGAGGCATGCGAGACGCTGCCATTGGTCCATTTTGAGAAAATAGAAGGTGAACTACCTCCACTAACGTCAACCGATCTCAGTGCAGACCAAAAATATTTGCGAGAAATTACTACTGCTGTCATAAATGGAACCTGTCCTCCTGGTTTAAGACACAGAAGTCCAGGTAAGCTATCTCATGCCCGCTGGTTGACAAGAGCTAATCGCATATTGCGTTTATATGTTTCTACAGAAAACCCAGCACCTGCTCTTGTAAGTTTAGCAACTTTTGTCGTAAAAGCATACGCGCCAACCTGGTTTTCTATCAAAATTCATTCATCCTGCAAAGATGGTTCAAGACATCTATGGAAGCTCATTAACAACACAAGATATTTATCTGACGAGCTGCTGGCGATAGTAGACCCTGTTATAATTCGAAACAGTTACTTTGCTCATCCAGAAAACTTGTTGTTGAGTATGTTAACAGATTCAAATAAGCAAATTAGAGAACTGGCAGCAAGACGCATTTTAAAGGTTCGTCAAGTGAATAAAAACTCTAGCCCGCGGACATTTGAAGTGCCGAAAATCAATCTAAATGCCAGTTCTTACATAGACTTGATTGACTGGCAACAAAATATATACGAACCCCCAATACTGATGAATGTTTCCAATGAGCAATTACAAGACCTTGTAGAAAATGGAGGTAACGTTGTTTTGGAATTTATGAGACTGCCTTGCCACACCCAGGCTGTGGAAAGATCTGTAAAAGTGGTTACAGAAGCAGCTCTAAGTGTATGTGACAAGATTAGAAGAGAGGGATTCATAAAATATAAATTAGCGTCTCGAAAAGTCATGCCAAAGTTTGAGACGAAAAAGGATTTTTGCTTTAAAAAATGACTTATCTTTAGTGCTATAACTTTGTTAACAGTCATTTTTTTTTAATATATATATATAGTTTTATTTACTAACATATTGTTTTATTACACCCATAACAGTCAAAACGTATTGTATTTACTTGTTAGTTTGTTTATAGGGGGTACGGTACAAAAAGTCTTTATAAACATAAAAGTTAAAATTTCAACTCTCCAGCGGGGGCTAAAGATATGGAGCTAGAACTTCCAAATTAAAAGGTGTTATTTACCTTTGTATTAAGCAACTTTTTCCTGGTATGCCAAATCAAAAATCGAAAAATATTTTTTTTTCATACAAATGTGTTCCACACTAATGTATATGTTTAGCCGAAATTATTGTTATGATTTAGCGCAGATTGAAGGAGTTACAGATGACAGTGACTCCGTATTGTCAAGTAAAACTATAGCGGATTGCTACAGTTACTATAGATAGGCAGTTATTATCCATGAAGAGGAGCAACCAAAAATTGGTAGACCCAATAAAATTGTTTAAATTGATAAATCAAAATTTGGAAAATGCAAGTACAATAGAGTTAGACATTGGGCATTGGGTCATAGGAATGATAGAAGATGGTAACTTAAGATTGAAAGTTGCCTGACCAATGAGCGGTCCGCTGATGTACGCTTATTAAGAAGCATATTCAGGACGGCTCCATTATCTTTACTGATACTTGGAAAGCATATGAGTGCCTTGCTAAACATTAGGGTGGATCGAATTTTTTTTTCGGAATTTCAATTTGGGCCATTTGCAAAAAGATGCTCTATGAGAATACAAACAATAAATATTGATGCAAGGAATCCGAAATATTTGATTTTGTACTGCCCCAAAGACTTGAAAAGTCATTAAAATTTTAATAAAAATGCAAAAATTTTGAGATGAATTTTGGCTTATTAAAAAAGAAATAATAGTATTACAATGATGTAAAAGTTAAGCACAAAACATGTTTCGACAAAAATAAAAGAAAAAAACAGAAACTATAAAAAAAAAAGATAAAAAGACAGTCGACAAAAGTAAAAACAAGAAGTGTTTTTAAGGAATTTTGTTATCTTTCTTTGAATTAAAACAGGGCATTATTTGTCGTGATTTCAGCTTTGTTACAATGAAAGTCTTCGTGACAATTTTCACACATCTTTCAGTGGCTTGCGTGTGGCATGGAAAATTGAAACGGCTTAACACTATTTCGTCAAGAAGCCCTGGATTTTCGATGCAACGTGATATCAATTCATCGCTCATAAATTTTGTAAGGGGGGGCTCAGTCAAAGTAATCTCTTGCCAGTTTGTAAGATCTTGATAGTTTTGTGCATCAAAATCAAATTATGGAAGTTCGAATACTCGAAACTCTCGCTTGTCGCGCTTTCAATATCCTTCGCAAGGCTAGAACTCGCCAAGTCTCACTTTCATCGGCAAGCATTGCAACTAAAATATTTTCTGGATAACCAAAATATCCGTTTCTCTGTATAACAGGATCAACTATTTTCTTTAAATCATCCGTCAAATATCGCGACAGCTGGATGGTCTTGTGTAAGTGTCTAGCTCCGTGTATACAAATTGGTTGGGTTTTGATGGAAAACCACATCGAAGCATACTCTTTTATAATAATTTTTTTTAGTATTTAGTATTTAAAGTTTGTCAGATGGTTCAGCGGAGGAAACATACAATCGGAGTACTCTGTTGGCAGTTGTGAGCCATCTTGAATGAACTAGTTTGCCTGGATTCCTTTTTGATAAGGCTTGAGAACAAAATCCAGAACTTATGGCTTGGCACATTTCATGTAAGTACAACAGGTCTGTGCTTAAATCCTTATAGTTGTTAATAACAGGTAGATCATGTTGCATTGTTCAAAACGAAACCAATGAAAGTTCTTCACAAGCTTTCAATGCCTTTCTGTTGTGCCCAGAGTAACTTCTAGGTCCACTAGTAGAACCGTCAATGAACTCAAACAAATGTCGCAATGGCAGTTCGTTAGCATGGAGTTGGCAAATGCACCATTGCAGAGGTCTCTCTAGTTGTTTTTCAAGTTTTGGAATAACACCGCCATACCTACCTGTATTAACAACAGTTCCATCGCATCTGACTACAGTGAAATTCTTAACATCGACATTTTTTCTAACTAAGAACTCCATAATTTTTACTAATTATTGCTGCTTTACCAGTGTTTAAAGAAATATGACCAATATATTTCGACCCCGGCTCTCTAAGTAAACTTATATGCTCTTCTATAATTACCTTTCTTCTATGATCCTACATAGTTAACGTCTTATCTTTACGCCCGTCGAAATACAAACCAAAATCTAGATAAACTGAATCAATAGTTACACCAGTGGATGTAGTTCTCTGCTTGTCGCGTGCTCTTCTAATTTTATTTCGATCGACAGCATTGGATAAATCAACGTCTGTAATAATGCCCACGGTTTGAACTTTGAACGCTGTTGCCGAAACAATGGCAGCTCCAGCTCTATCAGAAATTCCAAATCTATCGAAGGTTTTGGCCACTGCACCAAGGTCATTGATAGTTGAGGATGTGACGTTTGGGGGAGCGGTGTCTGTAGTGTTGGCGTTGCTAATATGGATCGTTGAGAAACGCTACTTGATGGGACGGGTAGTTTTGATAGCAAACTTGAAGCTGTTTCTTTAAAATCTTCAAATTTACGTTTCCGATCTATATTTTTTTAATTTTTTGCTGTAGTTTTTTAAATCAACACCCCCTATGATCATTTTTCTTGCGTTCCTTTGTTCAATCAGAAAATCTCTTTCAGTGTTCGGTACTTTTAGATGTTTTTCGCAGTTACATGAAGCCAAACACTTACATTTGCATGCTGATATATCAAATAAGCACTTGGAAATTACTGACAAATCTCTCAACCCGATCCTTATAACTTTTCGCTTCTTTTAGTGAAATATATGGTTTAAGCAAGTTGCGGTACTTATCGTGATAAGCCTTAATTGTTTTAATCACAGCACCTTTTTTCTATAGTTGGTATTGATGCTAACTGCCACATTTCAATCACTTTTTCTGATATTTCCATACATGTGTCGGTCATCAAATCTTTATATTGATTCGTTACGACTAATCCATAAATAATAAAGCATAACATCTTCGTATGTCGGTAAAACATCGTGATGTAATTCACGTGCGTGACCGAAGATAGGACATGTAAAATCTTTTCTTAACATTGCCATAATAAAAAATGAGTTATAAGAAATAAAGAATGTAATAGTAATATTTAATTATTTTTTTGTCAAAAGTATTATATTTTGTTCGATTATATCCTGTATTAATTCTCAAACACAAGGTTAAATAGGAACGATTTATTGTGTTTTTATAAATATTATTATGACTTGGGGCAATATTATTTATTAATATTTTGATAAGTTTTATATGAAACAATTATCTCATAGAGCATATTTTCCACATTGGCCCATTACGAAAAGCAGAGATATTTTTTTTTTCATACATACAGCGATCCACCCTACTGAACATGGTTATATACATAAAAAATGTAATCACTCAGACCCTGAAGATAGGTTTGTTGCACCAGACTGGACACATAATCAGCGGACAGAAAGTCATTGGAGAGGCCTTAAGAGAAGATCCCACATGAATCAATCCAAAGGAGGAGAACTGAATGGCTAGTAGAAATTATTTGGCGAAGAAAAACTAAAATCAATCATTTAGACCCCTTCTAGGAATTACTTAAAGTTGTTAAATATGTTTATAAAATAAAAAATAAAATTAATTATTCGTTTTATTTCTTATCGTTATAATATGTAGATTAAGGGCCCGTTGTTTGATCAGTAGTAAAACATAACTAATAGCTATTTTAACAATTTGTTACTTGATAATAGTTAACGCCCAAACAAACAGTTAAAATAGAAATACGTTGTTTGAACATGTTTTTAACCATTGTCAAATTTAACAATAGTCAAATGTGTTGCTACAATAAAAAACTTTGCAGACGGTAAAATTTTGTTAGAAAAGTGATAATTTCACTGGTAACACAGTGAACAAAACGTCAAAAGAGACAAAAGTGACGCATCGTGATCGTGGTGATTTTGTGCTGTTGATTTGTGTTGTTTAAAATTTCATTAAAATTACATCTCCTGGAAGTATTATATGAAAAAATAGAATACAAAATGAGCAAGTAAGTTTATAGTTATTTGTTTCAAATGGAGTTACAAAGTAAATAATAATAAACAACAATAAAATTATTGTATTCATTGCAGAGAGAGAAGTAATAACTTTAGCCGAGAAGAGCTAAACAAACTGAAGGAGTTATTAGAAAAATATTCGATAATAATGAATAAGAAGACGGACCATGCAAGTGCCAAACAAAAAGAAGAAGCTTGGAGTAAACTGACTGACGAATTTAATTCAAATAATGTGGTCTATAGAACAAAGAAGCAGTTAATTTATAAGCTCAACAATATGAAAAAAATGCTAGAAAGGTAACTATGCCACAATGTTCTTTAGATGCTTCCTAAGATCTTACTTTGTATGAGGTATTATTTGCAATGCTTCTCACACACCATAAAACATAACATTATCTAAAGTGCAGTAAAGAACACATCAGGCTATAAATACATAGATATATAAAACGTTTTTAGGTACATAAAATTCAAAACACATACACGTAACATTACTTAGTTTCAAAGGTTGTATTCTTGATTGTCCTTATAACTGTACCTACTTCGAGCTGTTTTTTTTAATTGTAGGCTACCATGCAATACCTATGTAATGTATATTATGATGTGTAAGAGGTATATTATATTATTTTAGGAATTATCACAAGAAAAAAAAGAACGCCGCCACCCAAACCTTCTGATACCAGCGAATGGCTTTGCAGCATAATGGGTGAATCAATAGTGGGTCTTCCATCCACTCATGATTCGGATTTCACCGATTTCGAACTTGGTATGTTTAAATAATTTATATACTACCTTTCCGCCCTGAAATTTCATTGGAAGTTAAATGATTTTTCCCGTGGTAATAAGACATTTTCCCGCAATAAAAACGTTTATAAACTATTTGTGTGCCAAATCTAAAGAATTAGTATGATTCATTGATAAATAACTTTCTAAATACTCTATAAATTCTAAATACTCAAGGTAAGTATATAATTTGTAAGGCACAATGAATTGGTTGTAAATAATGTGAAATGATAAATATTTACCTTAATTGTTATTTTCTATACCAGAAAATAATAAGTAAGTATTGCCCAACTTGTAAACCAATAAAATTAAAAAAAAACCTCATTACAATTTTGATTCATTGATAAATAACTTTCTAAATACTCTATAAATTCTAAATACTCAAGGTAAGTATATAATTTGTAAGGCACAATGAATTGGTTGTAAATAATGTGAAATGATAAATATTTACCTTAATTGTTATTTTCTATACCAGAAAATAATAAGTAAGTATTGCCCAACTTGTAAACCAATAAAATTAAAAAAAAACCTCATTACAATTTTTTATCTGCTGAATAGTATACTTAATAAAAGCTTTTGCAATTGTAATCTACAGAGTCAGGTTTGCATTTTTATGTATTTTATGAAGTTTGTATTACTTTCCTGTTTCAGAAAATCAAGAGACTATGATAATGGACACCAGCTCACCATATGCAATGCTGCAAAAACCTGTTTCTTCACCATTAGGTTTGTTTTATGAGCTCATTAATTTAAAAAGAATACATAAAGTGGCAAACGAAAAAGAAATATATTTAAAAAAGAAAGGATCAAGGGAGGGAAAATTACTAGAGTTTGCTGAAGAGGAGCACCAAAAAAATATGCAACACAAGGAGGCGTTGCATAAGATTGATATAGAATTTAGGAAAAAACTAAACGAGCTTATGATAAAAAAAGCTGCTTTAGAAGTAGAGATAGAGGAGGAAAAATTAAAAAAACTGAAAAAGATTTATTGTATTAATTTCATATTATTCTGTGGTTTCATTTGACAACCTTGCAAAATACTCTTGAATTAATTGGTTTCGGTATATTTGTTCCGATTGCCTTTGCGTTGAAATTTCTGCTATTGGCATGACTATATCTTGATAATTCACGGTTTCTTGTGGAATGTTTTCTTTGTGGTTTATACATATATTATGCAATATTGCAGTAGCAACAATAATTGGTTGTATATTTTTAATATCAACCCGCAGCTTAGAACCAATTGCAGGAAATCTTCTTTTCCATACACCAAAAGTTCTTTCTACTACATTTCTAGTCCTTATTTGACTTTCATTGTACAGTCTCTCTGGTTGTGACTGCGGGTCCATAAGTACGATCACCTAAAAGACAACAATTTCCAAAATCTCCCCGGCCAAATTTCCTTTTTACTTCACTGGCATTGAAAATAGTGCTGACATGTACTGAGCCTGGCCATCTTGCTACTAAATCCAAAATTCTTAACTCAGCATCAGCAATTACTTGTGTATTTATAGAGAAGAAATCTTTTCTATTACGGTATAATTCTGAATTGTTGCCCCCTGGATTTAGTATTGGAATATGAGTACAATCTATAGCTCCTATAACACTAGGTAATTTAGCAATGTGGTAAAATTTTGCTACTGTAGATCTTATTTCATCTACATTCTGTGGCATTTTTATTTCTGATCTAAATTTGCAGCAAATTACTCTTGATAAGTGGTGTATAATTCTGCATATAGTCGATTTGTGTAATCCAAACAGATCTCCAGAACACTGTTGAATATTCCCAGTAGCATAAAACCTTAACGTCAAAAGAATTTGATCTAAAGGACTCACGGCATGGTTTCGATCTGTTGGCCTTTTCAAGGAATTCTTAAGTTTACTGTGTAGCCAAAGTACATTACTTTTGGAAATTCTGTAACGTTCAAAGAAATCAACTTCATCCCAAAATTCTAGCTGTAATATTCTATCCCTGAATGTTTTAGGACGGCGGTTTAATACATACTCCACAATAATGTCGTCGTCGTCAGAAGAGCTTTCAGAATCTTCAAAATGTCTTAATTATATTTAAATTCATTTTATTTCTGTAACTTTGAGAACTCCGACCGGTATTACAAAATTCGCCCGTTACTTGAAGGTATAAGAAAAAATTGTTTGGCTCAGGAAAACGTAGTAGGCGAACGCACTTTCAGCATAGACGAAATGATGATTCCCTATAAAGGACATAAAGCAGGCAAAGGCAGGCAATCGCCTCAGAGGTGCTGAACACAGACTATTGAGCGAAAAGGATCTAAAAAAGAAAAATATAGGGGCTTTCAGTCAAATCGTGTGCAACAAAAATAAGTTGTTGGTTTTGAGATGGTATGACAACAAAGCTGCTACTCTAATTAGTTACCTATACTGACGCTAAACCGATTACCAAAATCAAAAGATATTGCAAGGATACGAAGAAGAAAATCAACGTTGATAATGCTAATATTGTAAAAGAGTATAATAAGAAAATGGGTGGAGTCGATTTGGCTGATATTGTTGGTCGCATTGTACAGAACTCCATTCAGGAGCAAGCGCTGGTATATGGTTTTGTTTGCTCAAGTTCTTGATATTTCCGTAAACAATGCATGGATCTTGTATCGCAAATATAAAAGTACTGACACTAAATGCATGCGATTGAAAGATTTCAGGTACGAAATACAACGTGAGTTACTTAGCGCAAACAGAAGTGTTGACTATCAAAAAACAGAAGTAAGTACAATCAAACATCCATGCAAACCTAGACCACCTAACAGCACGCGTTATGATGGAGTTTCGCATTTTCCTTCTGTAAAGGTTGAAGGTCGTTACAGGAACTGTAATAAAAAAACTACTGTGTTTTGCCTGAAATGCGACACTCGCCTATGTTTTGTTACAGGAAAGAATCCTCGAAACTGTTTTTTGAGTTTTCATGTTAAATAATAATGCATTATAACTCTAAAAACAGTTTCAAACCTATCCAAATGCATGAGGAATGCTTGCATGATCCATATTTTTGTTTGTGTTTTTATATTAATACAAATAAATGGCTTTTTAAACTAATTTAAATATTTTCTTTATATTTTACTGCTACTGCTACTTATTCGCTGTAGTCCTCTAGGGCGGACAAGTCATTTTATTACTATTTTACCACAGATTCGACAGTGTCCGGTGTGGTGGACACCGATTTTTTTTAAAACGGTGGGGGGTAGATTTTTTTTTATTTTTTAGGGACTCTGAAAGGAAAATAAGGGAAATAAGGTAATTTAATAAAATTTACAATATTTTACTACAGAGGTTAGGTTAGCACACACATCACATCAACTTATATAACTACAATTACAATACTATTTATTAAACGTAAAATTGTAAATCATTCTAGCTACCATTGAGGTAGGCTCCGTTAATATGCTTTAAAAAATACCCATATTCATTAAATTTAATCAAATTGGGATATCAACTCACGACGTTTCTCCGCGTTCCGATACATTCCACTAGGAAGTGTTGTACATCCTCTTCTACTCCACACATGTCACAATTTGGCGAGTTTGAAACACTGGGTTGGTTAGTATAATAAATTGCCAGAATACCCACTAAAAACCAGTGGCATGTACAATTCACAACAACCTGGTGCTAACGGTATACTCCAGGCTATTATGGTGAGTTTCTGTCTATGAATTTCATAAGGTACTTTGGTGCCATTTTGTATATTTTGTAAATTGTGGATAGACACTGTCTGTAACAAGTATATAAACCTCGGATACGTTCAATACCTTAGTCTCTCCCATGTGCATTGTGCGCTGTAAATCATTCAAAACGTCGGGAACCAAAAATCTGGACATTCCCGCGACAAATCGCGTAAATCTAAGAAAGAATTAATTTAATCACCACATATTTTTAAACCTAGAATGCCAGTCCTAAACCTGTTAAAGTATGAAAGAAAATCAAATAGTATGCTTGAAAGTTAAATGTGAAGTAACCTAAAAATTCACATTTAAAAGTCGAACGCTTAAATTTTTATGTACGAGTACTATTCATGCTATTATGTTCTACTAAGACTGTTTACTGTACTAATGGTAGTAATAGTACTACTACAGTGTACGAAATGTACTAGTACGGTGCGAACTTGCAGATGTCCGATTAGGCACAAGACTATACTACACACTATATAATATGGCAATATTATTTATACAGTATATCTAGCTATTAGCTAATATGTATTATTATAATTATTAATTTAACATTTTTTTATAATATTTGTTATTCAAAAATTTTGAAGCTCAGTGCAACAGTTTATGGATGTCGTGGTTGCCTTTGAATGTGATTACAGTGAGATTTAGCTTAGTATTTTCTCTTTGTGTGTCATATTACTGTGTATCATGTTGGTGATCCTAAAATAAAAAAAATAAAAAATAATGATAACATTATGTAGTGTTGTTTGTATAAGTATTCGAAACGTTGGGAACTAAACATTAAAATAAATCCGTGTCAAAATCCGAAAAGATAGTTTCACTTATAATTATTATGATCAAATTCTCGTAAAAGCGCAATATACTAATAGTAATAAGAATGGCGTATTTAAAAAAAAAGTATGTACAATGATTGGATTTTTTTACTTTTCTAAATATATGCTTTTATATAAATATTTTTTTACTTTTAAATTTTTTTACTCTTATATGTTTTTTATTATTTTACATATTACTATGCAGAAAAAGCGCCTGAGGTACTTTTAATGGCTTTAATATACGCCTATTAGTTAATATTTGCCCTGCTCCAGAAAGTATGCGTTCACATGACACTGATGTTGCCTGAATGCACAATCTTTTCAAAACTAGCTGATAGATATGTGGATAAATGTGTTTTCGACTGTGCCACCACTTCAAGGGATCCTCCTTTCGGTGTAGGTATTCTTCGTTCAAGTATTTGTCCAGCTCTCGGTTTCCAGCAGCAACAGAGTTTTCTGGGCGAACCACCTTACTCATGTCAGTATCAAAGTCAGCCCACATACTGTCTATATTTATGACTGCAGAATTCGGATTTAAATATTCTTTATTTTCACAGACAACGGTAGAACTTATTTTTATATGACTGATCCTGCTTATATCCTCAATCGCGTTTTCATAGCTTTTTTGAGTACGAAACCCTTTTTGCTTAAATCTAGGGTCAAGGATCGTAAAATCAGCATATAAAATGTTTGATTCTAGGTCAAAGAATCGCGCTTCTATTTGAGTTTTCAATTTGTTTAATAATTCAGGTATCTCGGGGTGCTTATAGTTTTGTGCGATTTTTTTTACAATATGCTTCGACAGTATTTGCGTAAATACTTTTGACGTGACATGATTTTCGTTGCTAACTTCTACTGGCATTTCATAAAATTCATTTCAAAATTGCCACTACGGTTTCAATTACTTCCCAATCTGCGATTTGAAGATTGATCTCATTTCTTGTGAGAGCCAAAGTACGTATAACAGCATCTTTTAATTTTAAAATTCTTTCTAGCATCTTATAGCACGAATTCCAACGTGTTGGACATTCTTGTTTTAGTTTTAGCAACGGTAAACTCATTTGCTTAAGCACCGATTCTAATTTTGTTTGAGCTGTACAACTTATTTTGAAGTACTCTCTACTATGGATTTTACTTTACCTACAATATTAGATATAACTTTAAGTCCATTCTGAACAATTAAATTTAACGAATGGGTGAAACAACTCACAGGTCGCCATTCACCTAGCCTGATAGCAGCTTGGATGTTAGCTGCGTTGTCACTAACAACGCATGTTATTTTATTTGCTATATGCCAATCCTGCATCATTTGTCGTAAGAATGAAACTAAATTCTCACTTACGCCTTAGATTATAATTAATGCATCCCAGTAAAAAAGACTGCATCTCTGTGTTCGAATTAATAAAATACGCTTTTATTGCGATATAATTCTCATTTGCGCTTGACGTCCATGCTTCGGCACAGAGACAAATCGTAAAAGATTTTTTTAAATGTTCAAATACCTTTACAATGTTTCTGTGTAATTTTTTGGAATTAAAGTGTTTTAGATAGCGTTTTTCTAGTTGGTAAATGATAACCGGGACATGTTGATACCATTTCTATTAATTTTTTGAATTCCGGCTCCTCTACTAGGCGAAATGAGTGATGACCTTTAGCCACCATTGCAACTACCCGCCTATCAATATGGTCCACCTTACGCGCAGACGGCGGTTTCCGTATATAATTTGTTGTTAAGTTGGATGATGACATTATGGGTGGGCCTGAACTTGTACTTGGTGCGGTTGAACTGGACTGCGCTAATGACACGGAGGTGATATTATTGTCAATGGCCTCTGCAGCTGGTTGTCTGTCTATACACAGCGATACAATTGGATGTTTTGTTACCATATGCCTCTTTAAGGTTTCCAGGGACCCGTTTTTGGTGCTGAGTTTTGTGGAGCAATAATTGCAGGTTGCTTCATTGTCACCTTGCTTATAGTGAAAGAGAGGTCTTCGCTTTGGTCTTATTGGAGCCATTTCAAAAAAGCATAATAATAATAATAATAATAATTGTTTTTATTTACAAAAGAAAAGAACAAAGTCAAATATATAATTTTGTTACAATTCCTATGTTGTAGATTAGATTTATTAATAACTGTTAGTTTGTACTTTAATACGAACGAAATGTTAATATTGTTAAAATAAGTTGATAGTTCCAAAGTTTATAAAACAAACTCACACAAAAGCACAAAAAGCGTCCATCATCGCAAATTAAAATATCCTTCCTCGGTTCTTTAAATACTATTTACACGTGAGGCCTTCGGGTCATATTGACCCTATTTCAAAAATATGAAGTAATTGTTTTAAATTAAATACAAAATCTAATTATTTCTAAAACACATTTATTTAATTAAAATAAGTATACAATAAATGCCTATATTTGTATATTACTCATTTTCTTGACAACACAAAAGGCATAAAATTTCAGATTTTTTTTTTTTTTATGGTAAAAAGGGGGCAAACGGGCAGGAGGCTCACCTGATGGGAAGTGATCACCTCCGCCCATGGACATCTGCAAGCCAGGCTTGCCTTGGCGTTGCCGGCTTTTCAGGAAAGGGAGGGATGGACGAGGGAGGGAAGTGGGAGGGAGGGGGGAACGAAGGCGGAGGATGAAGGGAAGAGGGAGGGGGGAAGGAGAGTGGGCCTCCCGGACTCTCACTCACCGGATGGACATACATTACACCTTTTTCTTTTATTAGAGCTCTGAGCAGTGGAAGTATTCGTTGTCTCAGTAACACCTAACTGCACTCGTAGTACTAATTCCAGTGAAGCATTTGTCCGAGGAAGAGTTTTCCTACGCTCGATGTGATCATTTACCAATTCCATGGCTAAATTCTCTAGAAACAACCGTCTTTGTACTGTTCTCCTCTGTTTCCAGTCTGGGTGGGTGTCACAGTATAATAGATAAGCATTGAAACATGAAATATCAATCATATTATGTAATATGGCTATTGGTCACCTTCTTGTCATTCGTTTACAACTATAGGCCGAAACCATTTTGTCTAGAAAATCAACAGCACTCTTTGTTGCATTATAGTCCATGATCATTTTTGGTTTCTTCTGCTCTGTTTCATGTATTTCTATTTTGTTGTAGTTTATGCTCAACAAAATTACATTTTTGTTTTTTTTTCGGAATGTATGAGACAAGAACTATTTTGAATTGAATGCAAAAGTAGATGAAAACACAGGTTTCTTCGTATCTAAAAGATCTACGGGTATCTGTCGCTTATTTTTCGTAAGGTTCCAAGAATGGTAAGTTTACGATCTAAAACTTTTTCAGCTAATTCATAAGATGTAAAAAAAATATCACATGTAAGGTTGTAAACCTTCTGTCAGATCCAAAACTACACGCATTCCTTGATTTTTTTCCGGAGCAGTTCCTTGGAGTTTTCCAGTATAACACTGAATTGAACGAACGTATCCTGTTTCACTGTCACACAATATCCAAAACTTTATGCCATATTTACTTGGTTTGCTTGGCATATATTGTCGGAAAGGACATCGACCTCTAAATGAAAGTAACTGTTCGTCAATTGTGATATTTATATTTGGATTATAAAACATAGGCAATAGCATCACCCATTCATCCCACAAATCTCTCACAGCTGCTGATTTGTCACTCTGTTTCCTTGCTTCTCGGTCAGAACGTTTATCAAAACGCAAAATCGCAGAAATTTGTTTGAAACGTTTCAGGGACATTGTTGCCCGAAATATAGGTCTTCCATAAGCTTTCTAAACTTATGGTCAATGTCAAATTTCTTATTTTTAACTTTATTCACGTTCTTTATTCTTTTCAGTTGCTGCTTCGTTTTATTCTTTTTTTCATCATCATCTCTGTTGTTTTTTGTCTCTTTCTACATGTTTTTAATGTCTTTCGCTCTGGTTTTTCTAGTTTTTCAGGTTTTCTGAGACTTTAGATTTCTTTTCTTTTAGTTTATTTTCATTTTTTTTCTTTTCTGTTGGTGCTTTGTTTTATTCTTGTTTTCATCATCACTTCCGTTATTGCTTCCATAATCATTACTACTGCTATTTTTGTCATATTTTATTTCAGTTTCACTTTCACTTGAAGTTGTTAAATTTTCTGGTATTTTTCTGCATTTTTTAAATATCTGTCTTTCTTTTTCGTTGTGTTTTGGTTTTTCAGTTTCCACTTCTTTTATTTTATTCTTATTCTTTGCTCGTTTATCTTGCTGCTTCGTCTTCTTATTTCTTTTTTCATTTTCTGCCTCTTGAGTTCTTAAAAAAACATCGTCACTTGTTATAACTTCTGCGCCAGTTGCCACACGTTTTTTCTTTACTTTGGAGCTCGTTCCTGCTTTAATACTCATCAACAGTAAGTCTTCAAAGGTGACAATCCTGTTTTCTAGTATTTGAATCTTGGGCGATTGCTCCGAAATGCTATTTGTACTAGAAGGTACGGATACAGAATCTATTAGAGTGAGTTAATTAGATATGTTAACACAAGTGTTTTGTGAAGGTTGAAGCATATGAAATCTGCAAGAATCAATACTAATATCTGTCGAATTCATACCATTCAGTATTTTTAAAGATAGTGCAAGCAAAGACTCTGGATTAAATGTGTTGCTTGTAGTTGCGGGTGAGTTTGCTTCGAAGACTGGGTCAGATTGAGTGGATGTGCATGGTTCTTGTGTCTTTGTGTTAATGGAAATTTGATTGACATATTCCTTACCCGCAGCTTTGGCCGCTGATTTTTGTTTCCATTCTTGCAAAAGAACTTGGTTGAACTTGTCTTAAGGAACAGCAAGTTTGTTTAAGGGATAAATTCCCGCTTTTCGGAAACCAGCCGGGCATATAGCGCTACCCAGTAGATTTAATCGTAATAGTGGTCTTTTATCAGTTCGGAAATTATATATCTTACAAACAATACTAAAAACACACATATGTCTCACATATACAAAAAACTGTGCTAATAAGAGAAGGAAAGACATGGCTATTAGAGTCCCTCCCACAAAAACTGTTTTTGCTAGTATGCATGTTACAAATAGTTCTTTGTTTATATACAATCAAATAAACAAAGTATTAGGAATTTATTCGAAATCCCGCCATCACTGTAAAATCGAACTAATTAAATGGTTGAAAGTAGTAACATATGAAAGGATTGAAAAACTAATAAAGAAATAACAATATATATACACACACACAGAGTATAATATGTTGACTTTGAGCTCTGATTTTGTATTATTGTAGGCTATTTGTATTGATTTGCTCTATTTTGTATTACACACACACACACACACACACAGAGTATAATGTGTTGATTCTGAGTTCTGATTTTGTATTATTGTAGGCTATTTGTATTGATTTGCTCTATTTTGTGCATAAACTGTCATCCACATGCATAATGAGAGTGGTAGTTTAAGACATGCAAAGCAAGGAGTCTCCTGGCACAGGCAATTCCTGCATTCCCTGCCAAAAATCAAAAGTGGATGAGACATGTCAAAACGCCCTTGGGAAATTTTAACACCCCGATCGCAAGAGTTTGCCAAGTTCATTTGGACATCATCAGACCTCTACTATCTAATCGAAGGCGACAGCTACTGCCTAACAGCAATTGACCGCTATACTCGATGGCCAGAAGTATGGTCTCTCAAAACCATAACGGCGCAAGAAGTGGCAGCTACATTAACGGACCATGCCAGGCAATTCGAGTCTGAACTTTTCAATCGCTTCATGAGGCTCTGTGGCATTAAAAAGACGCGCACCACTAGTTACCATCCTTGCGCCAACGGGATGGTGGAGCTACTTCACTGGCAACTAAAGGCCGCAATTATGTGCCACGAAACTTCCTGGTAGTAAGCCCTACTGATTGTACTGATTGGCATGCGCTCCGCAGTCAAAGAGGACCTGAAGGCGTCGTGCGCTGAAATTCTGAATAGTAAACCTCTCTGCCTTCCTGGATATAGTTGGTCAGCTTCGTCAACATGTGTCCGACGTGCGAACAGTCCTAGCCTCGCGATATCTACACAAGAAACACCCACCTTTATCTACAAGGACCTTCCAGTTGCGACGCACATTTTCCTTGGGATTATAATAATAATAATAATAAATTCTTTATTGTACACCCAATAAAAAGATAAACAATAAACAATAAAAAGATTGGAATGCACAAGAGGCGGCCTTATCGCTATAAAGAGCGATTTCTTCCAGGCAACCTTAAGGTGTAGGAAATAGTACTAAGATAGAAGGGGCGCAATTTTAATAAAGAGATAATACATATACATATTACGAATACTAATATAATTTTCATGTATATATAAATAAGAAATATATATAATATTTATAATATAAAATATATATATATAAAATATATATATATATATATATATATATATATATATATATATATATATATATATATATATATATATATATATATATATATATGCGGCACGCAGGCGCGGCGCACACCTCTACTACAGATGAGATCACTTTGTCAACAGAATTTAACAAAACACGCATTTTAGCATCTTAAACGATTTAGGAACTGATTTAAAAATATTTTAAAAATTGTCTACAGATATAGTATCTTTTCTGTAGGTTAAAATTACAATAAAGTGTCATCATCAGAATTGAGAACAGAGTCGTTCCACACTTTTGGCAAGTATGTTTTTGTGTTAAATATTTCCAGGGAGGAATCGGAGTCTTCCGTTTCATCCTCAGTAAAGATAAATCGAGCTCTTTTAGTTCTCAGTTAGCTCACAGTTTACATCTATTTATCCCAGTTTATAAAGAGGACATTTCTCGTGTGGCTCACAAGTTAAACAGCTTAAACGTCTAGCGTGTATAACAGAAGGTTTTTAATGTTCCACGTTATTTGGTGAATGTCACTTAACTATTTCTAATATTTCGCATTCTATATTTTGATAATTTAGAATCCTTTTTCCCAACTCGTGAATCCTTTTTTTTCAGATAAATATTTTGAGTCTTAAGTAGTGTTTTATTACATTTTGCTACTGCTCAACCACTGTTTACACGTGATCCGGTGGGTGTTGATGGTGACTTATTTGTTTCCACAAAATTACGTATAGCTTTGTTATTTTTTTCCTTTTCACGTTACTTTTTTGCTTTTCCCTCCACAGTTTTCTCATTTGCCTTTGTTCCCTAGGAGTAAAGTCTTTTATCGTTTTAATAAGTCTTTGTTCCTCTCTCTTCTGATTTCTTTCTTTATCTTTTCTCCTTCTTTCTTCTAAATCTGCTTCAGCCATTTTTGCCCGAGCGCGACGAATGCTGTTTTTTTTTCTGTTCACGCCTTCGTTTTATCTTTTCTTCTTCAGATAGTTGCGCTGTCGACCTACTTTTTCGTGGTATCCTATAAGAAATGTATATAGAAAATAAAGTTAAGTTGTTACCCAACTTTGATCTGCGAGCGAGTGGTGCCGCCGCAGAGTGGCAAGTATGGCGGACATGTTTCGAGGATTATCTAGTTTCAACTAGGCAAGATGGGGCAAGTGATAAAATTCGCCTTGCTTTGTTGCGAAATATGGTGGGTATGTAATCTGCACGAGTTTTGTTAACCTTGCCGATACCACCAGACAAGGCAGATGTGTATGAAGCGGTTATGAACGTAATAGATAAATATGTAAGCCCCAGAGTAAACCAAGTGTTTGAAAGGTTCAAATTCAATGATAGAAAGCAAAAAGAAGGTGAAAGTTTTGACCACTTCCTCACTGACCTAAAACAATTGTTATTAAATTGTAACTTTAGTGACAAGTCAGTACCAAATGAGGATCAATTATTGCGAGACAAAATAGTACAAGGTGTCTATGACAAGCACGTTCAGGAACAACTACTGCGCTTGGATGGCTTGATATTGGAGAAAGCTGCAAATTTCTGTAGAACATCAGAGCAACTACAGGTTAAAGAAATGATATATATGATACGAGTATAATGGATAACCCAACATGTGAGGTTGATGCAAATAAATATAAAAAGAATAATAATAATAATAATATTCTTTATTGTACCCAGTATAAAAGAGATATAGTACAAAAAAAAGATGGAATGCACAAGAGGCGGCCTTATCGCTAAAAGAGCGATCTCTTCCAGGCAACCTTAAGATGTAAGAAATAGTATAAAATAGAAGAGCGCGATTTAAATGAGGAGATAAAAAGTATATTAATCTATATGTTTACATATACTCATATTATATAAATATACATGTAATTATAAATATAAATATAATATATATAATATAATATAAATAATAAAAAAAAAGAAAGAAACCTAAGTCTACAGGTAAATTTAAGTGTCGCATATGCCAGAATCTCCATGGTCTAAGGGAATGTCCAGCTTTTGGGAAAGTGTGCAAGAAGTGTAAATTAAAAAAGAAATCATTGTGCTATCAGCTGACAAGTGAAGAAAAATGTTAAGTTAGTTAAGTGTCAAAGTGAGAGTAATTCTGAAAGTGGTGATGATAATTTTTATTGTAATATGGTATTGTCCCTGTCTAAGTCCAAGTCGGAGTGGGTAGAAACTATACTGATTGAGAATTTGCCAATTAAGTGCAAAACAGACCCTGGCGCGGACATTAGCATTTTGTCGTTAAGTATTTTTCAGCAGATTAATGAAAAGTTAAGTTTAAAACTTATAAAAACAAATATACAGGGCCTCAAGTCTGCTATTTTACATGGTTTGTCAATATGGAAAGTGCGCATTTTAATTCAATTACCATTGGTCCAAAATTTCGTAGTCTACTATATTTAAAATGGTAGTTCATGGTCTCTACAATGAATCGTATTTAAATTGTAGTAGATAGGGCATTGGTATTGCCATTTGTTGTATGTATTAGTTAATTATTGAACCCTACTTTATTATCTGTAGATTATTTTGTATTTATAAAACTATGCATTATCTATGTCAACTGTCACTTGACATATCGCTTTCTCTTAAAATAAAGCCTCGGTACGTTCCACTCTTGCTGTTATTAATTTATCTCTTAATCTCTAATTATCTCAAACATCACATCAGGTTATGGGCCCAGATCACCTGATTTCTATCGAATTATTGAGATAAGTGCAAGTATTAATCAAAATACAAAGTAAATTCAGAGAACAGTAATTTCGTATATAACCTTAGTCAACACGAGGTGTTTCGTGACACAATTTCTTCATCAGCAAAATGTCTTCAACAAGTAATATGGCACTGATTGAAAAGCTGACCGGAAGAGAAAACTATCCAACGTGGAGATTTGCCGTTCAAACATATCTTGAGCACGAGGAGTTATGGCATTGTGTTACAGAAAAAAAAGGTCGATGTTAAGCAAGATACGAAAGCTAAGTCAAAAATTGTTTTATTAGTACACCCCATCAACTATGTACATGTCGGCGCATCCCCATATCTATCTCCAGGTACAGGATTCATATTGTTCATATTTCACAGTTCACCATTCAAAAGTACCAGAAAATAAAACAACTAAAAGTTCACACGCGTTACTTTTATTCCAATCAACCATATTTTTTATTACATGTCACCGGAAAAACCCCTTTTACTTATTATATCTGCTTTTATTATGATAAATATAAATTATGTTTAAATTTAAATTTATAAGTAGTTTTAAAAATACAAAAACAATATAAAATAATTATTTACTATAACCAAAATGTTCTAATAAAATCATAACATTTAATTAACTTAAATAGTAACTTATTTTGATTTTATGAGTAGAAACTAGCAACAGAATAACATTTACATTCTTACTTCCTTTAAATCAATGTTACATAATATAAAAAATAAATAATTATTTGGCATAAGTCTCTAAAATATTAATTAAAAATAATTAAATATAAATTATAATTAATTATTCAACATTTAATTTTTATTTAAACAAATGCAAGTCTTGTCTTACTTATTCAACTTTTAACTAGATGTCGCTTGCAAACATAATTATGTTATTAAAATTTGTTACCAATATAAAAACTAGATGGCAGTTTAGCCTAGCGCCCATACGGCCATACTGATCTAAGCGCGTTCTCTGCGCTTATAAAATTACAAAATATAATAATAACAGCAATTTACTTTATATCTTAATAAAATAAACAGAATTACTTTATTTTCAATTTTACATTAAGAGAATAAATTGTACAAGATATGGTTAGCAATGAGTTTATTTTACAACACTTATTTATTAATAACAATTTTAAATAAAACAATGGTTTATCACACAAAATATTACAAATTATAAAGCATCATCTCCTTCCCAAGCCAACACAATATGGCAATGGTTTATCAAAAAAAAAAGAAAACAAAATACATGGCATCACCTTTTGAGCTCTAGCCAAAACCATAAACAGGCATCACCCCTCTTGGGCTCTAGCCAACACCATAAACAGGCATCACCCATTCCAGGATCTAGCCAACAACAAACAGGCATCACCCATCCTAGGTTCTAGCCTCTCAGACCAGGGAAGAGGATGCGTGTGGTGGCCAACCAGCGCTTAAGGAAGGATTTTGGATAGGAAACACAATAAAATATTAATTATAAAAATAATTAATCAGAAGTCGAAGCTCCTAAATTAACAGGTAGATTTGCACAATTACCAGATCCTGTGGTGGTATTATTATTAGCCCATACGGTCGTTTGCTCAGATTCTGATTCAGTTTCTAAAGGATCATATTGTGCCAAAGGAGCCGCACGCAAGTAATCATGACTAGCAATTTTTTCTGAACAACCACGAAGATTAACATGTTTTAATTTGTATCTATCGTTAGGTAAGACTTCTAAGACTTCCATAGGTCCCTCAAATTTAGGACCAAGTTTAGTGGTATGGCGTTCATGGCGGCGAAGTAAAACAAAATCACCAATTTTAAAAGGCCTTATTTTAGCTTTACCTTTATCAAATCGAAATTTATCCTGAAGGGATCGCTCGTCCATCCTAGACTTGCAAACCATTCGCAATGTATCAAGATCTTCTATCTGTAAATCGTCATCAATTTCTAAAAGCTTAATTCCTGGTGGTGAGCATCTTTTACCAAACAAAATTTCCATTGGACTTTTACCTGTACTTTTAGATATACTGCAATTTATGGCTAACTGTAAGTCCTGAATAGCTGAATGCCAAGGCTTATTAAGCTCTACCACTGACATGTTATCTTTAATGACTTTCATAAGACGCTCTACCTGCCCATTTGCTCTACTAGCCCCTTTAGCTACCACGTGATGCTGAATTCCATAACGTTCACAAAACTTTTTGAAATCTGTGGATGTCATGCTTTTGTCTTGATCTGTAATAAGTCGAGTAGGAGTGCCAAATATGGATATTAAATTTTGAAAACATTTAATTGCAGTCTCAGTAGTGCGATCGTTTGTAAAGATCATGTGAACATATTTACTGTAGCCATCAATAAAAACAAATGCATATTCTGACATGTTACGCTTGCCATTCATTCGTCCAGTAATATCACCGTGTACAGTATGAAAAGGAATAGCTACTTTATCAATTGGGTGTAGTTCAATCTGCCTAGCACCTGAAATGCCTTTCCGAACTCTACAACTAACACAATTCTCAACAAATTTTCTAACCAGCCGGGACATACTTGGGAACCAGTATTGCTCACGTAATTTTGCAAGCACTTTTTCCCAACTAAAATGTTGAAGGGTGTCGTGATAATGACTAATAAGATTCCATCGATAAGTAGAAGGGACAATAATAAGCGTATATGTTTTGTTCTCAATTTGAACTTTACGCCTCAATAATTTATCTGGAGTAATAACATAGGTATCGGCTATAGTTTTAGGAATAGAGTCACCTTTTAATTGCTCTACAATTTTACACAAAGAAGGATCACGCTTTTGTTCAATCAGGAGCCAATTGTGATCAAGAGAATTAACAGAAAATTTCAAAGGCTTGGTAGGCATCTTGGATGCATGGAAATCATTTTTAATATCTACGGGGTTTCGACTGAAATAGTCGGCATGTGCAAGACGCTCTCCCTTACGATATTCAATGTGGAAATCAAAATTTTGTAAATACGCCCACCAACGATACACTCTGGGGGTTAACTCCTTTTTATGACTAGAAGCCTTTAAAGAATTGCAGTCTGTCACAACTTTAAAAGCCCTCCCGTGCAAAAAATGGCGAAAATGTTTGATCGCTTTCACGACTGCAAGAGTTTCTAGCTCATACGAATGATATTTACTTTCGCAGTCAGTCGTCCGCATACTAAAATAAGCAATTACTAATGGATTATTGTCCTGTCTTTGGATTAACACGGCGCCATACCCAAGAGAGCTAGCGTCCGTGTGTAGCTCTGTAGGTAAATTTGGATCAAAAATTGTCAGAAGAGGAGAAGATGTGAGACGATCGATAACTTCTCGTCTTGCAATATCATGACGCTCAGTCCAAGACCAAGAAATATTAGCTTTGGTTAAATCGTAAAGAGGAGCCATTAACGTAGAGAAATTTGGTACAAATTTTCGGAAGTATCCCGCTAACCCATTAAACTGACGGACTTGTTTGGGATTCTTAGGAACTGGTGAATTAGCTAGGGCTTGTATCTTTCTTGGGCTAGGTTTAACTGTTCCGTTTTCTATGATGTTACCTAAATACTCAACTTTAGTTTTAAGAAAAGAACATTTAGCAACGTTCAACGAAAAGCCGGCCCGAGTAATTCGATCCAATACTAATTTTAGGTTGTGTAAGCCTTCTTCAACTGTTTGAGAAATAACTAAGATGTCATCAATATAAACAAGCGCGATACTATCTTTATAATCATCTAACGCTGCATTGATAGCACGCTGATAAACCGAAGGTGCGTTACAAAGTCCGAAGGGCATGCGCAAATATTCAAATTGACCATCAGGGGTCACGAAAGCTGTCTTTTCTATAGAATCAGGTGCTATTGGTATGCCGTGAAAACCCGCAGCCATGTCTAAAGAAGTAAAGTAGCGTGCTTTTCCCAACTTATCAATCTGGTCGGCTATAAGTGGTAAAGGAAAATGATCCCTGAGAGTATTAGCATTAAGCTCGCGAAAATCCACACAAAGCCTGTCACTTCCATCTTTTTTTTTAACGAGTAAAATCGGACTACTGAATGGAGATGAACTATCTCGTATAATGCCATTACTCTTTAAATCCTGAATGATTACCCTAACCTTTTCACGTTCCAAAGATGACAATCTGTATGGTCGTCGTTGTACAATTTTATCAGGGTTTTTTAATTTAATTCGTAGATCCCCAGTTGTCACCTGTGAAACACGATTCCCAGTGGTGAAGTTATTTTTATATTTACTAAGTATTTCCCGTAATGTGTCAAGTTGTTTTGGATCACTAATATCAGTATTAACATTTAATGTTGGGTCACTACTAACTACAACCTCGTTAATCAAAAAATCACGCCTCACAGAAATACTATTTTTTTTTAATGTCACGCTAAGACCTGGTACATTTAAAAGATCGAATCCGATAAGAATATCAAATTTTGTGAGATTATCGTTAACTACATAAAATTCTAGCTCTACGTGAATGCCATCTATTGTAACAACAGTGGTGATACTTTGATTTGCTTCTATTGGAGAACCTCCGATACCCGAAAAGGAAACATCTACATTTTTACGTTTTCCAGGCACAGACTGAGAAATACCTTCTTTGATTAATGAACAATCAGCACCCGTATCGAAAAGGCATAAAAAACTTTTATTACCTATTTCTACTGTTATCAGACTACGATCTAAAGATTGACAATAATTAACCGATTTATTTGGCATTTTGAGACGCTCATCATTTTGTCGACGGAAACAATTCTTTTCAATATGACCCGCACGATGGCAATATCGACATTCAATAATTTTAGCAACATTTGTATTATTAGACGAACCTGGTTTATTAAGCTGACTACTAATCTGTGTTGGTACTAAATGTTCTTTAGGGGCCATCCCCTTTTCCTTACAATCACGGAATACATGACCCGGCTTATTACAAATATAGCATTTAACAACACGATCCTTCCTAGAAATGCTAAATTCAGCAACACGTGGCTTTTTATTATCATGATGATCATAATTTGGCTTAACAAATGATTCCGATTTACGTTTGCGATAAGTTTTTAAAATAGAAATTAACTTAGGCAGTGATTCAGGTGTATTGCGCAATAAATCGGAACGAATAAATTCTGGGTAAATACCTGTGGATATAGCGTCGATTACCTCCACATCTGAAGCCTCAGGTCTCACACGCTTAAACAAAGTCCACGCCTTAGTAGCATATTCCGCGTAACTCGATGCTTGGTCAGAAGTAAAAGCCCTCCACTTCTGGACGTCATCTGCATAACGGAATTCCCCCCCGAAAGTTTGGATAAGTTCACTTTTCACTTGACACCACGACGTTGAACTCAGCGACCACGTGTCGGCCCACGTTTTCGCCCGGCCTCGTAGTTGTAATATAGCTTTCATGCGAGCCTCATGTGAAGGGATTTTGAATTTTGATATAGTTTCATCCACGTGAGCGCACCAATCCCTTATATCATGAGATCGTTCATCAGGGTCATAAGGCGGCAGATAGAAATCGTGTCGTTGACGCGATGGTAACGATTCAGATGAAAGAGCGGCAGTAACAGCACTGGCCGCGACTTGTTTCGTAGCAGAATTCAAAAGACTCATGACCTGATCCATCGAGAAGGTCGGCTCCGGTTGACGTGGTGGTCCGGGATTACCGGCGTCTGATCCCACCGCTGCTGTCGGCGCATCCCCATATCTATCTCCAGGTACAGGATTCATATTGTTCATATTTCACAGTTCACCATTCAAAAGTACCAGAAAATAAAACAACTAAAAGTTCACACGCGTTACTTTTATTCCAATCAACCATATTTTTTATTACATGTCACCGGAAAAACCCCTTTTACTTATTATATCTGCTTTTATTATGATAAATATAAATTATGTTTAAATTTAAATTTATAAGTAGTTTTAAAAATACAAAAACAATATAAAATAATTATTTACTATAACCAAAATGTTCTAATAAAATCATAACATTTAATTAACTTAAATAGTAACTTATTTTGATTTTATGAGTAGAAACTAGCAACAGAATAACATTTACATTCTTACTTCCTTTAAATCAATGTTACATAATATAAAAAATAAATAATTATTTGGCATAAGTCTCTAAAATATTAATTAAAAATAATTAAATATAAATTATAATTAATTATTCAACATTTAATTTTTATTTAAACAAATGCAAGTCTTGTCTTACTTATTCAACTTTTAACTAGATGTCGCTTGCAAACATAATTATGTTATTAAAATTTGTTACCAATATAAAAACTAGATGGCAGTTTAGCCTAGCGCCCATATACACATACAAGAGGCCAGAACTGCCAAAGAGGTGTGGCATAACTTATCTAAAGCTTTCGATGACAAAGGGTTGACACGCAGAGTTGGCTTATTAAGAGATATGATTACAACGACGCTAGAAACATGTCAAGGCATTGAAGATTATGTTAGCATATTAATATCTACTGCTCACAAATTAAGAAATATAGGTTTCAATGTAAATGATGAATGGTTGGGAACTTTATTACTGGCTGGTTTACCTGAGGTCTATCAACCTATGATAATGGCTCTTGAAAGCTCCGGTGTGGCAATAACAGCTGATTCTGTAAAAACTAAACTGCTTCAAGATGTGAGAAGTTCTGAAACAAATGCTTTATATGTTAAAAACAAAGGCAATCGGTTGCAGTATGCCAAACAAGCTTCGGAGAAGACATCTCAGAGTAAAAGCAAAGGCCCTAGATGTTTTATATGTAATAAATATGGACACATAAGCAAATATTGTAAAAATAAGAAACAAAAGTCACAACAAAATACAAACTATGTCGCTGTATTTTCTGCAACTACAAGCAATGAAAAAGGCTGGTATATAGATTCTGGAGCATCAATGCACATGACTATGCACAGTGACTGGCTCTATGATAAAATCCCACCTCCAATTAGCACTATAAAAGTGGCAAATGGTGAAAAACTTTTAGTAGAAGCTTGTGGAAAAATAAATTTAAATGTTGCTGACAGTAATGGGAAGATAAATACAATCCAAGTGCAGAATGTACTTTATGTTCCTGGTCTAGCCACCAATCTTCTCTCAGTTACTCAGATGATTAAAAATGGATGTCATATACAGTTTGATGAGAAAGGTTGCAAGATATTAAACAGAAATAAAGAACAAGTGGCTTCGGCAAAGATGATGAATAATATGTACCGGCTAAATACTAACAGTATTCCAGCATACATATCCGCATCAAAAGATAATGATTGTTATCTATGGCATCAAAGAATGGCCCATTTAAACTTTGAAGATTTAGATAAATTAACAGAATCTGCAGGCATTAAGTTAGAAAATAAAGACAAGATTCTATGTATTCCATGCCAAGAAGGGAAACAATCAAGAAAACCATTTCCTTCTAAAGGATCTAGAGCACAAGTGAAGCTTGAGGTCATTCACTCTGACATTTGTGGCCCAATGGAAGTATCATCTCTTGGAGGAGCTCGCTACTTTGCCACCTTCATTGATGATTTCACCAGAAAAGTATTTGTATATATATTAAATAAAAAATGTGATGTATTTGAAAAATTTAAAGAATTTAAAGCTTTAGTGGAGAACCAAATGAATTTAAAAATAAAAACTACGAACAGATAATGGTAGAGAATATTTGAGCAATGATTTTTGCAGTTTTCTCAAGAAGTCTGGAATTTCACATCAAACCACTACTCCCTACACTCCACAACAAAACGGTCTAGCGGAGAGAATGAACCGGACTTTCCTAGAAAGAGCTAGATGTATGCTTATAAATGCTAAACTACAAAAATATTATTGGGCAGAAGCTGTATCGACTGCTGCTTATATTACTAACCGATGCCCAACAAAAGCTCTAGCATTTATGACACCAGAAGAGAAATGGAGTGGTAAAAAGCCAGACATTACTCATATGAAAATTTTTGGTTGTGAAGCAATGGTGCATGTTCCAAAAGAGAAAACAAAGAAGTGGGACTCAAAGGCAAACAAAATGTTATTTATAGGTTATAGTGAACAGACCAAAGGATACAGACTTTTTGATCCTAAAACTAGAAAAGTTGTAATAAGCCGAGATGTGGTCTTTCTTGAAAACTCAGTTAAAAGAGATTACTCACTTGTACCACTTTCAGAGACTGTCTTGGATTCATATGACAACAGTGATGACTCGGAAACCAAGAAAATCATACTGAAACAGTCTGAGACAACTGAAGATGGATCAAATGAAGATTTTTACTCTGATGATGAATCTCTGTATGTACCTGAAGAAACTATTGATCCATCTGAGTTAACAAATGTCACAACAAGAACTAAAGCAAGATTATACAGAATGCAAGCTAATAAAGAAGAAGAAGCAATTACTTACAAATGTACAAATGAAATTGTAAGTGAACAGGATGTTCCACTTACATACAGTGAAGCATTATCTTCTGATAACCCAAATTCTGCAAAATGGAAAGAGTCCACTGAAGAGGAGCTAAAGGCACATGCAAAGAATAAAACATGGCAATTGATTGAAAAGCCTGAAGGAGTGCGGATAATAGGCTGTAAATGGGTCTTCAGAATAAAAGACGAGCCATCTGGTCCCCTCTACAAGTCAAGATTGTGTGCTAAAGGATGTAGTCAAAGGGAAGGTGTTGACTACAAGGAGATATATGCTCCAACTGTAAGATATGATTCAGTACGTATTCTACTTTCAGAAGCAGCTCAACACAACTTGCATATCGTGCAATTTGATGTCAAAACTGCATTTTTGTATGGAGATATTAAAGAAGATATTTACATGACACCACCTGAAGGTTTGGATGCTCCTTATAATATGGTATGTAAACTTAATCGTTCACTTTATGGTCTTAAGCAAGCCCCAAGGTGCTGGAATCAAAAATTTGACACTTTGCTTAAGAAATTTGGTTTTAAAAGCTGTTATAAAGACAGGTGTGTCTATGTTGGAAAAGTAAATGACAATAAGGTATATTTACTCCTATATGTAGATGATGGACTTCTTATTTCAAAATCAAATGATACACTTAATAAACTTATGTGTGATTTAAAGAATAATTTTGAAATTAAAAAGTGTGATTCAAAGAATTTTGTAGGACTACAAATTGAAAGATATGAAGAAAGTATTTTCATTCATCAAACAAAATACACTGAGAAACTTCTATCCAAATTTAATATGCAAAATGCTAACTGTAATAATATTCCAGTTAATCCTCACACTACACTGGAGAAGAATGCAGAGACTCCTGATAAGAAGATTCCATACAGAGAGGCAGTAGGCTCACTGATGCATCTGGCAGTGGTAAGCAGGCCCGATATAATGTATGGAGTCAGTCTGGTGAGTAGATACCTTGATTGTTACGATCACACTCATTGGAATGTTATCAAGAAAATACTGAAGTATTTAAAAGAAACTAAAGATTATGGTTTATGGTATTCAAAATCACAATTGAACACAGTAGAAGGTTACTGTGATGCTGATTATGCTAAAGACACCTCCACAAGAAAGTCTTTAACTGGATATGTGTTTATCAAAAATGGAGCTGCTATAACATGGGCAACTCAGCGACAACAAAGTGTTGCTTTGTCTACCACTGAAGCGGAATTTATGGCCGCTTGTTCTGCAGCAAAAGAGGCTATGTGGTTAAAAGGACTCTTAGTGGATATTGGTGAATTTAATCAGGACTCAATATGTTTGAATATAGACAATCAAAGTGCAATTTATTTAATTAAAAATGTTGATTATCATAAGCGTTGTAAACATATAGAAGTGCAATATAATTTTGTAAAAGATAAATATGCAGAGAAACAAATTGATTTGAATTATGTATGTACAAATGAACAATTTGCTGATGTATTCACTAAAGCTCTTCCTAAAGATAAGTTTCAGTATTTTAGAAAAAGAATTGGTGTTCTGAAATTAAAATAGTAACTATATCTTACCTATATTTGTAAAACATTATTTTTAAATATTTTTGTTTAAGTGAGGAGAGCTTGTTAAATTGCTTTAAGTCTTAAAATGTATAATCATTTTGAAAAATTAATTTTTTTTTTGAAAGGGTTCAAATTAGGTGGGAGTGTTGTATGTATTAGTTAATTATTGAACCCTACTTTATTATCTGTAGATTATTTTGTATTTATAAAACTATGCATTATCTATGTCAACTGTCACTTGACATATCGCTTTCTCTTAAAATAAAGCCTCGGTACGTTCCACTCTTGCTGTTATTAATTTATCTCTTAATCTCTAATTATCTCAAACATCACATCACCATTAGCTCAAAAAACGTTCATAAAATCGTTTATTGAGGTTTAGGTTTCTAAGTTCAATTGTATATTTTAACAATTTATGTTTTAAATACTAAGCATTATTTAAAATGATCGTAAAAAGCCAAAAAGATAAATTTTAAGTGCAATCTAAAAAATAAAACTTCAAAAATAAAACAGTTTTATCTGTAACTGTCGAAGTTTTATCTGTAACTGCCGAATTGACATTTGTCAATGTCTTATATTACTCTTTGATAGCTCAATTTGTTTGTGGTCGTTAAAATATTGGTGTTGTTATAAATATATATGGTTATATTGGAGCAAATTTCGGCATTGCTGGACTTTTTGGAGAGCCAGCCCGAGCTAGCGCTCGGCCACTGTAGCAGAAGTATTGAAGGGCGCAGTCTAGCAAAGCGGCGTTGGAAGGAGTGCGCCCAAATTTTAAATTCTGTTGCTTTAGACTGCCCCAATAAAACACCAACTGAATGGCGATCAGTAAGGAATGAAAACATGCACTGTCTTAACATGTTATATGATTTTATTAGTGGTAGTGCCATGCTTGTTACCTTCGGGTAGCAACTGAATGGGCCGGCACGCCCCGTATAGTTCATTAGTACCACTCTCTCACAGAAGACCGGCGTGAAGTGGCAGCTATGCTGTCGCGTTTCGTCAGGTGAGTGAGAGTCCGGGAGGCCCACTCTCCTTCCCCCCTCCCTCTTCCCTTCATCCTCCGCCTTCGTTACCGGATAACATACCGGATCCGGCGACCGGATCCGGTGTTAGCAATTTTTGGCAAAATAATAGGGCTTTTTCACGAGTTGGTACTTTAAATGCGTAGTGCGAGGTGTTAATGCGTGCGAGTTGGTGTCTGACATAAATATAAGACTTGTTTGTTAGCATTCTTGAATACTTTAATTATTTTAATGGTCTCATCTCAGTAAAGTAAGGTAATTATAGTAGATTTTATAAAGTTACTTTATAAATAAAAAATAATTGATCTATCTGTGAAAGTGAAATCTAGGAACATTGAGCTACTCGTTAAAATTACAACGTTAAAATTTTACTAGTTATATTGTTTGCTCGTTGCCTAATCTTAACATTGGATTGGAAAATGTTGTCTTGAATTACTGATGGATCAATGCACAGCCTAAACCAGTAATCGGTCACTAGACCTGAAACTTTAAGGGTGTGTGCTTTGTATGACATAGTTATCCGATAACAAAGAATTTTCCGAAATTTTAATCCTAAGGGAGTGAAAAACGGGGGCAAAGTCTGTATGGTGTGATTGCAATCTACTTCAAATTTTGAATAAACATACTTTAACAGAATTGATGGAAGACGTCTTTTGTATTTTATTTCCCCTATTCAACCTGGAACTTTATTGAACCTGGCCATGGAAGGGTGCTGCTGACGGAGTAGGAGGAGCACTCAAACGCAGAGTAGATGACTTGGTCAAACATGGCACCGACATTCCAGACGCTCACACGGCCTATACATATATAAATATTTTGTTTCTTTTTTACAGGTATAGAAGAAAATAATAAAAAGATCACAGAAACTGACAAAAATATTGAAACCAAAGAAATGCCATTTAATATTGATGATAGAGTAATAGTAAGATATTATCTTAAAAATAAGAGACATTTTATATGTTTTATTGAAAAAAATTGATCTTAAGGAGGATAGTGAAATAATGTATAAAATAATATTTTTAAAAACAGTAAACAAGACATTCTAAAATTCATCACTAAAAAAACTTGATTATGATGTTGTACCTGAAATCTGTATAGTAAAAAAGTGCAACTGACTTTTATAAACTCAAAAGAGTATATTATTAGGGAAGACGATGCAGCTTCCTTAATTTATTTTTGATTTATGTGCAGCCTGCATCATATAAGGTTCAATAATAAGGTTGATTATATTTTATTAGGTACGAGTAATTATAATAGAAACAAGATCCAAGTTTGTTTTAATTGGTTCGACCTATTTTAAAGTTGTTTTTACTGCTTACTTTCACGAAATTACATTTTATACTTAAATTATAATTACGTCACCCGGCCTTGAGAGGGAAGGAACCATGTTTATTAAAGAATGTTCGACAGATTTTTTTTTTTTTAATTTTAGTCCGGGAGGCCCACCCCCCTTCCCCCCTCCCTCTTCCCTTCATCCTCCGCCTTCGTTCCCCTCTCCCTCCCACTTCCCTTCCTCCTCCATACCTCCCTTTCCTGAAAGGCCGGCAACGCATCTGCAAGCCAGGCTTGCAGATGTCCATGGGCGGAGGTGATCACTTTCCATCACGTGAGCCTCCTGCCCGTTTGCCCCCTTTTTACCTTAAAAAAAAAATGAATTAATCGTTTTATTGCATCACCCGGACCCGGCCTCGAGAGGAGAGGAACCTATGTATTATTTAGAGTGTTAGCGTTGACGTTGCGCTAGTAACGTACCATTTTTAAGAATTTATCTTATTTTAAAACAAAATTTCATAAAGTTGCACTGACGTATTGTAGTACCTACATGTAGCAACATGTGGCTGTTTTTGGCGGATAAGTAGATAATTATGTAGGTATCTAAATTACTTCACTTATTATAATTAAATATATTCACAAAATATATTGCATGTAGGTACTACAATACGTCCGTGTGGTTATGGGTATAAATAAAAGACCGTTTAGCTAATTTATAGGATGATGGAAGATTTTAATTACAACGATACCTACTCACTAGGAGGCAGTCGAGAGCAGAGAGAGCAAAAACGAAAAGTGCCAACCAAATGTCAGTGTACTTGACAGCTGTCTGTCAAATAGTAATGCGTTTAGATACTTAACACTGGCCCTTAAACCATTACAATTTGCTCCTAATAAAAAGAAATTGACAACAATAATATTTCTTAAACACTAGAACCCTGGCCCTTAAACTACTAAACTATAAAATGTATAATGCTCAGTAAATACTACAACATAGCTTTTAAATTATTAAAGTTAAATACACAAAATAATTGTTTCCTTTTAAGCAGTTTAAAGAACATTTTCAATAAAAAATAGTTAGGCATTTTATTACTTTTCTCAATGTAGAATATTAACAATAATGATCTTAAGACAAAAAACAACATCACCATTAAATTTAGTCTCTCAGTTATTGTTTTAACATTAATTGTTTTACAAACTTATAATGTATTTCATTAAACAATGGTTTCGTGAACAAATCTGCTAACATATCTTTTGTACATAAAAATTTAACATCAATAGAACCATGAGATATATGGTCCGTGATAAAGTGATGGCGAATATCTATATGTTTAGTTCTGGCATGGAAAATTGTATTTTTGCACAATTTTTGTGCTGACTGATTGTCATTAAAGATTTTAACTTTACATAGTATACCTAATATTTCCTGTAATATCTGAAGAACTGGAAGACACATTGCATTTCACGGCAAGGTTACAATCAATAGAAGATGATTCCTTAGTATCAAGTTGATAAATACCATCATATTGAGTGGCTGTGGCTATCACAGTTCTATTATCAAAAATTTTACACATGCCAGAACTAAATACTACTCTGAATCCTTTACTAACCATAGCACTTACTGATAATAAATTAACTGTTAAATTAGGTACATAGTAAACATCACATATTGTTTTTACAGTGCCATTTTTCATATGGACTCTCGCATAACCTTTTCCAGCAGTGTACAGTTTATCATCGTTAGCTATATTCACTTCAATTGACCTTTCTTCACTCACAATATCACTCATAATGGATTTGTCCCCACACATGTGCTTTGTGGCACCACTATCAACATACCAGTGTCCATGCTTGATGTTTACTGACAGTGCAATCAGTAGGGCCTTCCATATGTCTGTATTGGTTTTGACATCCTCCTTGTGGGGTACCTTAGGACAGTCTCTGATAAAATGTCCTACCTTTTTGCATCTGTAACATCTTGGTTGTCTTCGACCAAGCAGAGCAGATGCTGCTTCTTGTTTATCACATCTTCTAATATTTTCCTGCAGCAAATTACCTTTCACTATGTCGCTGGACAGTTTAACGTTAGAGTTTTCCATTGCCATTATGAGGGGTTCAAAAACTGACGACAGCCTGCTGAGCATGATGACAGCCACGAAGTCGTCTTCCAGAGGTGACCCTATCACGCTCAGCTTTTGGGAGAGCTCAGTGATTTTATTGATATAACACTCCATATTTTCGCATTCGTCCAATTTAGTTGCAAACAACGTTCGGAGAAGCCCCAGCCTACGGCACAAACCTCGGTCTTCATATGCTCTCTCAAGACTACTCCACGCTTCGTGTGCTGACTTGGCGTTCCTAATGTGTGTAATGGCTGTAGGTTGGACAGCAAGTGCAATTCGCGCCAAAGCCTTTTGCTGTTTTTTAATATCGCCTTTCTCATTCTCCACACATTCCCAAAGTTCTTCCTGTATTAGTATCATTCTAATCATAAATTTCCACGAAGTATATTTCTCGATGCCCTTGAGTTTGTCGATAAATATATTTGATGAGGCAGCAACCGGAAGAAGATGGCGGCAACAAAACCTTAACACGTTGTTGTAGGTTACAATTTTCGCTGGTTTCGATTTTACTTAAACTAAACTCGAAATATATGCTGTAACAGCGTCCTGGGCCCATAATCTGGTGGATTATGGGTATTAATAAAAGACCTTTTAGCTAATTTATAGGATGATGGAAGATTTTAATAACAGCGATATTCACTAGGAGACAGTCGAGCAGAGAGAGCAAAAACGAAAAGTGCCAACCAAATGTCAGTGTACTTGACAGCTGTCTGTCAAATAGTAATTCGTTTAGATATTTAACAGTCCGAGCTAAAAGTAGCTCGGACGGATGGTATACCTACAATAATTGTTAAAAATACGATGATGGCACTAGTTTCGACTCGGCGCCCTCTTAAAGAATATTCGACAGAATTAATCGTTTTAATATAAAAACATAATAAGTATCACCATTATTAGCGGTATAATAACCTAATGTAAAAAAACTAGTGTATTATGATTTATAAATAAATTATTTTATTGTATGATTCTGAACTAAGCTTTATGCTGATCATGAATGTAACATTGAGTCACGTATGTAACGTTTGTTACGATGTCAAACTGTAAATTTTTTTGCGACCGAACCCTCATCCTGAAATATACATAATGTTGTTTCCGTAGTATTCTTATGAATAAAACAACAATTATTCAGGAACACACCATATATTAATATTATTTATTACGTTTTATTACAGAGCTCACTAATTGACGGTAGTACCCAGATGTTGTCGGTTGGCAAGTGACGCCACCATGTTACTCAGATCATTATTCTAAAAACTATACAGTCTGTACCAAATTAGTTAGTAGTTGAACTGTCATTTATAAACGTCTGTACTTGTGTTTCGTTCGGATACACGCATATATTACAGTTTCATTCATAATATAAAAAAGTTTATTTGAATAAAAAATACTTCTAATCTATTCAATTAAACATATGAATAAACAATATATTTAAGGAAATTTTGTATTTTTTAAATGTTTCCTCCTCTTACCTTTTTAAAAGATTAAATAAACACAAAAATTAAATCACATGCCTGTTGCAAACGAAGAGCTTCCTCAGGTGTCAGTGGAGGCACAGGTGCTTTAGTTTTGCTTGCAATATTGTGCAAAACGCAACATGCATTTACAATTTTGCCAGCCGTAATGGGACTGTAATGCAAAGCACGCGCTCTAAGCAAACATCTGAAAAAAGTTATTTGTAAACAATACACCTATGAATTAAACTACAATATTTGCTATAGTTTATTTGTCTAGGACACCCTTTTTTTGTCAATGCTATCATCTCAAACAAGATTTTATTTACTTTACCTGAAACGTGCTTTCAAAACTCCTATACAGCGCTCAACTGTATTGCGTGCAGTAACATGCAATACATAAAAATTATGCCTCTATGGTATTGAGGATGGGGGTCACCATGGTTTTCCTCAAAGGATAGCCACTGTCACCTGTAAATCCAACCAATATTAACTCCATAACTGTGTTGGGTCATAAGGATTAAATACCTTTCATAAAATAATTTTAGTACCTAGTGAAAACTAAAAACCCTTGTTCCCCATTTTCCGTCAGCAGAGTCAAGTGCTGACTAAGTGGGTGACTCTGCCACACACTTGCATCATGAGAAGAGCCTGGGTTGCTGGCATCCATGCACAATATATTCAAATTAGAGTCGCAGATCTGTAAATTCAACAATTAGTAAAGAATTAATTAATATGTATATCACATTATTTTAAAATATAATTCCAGCTAATCTTACAATCATGACATTTAGAGAATGGAATCCCTTCCTGTTGTAATATCGCTCCTCATGAATATGTGGCCTTATTATTGCCACATGTATACCATCTATGCAACCCAGGACTCCTGGGATACCAAATTTCTGATAGAACCTGAAAATAATTCTTATTTATAAAGTACTCAAGGTATAAGCAGCAAAGTAACATATTTTCTCACTTAGCTTTGATGCCATTCCGTTCATCACGATTGACGGGCCATTTAACATGGTCGTTAAATTTGGCATTGAGCGCTTCTGTGACTTGCCTCACAGCTCTTGACACAGTCTTCTGTGAGACTCTGTAGAGCACTCTGCCCAACTAAGGTCTGGTATGACCCAGATGCATAAAATGCTAAGGCCACCAGAATCTGCCACTGTTGGAAATTAAAAACGTTAGGTAGGTTTCTAATTTCTCTTTTGGTGCATCCTTTAAATGTCACTTTGACATGGACATTGACAACAATCTTCGCTCTGCCATTTTGTCGGACATTCGTTATATTCTGCTCGCCTAGTCGTTAAGTGTTTTTATGTTGTCCCTAAATATTTAATTAATCTTATTGAATTTAAATCTTATAATTGTATATTTGATACGGCAAAGTTTTAATAAAATAAAACACAACTGTATTTTGAAGATTTAATCGTTTATTTTAATTCTGACATATTACCACATTTCACGCAGAAGATATCTGCTTCGCCTGACTCTCATCTTCAGGTTATGGGCCCAGCTTTGTGGTAATTGCATTTGAAAACGCATTGATTAATTAATATTTCCAACATGGCAAATAATGGAAATGGGACAACCCACACCTCAAACAATAACATAACCTATATTGAAAAACTGGATGGAATTTCTAACTGGATAAACTGGAAGTTTGCTATACGGATGATTCTCACATTAGATGGTCTTGGGAAATATGTTGAAGGTACTGTCGATGATGCTGAGCGCGACAAACGCGCCTTAGCCCGCATTTGCCTTTCATTGCCACCTAACCTCTACGAGTACGTAAGAACGGCAAAAACGGCAAAGGAAACCTGGAAATCTCTTTGTGATACGTTCGAAGACAAAGGACTCTATCGAAAGGTAATGTTACTCCGCCAATTACATAGAATTGAGTACAATCAGTTTCCATCGATGTCTGATTACATAGAAGGAGTCATAAAACTTGTTTCACAACTATCTGACATTGGTAAAGTCATCGATGATGATGAGGTTGCGGAGATACTTCTTTCTGGCTTACCCGAGCAGTTTGATGTAGTTGTTTCTGTCTGGAGACTGCCAACCTCACTCGAACTCTCACAACGGAGACTGTCCGATGTCGGTTGCTTCAGGAGGAGAACCGTCGTAATGGTCATTCTGAACAACATACTTCTGCATTAGTCGCTGATGTCAAAAAGAAGAAGAACGTTACTTGTAATTACTGTAAGAAGCAAGGGCACGCTGCCAAACGATGCTACAAAAAGAAGCGAGACAACGAGAAGAAAAATAAAAGCGGAGATTCTAACACGGAACATACACTCATTGCTTCAGCATACACTGTCTCTACTTCTAAAGACTTTGTGATGAAGTATTGGAGAGCGGAGCCACAGCTCACATGTGTGCCGACCCAAGTTTAGTACAGGATGTTCAAAACAAGTGTAGTACTATAACTATTGCTGACGGTCAGCAACTTAGCAGTAATCTTATTGGTAAGATTCGACTTTTAAATAATATTAGCTTGAATAATGTAATTGTTGTTCCTGAATTATATTATTGAACATATTTTATTAATTTGGCCTTGACCATGACAGTGTCACTTTCAAAGAGCTAATGCAAAAATTTGAAAAACATTTCTTGCCGCAAATCAACGTCACACTAGAGCGCCATAAGCTGTTCAACAGGCGACAAGCAGATGACGAGTCAATTGAACAATACGTGACAGACCTCAAAACCATAGCCAGTCAGTATGAATTCAAGAATCAAGATGATATTCTCCGTGATATCTTTAGTTAGAATCGATTGAAATAGCGAAGCACCAGGAAAATTCTAGATAACAAGCCTAGACGTTGGAAAGTACACCTACAGCCACCATCAGAGAAGTTAGTAGAAGAGACGGGACACAACAGGCATCCAAGTCAAGACATACATCTAAAACAAGACAGACATCCCAGCCGAGACAAGATAGTCAGTAAAGACAACCTTCATATAACAGACAACCAGAGCACAAGCGATGTGGAAATACTAAGGAAACTTGTAGCCGTTTTAGTCAAGTTCACCGTAATAGATGTCCAGCCAACGGAGTCCAATGCAAAATATGTAAGAGGTACAACCATTTTGCAAACACGTGCAGATCGAGCAGGACTGCCCGCGCAGTAACATAAGAAAATATCAAACCTGAATGCAACGAAGACCTATATTTTATAGGAATACTGAAGTGCGAAGAACAGGACAAGTGGATGGCGGATATTATTATTAATAGTAAAATTACTAGCTGCCCGGACAGACTTCGTTCTGTCAAAAGTTAATAGTAAAAATTAAATAAATGTAAGTTTTTCGAGTGATTACGTTACTTATATCTCAACAATCAACGACAATTACTTACAAAAATATGTAAGTTTTCAATTTTGTTTTATAAATTTGATAATACTTATTCTAATGCTTTATGGTATACAATATTTTTTGTTTGGTTACTTGGCGCGTAAACAAATAAAACTGACGGTTTCTCAACACGAGAACAGGCAATATACAACTGTCAATGAGAGAAGCATGGGTTTTCTTGATTAACGCCGCAAATACTTAAAGACTGTGATTTATTTATGGTCATTGCGAAAGCAAGCCGCAGTGGAAATTGCAGTCGTTTAAATTCTAATGGTACGTCAGTTGGTATCATTGGGATGCGGGGTGTCAACACTTCTTCGCCCTTATATTTTCCTTTTAGAATTGTTGCTTCGACTACATTGTAAAGTAAATTTTTCACTGATAGCCGTGTGCCGTTACAAAGACGCGGTGGGTTAATATTTCGTAACATTATGACTACCGATCCCACTTTCAATTGAAGATTATGGGGTGGCAATCTTGGGAAATCCAATGAGTTTAAAAATTCTGGTGGATAGTTTACGACATCGCCTTGATTAGTTGCGCAATCAACTGATTTGTATGTCTTTAATTCACCGGCAATTTCATTTTGAATTTTGAAGTTGATTTCATCTACATCCGTGTTTTTGGCAGCTAATATAGCACGTTCGCTTAGCCAAAAATGATCTTTGTAATTTTGAGAGACGTTTGGGAACACTTTTTGCATGACCTCGGTTATTGTTTCAGTAAACTGACAGAAATCGACAGGAAATATCGAATCATCAACAGGGATTTTGCCATTACCAAGGTCAATGAGTTGTTTAGAAATAATTTCTCCATATTGATCATTTTCCAATTCTACACGCATATTCTTATTTAAATTTAGTATCTTGACGTATTTCCATAAAACGGAGGACTTTAAACATGCATTGATTTCATCTGCTGGCGTTGCCCAAGGAATCACTCGTAATGTTTGACGGAAATCTCTTGCTAATAAAATCATCGCTCCACCAAATCGGTTTTGATTGTTTCGCAGATCTTTGATAGTTCTATCTAATGCCTCCGAAGACTTTTTGTGTGCCATCGTGCATTCTTCCCACACTATCAACTTACATTCCTGCACAACCTTCTTTTGTTTCGTTCTTCGAAATGTTGCAGGTCGGAGTTTCATTGCTTTGAATATTGTTTCTAAAATCAATGAAATCAAAAAAGTCTTTCCTGTTCCATATTTCTCTCTCTCATAATTTCTCCAGTTCCATAATTTACATTTGAAATACATATTTTTGTTGTTGGTTCAAGAGCGGAACATTTATTCTAACTGATTTTTATGACTTAAAGCATCGAGATCATAGTTTTTCACGTCGCAACTCTTGATTAAAAGCGGTCATGCATTAGGGCGATTAGGCACGACCAAGCCTAATTGAGGTAATACTACATCATGAAGCACATGTCTTCAATTATTATTAACGCTTCTTTGTAAATTTCTTTTGTGTATTGTAAATGTATGTTTCCTGTTCTAGCGCTCATTTGATGCAAGATATCGTCACACATATCATCTTTGTATTTGATCCATAAATCAATTGGTTTTGACGGGAAGCATGACGATATAATTATAGAAAATAATGTTTGTATTTGCTGAGGTTTTGAAGAAATTACAGCATCATTTAAGGTTTGATCTTAATGGGAATCATTTTCTAACAGTTGCAAACGCTGACAGGCTTCTCTGTAAGAGTCACATAATTCTCCGTTTACAGTTCGTAAATGTTGGAATGATGTTGGGCCCCGAACATTGACTAACAGTAATCGCAAATAGGAACACTCATTATTGCTTAGATCGACTGAATAAATTCGACTAATGGCATTAGTGGAATATACATTGCGGTAGCCTCGAACTGGATTTCCTTGCTTTTGTCGTTAAAATTGTTTTTGAAGATTGATTCGAAGTGTAATATTTTGGCATTTCTGAGTATAGCAGTGTTTGGGCAAAATCATCATTCTGACACATATCAAAAAAACGGGTTAAGGTGGTTCAATAACTCGCTGTAGTACATTCTGTGCAGTAAAATATACTCTTTGGTCATTTTCTAAGTGGACTGCTAAATGAACTACAGTGGGGTATCTTTCATGAATGGGAAAATAAAAAATGCGTCAAATTGCTTCATTACTGCTAATGTAACGGCCCATTTGGTATTGGTTAACTTCATCAATAGAATTTTCAGCACTTACTCCAATCACAGCCATATAACTTACTTTTGTTACATATTTAAAAATGTATTTTCTAGATTTTACGGAATGGCAAGATTCAACATTGATGTGCACCTTGAAAGTCTTTGATAGGAATGGTGAATAAGGAACAATCCGACGATTATCAATTTCGATATTTTGTTGATTTACTTTTACAACTGTTGATCTTCCATTATCTGCAGTCGATCGGCGACGATATAGCGAATAGCCATCGGTCCCGGTAATTGTTTCTGCTACTAATTCCCGTGGATACCGTGTAACTTTTTTAATAGGTGGTAATATTATTTTTAAGTGGTAGTGTATATATATATGTAGATTTAAAAATTGACCGGGCTAAGTATGAGACTATAATAATAAAAATTCAATTAGAATTAATATTAAACACAGGGACGTGAGATCTTGCTAACCTGGAGCGGAATAAATATCTAAAGATTTATTCCGCATCATTCGTCAAACGAATGATGTATTTAGAATAAAACACATGCAAACAATTTTAATAACCGTATATTATTTCATACTAAACATGTAGTTAAGTTTATTCTTGCTATACAGAAAGCTAATTAAGTAGATACCAGATAATTTACAAGTATGACCATGCCTAATGGTCCTAAATTCTTATAATTTATTTAAGTTATCTGGACATTAACAAAGTTTATATAATTAGGCATACAAAGTTTAGAATAAGAAAGGGTCTAGCAGGATAATGTGGGGTCAGCGGCCCCAGAAAGATATTTTGAAAAAAACTTGTGTGATAACATTGGCGAGGTACAAACATGAAATTGACAAAATTTCAGCTTCTTATGTCGCTGGGTTTAGGAGATATATGACCAAATAGACGCTAGAAGGGACAATTTTTAAAACTGTTTTTTTCAAAAACTATAACAGCTAAAGTAATGAAACAAAAACTTTTCGTTAGAAGAAATACTAGCGTACATTATATGTTTTTTATAGATTTTTTCTACTTTATTTTCTATTTGAAAAATACAAAAAAAGCTTTGAGTGAATTCATACTTGCCATTACATATCGATTCTTAAATTTAGCGGCGCAATTGTCGCTGAAGATAAACAAATATGTACTGTATTTGACTTGATGTACTCAAATATAACAAGTGAAAAGCGTGACTTATGTATGAGACCAATGTGCTGATTGTATTTCGTCTTGACTATTAACGCGTAGTTCTCGGCAAAATCTATTTAACCGACTTCAAAAAAGGAGGAGGTTATATTTGTATGACAGCTTTCTCACTGGTTAGGCCTTCTTTTGCGAATTAGAAGTAATCGGATTGTAAATTTTTAACAAAATAATGTAGCTTGATTCTACCAGTGCTGTCATGTAGTTCGTGTAGTGGTTCATTGAAAGGTTTGCTAATTACGATCTGTTTTGGTCTCTGATTCATGAAGATCCAGACCTTCCAATTAACGCAGGGAGTGGGAGGGATTCTATGTATATTCTAGCACCAAACTTAAATACATATGACAAAAAAGTTATAAACTTTGCAAGAAAGTTTTAAATAACTTTTGCAAGAAAGTTTATAACGTTTTTTTCATATTATTACAGTTGTGTTGCAACTGCCTTATGTTGTGGTATCTTGTCGCATCGGAATTAACTTCTCAGTCAATAATCGCCATGCCGCTTTCTTTTGTTGGTTGCTAGCGTGGTCGGTTTTTTTCTAGTGATCACCGAGTAATCTTTTAATAGTAACACAAAATTTATTGCTTTTCTCTTTGTAGAAATTAGAACCGTGATCCCTTGAATAAAGTATTATAATGTCCTTACATGTATTTGGACATACATAAATCGTACATCAAATAAAACATTAGTAATTTCTTCTTTGTCTTCTCCTGTAATTAGTTAAGGTAATTCTCTGTATTGCAGATGAACAATTTAAAATTGATATCTGCTTTAGTGGTACGCAGTTGCCTGTAGATACTTCATCCAACTCTGTATGTATTCATATTTTTTGTTAATAGATTCCAACAAGCGTGGTGTAGGGTTATCATTGCTTACTCCGTGAGATCTAATGCATGCAAATAATAACGCTTTGTGATGTTTTGTGAAAAGGTTCATACTTTATACAAGAACTTTCATTTACAATCAAATCATTATACATTGCTCGCGCACTTTCTATCGCTACACAAAATTGATGAAATGAGAATAACTACAATTAACACGATCAAACAATTTATTACGATAAAGTTACTTTAACAATACAGTTGACAGTGCACAATCACATGAACGAGAGTGAGAACCTATACACGTCGAAAGACAAATATGTGCCACAGACACGTCGCTAATGAATGAAGCGCAGGCGTCCATAGTTTTAACAAAAATCCAAAAAATCCTATACTATGAGATGATTTGATTAATTTTATAATACAGTTTTGTTTTTTTTTTGTAGTTACAGAAACAAAAATTTTTTGCTGCATTCCACCTTCTCAAAAACAGCAGGCGTGTTATCTTGGTTAAGTGCTCGCTTAAAACCGTAACCGATTGGGAATCTTAAATATTGAACAGATTATTGATGAGAAGCATCATTTCAGCTGTACAAAACTGTAAAGCTACTGCCACGCTGCGGCTAAATATCTAGGCAGCTGTTTTAATCGTCATGATGTTTTGTTTAAATTAAATATGTGTGAGGCGTAACTTATTGCCTAAATGAAATTGTTCTCAGGCATGTAATTCTTGCAAATATTTTTTTTATTTTGCGTCCTTTATCATCGTAAAATATTTTATAATGCTCAAATGCGTTTTGCTTCTAATGCTAATTAGCTTTAGCATATGTACTGTATCTAAGAAAATGAAAACGTCTGTATTTGTGACAGGGTGCATAAAACCCGTTTTGAGTTGCTTTGGCTCTAGAATGCATCCCAGTTTTTTGGCCATTGTGATGTTCGCCGCGATGTCTAGGGCCTTGGTCTCGAGATATTATTATTATTATTAAATGTCAGAGAATTGTGCAACCAACTTTTTGACGCCTTCAATATAGTCTGACAAGCTTAAAAATTATTAAATTCTACTCGGTGTAATTATCGTAAGCAGTAGTACTCTTTTGTACAAACCTTTCTTCGAAAGAGTCGCATAATCTCTCGCAAGCATCAGATGCAGTCTTTGCATTACGGACCAGTTGATATAGGTTAGGTTGAATTGATAAGCAGAAACGAGCAAGCCCACGTGCATCATAAGTAGGGTCGGTATCGGTTCCTTCGACAGAATTGTACAATCCTTCCAAATAAAGTAACTCTTAGAAATACTTTCTAGTTTCTCTATAGTTGTTAATGCGTTGTGGGAAGCGTTGGTCGCCATGTTGTATATTTTCGTTCTAATCTTTTGAAGCTGGGCCAATAATCTGTTGCAGAGATATGATGTGCGCAGCAGCGTGAATTAAATAAAACAACGCAGACGTGAATACCAATATTTATATTGGATACTATTACAATTGCAAAGTAAACTTATGTTTTGTTGTTTTAATATTATGATATATCTAAAACAAGATAGTTGTACACGTTGCGATCAAAGACTCAAGCCAGAAGGAAAGGGAGACTGTCAAAATTTAATTATAGACATTGAATTAAGTAACCAGCAGCAAGAGGTTCGAAAAAAAGAGACCAAATGATTTTTACTCGTTGTAATGTCTTCAAATCGTTCTTGTAACCGTTGTTGTATGACGAGTATTGCCTGGTTAATTTGGGTGTTAGCTCTTTTGACGTGCTCATTTTATTTTAATATCGCATTAAGGTAGCAACCAGTGTTGCCAACATTTATTTTTCGCTCCCGCTGTATAGAATGCTACGATCCCGTCAAAAACCCGTTAAGTAGAGATTTTTGATTTATTATTTTTCCCTAAATTTTAAAAATAAATTATTATAAAATCAAGTCTGTTGTCATTGATTCTTAAATCTACTATAATTTAATATGCAGTCAAAAAATAATTTTTAAATAGGTTATTACTAAATTATACTCCTTTTACTGAAAATATTCATATAGTGAGTTCTTTATTTGAATTATTCTAATAAAACAATCAGCATTTATATTGTTTTTACAGTATAACTGAAGATATTGTTTATTTTTGGTATCTCTTACAAGTAATAGTTGATAAATATCTATTTTTTGCTAATTTATTATTTGAAATATAAATATTAAAGTATTTTAAAAATATGTAATTAAAATATTATTCTTAATATAAATATTTCCCATCAATGATTACTTATATTAAAATATAATTTAATATGCAGTCAAAAAAAAATTTTTTAAACAAGTTATTACTAAATTATACGCCTTTAACTGAAAATATTCATATAGAGAGTTCTTTATTTGAATTATTCCAATAAAATATCAGCATTTATATTTTTTTACAGTATAACAGAAGATATTGTTTATTTTTTGTATCTCTTAGAAGTAATAGTTGATAAATATCTATTTAGTGCTAATTTATTATTTGAAATATAAATATTAAAATATTATATATTCAATACTGTAATTAATACTTCAGAGATTTTTTTTAAAAAGTCTGCTTTGGCTTTAACTTAGGCTTAACTCGATAATCTCATCACTTTCAAGTTCCATAGAAGTTGACAACTGAGGATAAGTTTGCATTGTTCTGATTTTTCGAAGAACTTCATCAGGGAACTTATACGTGTTGCAATTTTTATCGCACCTTTTTAATCCTGCACGAATAGTTAGAATAGCATTTGTCATGTCTGAGTTCATTTTATTTTGTAGCTTAGTTTTCACAATATTCATAGCACTGAAAACTCGTTCGACTTCGGCGTTGGAATACGGCAATAACAAAATAGAGAAGGCGAAATCACTTCATTCTTCAAATGGATTTGTTCCTGTCGCATCTTTGTACTCTTTAACCTCAGTCCAAAATTTTATTGTATCATTGATTTCAGTCCATTTTGTGAAGTGAATGGCATTCCATTGCGTTTCAATTAGTGATATAGTTGTAGGTGAATACTTCAGATGTTCCAGGAGAGGAGTCAAAGATTCCTTATGAACCTTTAAAACATTTTTACAAGCTAATAAACTTGTTTTCTCCAAAATTAGAATGTTATCCGGTAATCTGTAAAAATAAAATGCAATAATAATTATTATTTCAAACAATAACTAAATTCTTCAATAATCAAAACAAGTACAAATAAATATATTTACGTACCTGGAGCGTAATTCATGAATCAATTTTATAAAAAATTTAACACACCGTTCTCTGAGGTTTTTTTCTTGTTGTTCCGTTATAGCTTTTTTATTTTTCAATTCAGTAATCTTTAATTCAAAACCAGAGCCAAGATATGGATTTTGATCTAAATACTTTTCTACATCAACAGTTAACGGTTCAGTGTATGTGCGTTGTAACACTACTTTGCTAACAACAAATCCAATCAAAGTAATCAAATCTTGAAAGAGTTTACAAGGATCAGCATTTTTAGCATCAAAAGCCTTATTCACTCGCTGTAATTCGCTTAAAATAGGACATATAAATAAAAACATAGCCATGTTTATCTCATCACTGTACATATTAAATAACAACTCTGCGACATATATATAACTATTCATTTCAAAATGAGTTTTCAGTTCCACCCACTGTTTTAAAATTCTATCAACCGCAGAATGTATCGATAGCCAACGAGTTTAACAAGCTTTTCCTTTGATAGCTTTGGATATTGCGAGTTGAATTGAATGACACACACACCGGATCAGAACCAAACCAGGAATTTCACGTTTAAGCTTTTTGCCTATATAATGCTCTTGTGCGCAGTGTTCTAGAGTATTGCAGTGTTGTGTGGAACCCTTACTACGATGTCTACATAAAAAGATTGGAAAGCGTTCAAAAACGTTTCTTGTGGCATCTATCATTTAAATTTGGCCTAGTAAAAAAATTACCACATTATGAAGACCGTTTATCACATTTCGGAATGGACACATTGACTAACCGGAGACGTAAGCTTGATGCTCTGTTCCTATACAAATTGGTTAATGGTACACTGGACTGCCCACAACTACTTGCCAAAGTTCTAATGTCTGCGCCTTCTAAGAGTTTACGCTTAGATAAACGAGCCCTCTTCATAACCAATGCTGCCAACTCTAATTTAGGATACAACTCCCCTCTCAATAGAATTATGAGATCATACAGTTTAATTAGCAGGAATAAGGACATAGATATATTTAATGATAATTTATTTAGTTTTAAAAAAAAGATCGTTGTCTCTATAGCGAATAACTATAAGTAAATATCTATAGAGATACAGTCCTATGTTATATGTTATAATATTAGTAAAATATTTGGTTTTAAATGTATTATGTTGAAATATTGTTATTTTACCTATTAGGTATATTTAATGTTAAATATTAATTTGTTTTCTCATGTCGTTATCACCTATAATTAAGGTACTACTTTTTATGTTTTATTTTCCATGTACAATTTTTTTTCATGTGTTTTGTAAGTACTTTGTTGGTGGTCTAATAAAATAAAATAAAATAAAAAATAAACACCTTCATTTACACCTGTCATAACAATAGCGTTGTCAGTTCCTAAACCAAGAATGTTTTTATAGTCTAAATTAAACTCTGTTAATGTATTTTTCACAGCAGAAATTATTCCATCTGTATCACAACTACTTAACTCAGCTAGTTTTAATAATGTTGTAATTATTTTTTTTATTGATAAACTATAATAAATAATTACAATTCCAAGATATTTCGAAATGCTGATGTCTGTTCATTGATCTAAAAGCAAACTAAATTTTCCAGTCTCAATGTCTTCTTTTAATGTCTCAATAAAATGTGGACTTAGAACATTTTTTATGATGTAGGAACACTTAGTGCGATGTAAATGAATATCTCTTAGAGTGTGAGAATCATTAACAGCTTTTTTCATCATTAGTCCTAGGTGGTCAACAGCAGCTATGCTAGTATGTTCAGCAATGAAGAGTGACATGTAGGCCTCACAAACCTTTGTTTTTTCAATTGACTTTTATCACAGGCAGAGAGTTTTCTGTCTCATCGGTGAGGACATGTCTTGTCGGTCTTTGTGCTTTTTTGTTTCTGCATGAGTTTTTAAATCTGAATATTTGTTATTTTTACTTACAACACACATACAATATTTACAAGATGCCACGAATTCTCCTGGACTTGTTTTTTTTCGGAACGATCCAATCCTTGCATAGAATATCGTGAAGCCATTTATCACGGAATTTTTGTTTATAAACAGGATTTCCCGCAGTTTTTCCCATTTTAATAAAAACAATTGCAATTATTCAACAAAAATAAATATTACAGTTCCAACACCCGTATAACAAGCAAAAGAATTATTTTGAGAATTCAAACTACACATAAGTAGGCTCCGGGAGTATACGCTTACTTGCAATTGGCAATGAACAGCCCAAAAATTTCTGAAATTGCAGCCAATGGGTCCGTTTCAAGGCGTTGTGATCTACTGTTACTGTCATCGAAACGAATGTAGTTTAGAAGGGTGAGAAATCGAAATTGAGACATTACGCAACGAAAAATTTCACGCCCGGAACCATCAGTAGCAAAAATGCATTTGGTATTTTCGTGATTTGATTTGAAAACTGAGGTATAAAATAATAAACCCAAGAAAGCTTTCATTTCTTCGCGATCAGTTGGTCTAAGTTCAACTTTGTCTGGATTTTTGTACTTTGTGCAAACCTGTGAAAGTTTTTGATTAGTACAAGTAACAATTGTATCAATCATTTGATTCCGAGTCGATGAATGTTTTAGGTTGACGTGGTGGAATATCAACAATATTGTGACTTGCTGTACGACTTGATCTGTTAACAGGTTCTTCAGATGACTACTTGTACCCATTTTTTCCGTAATAATACTTTTGATTACCAGATAAAATTGAAATAGGACTCGTAGTTTCGGATCTTGAAGTTCGGTTGACATCAACAAGAGGCACACTGGTCGGTCTAGTTTGTAGCTGATTCTCATTCTCTTGTTCGTCTTCTGACTGTTCGGATTCGGTTTCGTGATCAGATTGCAAGAACAAGTCTGGGTCTGCCTGATCATCGTCAACGTCGCTAAAATCACCCTCCGTTTCCTTTTCTAACCAAGTTTGTAGAGTATTTTCGAAGTCCTCACTAGTAGCTGCAACCACTCTTCTTCTTTTGCGACAATTGTTTGAAGTACTTGGTTGATCCATCTAAAAAATAGCATCAATAATGAGGTGACGTCTAATAGACACTTAGAAAGATATACACCAATAATAACCTGACGTCTAACAGACCCGAAAAATTAATACTGACCTTACGTCTCAGAGACACTGCGCAGCCCCACAGCCGAACGTGTTGATGCGCCGCTTGCGAGCGCTCGACTGATCAATCGTCACGTTCGATCCGTAAGCTACAGGGAAGGGCGCGGGGGTAACTTTAAAGGCGTCGAAATAAGGCTCATATTTGTTTTGTTACCGTCTGTGAGACACCCACGTCAGTACTTAAAGGTTAACAAAAAAAGTTCACATGGTTATCCGCGACAACGCTTACAATATGCAGGCGGCTATACGTTGTGGTAACTTTCTGTTTATTGGATGCGTAGCTCATACGCTCCAGCTTGTTATTCATGATGTTGTATTCAAAGACGCTGCTTCTATATGAATATGATTAAGAAATGTCGCAAAGACGTTGGTCATTTTAAAAGAAGTGAACAAGCTTCTCGATATTTAGAAAGGTTTCAAGAAACATGCGGCTTACCCAGACACGTTTTGATTCAAGATATCGAAACCCGGTGGAACAGCACTTATTTAATGTTAGAAAGACTCTTAGAACAAAAAACTGCAATCAACTTATATATGGCAGAACGCGGTGGAATAGAAATCCCAACTGCAGAAGAATGGGAACAAATAAGCTATTATATAGCAATACTTAGGTGCTTTTATCAAGCCACACTTGATATTTCGAGCGATTCTTCTTCGATATCTTTGATAATACCATTGATCGTCATGCTTAAGTTAAAGATGAATACAAAAGATGAAGATCCTGAAAAAGTAACACTGCATAAGATCCAGTTACGTGATTCTATTGACAGGAGATTTTCTTACGTAAAAAATACTCCACATTTAATGATTGCCACTCTAGTAGATCCTCGATTTAAATCGAAGTATTTGACCAACGATGAAACTGTAATTACAAAGACTGAAATATTATCATTTTTACGACAAACAGGGTCTCAGACACGATCAGCAGCTTTTATGGATGTAGATGTTGATGAACCTAGACCTTTTTGTTCAAATTCGGATCCAGCTACCGAAAGGGTATTCACTAAAAAAAAGATGATGACTTGTGGGATTCGCATGATAATTTTGCAACATCTGTCACAATTGCAAGTGAAAATGAGTTGGGTTTGGATCAACCTGGTCCCCCTTTTGAAGAGCATCTTACATGTTTTTTTTAAAAGAACCATTGCTTCTGAGGAATGCTGACATATATGAATATTGGTCTTCTAGTCCGTATACTTGTCTACGGCCAATTGCAATTAAATATTTATCTGCTCCTCCCAGCAGTGTTCCTAGTGAGCAATTGTTCAGTGACGCAGGACAAATATATGCGGACAGACGATTTAACTTGATTAGTGAACATATAACCTCCTCCTTTTTTGAAGTCGGTTAAAAATGTAGATAAATTATTATTTTTAGCATACAAAGTGGTAGTGCCATGCTTGTTACCTTCGGGTAGCAACCGAATGGGCCGGCACGCCCCGTATAGTTCATTAGTACCACTCTCTCACAGAAGACCGGCGTGAAGTGGCAGCTATGCTGTCGCGTTTCGTCCGGTGAGTGAGAGTCCGGGAGGCCCACTCTCCTTCCCCCCTCCCTCTTCCCTTCATCCTCCGCCTTCGTTCCCCCTTCCCTCCCTCCTCCACCCCTTCCTTTCCTGAAAGGCCGGCAACGCATCTGCAAGCCTGGCTTGCAGATGTCCATGGGCGGAGGTGATCACTTCCCATCAGGTGAGCCTCCTGCCCGTTTGCCCCCTTTTTACCATAAAAAAGAAAAAAAAAATACAACATAAGGCTGTTGAACTTTGATTACTAATATTTTCAATTAATACATATCGTTACTATGTGATTTTTATTGTAATCAATGTAGTTTTAGTTAAAAAGTTTTTGAGAGAGAAGATTAAGTACAAATATGCTTAGTAAAATAGAATATTATATTATTCTTATAACTTGTTGTTTGCAAAACAGTCATTACCTCATTAGTTCTATTGTTATTGTTACATTTATTTTGAATTTTCTAATATTTTCTAAACTGTGCATTTAAATGACCAACATTTAATTATTTACTAAGAAGTTAGTGTTTGTTTATTTTATTTATTAGTCTAGTTTTGGTCTAGTCGAGTAAAACAAAGACTGATTGGTCTAATTGTAATTTGTGAATTACATAATAAAGAAATGATTATTTTTTACCAGTAGGTAAATCACAAACTTTTATTTATCTCTAAACCAACCATCTCTATGATATATCATCAACTTCTATATGAAACAGTCAATATAAACCTTCAATAATGAGGTTTTGAAATAATTTTAATATTATTTGTAGCTTGTAGACAATATTGAACAAAATTAATTACTGAGTGCTGGGAGAATATAAGCCTTCGGCTTCGGCCGAAGGTTGTGGCGATAGCCGATTAATCGGCTTCGGCTTCGGCCAAAAATAGACCTTCGGTCGGACACTTAAATATGGTTATATTTAACTATGGACAGCGATCAATTTCAAATTTGTAGGCCTGAGGGAGAAATCCCACAGGAATGGACGAAGCGATTTGTCTTGAGTTGTATTGGGACCTTTTCTGACCCTTTGGGATTTGCTGGTCCTATTGTTACTAGGGCTAAAGAATTTATGCAATAGCTATGGGAAGAGAAGTTAGACTAGGACTCTCTCCTAAGCAGAGATTTAATTTTATCATGGAATGGTTTCTTTAATGACTTAATGAATATGGAGCCTATAATACTTAACAGAAATTAAAGATTTATACACATTGTATAAGCCTGTTATAAGAAAAATGTTACTAATAATTCCTGAATAGGTAAGTCTGATGTATACGGCTGTTATAACAAGCGTTTTGTTTGTAGGAAGACTTGTACAATGCTTATACAACCCTGAGGCCTAGTTTAACAGGTGTATGAAACAAAAATGGCGTCATTTGATCGTCATATGATTTCGCGGAAAGATTCGCAGAAATTATTTCAAGGAAAGGTTTTATTTGTGTTTGCTGAAAATGGATTTTCTAGATCTAATTAACGATTTAGACAATGTAGATGCGATTGAAGATTTGCCGCCTCTAAGGAAAATAAAAAATTACGAAACTCGGTTCAACCCGTTATTACTCTCGAATGACGAAATTAAAACCAAATACCGCTCTTCAAAGAATTATATTATGAAGATATGTTATATTGTGCGAAATGATGTTGAAAAGAGTACTAGAGGTGGAGGGTTTTCAACCGAGTTGCAGGTGCTCATCGCTCTAAGGACTTGGGGTCGACAAGAGGTATAACCTAAAACATTTCTATGTAATGTTTCTTAGCAGTTAGCATGGTGCCATATTATGTTAATTAGAAAATAATTTAATTTTATACTTGTTAAAGGTTCAAGACGATGCTGCTGACTTACACGGGGTTAGTCAGCAGCCTATCACAAATATATGCCAAAGAGTAGCAGAAGCCATTGCTAGGAGACGCCATCAATTTATAAAAATGCCTGCAACAATTGGTGAACAGGAAGAAGAGTCTGCAGGGTTCAGAGTTATAAGTGGTTTTAGAGGCGTGATAGGGGCTATCGACTGCACACATGTGAGGATAAAAAAAATTGGAGGTGAAAGTGGCCAATTCTATATAAATAGAAAAGGATTTGTATCCCTGAATGTACAGTGTGTGTGTGATGCAACACTGCGTATTCTGGATGTTGTGGCACGGTGGAGAGGCAGTACTCACGACAGCCGTATCTTTAGAGAAAGTCATCTCAGACAAAGAATGGAGAGTGGAATGTTCCAAGGACGGCTTCTTGGCGATTCAGGATATGCATTGACTCCATATTTGTTTACACCAAATTTAAATCCTACTTCACCACAAGAGTAGGCATACAATCATTCCCATATAAGAACAAGAAATACAATAGAACGGTGTTTTGGTGTTTGCAAGCAACGATTTAGGTGTCTCCTGCATGGCTTCTCAGTGTCATTAGAAAATGCCAAATTATATATAGTAGCACTAGCAATCCTCCACAATATTGCTATTGATATGAAAGAAGACCTGGATGTAACATATGATGACACTGAGAATGCTCCAGAAGAACCAAGACCACCCCAGATGCCCACAGGCAATCAGACTGGAAGAGCCGCTAGAGCTGCTTTTATTGAAGCATATTTTTAAGGATGTTTTATTATTTATTATTAAGTTTGTGTTTAAATCGTAAATTATATTATTTCATATTAACATAATAATTAATCTTCCTGAAACTGTACTTATAAAAGATGCAAGCTGTATTACACCTATAATTAAGGCAGCATTTAGATATTATAAACAACATGTATGTGCAATTTTCTCTTTTATCAATATTCGATTTTTGTTGGTGTATCTATTAAATAAATAAATAAATAAAGTGTGTTAAATAAATAAAAAGTTATACTAATTAATTTGAATGAGGATTTTATTATTTATTGTCACTTTAATTCAAAATATTGTGACATCAGATACAAAGATACTATTAAAAAAAATAAGTTCCTTAAATCTGCAGTATTTTAACCCTTAGCCACCTGACGTATTTTTCAGTTGCACTACCACCTTTAGTATTATTATATATCCCTTATTTAGTAGTATGTATGTATGTTAGTATGTATGTATGTATGTATGTAGTATATGTACGGTATGTTGTATGTATTGTATGATATTATGTATAATATTTAAGTAATGAATTATCTTTGACTCTCAGCTTTGTGTACATTTTATACCTGCTTATTAACACTATTTCTAACGAACAAAGGTTGGCTGGAAGAGATCTCTTCTAGGGATAAGTCCACCTTTGCATACAAAAATTATATTAAAATGTCTGTATAACATTTTCTTAAAGGGCAATAAAGAATACTCAAATAAAAGTCACATCATTGTTTTCATTATATTTTTATTTATTTTAAGTTTTTAAACTATGCAAATGCATGGATCTTCTTATTAAAAATCAACACAACATAATTATATAAAATTCAACGAAAAATCTAGGCCGTTTAAAAATTTAAGGTCTAAGTAGGAAATTTCACTAGAACGCCATAGTTTCTACTTATTTATGAAAAGTTCGATATATTATCTCTAACATAAAATAACTTTTGGCACGATAAGGGCACAGTTATTAGAAAATCACAACCCACAAAGTTACAACTTCAATTAAAGCACCTTTTTTTGGCGGTATTCAATGCAAATAGATTCTAAAATGTAAAACTCATGTAAGATGTTCTGCGTTGTTGTCTTGGAAAACCAAAAATTTACAAAACAATTAAAGTAACGTAACTACCTGACGTCGGTCTCCTTGACCGCATGCGAAATATAAATTACCTTTAAAGCTTAATGCGCGCACGTCTGGAGCTGTTGAGCGAAAAGGGCGTACTAGCGGGGTAGAAGAAAAAGTATACGGACACACAATTGCGTCACGTCCATATTAACAGAATAATTTGAAAAACAATATCTCCAGAGTCTCTGAGACCGGCGTCAGGTGGTTAAGGGTTTTTTATTTATTGAATTGGCATAACTGTTTTTCTAAAAGCATATTTTTTAGTATTAAATTTTTCATCTTCTGTTCGTGTTCTTTCTGTGCCCATGAATGCGTCTCAGCCATATGCTTCATTTTTAAATCGTGCTCCTCTTTAAAAAATGAAATAACTACAGCATCTCTTTCATTCTTCCTACTCTCTGATGATAGTGGCATGTCCTGAAACATTCAATTTACACCTTAATATACAGAATTAGAAATATCAAGGCTATACATCATGTCTAACATTTTGTGGTAATCTTCATCTATTTTTTATCTTATTAAAACCAATAGACAATCTGAAGTATTAAAAGTAAAATGCATTTTATCACCTACATAGGACTAAATTTTTATACTTATGGGCAACTGAGTTTGTTTAATAATTTTGTTTCAAAACAAAGTAAACCCTCTTAATTTCAAACAATGAAACTTAAAGAAAATAAGACCTTTAAGTTAAATAAAACAAGTGTCATATTTTGTAATTACAGTATTAACTAACTCTGAGAACTATTGACTACACTACTACTACTGATTGAATATAATATGTATGAAAGCTAACATCATTCCTGTTTCGATTTCTTTTTCTAGATTTATTTATATTGAATATTTTCTGAGGTGTTTGACATTCCTGGAAAAATATATTCAATAAAATACAAGGTAGAGAATGATATTGATATATACCGTTTAGGTACCTCCTAAACGGTTATTATAAGTCATATAATGTTGATCTCACCTAACTGACAATATTATCTTCGGTTATAATTTTGCTATTTTCAATTTCCCCAACACTAACTTCATTTTGGTTACCATGTAAAGAAGAAGTAAGTATAATATTGAATGTTATATTTTACATGTAACCAAAATGTTATATTAAGTCACAGAATGTTGATCTTACCTGACTTATGTGATCTTCGATTATAATTTTGCTGCATTCAATTTCCCCAACACAAACTTCATTTTGTTGATCCTGTAAAGAGGAAGTAATATTGAATCTTATATTTTACATGACCTATGGATATAAGGATATAATAATAATGCATGTATAAAGGCTCACGATAAATATAGAATGAACTAATACCCTTTCTGTGTAATCACTATCAAATTAATTAACGTCCTGTTTAAATTCTAAAGGCAACATTTCAATAATTTTTTGTGTGTTTGTATCAGGACTGGGTGGTTTCGCACCTCCACCTGTTGCCTTAAGTGCTCTTTTGAAAGTGGAGTTACACTTTTTGGCATCTAACTTCATAGTTCGCCATTGCTGCTTTAATTCGATCAAAGTCCTGGTTTTACTATTTAATTCATTGAAGCTGAAACATAAAAAGAAATAAACTAGACTCAATATTCGTTTATAGCCAGTGCTACGTTCAAGAAATACTTAATAGCCTTACCATTGCAACACATTTTGCCAAGCTTTTTGTTTGCTTTTATTGGTGTTTGTGTCAGTGCACTTATTTTCTATAATACCTAAATTATCCTTTAGGCACTTTCTTAACAAACACTGAAAATAAAAACCAAATATTTTTCATAAACATCAAAATATAAAATATAAATATAATATACAGAAACTAGGCACAAATACATACCTTTTCCACATCATCCCAATTAGGATTTCGCTTTCTCTTTTTAATTTGCACAACTTCTGCCATGGTTAAATTTAATTTTAAAAAGTACGCCTGGTAAATTGAAACTTTCAGGTTATGTAATGCTACTGCTCCATCTGCGTCTTAATGCGCAAATTAACACGTTAATTTAGGCGTTACGTAGATATGGCCAACGTTTTAATGGCATTTTATACAAATGGCATTATTAATGGCATTAAACGTTAAGCGATAACTCGAGTGTCGGTTTTTTGGACTAGTATTTAGGTCTATTTCTGATCTCTATCCCCCAGGTACTATCATGTCTCCTTCATTTTCAATACTGTCCAAATATCCTGGTGGAGTATAAGTGTTCGAAGAATCTTTACTCTTCATTAGAAAGTTATGCAACAGGGCACATGACATCACAACTTTAGATGCAAGTATTGGCTGCAATGGAATAGGTCTCCTAAGTACTCGAAAACGAGCAGACATAACCCCAAAAGCATTTTCTACTACTATCCGAGCTGATGAAAGTTTACGATTAAACTTCCTTTTTATACTTCCTTCTGCGTGCTCACCAGGATAGGGTTTCGTTACATTTTCACTAAGCGGAAACGCGTTATATGCGACAAAAAAAATGGTTATTGCACATTCGTTCCAGGAAGTGGGGCAGACTGTGGTAAGTTTAGAGTGTTTGTGCACAGCTTTTCATACAGAATAGTATCTCTGAATACTCCACCATCACTGATCCTTCCTCTGGTTCCAATATCACAAAACATGAAACAGAAATTTCGGTCCACAGCTGCCATTATAACAATACTGAATGAATGTTTATAATTGAAATAATCAGAACCGCTATATATCGGTGCCACAAGAACCACATGTTTCCCATCAATGCTGCCTACGCAATGAGGAAATATTTCTCTAAACTGGGCTTCCTTTTGTAACCACTCCCGCTCGTTGGCAGGAATCTGAAACAAAAAAGATACTGCATAAGTAGATATTTTAATTGTTTTACTATTTACATTGTTTCAGTCTCCTGAGGAAAATAGCACTGACAAAACTGTAAATGAATCTGCGGAAGAGGTTTTGCAAAACGAGTCAAATCCTGGACCGTCAACATCTTCAGGAAATTGCTTAAACAATAAACAAGAATCTGCACCACTACCTGCAATAAATCGTCGAAATATTGAAACATTCAAGAGTTCTCATGTTCAGAACCAAAAATCCAAAACACCACCCGAATTAACTGAACGGTTAGAAAATGCAGATGTGCCCTTTAGTCAAAGGTGATCTTGCCTAATAAATGCCATTTCACTGCTCTCATTATTCGCAATAAGCATGTGACTTCATTGCATTCAGGAGTAAAATTAACCGATTCTAGTTTAATGCAAAGATACCATATGGTATCTTGTTACTATATTGTTAGGGTTATTAATATTTAAATCAATTATCGTTATGCATACTCGTAATTTTGCTAATTTATTTAAAATTGGTGTAGTGGTGTATGGTTATATAATATGTATGTTCACCAGTTTGACTGGGCAGAAATAAAGCGACAGTCAAGAGCACAAGACGTGTTATTTATTCCCCGAACCTCCCAACCTTATATGGCGACCCTGCTATTTTTATAGGCGGTCTGCCTGGGAACGGTCGCGGGCCGCGTAAAGCGTTTGAAAAATATGTAGAAATTAAATTAGATTCATATATTATATTAAAAAAAAATGTGTCGTTATGAACTCAAAAAAGACCAAGTGTTTCTTACACAAGACACCTTACGAGGCTCAAATTCGGCACATGTTGAGCGAATTCAAAACCATTTATCTGGGATATCCATCGTGATGATTATAATATGCACACTTTTGGGCTTGGCCCTTCTGTATGGTATATACAAAGTGTATAAAAGGTGCCACACAAGCTGGATGCGGAATGAGATGGTGATACACAATTTGCGTCGTTCTTTTATGCGGTCACCGGAGCCAGGAGCTCGTGAACCTCGTGTATGCTACGAGTGTCGCCACGAGAAACGCCGGGATACAGCGAACGCGTCGATGTAAAGTCTAGTAAGTGAAAATGTGGACATAAAGTAGAATGTGAAAAATCAATCTAGGTATAGTTTAAGTTTAAGAAAATTATTAAAATTTGAAAATAGTTTTATATACACTTAACACCTACTTATATTTTTTTTATATAACTGTATTTTATAACTCTATTTTCATGTCTAGTGAATTAAGAGTTATATATGAAAAATTTAAATGTATTAAAAATAGTTTGGTTAAATTAAGTTATGCTAGGCGAACTGAAAGTACTTTACAGCAAAAATTTAAAGAATCGTTACAGTTCGTAAAGAATTTGATAATTGTTTAATAATTTTAAGTAAAGAGATAGAAAGTAAACAAATTAAGAGTAAAGCATTAAGTGAAGTACAATCATATTGCGATTTAATTAATGGTTTGTATGTAGAAATAGAAAACTTTTGTAATAAGGATTACAGTTCCCAATCAACTTCCGAGGGCACTATTAAAAGCGAAATAGTAACCATGGAAAGTTTCGACTTTAAAACTGCCGTGTCACTCCTTCCAGTGATGACGGGCGAGGAATCGGTCACCAAAAACTTAATGGACTCGATAGAGCTATATAGTTCTTCGCTCAAAAAAGAAGGTAAGAGTATGTTAATAAAATTTGTTTTAAAAACTCGTTTGAATGAAAGTGCTAAATTACGCCTATCAGATAACTATGACTCGTGCGAGGCACTTATAAGTGATATGCGCAACCACCTTTTAACAAAAAAATCTAGCACTTCTATTCATAACGAATTAATATAAATAAGGCAAAATAGTAGTTCCATGGATAGTTATGGTAGTAAAATCGAACAATTATTCGTAGACTTGACGATTTCCCAAGCCGATGGCGACCAAAACAAGCATAAAATTTTACGTCCTATTAATGAAAAATTGCTATTAAAAGTTTCACAAATGGCTTGCGAAATCGACATCTCAGCACTATTTTGTCAGCGCGTAATTATAGTACATTAAAAGACACAATTAGAGCAGCAAAGGATGAGGAGGCGTCCTGTATTCGGCCTAACGAATATACCGAACCATCGATTTATTTTGGGAATCGCGGTAGATCAGGTGCGCGTAAAAATTTGCGCGGTAGGTATACACACAATAATGTACCTCGTCAAACATCATACCCTTTGCCAGCCTTAGCAAGAAATAATATGAACTGGAAGAAACCGGTACCCCAGCAGTTTTCGCGTGGAAATCAACAAACCCGCGGGAAAAACGGTAATTACGGTAAGAACCTACCAGAATCGCGGATCTTTTCATGGTCATACCCAGCGAATTCATTTTATGACTCCATCAAATCACGTATCGGAAAGTTCTCGAAATGTTGTAATTAACTCTAATAACCATAGTAATGAAAACAACTTAGAATTTTTTCGAGGCCAATAGTATATTAGGTTGCGAATATAGTAATTGTGTAGAATTAGCAATAGGTAGCATCAAATGTAGATGGCTTGTAGATACCGGAGCCTCGGTATGTGCGATTAAATATGACACGCTTAGAAAGCTTAATATGTCATTACAAAAGAAACCGATTACAATAAATGGAATTGGAGGCAAATTACGTACCGTGGGATATGTATATTTAACATTGTCTGTAAACGGATTAGAATTTAATAATAAGTTTCATGTTATAGAGCAGTTGCCATCTGAAACTTGTGGGATTTTAGGTATAGATTTCTTACGTAAGTTTAATTGTAGAATAAACTTTGAATTTAATAATATTACACTACATACTATGAATGAATTAGTGACTTTACCATTGTATATGGGAATTTTAGGAAATAATTCTTATTTGAGTATACCTCCGAGATGCGAAAGTATATTTTATATCAACTCGAGTATGAAAGAAGAGTGTGTCGTCTTTCCGAGAGAGTTATGCGAGGGAGTTTTTCTGTCTGGCGGAATTGTAAAAGTAAATAACGGGAAAATACCAATACAGATATTAAATACACGAGAGGATCAGGTCAATCTTAGTTATTTTAGGCCCGAAACCGATAGTTTATTTAATTATTCAATTTGTAAGTTTGATGAAAATCTCAATAATCCGGAACGTGTTCATAAAATGTTAAATTTACTGAATTTAGATCATTTAAATAAAGAGGAAAAATCTTCTATTATAAATATTTGCGCGAAATTTTCCGACGTATTTTTATTGCCGGGAGATCAATTAACAACTTGTAACTTATACGAACATAATATACAATTAAAACCTAATAGTGACTCAGTGTACGTAAAACAGTATCGATTACCTTATTCTAAAAGAAATGAAATAGAAAATCAAGTCAAAAATATGTTAAAAGATGGAATTATTGAACCTGCTTGTAGTGAGTGGTCTAGTCCTGTACTCCTTGTACCCAAAAAGTCAGAAAATGATGAGAACAGGAGTTGGCGCTTAGTTATTGACTTTCGAAAATTAAATAACTGTATTGTAGATGACAAATTTCCGTTACCCAATATTACAGACATATTAGATTCTTTATCAGGAGCAATGTATTTTACCCACCTTGATCTCAATCAAGCTTTTTACCAATTAAGCCTTAACCCATCGAGTAGAAAATATACAGCTTTCACTACACCCTCCGGTCAATATCAGATGACCAGAATGCCAATGGGCTTAAAGACAAATCCGAGTTCCTTTTCTCGTGCTATTACAATATCTATGGCTGGTTTAAATTACGATAAAGCACTTACTTATTTAGATGACCTTATTTGTTTTGGCCGTAATTTAGATAATCATAATAAAAATTTAATGGAAATATTATCTCGCTTAAGAAAAGTAAATTTAAAGTTAAACCCGAATAAATGTGTTTTTCTAAAAAAAGAACTACTTTATCTTGGTCACGTTGTTACTTCCGAAGGTATTATGCCCGACCCAAAAAAGATATCAGTATTACAAAATTACCCAATTCCTCAAAATGCCAACGATGTAAAAAGACTAGTTGCGTTTGCGAATTACTATCGAAGATTTATACCGAATTTTTCTGAAATCACTTTACCTCTAAACAATTTATGTCGCAAAAATGTTAAATTTCATTGGGATAAAAATTGTGAAACATCTTTTTCAATGCTTAAAAAATCTTTAACGACTCCTCCCATACTTCAGTATCCGAATTTTGACGAAAGTCATAAATTTATTCTAAAAACAGACGCGTCTGGTTTTGCTATAGGCTCAGTTTTATGTAATCATGACGGACGACCGGTTGCATATGCTAGTCGCACATTAAACAAAGCCGAGAAAAATTATCCTACTATCGAAAAGGAATTATTATCGATAGTATGGGCGGTAAAGTATTTTCGACCTTATTTATATGGACGTGAATTCATTATTGAAACAGATCATAAGCCTATCGTATATTTATTCCACATGACAAATCCATCGAGTAGACTTATGAAGTTTAGGTTATTGCTTGAGGAATATAAGTTTGTTATCAAATATGTAAGGGGAGCTGATAATGCAGCCGCAGACGCATTGTCACGCATCCAAATTTCGAGTGAAGATTTGAAAGAAATGAATGAAAGGGTCATATCAGTACTAACAAGAGCGCAAAGAAAGCGGATGGATGAAAAATTAGCGCAAGATAAATGTGACAACCCTGCGGTGGATAAGGTTGCCAGTAACGATTGGACTGATCACCCAAGAGTTGTGGGAACACTTAAAAAACCTAAGGATTGCACAGAATTATTGTTTGTAGACGAAAAAGTATGGAAAAATATAGAAAGAGTGAAAGAAAAATTCTATTCTAATTCTAAGTTATTTTGTTTTGTCTCACCAAAGTCAACTATTTATGTAAATCCTTCTTTCCGATCATATCGTGCACGAGATGCCTTTGTGAGGGAGTTGGATTACTTATGTAATGAGCGAAAGATAGATCGTCTGTATATAATTAAAAATAATAATAATAATATATTAATAATAATATATTAATTAAAGAGTTAACTCGTATTATAAATGAGACACCAAATAGGTCCGGACCGCGATTATTAATTTTAAATGGTGTCCATAAAGTCGACGATCATGAGACAAAACGTGTAATATTGAATGACTATCATTTGTTACCAACTAGCGGCCACGCCGGTATAAGGCGAATGATAAATAACATAAAGAAAAGATTCTTTTGGCCGGGATTAGAAAAGGATGTTACTAAATATGTAAATCAATGCGATAAGTGTTTGCGACATAAACACTTAAATAAATATATTAAGGAACCAATGGTCATAACCGACACGGGATATTCCGCTTTTGATAGAGTTTATTTAGATTTAGTAGGGCCCTTATGTAAGGATAGTGATAGTAATGCTTATATACTCACACTACAGTGTGATTTAAGTAAGTATGTAGAAGCGTATCCTCTTGCAAATAAGGATACTATTTCAGTGGTATCGGCTTTCATCAATAATTTTATTTTAAGGTATGGTATTCCTAGGCAAATAATATCTGATCAAGGGACCGAATTTGTTTCAACCGTGATGAAGGAGGTGTGCCGTATTCTCAACATCGAACAGGTAAGGTCAACGGCATATCATCACCAATCAATAGGTTCCTTAGAAAACAGCCACAAAAATTTGATGTCATTTTTCAGAATTCAAACAGGTAATGAACCACATAACTGGAGCACTTGGTTACCGTACTGGTGTTTTGGTTATAATAACACTGTACTCACGGAAACCAAGTATACTCCATATGAGCTTGTTTTTGGGAAGCTTTGCCGTTTGCCTACTAATTTAACTTTAGATATAGATCCTTTATATAACCCATATGATTATCCACAACAACTTAGATATAGACTTCAAAAATCGCAATATGATGCAAGAAATAATTTAATTTCAAGTAAACAAAGTAGGAAAACAAAATATGATTACTATACAAATTCCATTAAATACAATGCCGGTGATATGATACTCCTTAAGAATGAACAATGTGTAAATAAATTCGATCCTCTTTACATAGGACCATTTAAAGTAATCAAAGAATGTGAACCTAATATAACAATAGATTACAAAGGTAAGCAAAAATTAATATATAAAAATCGCACTAGGCCATATAAAAAAGAATGAAATTTAAAAAAAAAAAATATATATATATATATATATTATAAGAAAGTTAATATTTTAAAATAATGTTACGTACTACGGGTTCGGGATCGGAAATTAAAAGCGTTCTCGCACTAAAGATTAATTTATTTACACTTTGTACACGCGCAGTTTGTACACAGCACTAGTTAAATTAAGTCTCTGAGCACTATAATCCACCACTTTTAACAATTCACTATACTCTTCTTCACTTTTCCACTATTTCGTATCTCTTCGCAATCTTCACTTAACTTCGAACGTCAACTGAACTCTCGACACACTGTCGGCCTTTTTATATGCGTAAATAAAGAACATTCTAGTATCGAAAATTCAAAATGTTTCTAGTAACTTCCAAATCTTTCTTGAAAATGCTCTCTCTCTCTCTGACACATTAAAATTTGCAATAAACTGTTCTTGTTATCTAATTGTCAAAAGTTATAAATTGACATTAGCTGTTGTAAGGCATGGTACAAGCGTGCTATTATGACGGGTTCGCACTCTATTCCGCGACACTACCCCCTCCTAAGACATGCTCGTCTCGAGCATCGTTGCTGCCGTGATATTTGGCCAATCGGTCCACATGCACGATTTTAGCCGGGCTTCTATGTGTACGTTGAATTCGGAAAGTGACGTCGTTAATTTTCGTTATAACCTTATAAGGCCCCTCCCAACTGGGTTGTAGCTTTGGCGATTTACCCTTTCGTCTCACCGGGTTATGTAGCCATACCAATGAGCCTTCCTCGAAGTTCGTTCCTGTCGCCTTCCGGTCATAACGAGTTTTCATGCGTTCACTTGCTTGTAGCCCTGCATCTCGTATCTGCTCATGAACACCAATCATCTTCGCTCTTAGTTCACTGGCATATTCGGTGATGCAACTTGGGGTATCCGGCGGGCAACCACTTAACAGATCCGCTGGTAACCGTAATTCTCTTCCAAAATTGGCAAAGGCAGGTGTCATTGCAATGCTTTCATGTAATGCTGTCCGGTAAGATAGAAGAAACAGTGATATGTACTCGTCCCAATCCTTTTGATGACTATCTACAACCTTGGCTAGATGTCGTTCTAAAGTTTGATTAAATCTCTCCACCATTCCATCGGACTGTGGGTGACAAGGCGTAGTTCTAGTTTTGTGCACCCCCATGATCTTACACAGTTCTTGAAACACCTGCGATTCGAAGTTTCTTCCTTGATCACTGTGCATTTCTAACGGAACACCAAATCTGCAAAATACCTCTTTGACCAATTTATTTGCAACAGTAACAGCTTCTTGATTTGGTATGGCGAATGCTTCAGGCCATTTCGTGAAATAGTCCATTACAACTAAAATGTATCGGTTCCCGGAGTTAGTAATCGGAAATGGTCCTGCTACGTCTATTGCGATTCTCTCCCAAGGTGCCCCAACATTGTATAATTTCATTGCTCCTCGACTTCTGGTTTGCGGACCTTTGACAGAGGCACATTGTACACATTTCCGACACCAGTCCTCGACATCATCTCGACAATGCAACCAATAAAATCGCTCCTTGATCTTGATTAACGTTCTTCTTACCCCTAAGTGTCCACCAGAAGAACCATTATGATATGCTCGAAGTACCTCAGATACTTTTATTTTAGGTACCACTAGTTGGAGATGGCTATCATTTCCACGTGTCTGCTCCCATTTTCGGCACAATACTCCATTGTGTAACAACAAACTGTCCCATTGTGCCCACAAACTTTTCGTAGCGGTACTATACTGTGCTACGTCAGTCCACTTAGGTTTTGGTCTACCACTACTTAACCATTCCATGATTGGTCGTATGTCTCGGTCTTCTTCTTGTGCTCTCTTCATGGCATCATCGCTCCAACGTTCATCTATCGAATCTGTTCTTATAATTTTAATAGATTCTAGTTCCTTTACTTCTTGTCTGTGACAGTGCTTGCAGTCTTCCTCGCATGGTCTTCTAGATAGGGCATCGGCGTTACTGTGTGTTTTACCCCCACGATGTTCTATTTCAAACTGAAACTCTTGAAGTTGTTCAATCCATCGCGCTACCTGTCCTTCGGGGTCCTTAAATTCTAATAACCATTTCAGGGCAGCGTGATCGGTTCTTACCAAAAATTTGCGTCCTAGCAAGTATTTCTTGAAATGCTGTAAGGTTTTCACTACAGCAAGTAGCTCTCTTCGAGTAACGCAATAATTCTTTTCCTGTTTAGAGAGTGACTTACTGAAATATGCGATAACCACCTCCTGATCACCCTTCCGCTGGGACAATACACCTCCAATACCGATATTGCTGGCATCAGTGTCGACAATGAACTCTCCCTTTGTGTCTGGATACCCAAGGATCGGTGTTTGGCAAAGATGTTTCTTCAGTTCTTGAAAGGCCGATTCACAATTATTGTCCCATACGAAAGGTCTCTTCTCTTCGGTCAGTCTATGAAGTGGTTTGGCGATGTCAGAGAAGCCTTTTACAAATCTTCTATAGTAAGAGCATAATCCCAGAAATGCTCTCACTTGCGTTTTGTCCTTAGGGGTCGGCCAATCTTTCACAGCGGTGACTTTGCTAGGGTCCGTTTCCACGCCGTTTTCCGACACTACATGTCCAAGGTAATTGACCTGTCTCCTAAAGAATGAGCACTTCTTTGGACTTAACTTTAAATTTGCTTCCCTTAGTTTTCCAAATACTGCTTCGAGTTTCTTAAGATGGTCTTCGAAGTCACGTCCCACAATAATTATGTCATCCAGGTAAACAAGACAGGCTGCTCCTAGTAATCCGGCGAGTACACGTTCCATCAACCTCTCGAATGTTGCTGGTGCATTGCATAACCCGAATGGCATAACCTTAAACTGCCACAACCCTTTTCCAGTTGAAAACGCAGTTTTCTCCTTATCCACGGGGTCCATGTCCACTTGCCAATAGCCACTCTTCAAATCGAGAGTTGAAAACCATTTCATACCACTGAGAGTGTCTAAGGTGTCGTCGATTCGAGGCAGAGGATAACTATCCTTTTTGGTTACATCGTTGAGTCTACGGTAATCGATGCAAAACCTTGTAGATCCATCCTTCTTCCTTACAAGTACTACTGGAGAACACCAAGGACTAGTAGATTGTTCGATGATGTTATTCCTTCTCATGTCTTGGATCATGTCGTCAGCTTCTTTCTCCTTAGCCCATGGAATTCGTCTTGGTCGTTGTCGAATAGGCGCTATGTCACCAGTATTAATTTTGTGCTTCACCAAACCGGTTCTTCCAATATCGCCATCATGTTTCGAGAACAAATCTGAATATTGGTAAAGTAAATTTTCAGCTTTTGTCTTCTGTGATCTTGTGAGATGATCTTTGCAGTCTTCTAAAAGTTTCATTGCTTGCTCCTTATCCTTGTTAAGCACCTTCTCATTCCGTTGACATCTGCTTAACCAGGCTATCTCTTCGCAAGTGCCCACAACTTCCCCTCTCTGAACAGTTTGCGTAGCGTCACTGGTGTTCAGTACTGGAACCATGGATGTCGAAGTTTTACCTACTACAACTCTTGCGGGGATCCACGAGCTCTCATCTTCACACTTCTCTATGATAGCGCAGCACCATTGACTTCCTGACTTGTTCTGAGGTATAGCGACAGGTACTAGAGTCTGTGATCTTGGTGGAAGAGCGGTGTCTCTTAAGCAACAAACTTTCCCCTTAACTCCACCACTTATCGGTACTTCTCTATTTCTGCACTTTAAAACTCCATATTTCATGTCAATCGTACACTGGTAATTTTGAAGGAAGTCCAATCCAATGATGCAATCATCCACGATATCTGCAACTATTGCGTTATGCCAATAGATGTTGTCCCCAATTTTTATAGCTATTTTTCTTTCCCCCCAAACAGGTATGCGCTGACCGGTGGCTGTCATAAGGATGATGTGCCTTCTATCTTGCAAATTGTTATCCGCAATGTGTTTCAGCTTTCGGTTATTAATGATGGTTCGCGAAGCTCCGGTATCCAGTGTCAGTTTACATGTCACTCCATTAATAGCGCCATGTACAACCAAAGTGTTTCCATCTACTGCCTGTTTTATTTCTATCGGTGGAGTTGTAGATCCCCCGGCCAGCGTCCTAACTCTGGCCGAGATCAATTCTCTTCTGACTTGATCGCAGGTTGTTACACCAACATCTGACTGTAGTCGACCATTTTTCCTTGTAGGGCAGTCACTTCGAAGATGGCCCCGCTCACCGCACTCGTAGCACTTTGGGTTGAAAAGACGTCTCCGGTTGGATAATCCTCCCGTGGTAGCTTGTTGCACCCTCCACGGTCTTGAGTCATGACGCACAGCTTCAATCTCTAGAGCATGAGCGACAGCTTCCCTGAGACTTGTATGGTGCCTTAGGCGTACAGCGGCACGTACCTCCGAGTCGCGAATCCCGTCCATAAAAGCCTGCAGAAGAATGGTTTCTATGGTGGATGGCGAGGATTGATATGCCTTCCGTACGAGCCTCTCAATCTCTGCGGCCCATTGCTGCAGGGTTTCATTGGCTCGTTGTGTACGGTCTTTAATTTGAGCCCTGTATACGTGCTCCAGGTGACTATCACCATACCGAGACTCTAAAGCGCTAAGTAACTCACTGTATGTGATCTTTCTGACGGGGTCGCTAGCAAAAAGAGCTTCTAATATATTCAGAGCCTCCTCTCTAAGTGCGACGGTAAGGGCAGATCGGGCTTCATCATCTGTCCATCCACTTGTCTCCTTGATCGTCTCAAACTGAATCTTGAATGCGGCCCAAGAAGATTTGCCGTCGAAGTAAGGGACTTTAAAGATCTTTGCTGATGATGAGCTAATGTCGGCACCACGCGGTAACTTCTGAGTTTCCAAGTAATCAATCCTCTTCTCCATTTTAGAGAGTTTTGAGTTGTACTCCTCTAAAGCTTTACCGTGTGTGGCGAGTGTCGTCTTTATTCCCTCAACTTCTCTCTCAACGGCTTCCACCCTTTCCGTATGTTGTTGAAGAGCGGGTATGACATTCTTGTGAAAGCCCTCTTGAAGTGCGCGCAGCTGTTCCTCTTGGCGGCGATCCTGCTCTTGCATCATGAACGCCATTTGTTGCAGAAGAGCGTTCATGTATGGCGTGGTGCTCTGTTGAGCCGCAGACTCATAACTCGACGTACTAGGCCCAGAATCTTCCCTTTGCTGTTCTGCCATTGTGCGTGTAGTGACTCCTTCCTTCTCGTGCCTCGGTACTAACGGCATTTCCGATCCCACTTCTGACACCAATTGTTACGTACTACGGGTTCGGGATCGGAAATTAAAAGCGTTCTCGCACTAAAGATTAATTTATTTACACTTTGTACACGCGCAGTTTGTACACAGCACTAGTTAAATTAAGTCTCTGAGCACTATAATCCACCACTTTTAACAATTCACTATACTCTTCTTCACTTTTCCACTATTTCGTATCTCTTCGCAATCTTCACTTAACTTCGAACGTCAACTGAACTCTCGACACACTGTCGGCCTTTTTATATGCGTAAATAAAGAACATTCTAGTATCGAAAATTCAAAATGTTTCTAGTAACTTCCAAATCTTTCTTGAAAATGCTCTCTCTCTCTCTGACACATTAAAATTTGCAATAAACTGTTCTTGTTATCTAATTGTCAAAAGTTATAAATTGACATTAGCTGTTGTAAGGCATGGTACAAGCGTGCTATTATGACGGGTTCGCACTCTATTCCGCGACAATAATGTACACCTGTTCTTGATATGTTTTTTTAATTCGACACAATTTTTTTTTTCTGTGAAATACATTTAAAAAAAAAGTATAATAATTAATTGTAAGAAAAAAAAAGCAATTATACATTATTTTTTTTATTTTTTCGCAAATGGGCGTGTAGTGGTGTATGGTTATATAATATGTATGTTCACCAGTTCGACTGGGCAGAAATAAAGCGACAGTCAAGAGCACAAGACGTGTTATTTATTCCCCGAACCTCCCAACCTTATATTGGTATTAATTACTTGTTTAATTAATATTAATAATTTATTTGAGTAACTGCATTAACTTCTTGTCACGGACCAATCAAAATCGCGGGAGCGGATGATTGGTCAAACATTAACGCGTGGGGACGCGGGTTGTTGGCGCGAAAAGGAGGTTTGGGGGAAACAGTGTAGGCGAGTTGCATCATTCTGGAAGGAAGCGTGAAAGGGTCGAGACCCTTTTTGAGATTTAACAAAGCCTGTAAGCGTAAACAGTATGCATAATTAAAGCGATTTAAAGTATTTAATATTATTGGAAATAGTAAGAAAGTGATTAAAAAGGTTATATCCAGCCTGAGAGTTTTCTTCACCCTCATCCCTAGAGTAAGTGTTGCAGGTCAGCCTACAATATAGTAAGTGCAATAAGAGAAATCAAAAAAAATGTCCACAAATGTATTATAAGTTTTAAGTTTAAATTTATATGCTAAACAATTAGTGGGAGTGCTACCACCCTCTCGTGTCATCCAAGATAAAGTTTTTAATAAAATAGAGATTGATTATTGTGGTCCTTTACAAATCAAGCAATCTACTCTCCGCAGATCGGTAGTGAGCAATGCATATATTTTAGTAATAGTTTGCTTTGTTACAAAATGTATTAATTTAGAGTAAGTCTCAGATTTGACAACTGAATGCTTTTTGGCAGCGTTCAAAAGATTTTTCTCTAGGCGAGGCATTCCTGCCATAGTCTTTTGTGATAACGCTTCAACATTTAAGGGAGCTAATAATCAATTAAAACAATTGTATTTGTTAAGCAAGTCTCAAGGTCATAAGGATGAAATATTAAATTACTGTACCCTTACTGTACCCTTGGCCCCATTGTCAAATGCGGATTCAGAGATATATCCATATCTGGCTTTGCTTCAATTCAGGAATACGCCTAGAGGAAATCTACCATCTCCGGCACAATTATTAATGTCACGTTCACTTACGGCCGATTCCTATAATCAACGATTAGTTATCGTACTTTAGGTACCATCCGTTTTTGAGTTACGAGTAACGGACGGTAAAAGGCGTTCCTATAAGTTTTTGCGTCATATACCTGTGACGAACGGATGTTGGTTACCCACTTATTCGACTCTCTTTGCGTTTTGTTATTACAATCAAGCATGTTTAGAATGAACTTAAAATTTTTTTATGTTTATCTTATAATTATGGTGTTGAAGAAATCTCTTTATTTAATAAAAAATGGTCTTGTTATTCAGGCTTTGAAGTGAACAAAACGCGATCAGAGCGTCTGGTTTGACAAGTTAAGTGTTGACACTAGACAGTACATCGTCCACTTGCGACGACAGTGTGACATCTCGAACTATACGACATTTTGTTTTACTGATATTCTGAATCGCGATCTCGCGTTATATTATCTTCAAAAATATTTTTTACTACAAAAACAGCAAAGTAAATTAGAGAAAGAGACAAAATATCACGGTGTAGCGCTGTCTCGTTTGTTGATGTAGTTGGCTTCGACACAGTGACAATTCAGTTGTCACTTGAGCTTCGAGGTATGAAGTGCTCTCGGTTTTCATGAAAAACGTGACATCACGATATAGGTGATACCACGATACCACGATTTAGGTGATAAAGGTGAGTCTCATTTATTAATTTTCTGTTATTCGTCAATGTGGCACGTCATACTTATTACAGTGTTCTTGTAAACCATTGAGCGAAGTGAACGAGATAAGTTTTTGATGTCACGTTTTTCTTGTAAGAAATTCACAGTATCACCGCGTCATTTTGTATTGTAACGTTGTAGATGATACATACATACATCTTAAACTGGAAATATGTTGTGAATCAATTTTTAATGTTCTGTTGTTGCAGAGTACATATTGATAAAATTTTATGGTATGTTCACTTGTCACGTTGTATACACTAAACAGCAATATAAAACTCCAGTTATCTTTACAGATGGGGACAAGGTTTAAACTAATATTGCAATTAGCTCAAAAAAAATGGACCAAGCCTTGCCCAGTAGCAACAGTGGCTCGTAACAACCCCAGTTTAAACACTGTTTACCACGATGCTACAGTTGATGACCAACAAACGTCATAAACTCATCTCCATCGCAGTGTATCACCGAGTTCATCTTCCATAAGTACCTCAATTGCTCATAATAACCCGGATTTAAAAACTGTTAACGACGATGACACAGTAAATGATCAAAAAACGACACAAACACATCGCCATCGCAGTGTATCGATGAGTTCATCTTCTTCAAGTAGTTCGTCTAGCAGCTCTTCAAGTTCTTCATCTTTCTCTGAGGACAGCGATGACTCCGTAAAATACCCCGACTATAAAGAGATTCAAGAAAAACGCTGACCTGTATTTTCATTCAATGATGTGAGCGATAACGTTCCGACAGCTGCGACTAGTCAGCAAACGACAAACCAAAAAGGAAGGTCAGGCTGGACTCAGTAATTTTTACTTCCAATGAAAATCCAATCGATGCACCTGATACTTTGAGTAACGAAAACTAATCGCCTCCAATTGAACCTAGCGTCGTTGCCGCAGCAGAATCTGAAAATCCTCCTACTACTGTTGAAACTCCTACTCAAAAAGGGAAAAAAGGCCAAGACAAGAAAAAATGGAAGAAAAATATTGCAAAGAAATTGAGAAATTGTGGGAAAATGTATTAATTTTGAAAATTATTCTTCACTTAATCGACTTCAACGTTCATTTGCTTATGTCCATAGGTTCATTTATAATTTGAGAAGCACCAAAAATAAGCGGCTGGGAACTTTAACCGTGGATGAACTGACCCAGTCATTCAACAGGCTATGTGTAATAGCTCAGGTCGATTCTTCCCCCACTGAGTACGAAACTCTCAGTAAAAATAAATTGTTGAGTCCCAAGGCTAAAATATTATCGTTGTCGCCTTTTATGAGTGAGAACTTGATCCGAGTCGGTGGCAGAATTGATGCTGCTAATTATTCTTATGAAAAGAAACATCCAATTTTACTACATGCGTCCCATCGACTTACTAAACTTATATTTATTTACGAACATAACAAAAATATACACGCGCCTCCTCAATTATTGTTATCCCTGGTCAAGGAACGAGTGTGGCCTATAAATGGAAGGCGACTCGCTCGGCGCACGGTAGAAAACTGCACTCGCTGTCAACGCGTTAGCGGCAAAACTTTGTGCCCTTTGATGGGTAATCTCCCAGCTCAGAGAATTAACCCGGACTTCCCATTTATCTCCGTCGGTCTGGACTTCGCCGGTCCTTTTCAAATATTAAACCGTAAAGGTCGTGGTAGTAAACTTATAAAATGTTACCTTTGCTTATTTGTATGCTTACGGTTCAAATGCGTTCACTTGGAGGCCGTAAGTGATTTAACTAAAAATGCATTCATAATGACTCTCAGAAGGTTTATAGCAAGAAGAGGTAAGCCAGCGGAAATATTCTGCGACAATATTAGAAATTTTGTCGCTGCTGCCAAGGAGTTAGGTCAATTTTTAATATCCAACCAGGAGTCTGTCTGACTTTGCAACTCAAGAATCCATTAAATTTGTATTCTCACCAAATCGAGCGCCACATTTCGGTGGAATCTGGGAAGGTGGCATTAAGTCTGCTAAACATCATTTAAAACGTGTCATGGGCAACAGCCATGTCACTTTCGAAGAACTTTTAAGTTCGTTTGCGCAAGTGGAGGCGATATTAAACAGTCGTCCCTTGTGTCACATGTCATCATCTCCTGACGATTTCGTCCTCCTCTCCCCAGGGCACTTCCTGATCGGCAGACCTCTGACTGCGCTGCCGGCACAGGCGCTTGAGAACCGCAACGAGAACTCCCTACAAAGATATGCGCGCATAGAGAAGATGTGTCAGCATTTTTGGCAAAGATGGCAGAGAGAATATATTTCAGAATTACAACAGCGAACCAAATGGAAAATCAACAAGGCCAAGCTGAACGTCGGCGATTTGGTCCTCATTCAAGAGGAGCACGTCCCTCCGCTGTGCTCGAGGCTTGGGCGAGTGACGCGCTTGTTCCCGGGTCCAGACGGCGTGTCCAGGGTCGCGGACTTGACCACCACCAGAGGCTGCGTACGACGGCCGCTCGTGCGCCTCTGTCCCCTACCAACTCCTGAGGATCTTCAATGTTGAAAGGGCTCCTTTCAACGAGGCGAGAAGATGTTGCCGCTTAAGACAATTTATAGTCAATTATTAAATTATTATATATTAATTTGTATCCTTAAATACTTAAAATCTATCATATTGTCTATTCTCAATTGTCTATCATAGTATCTAGAGTCTATTATCTATTACATAGTTTCTACTTTTTGACACTTCCGATTTCCTGTCACTTACTTGCAACATTACCTTAACTTAACAGCGTCATTTTTGTAAACTCAATATTAACTGCGAATACAATTGTTCAAAAAGTCAACGATTTGGGTTTTAATTACGATTTATAAGGCTCCATTGTGTAACAAATACATTAGGAAAATACAAACACAGGTCAACAAAATACAGAGAATGACGACGATAATTCAAGTGATATGGTGAATACGGTACATCCATGTACAGTACTTTAAGACTGGCGGGTAGTAGTAGTGGTAGTGGTAGTAATGTCAACGTCGATAGTGAGAGCGAGCGCAATATTTTACATAATAATAAAAAAGTAAAACTAGAGAAACTTCTACTGGATATTAAAATAAATATTCTATCAGATAGTCAATTAATGGATAAGAAAATTAATTTACTACAGTCTTTACTGCATAGTATTCAGAGAATGACAAGTGACGAAACAATTAACGTCAATAATAATTTATCCGATGATGACACATCAATAGCCACTACGGCAATAATAGTTGACCAATTATTAAGTGAATCCGATGATGACGCATCACAACAGCAATTTTATTCACTATGTAACGATTTAGAATTACTGGAAGACGACAGTTCCACAGAAAAGTCATTTACAAATTTACAAACCGTTAACGCACCGCAATATTGGAACCGTATACAAATTGATAGTAAAAAAGCCCGTGGAAGACCGAAGGCGAAGAAAAGACCACCGGTAGGATCATAGCATCTAAACCCGATTAGAAATGTTTTTACTAGTAGTGATATTGATACTATTATTTCAACTGATACAGAAGCATCCAGAAATCAAGGTACATACTTTACTAAAGATGATCCTATACATGTAACCGATATTTCCCACAATATACCTTCTAGTACTGATATAACTACTATTGTTTTGTTATATGCTGAAACTCAAGAACTTGTTGTTAATATGAATCTTTCTACTACCCAAGTAACACATTTGGTTTCAAATAGCTTGCATATAGTATATTTTTGGAAACTTTAGTATAAAAAGCATAAAGTAGTATAAAATCCACCATGATTAAGTTCTATAAAGGTGGTTAGAACCTATAAGCAACCTGTATGTTACCAAAGGGAGAAAAATTGCAACTTATTTAGAGATGCAAAAGCGATGCTTATAAGAGTTCAAATTGTTATCCTGAGTGGCACTTGGAACTAACAGTGCAAATTGCGCGCCGTGAATGAATGATTGAACGATAAAGCGATACAGTTCATTCGTTGAGTGACAAATGAGATCCTATCAAGTTCTTATTTTCGGTGGAGATAAACAAAAGGACGGTAATTGTGCTTTGTGCCAAATTGTGTTGTGACAGCAAACTTATTTGGATTATTGCATCTATTTGGTGAGTATTAAAAATTATGTGTATGACGAAGGATAACCGTCATGGAGCCCTTGCAAATGGTTTTTTATCGTGAAACCATGGTATATTTACTAAGTAAATTTTGGTGCGCCTTCGATCTAATCAAGAATTATCAAAAAATATGCACTGATCAAATATAAAAGATAATACTTTATAAAAATTTGGTTGTTAAAAACTAACATAATGGTTTCACAAAAAGTATAATGTCAAACTACATCAGAAACAGTTATCAAAACTCATTATAATGTATGTTATTGTAATAAAATACCATTCAACAAGATACTTATTACTTTTCAAGGACTCCATTTTTAAACATGGCGATTTAAAATAGACCTTGCAGTTCATATTTCCATCATTTGTTGCCATAATGGAGCTCCTAGGTCCAAATATCACTCATTAGTACCTAGTAGTGATTATTTTAACTTTACAGGTCTCGTTGTTTTTGCCTTGAATTGGGGATCCTCAAGACGAGTACAAAACCCATTAAAGAAGGTAAATAAAGTAAAATTTACTTAAATTGTAAATGTTGGCTGGAATATAATCCTCGACTTCTTAATTCGATCCCCGATTTCCTACTGATAGTTTCCAAATTATAATTTTTCATTAGCAGTTCTTCTTTACAATAAAATATAGTACCTAATACCTGCACTAATAGCTTTGAACTAACTTGCACTAAGTAACTTTTATCAATAAGTAGAACTAGGCATATAATCACATTATTAGTGTAAAAGGTAATAGTGTTAGTTAGGATAAGGGTTGGAACACATTTGCCTGCACGGAATCGCACTTTCCTATGTTGCTTCTTAAATAGCCGTAACAGTCAGTGTGTGATGATGAGCCTCCCCAATCGGGGGCAAATGCCATACTCGCCACGCTTGGCAGGCGGGTTGGCGAGCGCAGTGTAAGGTGTAACATTAACATCACCTGAGCCCCTAGTACGAGTTTACAAATTACACAAACGATGATAGTTTTCGTGAGCTCGATGAACTATAATATGGTTTTCGATGTAATCGGTAGTACGAGTTAAAGTTTTCGAATATAGTTCACACGAAATCGATCATCGAGTCCCTCGATTGAACGAAGTTCACTATATTCGCGCCATCTCTTTTACATACCGGCAAACTAAAAGAGACAAAAGTACTCCTTCGAAATGTATAAATTGTCGTTTTGGATGAAGTAAGTTTCGAATTTCGAAACTTAGTTTGTACTTTGGAGTGAAAGTGCAAAGCAAATATTCACGATGATGAGAACCAGTGGATCGCAGTTTGAAGTGATGGTGGATTTTATGGAGAGGTACGTAACAATATTTTTTATAGTCTACCAAGATGTCTTGAGAGTTTGTTTTAATTACATACAAATATTTTCTAGAAATGGCGACTTAAATAAACCAACCGATGGTCCCAGCGGTAGGTAAAGGGCCATTGAAAAATGGCAAGAATTATGCAGTGCCCTCAACTTGGACACGACGGGGACTTCCAATACGGTCGAAAAATGGAAAAAGGTAACTTTCACCCAACTTACACGCACGATGCATGCTTATCTATACGATCCAAAAACATTGGGTTACATTACCTAATAGTGTTTGTTTGATATGCACTAATTTAGTTAATTATGCATGTAAAGGTGTGGAGTGACCTAAAAAACAAAACAAAGCGGAAGGCTCCTAAAATCCACCGAGCTGCAGGTGGCACAGGTGGTGGGGCAGCTTTTAAATTAATTTTCACCCAACTTACACGCATGATGCATCTGCGTTTCTTCCCAAGCGTACCTTTGTTTGAAAGTTGTGTATCCTGCTTAAGTACGATACAAAAAAACATTAGGTTACCTTACCTTATAGTATTTGTTTGATATGCACTAATTTAGCTTATTTTGCATGTAAAGGTGTGGAGTGATCTCAAGAACAATACGAAGCGTAAGGCTTCAAAAATCCACCGAGCTACAGGTGTCACAGGTGGTGGGCCAGCTTCGAAATTAATTCTAACAGACCAGGAGCAGCGAGTCCTTAATATCATTGGGCCCCAAGCTGCAACTGGTCTAATTTCAGTTGGAGAAGTTGGCTTAGAAGTAATTATTTTATAAGAATACCTTAGTTTTAAATTTCTGCATATTTTTCCCATGGAGACATAATAAAATAAATAAATAATAATAAAAATATTTTATTTCAGATTAAAACATCTACTAACTACTAACAATTACTAACATAGTTTATAAGCAAAGATCGTGGTTGCGCCATTTTGCAATATGCAATAGTGATGGGATAAGCCGCGTGAGTGCGCTGATGCACTCACCCCAGTCGTCGTTACACCGTGTAGCAATTAACACGGCTTCCGCATAATTAACTATCATCCCGCACCGCGCGCGCGCAGGTTGACCGCGCCTACACGCTTTATAAACTTTTTATTTATTGTGTACATACTATATAAACTTTAAGTGCTCTGTGCTAATTTACATAGAAGCGGAGATAGGAGTTGCAGCAGAAGGTGAGTCCCGGAACTTTTGTTTTTGCATGTGGTGTGTCCATCACCGGCAGGGAATCCCTTCTCAGGAAATAATACGACGCCCCCGCATCCCTAAATACAGTCCACTTGCTCCACCATAAAAGTTTGGTCACTTCGTACCGGATTAATTCCAATTTCTTGAAATTATTTCCACAAATACCTACCCGCTTCCCTTTCGAAACGATCGCATCGCTCGCGCTACGCCATTTTGTTCTAGAACGTGTATAGTACAAGTACCTACCGCAATAAGTTATATATTTATTCTCATCATCATATTTTATTGTTACATATCATTAATCATTTAATTTGAATTTATTATAGACCTGCGCGTACACATCGCGAAAGTAATTTCTTGCCTTTCTTAACATCGCATAACTTAATAGTTAATATTTATTTTGTATCCACGTACTCATTTCGTAACTGTTTTCATCCCGTTTATATATTAAATATATATTAAATACATATTTTTAATGTACTAAGTTAAGATATGTATTTCGCATCGCATCGCATTATAAAATAAGTGAATACATTTTAGGTACCTATATCATTTATTTATATTTCTTCCCGCATCCATTTCTATCTGTAAAGTAGATAGGTTTTGTAATACGTAAATAATTAAATCTACGTACATGACATATTTTGTGCTAACGTAGCACACCGCATTCTTTTGTTCGTTATATTCGTACGCTTTCAACTACCGTCATACCTACTCACTTCATTTAGTTATTTCGTTCATTCGCCTGATTTATAATATAATAAAGCAGTTATATAGCTTTTTAAACATGACGTCTTCGCAAGAAATTAATATTATTATGCTTGAGGCTAAACTTTCCGCGTACTTTGAACGTATTCAAAATATCTACGATTTGTCATGTAGGCTTAATAGTGACGTAGACATCGAGACATTGGTTACTCGTGCTGAGGGTTTAGAATCGGTTCGTAGTAGCTTCGAAAAGGTCTTATACGATTTAAATCGTCTTAACATGGAGATAAATCCTAAATATAAGCCAGATTTCAAAAAACTCAACGCATTCGAAGACTTGTATTGTCATATTAAGCGACAAGTTTCACTTAAATGTCTCACTAACAAACCCGCTAGTCAAAGCTCATATTCGAAGCCTAGACTTCCACCAATAGAACTGAAAGGGTTCGACGGTGACCCGCGTAACTGGCCGCTATTTTATTCTAGTTTTGTCGACACAATACATAACAACCCTACTTTGACATCATCTGATAAGTTATATTATTTAATCGGCAAGCTGACTGGCAAAGCATTGTCGGTGTATGCAGACATTACGCCGTCACCTGACAACTACGAAATAATATTTAACGCCCTCGTCTCTAAATACGAAGACAAGAGGCTTCTCGCGACCACATATTTAGATACTATATTTGAATATAAAACACTTTCTTCCGCGTCACAATTAGAACATTTTATAGATAGATTTTCATCTTCTGTATCCGCGTTAAATAATTTAAAATTAGATAATCTAAGCGATTTCATTTTGTTATATGTAGCTCTCAAAAAACTCGATTGTGAGACCACCCGCGCTTTTGAAATGGAAAACCGAAATTGTGGAATTCCAAAACTTGACGATTTACTCTCTTTTGTCCGCGATCAAATTAAAATCATACAACGTCATGGTTCATTAAATTCTAAGTCTAAGCCTCGTTCAAATTTACCGCTTGTTTCTAAAAACGTCGTAAAGTCATTTTTAGTAAATAGTAATTCCGCATGTCCCGTTTGTTCTTTAAAAACTCATACTCATTATTACAACTGTTCTAAGTTTAACGATATGAATCCGCGTGAACGATATCAGGTTGTCAAGCGCAATCATTCATGTGTAAACTGTCTTAGTTTACGACATACCGCATCAACTTGTAGATCGTCTAATGCCTGTAAACATTGCAATTCACATTCGCATCACACTATGCTTCATTTTAGTGATAACACGCATTTCAAAAATAAAAGTAGCCGCTCGCAATCTGAAAGGGAAAACGTCCCCGCGCGAGCCGCGTACGCCTCACCGCCACGGTCGCCCCGTGGTAACGCTATCCCGCTCTCACCCGCACGCAACGCCGCACGCGCCGCTTCTCGCTCGCACGGCAGTGGCGCGTTATCATCGCCCGTACACTCGACCGCGCAAGCTCTCTCGGCGTCTCATAGCAATTCCGATACAGCTAATGACGTGATATGCGCTATGGCGAACACTGTGCGTGCCTCCGCGCATAGTAGTAACGTTTTGTTAGGTACCGCTCGCGCTTACGTTGTTTGTAGCGATGGCTCATTCAAACAAATTAGAATTTTAATAGATACGGGTTCTCAAAATCATTTTATAACGAAAAAATGTTGTAAATTTTTAGGAATTAAAACAAATATTATTAATAATCCTCTCTCAATAAAAGGCATTGGCGATTATGAGACGCAGTCTATAGGTAATTTTACAGAGCTGACCTTAGCTTCTCATTACGACCCGCGTTACACGCTTCGTATTAACCCGCTCGTCTTAAATAAAATTTCAGATAAATTACCTTCGACAAACATAGACGCGAAACAACTTAATTATTTAAATAATATTGCGCTCGCTGACCCGGACTTTTACGTACCCGGTCAAGTAGATTTAATTCTCGGTTCTGAAGTTTTTACCGAGATCCTTCGCCCTGGTAAGGTAGTCGGACCCCCGGGGAACCCAGACGCATTTGAAACCGCATTTGGATACATTATTTTAGGTTCGCTTGAAAACTTAGTTGATTTTCCTATGAATTCTACATCCACGCATACGTTTTTCACTTCGACCGAAGACTCAATTGAAAATTTAGTTACGAGGTTTTGGTCTTTACAGGAGGTACCGTCTAAAAAACATTTATCTCCCGCTGAGCACCAGTGCGAACAGTTCTTTGTTTCTACTACGTCCCGCGATAGCACTGGTCGCTTCGTCACCGCGTTACCATTTAACCGCGATCCTTCTTGCTTAGGGGATTCTCTAGTTTCTGCGCGTCGTCGCTATAACATTTTGGAGCGGAAATTTAATTTAAACCCTCTTCTTCGTGAGGAATACGACGCGATATTCCGCGAATATTTAAAAAATGGAATTATCGAACCCGCGCCTCCATTGAACGTGGAGGATCCATATTACGTTATACCGCATCATGGTGTTTGTCGCTCAGATAAACTTACTACTAAACTTCGTGTCGTATTAGACGCTAGTCACAAGACAACGTCAGGAATGTCTTTAAACGATTGCTTACACTCAGGCCCTAACTTACAAACAGACCTCACCGCAATTATTTTAAATTTTCGACTTTTTAAAATTGCATTTACCGCTGATATTAAACAAATGTTTTTAAATTTAATAGTTCGCAAATCGGATCGTCGTTTCTTAAATATTCTTTATAGGTTTGCGAATGAAAGCGACGTAAAATTATATAATTTTAACCGCGTTTGCTTCGGCCTGCGCTGCAGTCCTTATCTCGCAATGCGCGCTGTACGACAGCTCGCTTCTGAGCAGCAGCAGAATTTTCCGCTTGCTGCTGATATAGCATCAAACTACATATATATGGACGATTTGTGTATTTCGACTCGTTCGTCTGCAGATGGCGCTAGCCTGGCACAGGATTTAATTGAACTGTTTAAATGCGGCGGATTTAACTTAGTTAAATTTGTTAGTAATTCGACAGAGGTCCTGAACGCGATCCCGCTTGAAAATCGCTTGTCAAGCCAGGTTCAGTTTGACAATGATGATTCACTTAAAATCTTAGGTTTAAGTTGGTGTCCCCGCGAAGATATTTTTCGTATTGCTATTAATTTTACCCCGCGGGCTGAGTGTACAAAGCGTCTCATGTTATCTACCGTAGCTAAACTATGGGATCTCAACGGTTTTTGTGCTCCAGTAGTTTTATATGCGAAATTATTAATTCAAGCTTTATGGCTCGCCAATATTGGCTGGGACGACTCGCCGTCTGAACATATTTGCACCGCGTGGAAAACTTTTATAAATGAGTTACCACTTTTACATAATTTTCAAATACCACGATTTTTTGGTATCACATCTGATACACACCGCGTTTTGCTTCTTGGTTTTTCTGACGCAAGTGAGAGAGCCTATGGAGCCGTTGTTTATATTTGTGTTGTGGTTCCAGGAGAACCAAACCGCGTCACGCTGGCCATGGCCAAGAGTCGCGTCGCTCCGACACGTACCGTCTCGCTGGCCAGGCTAGAACTCTGCGCTGTGTTGATCATGGCACAGCTGCTTAATTTTATCCGCGACTCAATAGCGGCACGTTGTACAGTTGATGACGTGTTCGCTTTTACTGATTCGTCCGTGGCTTTACACTGGACTCATTCGTCTCCGCACCGATTTGACACCTTTGTGGCCAATCGTATTTCTAAGATACAAGAGTATCTCGCGCCGCGTCATTTTTTCCATGTTGATGGAAAGCAAAACCCTAGTGACTGCATCTCTAGAGGTTTATCTCCCGCGCAACTATTAGTTCATCCGCTATGGATGCACGGCCCGCAATGGGCTCGTGACAACCCCGCGTCGTGGCCTCTCAATAGGTTCACATTTGATGATACCGCGAATGATAAGGTTTATGAATATAAGAATATTAATCCATCTCTTATTGTCTGCACTGCAACCGTAGTCGCTGAAGAAAATTTTCTTCTTCAACTAGCATCACGCGTGTCCTCGTGGGACAAACTACTTCGTATCATTGTTTATATTTTACGATTTACTCGTAAGCTTCCGCGCTCTGATTTTTTACAGTTTGAACACGTTAAGGTTGCTGAGGTAACTATTCTTCGTTGTTTACAATCGCATGCATTTAAGGACGACATTTTGGCAATCAAGTCAGACCGCAAGATCGCAAAATATTTATTACCATACTCGCCGTTCATCGATAAAGACGGTTTACTCCGCGTAGGAGGACGTTTAAATAAATCCGCATTGTCATTTGACGCTAAACATCCAATATTGCTGCCAAAAAATCATCGCATTACTGAAATAATTATAGATAGTTATCATCACAGGTTTTTGCATCCTGGACCGCATCTTCTCTTATCATTGTTGCGACAGAGATTTTGGATAATGTCTGGTCGTAACATAGTACGAAAACGATTTAGGAATTGTAACAAATGCTTTAAATCAAACCCGCGTTCGTTAAACCCATTCATGGCGTCTCTACCTGCTCCTCGAGTAAACGAAGCCAAGCCCTTCGTGAATACAGGCGTTGACTACGGCGGACCTTACAACATTCTTATTAGTAGGTACAGAGGCGCACGTAAAGAAAAAGCATATATTTGTCTCTTTACTTGTTTCGTCACGAGAGCAGTGCATTTGGAGCTTGCTGTCGACCTTAGCACCGCGTCATTTCTACGTGCTTTTAAGCGTTTCATTTCGCGCCGCGGTGAATGTTTAAATTTGTTTTCTGACAATGGTACCAACTTTGTTGGCGCCAAGACGCATTTCGATGAGTTACATAAATTTCTTAAATCTAAATCGTTTCGCGAATCTTTTAATGCAGAGGCTGTATCTCACGGCATCAATTGGAGTATGAGCCCTCCTAATTCGCCTCATTTTGGTGGTGTATGGGAGACTAACATACGTAGTGTCAAACTTCATCTCAAACGCGTCGTAGGCGAGACTTTGCTTACCTACGAAGAAATGTATACATTGCTTACACAAATTGAGTGCGTGCTCAATTCGCGTCCACTTACTGTCATGAGTTCGGATCCTTCCGAACCAACCGCGTTAACTCCGTCTCATTTTTTAACGTTAGGTCCATTGACTTCGTTTCATTCCATTCCATGCGAAAATGCAAATCTTAATTTATTACATCGCAAACAATTACTCGACAAGCTTGTTCACAATTACTGGAATCGGTGGCGAAAGGAGTATCTTTCAGAGTTGCAAACGCGTTTAAAATGGAACACGCCATCCAATCCAGTTAGGAAAGGCTTGATTGTTATTGTAAAATCAGATAATTGTTCACCGCTTAATTGGCCTCTTGCTATCATAGACGAGGTCCACCCTGGCTCCGATGGTGTTATCAGGGTAGCGCGTGTGCGCACGCAAACCGGTACTTACGTGCGCCCAGTGGCAAAACTTTGTCCTTTGCCTAATCAGTAAAGTTCATATACATTTTCATTTAGTTTTAGTCGCATTTAGTTTACGTTAAATATTTAGTTTAACTTCATAGTTACTAAGTTACATTATAGCTTATTTCCGCGTTTTATATTGTATTCTGTTAACACCGCGTCGCATCTCATCCGCTTCATTTCGATTCCGCATTTATAATTTTTATCCCATCCTTGATTCTTATTATATTCCTATCCCATCCCTTTTTTTTCTTTCTTCTTGTTTAGGGAAACCCTAAAGGCCGGGGGGATGGTTGCGCCATTTTGCAATATGCAATAGTGATGGGATAAGCCGCGTGAGTGCGCTGATGCACTCACCCCAGTCGTCGTTACACCGTGTAGCAATTAACACGGCTTCCGCATAATTAACTATCATCCCGCACCGCGCGCGCGCAGGTTGACCGCGCCTACACGCTTTATAAACTTTTTATTTATTGTGTACATACTATATAAACTTTAAGTGCTCTGTGCTAATTTACATAGAAGCGGAGATAGGAGTTGCAGCAGAAGGTGAGTCCCGGAACTTTTGTTTTTGCATGTGGTGTGTCCATCACCGGCAGGGAATCCCTTCTCAGGAAATAATACGACGCCCCCGCATCCCTAAATACAGTCCACTTGCTCCACCAGATCGTTTGCTTATAAACTATGTTAGTTATTGTTTGTTAAGCAAACATCGTTTGTTAAGCAAACATCGTTTGCTTATAAACTATGTTAGTTATTGTTAGTAAGATAAGAATGAAGAGTCATTTTATTTGACCCGTCATTGTTTCTATACAGTGTTTTTGAATAGAACAATCAAAGCGATCCGTGATTGTCTTCAGAATGCCGTTGTTGCTGGCCCTCATGCGCCGCAGCAGAGACGATGCTTTTTCACGCATAATCGCATGAAATCCATCAACCCGTGCGTCCGCGAACATTCCCGAGGCGCTGCAAAACCGTGGTAGCCGCAACAACATTCTGAAGGCATTGTTATACTGCACGCGTAGTGCACTGTAGGCTCGACGCGTGTAGCTCACCCACAGGCCACCCGAGTAAAAGGACTGACAAAAAGCCCGAAATAGAGTAATTTTGACACCCGCAGTACCACGAGCGAACCTGCGTGCGAGCATATTGCTTCTTACCGCCAGTGCCCTACGCTCCCTCTCAATGTCGTCATCATCATTCAAATCAACAGTGATTATATGGCCTAAATATTTAAATTTGTTAACTCTATGTAATGCTGACCCGTTTAGAGTAACTGTCGGCACATGACCTGGCAACCGCTTACCAGCCTTGAAAACGAGGATCTCACTTTTCTTGGCATTGTACATCAAGCCATGGGCATTCGCATACGACTCACAAATCTCCACTAACTTTCTTAACCCTCCGATCGAGGGGCTCAGCAGCACCATGTCGTCAGCGTAGCTCAAGTTATTTACACATTGTCCATCGATGTAACATCCCACATGAACGCTGCTGAGCCTCTCGATCAGCTGATTGATATAGAGGTTAAAAAGGGTGGCGGAACTAAGTCCACCCTGCCTCACACCACACGTTAGGGTATACTCATCCGACAAAGCACCCGCCCACCTAACCTGATTTTTTTGGTGCTTATACCAAAATTTGAACAGTGCGGTAGATTCCGCCGGCATACCCGTGCTTCTCAGTTTCTCCCACAGGAGCTCATAATTTACCGAATCGAAAGCCTTGGATAAGTCCAAAAAGCACGCATACACCGGCGTTTTCCTCTTAGTGTAATACTTGACAGTATGCTTAAGACTGAAAATAGCACTTTCTATAGAAACACCCGGCCTGAACCCGAATTGAGCATCGTGAAGTTCCACATACTTACCGAGGTAGCCTTTAAGCAAGCTGTCAAGTATTTTTGCAGCTGTAGTTGCAAGCGATATAGGCCGGTAGGTGCTCCTGTCAGATGTGTCACCCGTCCTATTTTTAACAATAGGCACTACAATTGTACGCATTAATGCTTCTGGTAAATAGGTATGTCCCAGACTAAAATTAAAAAGCATTGCAAGTATAGGAGGCAGATACTCGCCGGCATACTTAAAATGTTCAATACTTAGGCCATCGTGCCCAGGAGACCTTCCCTTTGTCATTTTAGTGATAATTTCAAACACATCTTTTGTTAAAATCTGAACAGATCTCCCAGACACAATATCACTATTGCTGCCCACTGCAGAGTCTAAGAGTGATGTCTACTATTTTATATCAAATACAAAACTGTGTTTTAACATAGTAAGAGCCAATGAAGGATAATAGTAACATAAACATAATATGAGTCTAATAATTCATTAATCTGTTTTAGTAATTTATTCCCTAGTACCCATGTGTTTTTTTTTCAGTTATTGAAGAGTGGAATAAGCCTGGTGATGGTGGCCAATTTGGAAGCGCTTTCGAGGCAGAAATGGTGAACGTTAATGCCACTTCCCCCACACAACACCATGCTCAAAGTCCTGAACGGCACACGGAAACGCGCCGCGCGATCCGTGGGCGCCGCCGCCTAATACATTCGCCGGCACGAGCGTCCCCGCATAGTGCTCGTCGTGCTCCTCGGAGACATTTTAATGCCGAGCAATTTTTGACCAGCGACGAGCACTGGCGGAATTTGGCAACAGAGTTTGTCACTGAGCACGTAAATAAATTTATTAAATTAACTGAAGATATGTCACACTTAAATAATATACCGCTTGCTGATTTATCGTGGAATATACCGGGAGAAATCGATATCGTTCTCGGCGCACAACTTTTTCCTTATATTTATTTAGGACATAGGGTAGAATCTGGTAATAGCTCACCGCCGGCTATATTAACTAGTTTTGGTTGATGGGAGACATTGCGTGTCATAGTGACGTAATACCTACCTACCTACATGCAATATATCTTCGTTCACCGCGCTCGCTAACGTTGACATTGAGTCAAGTCTGCAGAGGTTTTTTGAGTTAGAAGAAATTCCGTCTCAACGTTTTATTAGTCCGGAAGAGTTAGAATGTGAAAATATTTTTAATTCTACTGTCACTTTTAAAGATAATAGATATTTTGTCGATTTTGTTAAGCGCCCGTGCCTTTTGTTTTTAAATATTTTTTTTTTGGCGTTTTACATTTTTAGACTTAAAACTAGCGATACATGCATTAGCATGTAACGTGGGCCGACACTGACTTTTTTTTTCTGTCGACTTTTAGGACCCTAGAACCCCGCCCCATCCCGCAGTTGGGCAAGCACAGCCTCTGTGATTTTTTTGTCGCGTTTAAGAATGGACATTTTGAGGCTGTGCTCTAGGATGGTCTTCGCTGAGACTATATCGGATTATATTTCTCAGGGGTATTTAAGCGAGGTACCTGACTCTGAATTAACAGAGGAGGATTATTATATACCGCATCACGCCGTCGTCAGGCCTGATAAGGACAACATCCGGGTCGTTTTGGACGCTAGTGCTAAGACACATACGGGGCTGTCACTTAACACATATAATGCCGTACTAACAAATGAACTAACTGTATTTTTTTTTTTGTAAAATACGGTCATGGAATGTGAGGAATGTCTTAATTCACTATTTTCGTTACATTTTACATAATGTAATAGTGAAATAAATAAATAAATAATGGTGGCTGCCATATATGGCTGACGCGGCGCCACTGTAATAAAATTCTCAATGGGGCCGCGTCAGCCATTTTGTCAGCCATATGATTTCAAAAGCGCGCGAAACAAACGCGTCGCTCGCCGCCGCCGGCGCCATTTTGATTGTTTAGCAGCCTGTGTTTGCCCCCCGCGCGTCATTTGTCGCTGTGCATCGAAGGAGACTGCAGTAAATAGTTGTTCAGTTAGTGATTTAGCAAGTTATTAGTTACTGATTTGTGATTTTCAACAAAAAATGGAAGATTTTTATGATGATTTGGACTACGAACTATCGCAATTAGATTTAACAGTGTATAATCAAGAATGTAACACATTATCAAATAGTGATGCTACACAAGTATTTGACGTTGATCTCGATGATACAGTATCAATCGCACGGACCAAAAATCATCATCGACGCCAGATTTTATCCGACAGTGAAGATGATCAGATTCCCGTGTTACCAACCTCACGAAATACTGAAGTATGGTTCAATCCGTTGGGTAAGCAACCAAGTATTATTCCATATACTGAATGTCCTGGGCTTAAGCCATTTTCATTGCGATCCAGCATGAGTTCAGCTAAACCAGCAGAATTTTATTCATTGCTAGTACCTGACAGTATATTCGAGTACATAGCCGAAGAAACAAATCGCTTTGCTTTACAAACCTTGAACAAAAGTGCAACAAAATCATACCGAATGCAGAAATGGATGCCAACAAATTGCCATGAAATTAAACGGTTCTTTGGCATTTTAATTTGGATGGGGATAGTGAAACTACCTCAACTATCTTTGTACTGGAGCACTAACAAATGTTTTGAACAGAAATTTGTCAAGTCCATTATGAGCCGAAATCGATTTGAACTCATTTTGAGGATGTTGCACTTTGCCAATAATGAAATAAATCACAATAAGGAGGACCGATTGTTTAAAGTTAGACACTTATTAGATATGCTAAATGCTAATTTTAAATGTCATTATACACCTAATCAAGAAATGTGTGTTGACGAAAGTCTAATCCCATTTCGTGGCCGTGTTATTTTTAGGCAATACAATAAAAATAAGCGACACAAATATGGGATAAAACTTTTTAAGCTGTGCTCAAACCCAGGATACACTGTAAAAGTGCAAGTTTATGCTGGCAAAAATTATGAAAATGTCAATACTACTCCGACTAATGTTGTCCTTGCCTTGTGTGACGATTATCTAAATAAAGGACATACGGTTTGCACAGATAATTGGTATACCAGTTTGGATCTGGCACGAAAACTACTAGCGGGACAAACTCATCTCATAGGCACACTTAGAAAAAACAGACGAGGTTTACCTCAAACAGTTGTCCAAACAAAACTGAAGACAGGAGAATTCTCAGCTCAAGAAAATGACGACGGAATAACAATTATGAAATGGAAAGACAAGCGGGATGTACTGCTGCTGTCTACTAAGCACTCCGTAAGTTTCAGAAGAATAACTAAAAAAGGAAAAGAAAAAATTAAACCGAAGATTGTGGTAGATTATAATCATGCAAAATCAGCGGTTGATCTGTCAGACCAAATGTCCTCTTACACAACCCCTCTTCGGAAGACAACGAAATGGCCCAAAAGATTGGCGATGGAGTTATTATTGAATACAGCGATTGTAAATTCATATATTTTATATAAATTAACAACCAAGAAGAAGCTCTCTGTCGTCCAGTTTAGAACCGCGTTGGTTGACTACCTCGTGCATACAGGAGTCCCGGAAACTAGTGCCTCCTCTAGACCTAGGCGAGTAAAGCATGAATTGAAGAAAAGGCAAGGATTGGCCTCTGCCTGTCGTAAATATTGTGTTAGGTGTTATAAAGAAAACTGTGCCCAATTTGGAAGAGTTCATGCTCGAAATAAAACCAAAAGAGTGGTAACATACTGCGAAGACTGCCCGAATGAGCCACACTATTGTATCAGCTGTTTCAATATAAACCATAGATATGTTTGAGTTTAAACGTGTTTGAACATGATGATTGATGTAGAATTGATTTATTATTTTGCCAATGCCAACTTAAATATAAATAAAAGCAATTAAAACATTTACCTATAAATTTTATTTGCAAAAACCAACTATTTTTGTAATCACTCTTTTGTTTTCGAAACTTCCACTTACAAACTTGATATTTCTCAAAATGTAAGTAAAAGTGTCAATGCCATCATTACAGTTATAATTTACTAGGCCTTGTCAACCATACTACATATAGTTTAACATAAAAAACGTGGCTGACGACGAAAAATCGTGCTTTCAAAACAAGCATATTCCGTCAGCCACATATGGCTGACACGGCCCAATTGGTTTGGAAAATGTCAGCCATGTGTGGCTGACAAGGCATTATATGTGTTAATGACATTTTACATGTGGGTCCTAACTTGCAGGCCGATTTGTTTTCGTTAATACTTGACTTTCGCATATTCCCCGTCGCAATGACTGCGGACATAAAGCAAATGTTTTTGCGCATAGGAGTAAATAAACGACATCGGAAATACTTACGAATTTTATTTCGTTTTAATATTAATGAACCCATACGCACGTATCATTTCAACCGCGTTCCTTTTGGTTTAAAACCAAACCTGACTATGCGTACATTACGTAACTTAGCGTGTAAGCATAGCGACCGCTTTCCTGAGGCTTCTAAACTGGTAGAAACTCAATTTTTTATGGACGACTTCGTCTATTCGGTTCCTGATGAACAGATTGCGTCGCAACTTAATTAATTTACTAAAATTAGGCTCTTTTGACCTTGTCAAGTGGGCCACTAATTCACCCGCTCTATTAGAGGTTCTTCCCGAATCCCACGGCCTACCAGTAAATTTTTCTGGTATGCATAATGATATGAATAATTTTAAAATTTTAGGTTTATCATGGGATACCGCTGATGATTTATTTTCTTTAACTACTGTTCCTGTAGACCATAAATGCACGAAGCGTGCGATTCTATCGCTGGTTGCTCGCTTATTTGATGTACTTGGCCTAGTGGCTCCCGTAGTGCTCTATGTTTTATATGTTGTTTTTTATAATAAAAGTCTTCTTGTTATAAGCCATCTTTTTATTACATACATGTTCATTGTTCTCTTACAGTATTGCCAGTGACATCAAACTTATTAAACTAAATACTAATATAAACGAGATGTGTTGCCATATACAACATCCCCCCTTTTAGATATAAATTTAAACTTAAACATAAATACAACTTAACTTCTTTTAAAATTTTAACATATTACCATTGTGTGTAATCTTTAAGGTATGAGGGCTGTTTTATTATTCTACCATACCTACTGACTTTATGACTAACAACATTTTCAGAACTCTTGCTACTTTGTGAAGGAAGAGTAATCAACGGAGTATCAAATATTTCTGACTTAACATTAAACTGGTTAGGTGAATAATTTATATGCTTTTGATTCCTCCTGAGTCCTGACTACTGTTCCATCCTCCCTTTTAACAACAAAAGATCTCGGGCCCTCAGGCTTTATAATTTTGCCTGGATACCACACCCTGTTTGGTCTATCCTGCACGACAACATTTTGACCTGGTTTGAAGTTTACATTTCTAACTTTACTAGTTTTATTATAATAAAATTCTGTTTTTGTTTGTTGTGTGACATTTTTTCCTGCACATTAACAACTTTAGGTTTTAAATGATCTTTAGTACAAGGTAAGTTAGTTCTCAAAAGTCTAAACATTAACAATTCTGATGGACTATAATCCAATCCTGCAACTGGTGTAGATCTATAATGTAACAGAGACAAGTAAAAATCATAATCATTATTGTTTTCACATTTTTTAAACATGTTTTTTACAATTCCTACTGCTTTTTCACTTAAACCATTAGATTGAGGATATCTAGGACTTGAATAAATTAATTGAATATCTAATGAACTTGCAAACTTTTTAAAAGAGTAACTTCCAAACGGCATATTGTCACTTGTAATATACTTTGGTATGCCATGAGTAGAAAAAATAGTCAATAAATTTTTAATTACACTATCAGCTGTTTTATCATTTAAATATTTTACTTCTATCCATTTTGAATAATAATCAACAACAACTAGGTAATCTTTTCTGCTGTAAGTACATATATCCATACCTATCTTGTAGAACGGTAAGCTAGGAATATCATGGGACATAAGAGGTTCTTTACTATTAGACGGTCTATACTTTTCACAAGAACTACATGACAACACAAACCTCTCTATATCTTGTGACATTCCCGACCAATACATAACATTTCTAGCTCTCTTTTTACACTTCACTATACCTGTATGTCCTGTATGTATAAGCATAAGCATTTCTTTTCTTATATGTTTTTTTTTTTTATTTATTAGGAAGCCAACGTAACATACTAAACGTACATTTCTTATAATATTGAATCATATTTAAAAAAAGTATTACAAAGTATCTTACAATTAGAGGCTAACTCAGCATGCATTTAATAAAACTTGAACTAAAAAAAAGGTTGTTGCTTACTTATACATTAAAATAACAGTGAAAAAATTATTTAGAGCTACCATGCAAAGTAACAAAAAAATCAGTGCAAAAAAAAACCCTAAAAAATTTCTAAATAACAATATTAATGCTATTATAACTAAGTATTATCAACAAAACAAAAAAAAACATGATTTAATTGTTAGAGGTATTAGGGGGATTTTTCCCATATGAGTTCATAAAGTAGGTTTTTAATTTAGACTTATAGCAGTTTATAGTATCGCAAAATATATCAAGGTTAGTATTCTTTGATAAGTTATTATAACATTTTCCAGCTCTGCTTATTGGAGCATTTAACCCTAAATTTGTTCTCGAGAATTGACATTTAAAAGTTTGTGCATTAATTATTCTTGCATTTGGTTTGGGAGTAATAATATTAAGTTTACTTAAAATTCTAGGGCAATCAATATCTCCGGATATTAATTTATGCAAAAAGCAGATATCAGCAATATCCCTGCGATGAGTTAGTTTTAATATTTTATAATGCCGTAATAAATCATCGTAATTGCCTATTTCATTATGATCTTTGTAAGATAAGAATTTTAAGAGTTTCTTTTGTATCCGTTCTAATCTATTTATATGTGTTTGATAAAATGGATTCCAAACTACTGTACAATATTCTAATTTGCTTCTTATTAATGAATTAAATAATATTATTAATGTACTAGACTTTTTGAATGCTTTAGTAGATCTAATTAAAAATCCTAATATCTTTAGTGAATTGCTTACAGCGTCATCTATATGTGGAATAAAACTCATTTTTGCATCAACAATAATACCCAAATCTCTGGTCTGAGTTACTTTTATAAGAGGGTAACCATTTATATTATAATTGTAATTAACGTCACGTATCTTTCTACTGAAAGTTATACTATGGCATTTATCAATATTTAATTTCATATTATTCTCAGAACACCAAAAGGCAAATGTATTTAAATCTTGTTGCAAAAGATATGTGTCTTCAATAGTGTTAATTTTTCTATAAATTTTTAAATCGTCTGCATAAAGTTGAAATTCGCTATGCTGCAAACTATTTACAGCATCATTGATAAAAATTCCAAATAAAATAGGACCTAGTCTCGATCCCTGAGGCAATCCGGAACTAGGAAAAAACGTATTTGATTCATAACCTCCTAGAACAACGTTCATTTCACGGTTTTGCAAGTAACTATCTATTAATTTGAGAAGTCTTCGGCTTATACCATATTTATAAAGTTTTTGTATTAATAGGTTGTGATGAACCACATCAAAGGCTTTGGCTAAATCTATATAGATACAATCAACCTGTGTATTTGAATCCAATGAATTTATGATATCCTCCACAAAAGCTACCAAATTAGTAACTGTCGACTTCTTTTTTATAAAACCATGTTGACTCTCTGATAATATGGGTTTCATGTGCCAAGTACCAATATGTTTTGGTATAACTATTTTATCCTGTAAGTACACACATTATCTTTTACATGTATATATTCTTTTAAACTATAGTATATTTTTAATTCTTTATTATGTATTAGTTTATTATTTTTAGGCCAACTATTTTTATACCAATTAATTACTTGTATTAAATTTATATCATTTGCAGTTTCTTTCTGTAACATTTCTAATTTACTATCTGTTATAGCTAAATCTGTTTCAAAGCAATGCACTAACTCCTGTGTTGTTGGATCTATCTCTGCATTGTTTTTTATATAATTTCTTGACAAGTAGTCTGCAATATACATTTTATTACCTGGTATATACTTTATATTTATATCGTACTTTAACAATTTCAAGATCATACGCTGTAGTCTAGCACTTATTTTATTTATATCTTTATTAATTATTGTGACCAAGGGTTTATGATCAGTCTCCACTGTTATGTTCCTGCCATACACAAACTGATGATATTTATCTAATGCAACACAGATAGCGAACAATTCTTTTTCTATTGGTGCCCATCTAGTTTGACATTCGGTATAAGCCCTTGAGTAGAAAGAAATAGGTTTACCATCTTGTAACAAACACGCTCCCATACCAGATTTAGAACTATCAGTTTGCAACACTATAGAACCTTTACTGTTTAAGACAGCTAATGTAGGTGTATTACTTAACTTGTTTTTCAATTCTTTAAATGCTTTATCTTGTGGTTCAGACCACTCCCACACAACATCTTTTTTAAGTAAGTTTCTTAAAGGTTCTGTATTTACAGAATAATGAGGTATAAATTTACTCAAATAGTTACACATGCCTAAAAATTTTTGTAGCTGTTTTACATTACTAGGCTCCTTCAATTCTAATATAGCTTTTACATTGTCTGGGTCAACTTGTATACCTTCCTGTGATACTATTAATCCCACATACTTAACATGGTCCGACTTATATTGTATTTTATTTCTATTAAACTTAACATTATATTTTCTGGCTCTTTCTATCACTTTATCTATATATATATCATCATGCTCAGCATTATTTTTCCCTGCTATTATTATGTCATCATAGTATATTTCAACTCCTTTAATATCTCCAAAAATGTTAGTATTTATTCTTTGCATAACTTCTGGAGCAGATGATATACCAAACGGTAACCTCTTAAACCTATATCTACCATATGGAGTGCCAAAAGTACACAATTTATCCTTATCACTTAACATTATCTGAAAAAATCCATCTTTCATATCTAAAACAGTAAACACTTTCTTACCTGCTAAGTTATTATAAATTTCTTCTGGAGATGGAATAAAATATCTCTCTCTTACTATATACTCATTAAGCTCTTTAGGATCTAAACATAACCTCAAAGATTTATCTGGTTTTTCCACTATAACTAGGTTATTACACCACTCAGTAGGACCTTCTACCCGCTCTATAATATTCCTGTTTTCATAATTATTTAATGTTTCCTTAAGTCTATCTTTTATAGCTAAAGGTATTCGTCTTATAGGTTTAACAACGGGTTGTGCATTATCTAAAATTTTTATTTGGTAAGTACCTATCGTCCCTAGTCCCTGAAAAATATCTTTATTATCTTTTATAAATTTTTCCTTTTCTGTCAACTTATCACTTTGTAATCCATCAATCCTTTTTAACAAGTTTAACCTAATACAATCTGGTAGTCCTATTACAGGTTGTACATCTAAATCAATTACAGTAAAACATACCTTTTTATTTATCCCTTTTACAACACAGCTTAGTTCTACTTGTCCCACTGTCTTAATTTTCTCTCCATTATAAACAACAAGTATTGCAGGTGTTTGTTTCAAACTTAACTTATTATTTTTATTAATACACTTGAACAACTTTAAAGACAATGTATTACAGTCCGCACCCGTGTCTAGCTTAAACTCTATATTTAAACCTAGAATATTTTTTTTTTCTCTCCACTGTAACTTAATATTGTCTATATAGTTTAAACTTCCTATTGTATAATTATTATCGCTGTCACTTTCACTTTTATTTTCCTCCTTTTCCAAGCTGTACGCCTGCTTCTTTTTCCTGTATATATTTTTATTCCTACACATCACAGCGAAGTGATTCAGTTTATTGCACAACACACTTTTTACCAAACGCTGAACATTTTCTCGACTCATGTATTTTACCACATTTCCCACAGTTATTTCTGTAGTTCTTCTCCTTCCTGTAGTTTACTCTCTGTTTATGTATACTGTCTATATCTTTCTTTTCATTTAATGTTCCTACCTGTATCTTCCCTATTTCTGCTGCTCTTCCAAACTGGACGGCTTGATCCAAAGTTAAGTCACTCTCCCGTAGTAACCTTTCTTGTACACCTTTGTCCTTTATTCCAATCACTATCATGTCCCTCACAAGCCTGTCTTCTTCTTTGAACTCGCATAGTTTAGCTTGTTTCTTTAATTCTGTTACATAGTGCCAAAGGTCTCCCCTTCGGCTTGTGCCATGTTAAAAAACTTATAACTGTTGGCGATTATGTTTTTTCTCGGTTTTATGTGCTTTTCAAATAATTCTAAGAGTTTTTCTAAGCTTTTTACCTTTAAATATTCCATCGACGTGGTATAGACATCCATTGCGTCATCCCCCGCTAAATTCAGAAACAACGCCATTTTCCGCTCCTCTGACTTTTCAGTCAAACCCGCAGCTTCTATGTAATTTAAAAACTTTCTTTTAAACACATAAAAGTTTTCTGATGGCCCTGATAAAATCAGATTAATTGGCGGCCTTAATCCCTCCATCATTGCGTATATTTTTACACAATTTTAACTGCTTCTTTGTCCTTTCTATGTTTCTCCCTGTCGTTTTCTTGACTGTTCGGCTATTATTTCTTCTGTTTTTTCACCTGACACCATGTTTTATATGTTGTTTTTTTATTATAAAAGTCTTCTTGTTATAAGCCATCTTTTTATTACATACATGTTCATTGTTCTCTTACAGTATTGCCAGTGACATCAAACTTATTAAACTAAATACTAATATAAACGAGATGTGTTGCCATATACAACACTCTACGCCAAAATTCTTATTAAAGAACTGTGGCTAGCTAAGATAGACTGGGATGAGGTTCCTCCGGAATCCATCATCGGTCGCTTTTCAGCCTTTACGCGCGATTTTCCGTCGCTCTCTTCTCTGAGGGTTCCGCGACATGCTGGCGTCTTTAGAGAAGCTGCAGTAAATATAGTAGCGTATTTCGACGCTAGCTTTAGTGGTTATGGCTGTTGTATTTATTTACACATCACTGACCCTAAAGGTAATATAACCGTCCAACTTTTATGTGCAAAGTCAAAGGTTTTTCCCGCCAAAATAACAACACTGGCGCGGTTAGAACTAGTCGCTGCGTTGCTTTTGTCTAAACTTGTCAACTTGGTCAATGAGAAAATTTCCGCTCGCGTACACGTTACAGGTGTTTACGCTTTTTCAGATTCTACCATAGCATTGACGTGGATCCATTCTTCTCCTCATAGGTGGTCTATTTTTGTAAGTAACCGTATCGCTAAAATACACGAAAATTTACTAGCCACTTGCTTTTATCGCGTGTCAGGGAAGGAAAATCCTAGCGATTGTCTTTCACGCGGTATGTTGCCCTCTGATTTAATTAGACACACTTTAAGGCCCCGCGTGGCTCCATCAGTCTAGGTGTAAATGGCCTTTAAAGTTCACTCCTACAGAATCTGAAACTTTACCTGAATTTAAATCAAAGACTTTTGTTGTTAAATCTTTGAATTTTGAACCGCATATATTTGAAAATATTGTAAATCGCTTTTCTTCTTGGTATAAATTATTGCTCATATTCACGTACATTCTTAAATTTGCGAATAAAAAATATGGTATATATTGGCTCTATTTTACCGCATTCAAATTATATTAATATTCTTATTAGTATATAATAATTATATTATGTTTATGTATCCGCACTTTTATTTTCTATAACCACATCTTTATACAAACCGCACATTTTTATTTTCTATAACCGCATCTTTATACAAACCGCACATTTTTATTTTCTATAACCGCATCTTTATACAAACCGCACATTTTATTTTCCTATAACCGCATTTTTATAAAAACCGCATATTTTATTTTCTGTAACCGCATTTTAGTACAAACCGCATATTTTTACTTTCCTGTAACCGCATCTTCAGTAAAAACGGCGTCCTGTCACTAAGTTATAGGCCATTGCCAACCCAATAAATAGTACACTATTAAGCCTTATTTTAGTATATTTATGTATATTTAATTACCTATAGTAAATTTAATCCATGAATATGCGATCTTGTTATTGTAACTGAATTTAAACTTCTATTTATCATTATAATATAATAATAATAATCAAGCCGCGATATAATTCCTATGAAATATGATAATTAATTACATACGCTATAATATATTATTGTTTCAAAATGCTGCTGTTAATTCCTTGATATCTTCAGATTACCACATTCATTAGCTTAGATTATCTATACCTACCTCAGTAGCTCTTTGTGGGGTATTATCTTCTTTTTGAAAGCTCTGGACCTTTCAAGGGGGGGGGGGGTGTATGGTGTGGCAAGCACACAAAAATGACATAAATCTTATGATTTAGACTATATACTATTACGAATTGGGCTTGGGGATGTTAAATGAAACGATTGAAAACTTTACTCACTTTGTAACAACTTTACTTACATTTCTTTAAAAAAAATTATACATTCATGTACTAAATACTTGTACTTGTTAGATAGTTTTTTTAATTATATCTAATATCAGGGATATTGGTTAAATCTTCTTTCTTTTTATATAGATTTTCAGATGACATTCTAGAATACATTTCTTTAGAGGGTTCAAAGTTAACGCAGTTACCTTGGCGATTTGGGCCTTTAGCGCTATCGGCAGCCAAAAGTGCTCCATTAACAGTGTCTGTAATCAGACGATTTCTAAGGTCTGTTTTGAGTAAATTAGTTTTGCTGAAAACCCGCTCGCAGTCAGCATTTGTATGAGGCAAAGACAAAACTGCAAGTGCAAAACTGGCCAATTCGAAGAAATCTTCTGATTTTAATAAAATCGCCCAAAACTCATCAGGTTCTTTAGTAGTTTGAAGCTCTGCAGGGTAGCGGGCTTTTGCAATGGGCAATCTGCGCCATTCATCGTCTATCTGTTGTTTTTGGTTTTCATTAAAGGACCCAGCTATGCGTGGCACAACGTCCATAAGAGGCATCAATGTTGGGACGTGATCTCTGAAATCATTACTAAGAGCTGATATTGGTCCTAAAGCTTTAAGTTTAGACAGCACAGGATCATCCATATCGTAACGTTTTTTTATTTCTAAAGCAGCAGTTCTGTGAAAATTTCTGCAGTTTGTGAAAAACATTGCCTTTTTTGCGGGCTGCCTGTCTACGTCAGGATGTTTCAGCATTTCATATACTCTAATCCCAAGATACATTGCAGAGTCATTTAATTGGAACTGTTCATTTTTAGGATCTACTCTACTTACATTCGGCTGCATAACATAGTCTCGTTTAAGGTAACGCAGAAGGATTTCTTGATATAAATCTTCAATTTTATCGTGCAGCTTGTGAATAACCACTTTTTCGTTCTGGAATTCGAGATTGAATTTAGTGAACAAAGGCAGTGACCAGTCTAAAAAACCTAAGTATAGCTTATGAAATGGATCACACAGCTTTACTAAGATGGATATGGCACGATTTTTCACCTCAGCTTTTACTTTGTGTATTGGGTTGGTAGTAAAATCAATAAAGAATAAGCGCAGCGCTTCCCATTGTTCTAAGATTCTTGTTACAGCTGCTGTTAAAGAAAGCCATCTTGTTTGAGAGGGTTTCAATATTTTATGGGGCTCAACTTCAACAAATGATTGAAAATTGCGGAAATCAAACTGTCGTTTGTCACTGTTTTTGAAGAAGTTATATATGTCACGAGCAAGTTGTTCTACTGATTCCGGAATCTCCTTACAAGCCTGACTTGCACATAGGTGGGCTGAATGACAAACACATTTTGAAATAACAATCCCTGGTAAATCACGCAACAAACGAGTTTTGACTGAATCGTTATCCCCCATCATAACGTTACATCCATCCGATCCAAAGCCAATCATGTTTGTAAGTGGCACATTTCGACTGGTAAAAGAATCCACTAACGCTCTGTATATATTTTCAGCGTTCGATGTAGGAACTTCATCGGTGTCTGTCTCTTTAAAAATCTTATACAGTTCCCAGAATACGCTGCAGATTTTCTGAGCATCATTGTCAAAATAACGTACCACGACACAAGCCGTTTTCACCGTCGATACGTCTGTAGTCTCATCAGTAATCGCAGAAAACTTAGTTGATTTCAATTTATTCTCCAAGTCAACTTTGTGACCTTTTCCAATGACATTTTTTACAACTGCCGTGATTTTAGTACGCTTAAGTTCAATGTCTTGCACTAATTTGGAATCAGGAATAATTTCTTTTAGTAGATCAGTCAAGTGGTCAGCTACAGAAAAAGCAATATTGTGTTCTGCAAAAAACGCAGCTAGTTTGATTTCAGCTCGATCCTTTTGTTTGTTTTTTGGTATTGCACCCGTCTTGAAACCAAATGAAGTCAATTTTTGTGACTGTTGACCTGATGTGCTAGGTTTGTTACTTAAATGTTTTTTAGAATTGGCGTGGGATTTAAGGTTTGAGATTTCAGCAACCAGTGAACTTGCTGGGCAGAATTCACACTTCGCCTTTCTTGCATTTTTGAGATCTGGCTGTAGCCAATCTCTAAAGAGTGGATGCTTTAACCACTCGTCTCGAAAGATTTGCGTACGATGTTCAAAAACCGTGTTACCTTTTTTTTTGCAGTCCATCCTCCTTTTCTAGAAATTTTTTTAGGTGGAGTGGATGAAGAATCACTGTCACTACTCATAATTATGTAGATACCATTTGATAATAACAGTAAAATGTTAAAAATTCGAAACGCACTTGTTCTTGAAAAACCTCAACTAGTTGTGCGTCAAATGCGTTGCCCGCTCTACGCTCTAGATACGTCTTAGTTTATGAAAAAGAGACAAGAAATTGATGTTACATTAGTGCAACAAGGACAACAACAAATAAACACACAAAGCGGGGATTCCCCGCTCAAAGACTAACCAAGGATCTTTTAGTGATGTAATGTGGTAATAAATCTAGTCATGTGCTGAGTCGATCGTTTGTGGTGACACGACGCGACGACGACGACGCGACGACATGAACACATTTACTTTATTGATATATTTACATGGATAAAAATCTCGTACAAAAGTGTACGAGATTTTTATTATTCTCGTATCTCGTACAGAGACCAGGAATCTCGTACCGGTACGAGATTTCTCGTACGTCTGGCAACACTGGGCTTACTAAACAGAAAGACTCAATAATTAAACATGGCCCGACCTGGGACTCGAACCCAGGACCTCTCGATTTAGGACCGTACATGCTAGCCACTACACCACCGAGGCAGAGCCGAGCCGCTTATAGCGTATATAAATGCCCGCACGACACGGCGGGCTATCACAACTACTCCTAATATTCTCCTAAACAAAACTCCACGGTGAAGTGCTAGTAAGCTGTCAGGGTGGCCACCAAAAAGACCAGCGAGCTGCACCAGGTAAGCGACTTGCTTTTATCCCGCATATTTGTAAGCTATTACATCATCCGCTATATATTTTATTAAAGGATATTTAAGGACAGTTTCTTCCCACACCGCAAGGAGTGCACGGCTATTTACAAACCTGCCACTCCAGCATCTTTAATGGCAAGCACGGGTGTAATAAATGTACCATTATTGGTGAATACTCTCATGTATCCCATATGGTTATATTTCCTGAATTAGATTGTCCTGCCCGAAATAATGCAGACTTTCGTAAAAAACTTTACGGTAAACATCACAAAGTCGATTCACCTTTACTAAGTCTTCCGATTGATATGATAAAAGCATTTCCTGTTGCTGATTCAATGCATTTGATCGACTTGGGGATTATGAAACGCCTTCTTATTGGCTGGCGAGACGGAAATTTTGGTAAGAAAGACACAAAATGGCGAACAAGTGATATATCGGCGGTAAATGATTCTCTAGATGATTGCAAAGTACCTTCAGAAATCCACAGATCTGTAAGAAATCTCAGCAGTCTATGTCACTCGAAGGCTTCTGAATTTAGGACATTCTTGTTGTACCTTAGCATAGTTATATTACCAGAGGTATTAAACACTGATGCAATGAAACATTTTCTGTCATTTTTTGTGCAATAACAATATATTCACGTGAAGAATATTTTAATTTTTTGCCGCTGTCTAAAGAGCTATTGAATCATTTTGTGAAAATCTTTAAATCCTTCTACGGCATAGACTATATGACGAGTTATGTCCATAATTTATTACATGTTGTTGATGAAGTGCTCAAATTTGGAATTACAAAGTTTTAATGCCTATACATTCGAAAACAAACTTTACTTGATTAAAAATATGCTTCGAACTGGCAACAAACCATTATCTCAAATAGCGAAAAGGCTCGGTGAATGCGATAGCTTGGACGTGAATAGTACTGATGAGAATACAAAAAACTATCCATATGTAAAAAAAAATTGTAGAAGTGGTGATTTAGTTTTACATTTTAAAGATTTCATAATATCAAAAAAAAATGGACAGATTTTTTGTAACATCAAATTGTTAGCATACCCTTTATAATCTGTACATTTTTTAAATTTAAATATCAATGTTTAATATAATCTGTACTAATAAGAAAGAAATAATTTATGAATTAATAATTATTTATTAATTTTATTAATATGTGTAAGCATAGTCTTCACAGTTTTTTTACATTTCTTTAATAATATTATTTGAATTTACAGAGCAATAATAAAAGTTAACATCGATGCAACACAGCTAATAGAAACATTGACAGCTGTCACTTTTGATTACTATAAATATAGGAGAGGTGTCAATCAGAGGGCAGTACGTTAACGACCACGGTGATAGCATGAGCTATGCCTCGGTGTGATATTTCGATTATTGTGTATTATTTGTAAAAGTATAATCATTTATGTGTGTTAATAAACAAAAAGTGATAAGTGAGTCTTTTATTCTGAGTGGTATTCCAACAAAATCATAAGACAATGGAAACAACATCCTTCAAAGTTCAAGAAAGCAAGATCATTGTAAAATGTATGTTGATTTCTAATACAGAAAATGTTTTTGAGGTTCCTATTTCGTCTTTCTATCTTAAGATTTTCAAATACAAATTAACGTCAACTAATGTTTCCGAATGTATACGTTTTCCTAAAGATATAAAATATAAACTTGTAGCGATTAAATACAAAGAAGAAATGTATTTGTTACCTTTGCTTCATACCTTTTCAAAATATTGATTATTTTACCTAAACCTACTTACTTAAGTTATATTAAGATTTGAAATAAAACACATTCAAATTCATGTTATACACGGATTTTATTTTCAATTACACAACGAAAAACCCTGGAAATAGTCTCGTAATTATACGCTTACGTGAGGATTATTGCAGCATCACAATTTGAGTTAAGTAATTGTGATGCTATTTTACACTTAAATCTTAATCAATGAAATATAATCATTCATGAATTAGTCGCACAACTTAGTCTCATTAATTCTGTTACGTTCTTCATTGTACACTTTAATTCTAATTAATTAAATACTAAGATGGGTAGGTCGGATAACTTACAGTCTCACATTTTCGTTAAGTGTAAACATAAGTTTACACTAACCAATTTGCTAAAATATTTAAGCCGCACAACTTGCAGTCCTTTAAAATTATTGTCTTTAAGAACTATTATGATTAAAAATCCGAAGTTGGTAACTTCACAAATAACATGGTATGTATAAAATTAACTAAACTTATAAAAAATTAAAAAAAACTTATATTACTTACTTATAACGGTGCACGAAAAATTTTGCAGGCGATGAGTCCATGAAACTAAACATCAATTCACCGGAAACTTCGTTGAGAGCCGAAAAAAGTCAGATTTCCCATACAAAATGTACGACGCAACTGAGTTTGATTGAATGTTTCTTGTGGAAAGCCATTTAGGTTCATGGAGTGATCACGTCTGCAAAATTTTCGGTACACCGTCCCTCACACTATATGCTTGTAAAAAAGTAAAAAAGAAACAAACATAAAACAGTCGAAAAAAACTCCTAACTAGAAACGTCATATTTATCCAGTTGTGCTGTGATTATCGCTATTTTAATTTTAATCATTCTCATTTTCATGCGTGCTTTTATCTGCATGTACTTCATTATCGATTGCAGCCTCTTTATCGATTACGAACTCAATATTTTCAATTACTTTATCTTTGTTTTTATCTGTGTTTAGGTTCGCAATTAATTCGTTTTGATCCACAGAATCGTTATTATTACCAGCCGCTTTATTTAAGACTTCTACTTCATTATATTGTAGTGCTGCTCTACTTGGGCCTGCCGATGGCCTGGTTTTTTTTTGTAGTGCCACTTTCTTGTTTTGTAGCTAGTTTTCTTTGGGGACATTTCTTGGCGCGAAAGCTCTTCTTAATTTAGAGTGTGTTCTCTTTTTAGCATTTTTGACGATGGATTTGAAAAAATCATTGTTTTTGTCGACAGTGTATGTAGGGTCACAGTCGTGAACAAGTTCGAAAACAATCCAAGCACTTCTTGAAATATTTTAATACATATTTTTGAACCTGCACCTCTAGCAGAACCCGACCAAGAACACTGTACCAAAAATTCACGACTAAACAAAACGTCAATCAGTTGAAAAGCACAAACCTCCCCTTTTTTGCCAGGAGTGCAGAAAGCGGAATACAAATCCTTAAGAAATTTTCTTTTATCAGCGTCACGTAGCTGATTTTCCATATTTTGAAGATCATCCACATTTTGAATAGGTGTAACCCTAGCATTGCATGGGCTCTTTTTTATTTCATTTAATGGTGTGACTGTCATTTGTGTGAGGATTTGTGGCTGTTTTTGGAAGTTCGAGGCCAAATTAACAATTTTAACAGATATAGTTGCTAGTGTTTTTATAATTTTTATTTGGTTATCTATTATTTTGACTTGATTGTCGGATAATTTTTTTTGGTTCGTTAGAAGATCGTAATTATAGTCCAATACTTGAACTACTTCAGTTTCTGTATGATCTACAATCTGGGTCATAATATTATTGCCGTAAGAAACATCATCAGATACTAAATAGTTTTCAATTGGAATATCATTATTAGATTCTTGCATCTGCGCAGCTATAGTCGATGCGTTGTTGTTGTTTGCAGATCCAGTAAATGACTGAAAAAATAGGTATCATACTTTTCATATTTACACCATTGAAACTAATTAATAACTATTACCTACTATTTATTGATTTTCTTTTATTTTATGTATAGTATTGTGCTTGCTTAGCACATTGTTGCCAAAAAAAATACAAGTAGAACAACAATAGAACTCCAAGTATACTCGTAGTCTGGCAGGGAACGTGTTAAATAGCAGGTAAAGGAGCACATAGACTACCACTGTTATACCACACCACACCCCGTCATGCTATGTCGCACTACCTACACCACAACACACCATATTACGCCACGCCATGTCACTCCACACTACTTACATACACCACAATACAATATACGATAACATGTCCCGCCATGTCATCCCACAATACATTACAATCCAACATGCCACAACGCACGATACCACGCCATGTCACGCTACACTACGTCACCATACCACTCCACGCCATGTCACGCTACACTACACCACAATACTCGATACTACGGTATGCCATGCCACTCCAAACTACACAACAATGTACAATAATACGCCACGCCATCTCACACCACACTATACCACAATACTTGATATCAAGAGACGCCAAGACACGCCACATTACACTACAACACACCACCCCACACTACATCTGATCACGCAATACCATTTCATGCCGCACTACACAAGCAAAATCATTTTTTTGAACTGAACAAACTTTCATGATCTGAGGAACATGAAGTGACATTGCGTAAATATTTAGAGTTAAAGATTGATAGCGTATCTATACCTACCAGTTGTTTGGCAATCTTGTTAAAATCTTCATTGTCTGGCCATCTTACATTAACGACGTACCCTTCATTTTCAGTATCAGGCAACTCAAGCATGGCATTTAACTCAGCATCAGCAGCCTCATAATTAAACAATTTTCTCTTAATTATACATGGCATTTTCAGCCAACTTTCTTTTGGGATTAGTTGTTCAATTTTAAATTTTTTAGATGTCTTCTTAGTAGGCCAACTTAAAATTCCTAATGTTATTTCCTATCCGCGCATTGGGTAAGCTTTATAGTATGTACTTATATGATTATATAGGTACCTATTATAACCGCTATTTATACACCAACCTAGGTGCTTATCTAAGTAGATACTTCTTTAATAAAATTATTTTATATTTTTAGGTACTAAGTGCGTTGCTATTTTACGCAAGCGGGGACTACCAAACAGTGGTTGGGATTGCCAACTCCCTTTCCCAAGAGGCAATTAGCTGTTACATAAATCAAGTAACAAAAGCTCTAAATCACCCAGCGATTGTGAGCAAATTTATTAAATTCCCCAACACACCAGCCGCTAGAGAACTTATAAAGCAAAAGCTAGTAATTGATAATCTTTTATCCTTATAATCATCTATACATATTATTAACAAAGATATTAAGGTTACAGCCCACAGCATGATCTTCATTAATTAAATTGTAACTTGTATGTGCATGAGAATGGCAAATAAAACATTTGTTTCCACTCATATGTATTGTTCTAATGAATTATATATTTATCTTCTAGTTTCTACAATAAATATGGCATTCCTGGAGTGATAGGGTGTATAGATAGCTGCCACTTTAGAATTTTTAATTCAAATAAACGTCAAGAACATCTGTATTACTGCAGAAAACATTACCATTCTTTGAATGTTCAAATGGTATAACTAATTATTTTCTGGAATTACTACATACATCATTTGTTAAGTACAGTAATGAATATTTATTCTAGGTTGCAGATGACAAATGTCGTATTTTGGGAATTAATCCTAAATTTGGAGGTGCTAGCCATGATGCCTTTGTGTGGGAAAACAGCCAGCTCAATCCATACATGCAAACATTACATCAAAATGGTGAATCTGTGTGTCTTCTAGGTAAGTAAACTTAATTTTTGAATACCTATACTTTTATTGTTGAAATATTAATTATGTAACTCTGGAGGGCTTGCCGCTGGTTATGGTCGGTGATGCCGCAATTTGGTGGCAAGGCGTAAAAGGTCATGTGAAGTCATGGGAGACCTTCAAGGAACGCTTACGACATACTTTTTCCCCAAAGAAGCCTGATTACGAACTTTACCAAGAATTAGTTTGTATAAAACAGGATGATCAGACACCTACTGAAATGTTTATCGCCAAGAAGAGGGCGCTGCTTGCCGAGTTGTCACAACCACACACGGTTCAGCAAGAAATCAGCCTCGTTTTTGGTCAAATTAGACTCGCGGTAAGAGAAAGAATTAATAGAAACTCCATAGAAACGTTTGGGGAACTATTAACTAAAGCGAGAGACATTGAAAGAAACTTGAGGGAAAAAATGGAAATAAGTAATAAATGGGACAATGAACATACAAACGAAGACAAAACAAAACAATTTAAAAATAATAAAAAACAAAACAAGGTACGATGTAGGTATTGTCGTCTTTTCGGTCACACGGCTGAGATCTGCAGAAAGAAGGCAAAAGAGGACACTCACGAGAGACGACAGGATACCATCAAGATTGAAGCAGTCGCAAGTGAGCATTTTAACGAGAAACCAAAGTTTGCTTGCTATGGGTGTGGTGAGCCAGGAGTAGTACGCAGTCGCTGCCAAACGTGTAAGAACAGACAACCTACTACGTCAGTTGATTTTTGTTTCTGCTCAGCGAATATGACTGCCAATGTTCGACCACGCCCCACGGTGCCAATTACCATCGAAGGACTGAAGGGAGTAGCGTACCTAGATACGTGCGCTAAATCGAGTGTTGCCTCCTACCAGCTTTACAAAAGTCTCGAAAGAATCGGGAAAAGGTTTGAGAGGGAGACCATGTATGTAACCCTCGCCGATGGAGTACCCAAAAGACAGGACGTTCTGACAGTGAAAACGACAGTCACTCTCTATGGACGGGACATCATCACTTCGTTTGTGATATTCCCAAATGCCAGTGAGAATAGAACGCTTCTTGGAGTAGGATTAGCAGGCCGACAACGGAAACTGAACACGTTATCGATACGGGATCTCACAGGCCGATCTCTGTTCCACCATATAGATTGTCACCAGTAAAGATACAGGCCCTAAAGGTAGAAATAGAGAAGATGATTGAGCAAGCAATTATTGTGCCATGCTCCTCTTCTTGGTCAGCGCCAGTCGTACTTGTTCCAAAGAAAGACGACAGTACACGAGTTTGCGTAGATTACCGCCAGTTGAATGCGATCACAACTACCGATGTGTACCCGCTGCCACGTATTGATGATCTCCTTCACAGTGCTAAACCTACCCGTTACATGAGCACTATAGATCTTCGCGCTGGTTATTGGCAAATTAAAGTCAGGGATGAAGATCAGGCAAAGACAGCCTTCGTCACACTTTCGGTATATACAAATTTTTGAGAATGCCATTCGGTCTACGAAATGCACCAGCAACTTTTCAGCGTCTCATGGACAGATTCAGCATTTCCTTAAGTCACATTAAACTCCTTGTCTATTTGGATGACTTGATAGTAATGTCTGAAAATCTAGACGAACATTTTAGAGACCTGAAAGATGTTTTTGGACGCTTAAAAGACTACAACCTCACAGCCAACAAGGATAAATGTGTCTTTTTCTGTTTTAAGGTCAAATATCTAGGACATTACATAACGCCTGATGGACTTCAATTGGATCCCGACAAGGTTGCCTCCATAGTGAATATGGCCGAACCTTCAAACCTAAAGCATTTGACGTCATTTCTCCAGATGTGTTCGTGGTTCGGCGTTTTATCCCTAATTTTGCAAAGATTACGGAGCCACTGTCCCGTTTGACGAAGAAGAATGTTGTTTGGACCTGGAAAGATGAACAAAAGAAAGCGTTTCAAGAGCTTCGAAAGTTGTTAGTTACAGCTCCAGTGTTAATGCAAGCGGATCACACCAAACCTTTCACAATTAAATCTGACGCTAGCAATTATGCCATTGGTGCAGTTTTGGTGCAGGGGGAGGGGGCACACGAACATCCAGTTGAGTATGCTAGCCGTCTCCTTACTCCAGCCGAAAGAAACTATTCGACTACAGAGCGAGAAGCACTAGCGTTAGTCTGGGCTGTAAACAAATTCCGTGGTTTCATTGAGGGTACGGATGTCACTGTTCTAACTGACCATCAAGCCCTGGAGTGGCTAATGTCGATAAAGTCTCCTAGTGGTCGACTAGCACGGTGGGCCTTGCAATTGCAACCTTATAATCTGACCATTAAATACATCAAAGGAAGGACGAATGTTGTCGCCGACGCTTTATCACGTCCTAATTGCAACCCTACAATAAAAGCAGACTGTGGAGTATGTAGCATAGTAGTTGATATGCCAGTGAAGAATTCAAAAGAAATAAGAGAGGAACAATTGAAAGATCAAGACTTAGTAAAAATAGTTACTGATTTAGAAGGAAAAAACATGAAAACGGGAAATATTGGAGTTCGAAAGGATACCTTATGAATCGAGGACTGCTCTACAGATACAAATCAGAAAGCGAAAATGCTCAATTAGTCGTTCCTAAGCATGAGCAAGAGAAAGTTATTGCTGTGTATCATGATGAAGCTTCCGCTGGTCATTATGGAGTGGATAAAACTATTGAACGTATTGCTAAACGATACTTTTGGAAAGGGATGAGAAAACATATAGAAAGTTACATCCGGAACTGCAATGAATGTCAACGGTACAAACCGAGTAATCTGAAACCAGCTGGTCTGCTTCAAACGACAGCTCTCAACCAAAGGTTTGAAGTCGTATCCTTCGATTTGTTCGGACCTCTACTCTAGGTGGGTCGAATTGTTTGCATTAAAGCAAGCTACTGCCGAAGAGTGCACAAAAGTGCTACTAGATGAGATTATTCTACGGTATGGTACACCACGGCGGTTCATTAGCGATAACGGCTCTCAATTTGTAAGTAATGTGATGCAACAACTTACGTTCTGCTTGAACATTGATCATGGTTTTACCCCTGTGTATCACCCAGAAACAAACCCTGTTGAAAGACTCAATAGAGATTTGAAAACACAGTTAGCCATACTAGTTGGGAATGACCACACCAATTGGTCAGAATATTTACCAAGCATACGCTTTGCAATGAATACAGCTGTGTGTTCGTCTACTGGGCACACGCCAGTCTATTTAACTTTTGGTCGAGATCTCCGCACTACTGATGACACCATTCACGATCTGCGACAAATTGTGCAAAATGAGAATTTCATTCCTGAGATAACGCCGAAGTTGTTAATGATGGCTTCTACACTAAAAAAAGCCCATGAAATCCAGGAAATAAAAGAGGAGAAGAGAAAAGAACACGCCGATAAGAAACGTCAACCGTGTCCTAATTACCAGCCTGGCGATCAAGTTATGGTCGATGTTCATGCCTTAAGCAAATCCACACAAGGTTTCAGTGCTAAGCTAGCACCCCGACGAGACGGCCCTTACATTATTAAAGACATTCATGGACCGTCTTCTTTCCAGATTGCTGATCCCATGAATCCAAACTTGTCTGCAGGATTGTACCATTCGTCGGCCCTACGGCCATATAAAGGGATGGCGTCAGCCGCCCTGCCAGAGCCGGTCCAGCCCCTACGCCGACGAGGTCGGCCACGGAAGGTGAAATCAACTCCGCAAGTGGACCACACAACCACAGCCAAGCCTCGTCCTCGTGGAAGGCCACCAAAGAAGCAGCAGCCTACCTGAGTCCTGTCTACCTCACCGGGGCGTTTTCGGAGACAGAGGGGGAGACTGTAACACGGCCTATACGCGTGGACATGAGCACGCTCCTCCCACCGAGCCCCACTCTAGCGCAAGCTGCCACCGCTCCGCGGCCATCTACTATATAAGGCCTCGCACGGCCTCATTCGACGTTCGGCTCGCACGAACACGCTTCCTCTCTTTGGAACGGTTACGGGCAGCTGAGCGCACTCCGACTAGCACGGTCGGCATCCATTCTGGATCCGATATTGGGCGGTCGCACTATAGGAATACTTATTGTTTTGTATAGACGCATTTCTTAGTTTTGTATTGCTTTGTCTAGAAATATACTACTTTACGGGTTCACGAGTGGTTTTATTAGTCTACTACCAACCAAGTAGATTACAATTATAATTTAATCCATTATACTAATGAAATAATTACCAACAAGTGACTCTGGATACCCACAAAGACCATGGCTTATGACACCCTACAATAACCCTGGACCTGGTAGTGCTGCAGAAACCTTCAATAAGTTACACAGCAGGGCTCGTGTAACAATTGAAAGCACTTTCGAGCGCTTAAAAAAAGATGGCGATGTGTGTGCAAGGATAGGGTGCTCCACTACAAGCCCGATAAATGTGCCCAAATTATCGTAGCATGTAGTGTGTTGCACAACATAGCACTGGATTTTGGAGTGCCAGATCCTCTGGAGCAAACAATAGGTAATCTATGATAAAATAAAAGAAAAATTACAATAGGTACATAAGATTTTATTGATTCAAAATGGGACATACATATATTTTGTTTTCCTTGTATTAACTTTAGTATTGACTGTAATTTACATAACATAAATTATAAATAGGGTTCTTTTATTTTACAGCTAATAGTCAAGATATCAATGAAAATGAAGAGGTAGAGAATGATGGTACCCTGTTGACATTAGGGCGCTTATTGCGTGATCGAATTGCCAGTAGAGTGCATTCTGGAGCCATGTCGCAATAATCATGCCTTCATGACTGAACTGCCTTCCGATCCTTTAACAGCTACTTGATACTGCCAGACTTGTTTACTTGAGCTATTTCCATAGCATTTTATCGTATGGTATTTTGTTGTGGGGTAATGCAGCGGACATTAAATCCATATTTATAATTCAAAAAGGGCCATTCGGGTTATTTATAATATAAGCGCTAGGGATACTCTGCGAACTTTTTAAAGAAATAGGTATACTTACGGTTGCTGTGCAATGTATTTATTGTAACATTATGTTTGTTCGTCAAAACATTAATAGCTACTCAAGGCACAGCAACAAACACGGTATAAATACAAGAAATAAGGATAAATTTGTAACACCCAGTTTTCGCCTACAAAAAGTAAATAGATAATTTATGGGGCAAGGTGTATGCATATATAATAAAATTCCACAGTCAATATTGAGCTTGCCTTTGAAGCAATTCAAATCTAAACTCAAAAATACGTTATCGAAAATATTACACTATCACGGAATAATTACACTATTGTAATACTATATTGTTACCAAATATTTTTTTTGAAAAGAGCAACAGTTGATTATCTTGCCGGTTCTTCTAGAACAGCTTTCCGAGCCGGTGCTAGTTTAGTCACAGACTTACATTTAATTTTAATATTGTAAAAATGACTATTCAAAAGTGCTTGTAAAAGTCTATTTGAATAATGAATATTTTGATTTGATTTCTAATTATTGTTTATACCTGTTATTCATTGTTAATTTCAAACATACATTTGGAAAAATTAAAACAATTAAATTAATAAATAAAACAATTTATATTTTGAATTTCTGTATTATCACACAATATACTGTAACAGGCAGTTTTTAAATGTGTCATGATGATTGTTTATGTGTAAAATTGACAGCTATTCGAATCTAACATAATAATTATAAAATTGTACAGTCGTAAGCAATGACATGTATACATGGACAACTTTTCAAATATATGTAAACATCCTTCGTTGCAAAAGAAAGTATACAAGCTTTGTGTCAAAATAAAGTATCCGTAAGTTGTTTCATAATTATGTATACATTTTTATCAATTCATAGTAAATAACATAAAACGAATATTATTATATACACGTTTCGTGTTATAACTATGTAGCCATTAGTCTAAGAACTAAGAATGAAACATTAAATAATATATTCGTATTTAACAAAGTTTTCTAATACAAATACTGTGTCTCTTTCATTAAATACGTGAATTCTTTAAACTGGTCCATAGACGTTTAATTTATTTTTATATGTTGAGTGATTGAATCAATTCGACGACCTGATTCTCCAGGATGCGCCTTGAATTCACTTCAGGCCAGAGCTCTCCTAAACAGCTTTACCCAGGGTATATGAGATGTCCTCTGCAGCCAACCGCACAGACAGGTTTTAAAGTATTGTAACACCATGATTCGCAAACTTAATAGTAATTAGATAATTAACAGTAAAATATTTTTAAGATCTTTGGCTTATTGCATCGGAAAATGAAACAAAATTGAAAAAAAGAGAACACATAATACGTTGCATTTAAAAATGTATTATTATGTATTTAAATTTAAATATTATAATACATTTTTAAATCATACGTATAATACAAATATTATCGCGTAATAGAGTGTGCATATGTGTATGTGTAAGAGCACGTTTGTAACACATTCACAACATTGGATGACAGTTTTAAACTTTTGACAATTCGAGGACAAGATCAGTTTATTGAAAATTTTAATTTGTAATAAAGCATTGCCGGAAAGGATTCGAAATTATTAGAATTACAACTGACAATTCTCTAATTGTTTAGTTTGCGTTGTTATGAGAAACATACTGTTTCGTAAATTCGCCTATGCTAATGATAGTTGTCATAGCTCAATCGGCGTGGCTAGTATGCGTTTTATATCCTTGCAGCGCGAGTTCAAATCCCGCGCGTGTATGAGTTTTTTATTTATATTTTTGTTAGTTTCATGAGTATCTTTTAATTAATTTTTGTTTTCCACATTTGTGAATGTATAAGAGTATACAATAATACGTATAATTATAATAGAACAGTGAGTTAAAAAATCTATACATAAATATTTTTAAAAACACTGACTGTAACGTATAGTGCATTTAACTGTTTGTATGTTATCGTTTAACACAAAAAGTACTTGACCGATTTCAACCGTAGTTATAACATATGCCTCGAGTCATGACTTAGGATACTTTTCATTGCATAAAAATACTTATTTCAATTTACAGGAAAACAAAATAATTGGTTGTATTGCGTTTTCCTTGGATGGCTAGTGGTCATGGAGGATAAAACCAACTAGTGGTTAAGCGGTTCATCTGTGTTTTACGCAAATTTTAGAACGCAAACCTATAATTTATCATACTGATATTTACCACTAGCAAGCCCGGACCGCTTCACTCGGCGTAAGATAAATTAAATAAAACGGTTTTCAAAATTAAATTAAAGTAGCCTAAGTAACTCCTTATAACATTAGCTACGATATCTGCGGTCGAAAGTCCCGTCAAAAACAGTGTAGCCCTTTCGAAGATTAGCCGAAACTAACAGACACACACAAAATTTAAATAATTGATGTTCTTTCTGTTTCTTGCTATGCATTTAGTCTTCTTCTTCTTGCTGAGTCGATGGCAATTGTTAAAGTGAGAGAGCCCAAGACTCGGCCACTATAATAATTGCATAAGCTCCTGTGAGTTGCAGGTAACAGGGCAAGGAGTTCATATTAGTAAGTGTAAGAGAGGAAGAGTACCACATCTGCACTCCAGGCCACCGTTCGCAAATCCCCACCTGGTCAAGTTTTCCTTGCTTCTGCTAACCTGAGTCCTAAGTCTGTTAAGACTTAAGAGACTTTCAGGTCTAACAAGGCAAACAAACTATGTCCAAAGGAAACATTCTTGATATGCATACGGAATGAGAAGCTGTTAATTTATAAAACAGACACAATTTATCAATTTTATTTAAATATTTATATATAAATATCTATGTTTTTTTATTATCATACTATGATTAAATCATATTTTAGTATAACAATTAAAAAATGCATCTTTTTTAAAAATGTAAGAAACTAGCATTTCCCACGGCTCCGCCCGCATTCTAAAGATCGGAAACAAAATACTTAGATATCGAGATTTTTTACAAATGAGATATTTTCCAGTAGTAAAAAGTATCTTATATCCTGACCCGGGTAACCAGCTATCATCATACTAAATTTCATCAAAATCTGTCCCGTGCTTTTCTCGTGATGCGGTCACAGATAGACAAAAATTCTAAAAACAATAGATTAGCTCTGTATGGATAATAATGTCTATTTCAATTAGGTAGATTTTCCAAAAAAATATTTAATGTACAGATTTGACTCAGTCACAAAAACAGATTTTAAATTGACGTCTTTGTATCGACACGCAAAACGGCAACGTCGCTTACGTTGCCGTTCCGTCAAATAACATGTGGCATATTATATATTATTTTTATTATCTGCCAGTTACTTTATTAAGAAGTTTTATAATGAAACAGAAAAAATATATCAGCAACTATTATCGCTAATCGCCGTGCCCGTTCACACAAAAAGTATTGAACCGATTTTGTGTAGTGATAGATTACCTACTAAGGTCAATATTTAGGATGCCGTTTACTACAGGATAGTCTTTTATTCTCACTGGATAATACAATAGCTGGTTCTATGAAGTGGTCCACATAAAAGAGTGGTGGAAATTTAAATGGGAAATGAATTGTTGGTATATTATAAGTAATAGCATAATATTGTTATAAAATATTAACTAAAAATGTTAATGGAAGAGAAACAGTATATGTATATGTATTAGAAAACTTTGTTTCAAATACGAAAATATTATTTTATGCTTTTCGAGAACGAAACTGTGCACAAAATGTGCACAGACTAATGACTACATCCTTATAAATATTCGTTATAGTCGGCTCATATTCGTTTTATGTTATTTACTGTAAATTGATAAAAATGTATACTTAAATATGAAGCAACATACGTATACTTTATTTTGACACAAAGCTTGTATACTTTCTTTTGCAACGATTGATGTTTACATATATTTGAAAAGTTGTCCACGTATACATGTCATTGCTTACGACTGTACAAGCATTTCAGAGAGAAATAAATGAAATTGTTAGTTACTATGTGCTTAATACTGTTTTCTTGAAATCCTGTTATAATACATATTGAAATAATAGCAACACCACAATATTATTAAATAACAAATATTATAAAAAATTGTAACAATTATTATAATATTGCCATATTTATAATATATTTTTAAATTTACTTTAAAATGTTTAGAATTAAAATATATAACTATATAAGGTACTTTGGTGCCATTTGAAGTATTTGTAAATTGTGGGTAGGCACTGTAACAAGTATGTATATATTATGCTTATATACATATAAGCCTCTGAGACGAATTTTAATTAATATTCGCGTAAGTAAACCTAAGAAAGTACTAACTTTTAGTTTTAAATATTAAATTACCCTCAACATTAAATAATTGTCGTTTTATTACATGTAATTTTTCTTGTTAGATAAATATATTCTATTTTATAATATAAAGCACGCGCAAAGCTTGGCATAGTAAAAATATCGTTTCTCATATATAAATGAAGCAAATTATTATGTAAAATAAAATTATTAAAATCTAGCATACAAATTGGCTAATGGAAAAATTTGGCAAAAACGTTGTGCCAGTTACTACAAAAAGCTGAAAGAATCCGGATTCACAGCCACTGATGCAAGGAAGAAGACTTCACAAGTTACAACCGAGTGCATTCCATGTAAAAACCATTTTGCTTACAATGTTATAACGACTCTCACTAATTGCCAGTGGACTATATTCAAATAATAATGCATTTCAATAACCCAATTCATGTTACCAACCAATAAAAAAAAAATTCGCGGGACATTGGTGTTTTATTATTCCCAATTCACTACTCATACGTCTGCAAAATATTAACCCTTTAACCGCCAAGCTTATGTTCGCGTGGCGTGCACCTAGCGCCAGCAACCTTTAGGTATAACTTCGCTTAGTGTTGCAAACAATATTTTATCGATATATTTCCATATTCGTAACATACTTATAATTAAAGTCTAAATCGAATCTGTAATTTAATATTTTTTGGATTTTTTTATTAATACAGAAGCCGAATCTAAATCTGTTAATTATTTGTAAAATTTAGGCATCGATAAACATACTAATAAAATAAATACAAATTACAAAATTTGAATCAAAAGTTTATTTGTTTATTAGGTGCTAAGTATTCTTTAAAATTACACGGGCTGATATACTCTCTTGATTTTCTTTTTAATCTTCTGCACGAGCATTATGTTTTAAATTTATGATGTTCATATGCACTTGTAACCGGATTTTTATATATATATACATATTTAAATAACATACATACATATATAAGTATATAAATACATATATTATTATAAGTACATAAACATACGTATTATTATGATGCAAATAGGAAAGTGTATTGCCTCAGTTTGAGTTAGAAAATAATTTTTAATGTTATTTTTAAATGCAGCAGAAGGGCTTGCCTGTTGGAATTTAAGGAGTTTGTTTCATGACACTGCAGCACGTACCGAGAAAGAGTTTTGTAAAAATTTAGTGTTACTTCTCGGTATCTCAAGCATCGCTGTGAAGCAGGGCTTTCTGGAACGTGTCGGAGTCGGAAGTAGATTAAACCGAGAACAAAGGTAAGAAGAAAAGTTGTGATTATGAAGGATATTAAATAGAAAAGCAAAGGTGTGCATATGGCGAAGGCGAAATGGGAGCCATTTTAGTTAAGCTTGAAAATCGGAGACATGATCATACTTACGCAGCAGACCATAAATAAAGCGTATGGCGAGATTTTTGAGACGCTCTAGTTTATTCAGTAGCTCCTCAGTCATATCCAGAAAGCATACATCAGCGTAGTCGAAAATGGGTAGTAACTATTTAAGGTATGAATAGCATTAGGTAAATCGTTCAATTCACAATTTCGATATAGTTGTAAACCATCTGCACACAGATGGTAACGAGAAGAAATGGCGCGAGAAATGTTATTGATAAAAACCAGAGAAGAGAAGTGGTGAAAGAACGCCGCCTTTCAGGAACGCCAGCCGTAAAGTCCAATCACACCGATGAAGTGTCATTAGTTCTTACACCCTGGCGGCAACCGAAGAGATATGAGCGAAACCAGTCTATGGCCGCAGGAGAAATGCTAACTGCGCGAAGAGTGCCTAGAAGAATGTCAAAGTCAACAGAGTTCAATGCGCTACTAAAGTCAAGAAGTACCATTGCAGTAAGCCTGGTATTATCCATAGCGTACCGAATGTCCTCTGTGACGTTCAGCAGCGCACGAACAGTGCTGTGAAAGGGGCGAAAACCGGACTGATAAGGACATAAAAGATTATACGAGTTAAGGTAGGAATAATAATGGGCGATAGTTTCAAGGAACACCTCCCAGGGCTGAAGCTTTTACTAACAGGTAGCCCTGCTAGGTATAAGTGGTTATTCCGACACAAATCGGTTGTCAGAGCCTCGTCCGTTAACAGGGGTACCGCGTGCAGGTGAGATTGATTATGGAGGCTGACTAACGGCCAGTTTCTATAACCTATCTACCGATAGACCGGTAGATACTTTCTTACGATTTTGACAGGTTGTAACTTTTAATGTGTCAAAATAGTTTGAAAGTAACTACCGGTCTATCGGTAGATAGGTTATAGAAACTGGCAGTAAATGTTATAAACGAATAATGTTTCGAAAGATACTTAGTCGATCATAATATTCTATACATATAATAAAGCTCTGAGTCAATTCTATACATATTTTTGAAAAAGTTATTAAAGTAGACGTTATTATTTATACAGAAGCCGAATCTAAAAATATTAGTATTTTTGTCTGACCGCGTCACAAGAAAACAAGAACAGATTGAGAATGATTGATGAAATTTGGAATGATGATAAAATCTATCATCATCCAGGCTAAAATGTATACTAACATGTGTATTGGGAATCCGATCTCAGCAAGGGTGTACCAGTAATAAAATAAAAATAATTAGAAAAAATTACAAAGTTTTATTTCTTAATTAGTAAAAAACAATTAATTACCAAAAAACAATTATGAGAATATATGTACTATAACCATTAATCGGATCTATATTGTTCATATAACAAAAATATTAATACTCGGAATATTGCAAAATGTTTAATAATTAGTACTTCATCTCTTAACATTATCGACAGCTTCCCAACACTATCACTCAACTTATGACAAGTGGGGGAAAGAGGGGCAAGACGGGGTTGCGGGCAAGACGGGGTACCGTCTTAAACAAGAAACCAATTGACCAATCTCAATCTTTTTTGCACCTGACAGATGAAGATGCGAATTTTGTCAGCAAAAATTATTAATTCAATGATTTTGGCAAACCTCATCCCCATCTTACCAGAGGGAGGGGCAAGATGGGGAGATCTGACTTTTTCTACTTTTAGTTTTATTTTTATTTAATTATATAACATAATATGTTTCTCATTAGACTGAATTATGAAAGACATAACCAAAGATGATTATTAAAATAAAAAATATAATATAAACACGACTTTTCTAACTTTTATTATCCTTCAAACGTTAAGTACACGGTCTTGCCCCCCCTTCCCCTGCGTACGTAATATCACGGGGACGGCGCTACCGGTACGTCATTGAATTTAAAGTATATTTTTGTCATGTGGTTGACATTGTGCCGCACGTAAAATCACGGTGATGGCGTTCGTGGATCATCTACACTAGTGACGTTACTAGATAAATAATTTATTTATATTTCTTTGTTGATTATAACAAAATATTTTAATTAACCTTATTGGTTTTGAATAAATTAACTGTAAAAAAATATAAAAAATGCATTAAACGCTTAGTTAATCATTCAATTTTGTAAATTTAGGATTTCTATTTACTTAGCATCAACATAAACTTCCTAAGCGGTACAACACTACTCTACGTAAAATCACGGCTTTGGCGTTACAGGTAGGATGTTGTATGTATCGTTCACTGAAAATTTTCAATTATTTCCTATAATGAGTTAAAAATTCGTATTAAGTACTATCAAAAGTAAAGTAGTAACAGCTACATATTCATAATTAATAAGCAAAGTCAGTTATATTTTAAAGTTTTTTAAGTAGAGCTGCATTTCGTAATATTACGTGCGTGGCGCGTGGTGTATGATTTGTCGGACCCGTAATATCACGGCGACGGCGGTTAAAGGATTAAAGACGTAGCTCTCACGTCCAGTCTACAAAACCCCATTCAAAAAGAATAGGCTCGTGCATTATCGATAAAGCACGGACGTCACAGCAGCAGCCAAAATGCATTATATATAATGCACGATAAGTTCAGATACCTAATTGAAATTATTAGTATCTAGTCGTCGCGTTTTGCAATATTATGATTACGATTAGTTTATAATTTAGCTTTTGTTTTTTGTTGAAGTGGCAATATGACGATTAAGTATAGAAGAAGTTAATTTGTAATACTGAACCCTTATGAAGGAGGAGAAAAATACTAAAAAAGATGCTAAAGCTATAGCGTTATTGGTAAATCGCATGACCGAGCACGTTATTCCACAAGTGTTATCGTGTGACAGTGCCAGCCAGATGTGGAGCAAATTATTGTCTATACATCAACAAGACTCCAGTGTAAGTATACACTTACTTTATCAGCAGTTTTATGCAATGGCATATGAAACAAGCATAACAGATTTACTTACAAAAATTGAAAATATTAAATCCAAAATTATTGCAAGAGGAGAGATGCTTTCAGATAAAATGATTATTGCCATTAGAATACATGCACTTCATTTCAGCTTTGGAATAGCTACCTGAGGATAGACAGACTCTGAATGAATTAAGTGCCCGGCTACACTTAGAAAAAACAAGGTCCAAGGAAAGCGAGACCAGCGAGGCATTGTTGGCTAAGAAAAAGCAACCTCACTCAACATACAATCACAAGTCAAGATTACAATGTAAGTTTTGTAAAAAATATAATCATACCATCAATAACTGCTGGTTAAACAAAATAAAGACAAACAAAAGTCATATAAAGACAATACCAATGCATTCATGTTGGCTTCTGACGAGGAGATTGCGGTTGCAGCTGCATCATCATCGGGATATAGTGAGTGGATCCTAGACTCCGATCCTAGTAAACATATGTGTTGTGATCGGTCTATGTTCTCAAAGTTAAGTGAAAGTTCTCAGCGTAAAGTGAAAATAGGTGATGGCACCTCTTTAGATGTGTTAGGTATCGGTAACATACAGTGTGAATCCTGGAATGGCGAAAAATGGATTGAAACAAAGTTGTCAGATGTGTTGTATGTTTCCTCATTAAAAGTTAATTTTTTCTCGGTTGGTAAATGTTTAGATAAAGGTTAATTCATGAAAAGTGATCAAAATTTATTTAAAACCTTAGATTATCATAATAGTGTAAGAGCAATTGCTAAGAGGTTAAATACTAAATTATATAAATTAATTTTTAAAATAGAATCACCTAGTGCTAACTATGTATCTAGTTTTTACTTTGAATAGATGTGGATCCAGTCCAGTTAAGAATAAAACTCCTTATGAGGTATCCCTTCACTACAGGGCGTTGTGCGGCAATGCCCTACCTTGAAATCACAATGCCCTACCTTAAAAATACCAGAAACTAAGATAAATTATTATAATTGAATTGTTTGTTTATAGTTTGAGTTAAAAAAAATTGTAGCGATAGGTATCTAAACTCTTCCGAACATGGCACAGTTTGTGACATTCATTTCATATTATTATAATTCTTTGCTCTGTGTATAGATAGCATTTGAAGCGCCATCACATGAAGCGATGGGTCTATTTAATTATAATACCTGTGATGCAGAGTGTATTCCCCGTACCATAGATTGCAATATGGGCTACATTGCAATCTATGGTAAGGGGAATCCTCTTCTAAACTAAAACTAGCGTACATGTTTCGCGCGCAAGCGTACGCGTGTCATTTCCCATATATTTATTTTTTAATGTATATTTTTGTGTCCTTTGCATATATTTTTTCAATTTTGACCAATCACGTTACGAATAGTTTACCTTCACATATGTTTCATGTAAATTTTATTATAGGATAAACATAAACTAGAGATTGATTATGATTGTTCGTAGTTTGGTTAAGGACCGGTTCATTCAAACCATTTGCTATCGTAACTTACGTTCGTAAAAATTTTACAGACACATTATGAACTTTAACGTCTGTTAACTTTTTAGCGTTGATTCATTGTTAAAAAATTAGTTCGTCATTGTTAATCGGGTTGCCTGTTTGCGTAACGCTAGTTTGGCCTAATGTTTTATGGGATTTTTTTTCGTAACGAGGATAAAATGGAAAATACATTGCAAGTTTTGTACAGGCAACGAGAGGCGTTCAAAGATACATATGAACTTTTTGCATCTGTGGCGACCATAGGATGTAGCACTGCAGATGCAGTATGCGAATCTACGTTTTCAACTTTAACTGCAATCAATAGTTTTTTCAACTTAAACTGCAATAATAGCTGTCAATGGGTCACGAGAGAAAGGCTGGTATGGTATTTCTGGCCTTTGAAAAAAAAGAACAAAATTAGTTAATCTGAACAAAGTTCTTCGCATTTTTAATAACATGGCAAATCGTCGAATTCAGCTGTTCTAAATGGTTTTATTATTATGTTAGTTATTATAATAAGTTTGCAGAAACAATATGATCCAAATTAATGTATTTGGTCGTACCTATTTACTCGTATCACCCCACCTTACAATTAATTATTACCTCACTCTCACTCAGACGTGGATCTCTGCATCCAAATCTGGAAATTTTCTTTTAGATGGTTTCTTAAAACCAACATGATTTCTGGAAAGCTCAACTCCAACACAAGTTGAAAATGTGTTATGTAACTTATCTAACAAATCTTCAGACGATGAAGAAGAATCTGATTGCGACGACGATAGTGACAACTGTGATGATGAAAGCAACAAGGAATCGGACATCGATTAGTTCATAAGAAAATTTAATACACTGATAAAAGATATAATTCGATTTAAGAGACTGATTTTGAATAAACTGATATTTTGGAGGCAAAAAAACAAATTCTTGAGTCAAGAAATTATTCTGGATATGAGTTAATTTTTCTTGGTTCAAGAATTTATTCTCTTTACTCCAACATATCAGTTTATTCAAAATGATTCTCTTGATTCAAGATTACTTCTCTTAAATCAAGTTAAATTTCTTACCAGTGTATGTATTGTATTAATTGATGATTTTTTAATGTTCTCTTTCATTTGTTTATTTTAAGTACAATGTGGATTTTTTTAAACTAATATTTAATGTAATTAATAACTGTATTAACGAACTGTAATAAAAATAATATTTTTTGAAATATGATAGGCGTAGTATCTTTTTTGTTAAAAAAGTAAGACATAACCAAAATTATATTCTTCATAAATACACTTTTTTCATTTTTACTTGATCAATAAACAATTTTTTATTATAAAATAAATATTTTTGAGAACCCTATCTATTGACGCATGCGCAATGGCTTCAAATACCCGCACAGCTGGTACACGCCATCCTCTTTTGACAAGTGGCGTTGCGCGCTAACTCAAAGAGAGTTAAACTTTATCTCGAATAGCTCGAGTGTTTAACAGCTAGACACCCTAATGTGGGAAGAGCCCGAGCGAAGCGAGGGCGAGTCGCTAGTGGTTTGATAAATCATTTGATATTAATTTTCTGAGAAAATTTGGTATGCAGTGTTCTGTACACATGAATGTATTCTATCTCATTCTCTCGCCGACTTAATCCTATATATTTATGTGTATGTGTCTCTATGGACTTATTTTTTCGTTTCATCGAGTTTGAAATCACAACGATACTAAAGAAGTTTCCCTTCAAAAACAATGGGTGGTATTCAATGCGTTACCCCTTACGACAGTATCAAAACTGATACCAGTTTACCACGAGTATCCAAAAATATTATGTTACCAGCTTCAATTAAATCTACGCTTGGGTTAATTCCTCTCGCATCCTACTTAAAAGGCAAAACCATTGGTCTGAGTAAAATTAATGTTTCAATAATTGAAAGGGCCACACAATCGACCAAACAAATTGTTCCTACACCGTATCATTTTATGTGGCTGTATGGTAAATGGTCATGCACTGTGAAATTCGTATTATGTTTCGTATATAAATTAATAGTTTAAATCTGATTTCGGGGATGGTGGGAACGAGAGATTTCACATATACAATCTACTTTGGTAAGATTTCAAACTATTCTCTTGAATTGGCATAGGTTAGATCCGCCATTTTGACCACATGTTTTCTTTGTTTTAGTTTTTTTTTGTTTCTTTTGAATATTTATTATTATGTAGTTAATTAATTAATAAATTTACGACTCAGAAATACAATAGCTTATTTAAAGGAAGATTTATTAAACTTAATTTAAAAGAGTTACAAACTCAAAACAAAAATTTAGAACAAAACTTAAATTATATTTCGATTTCATTCTGTCATTTTCGTTAATCTTCAATTATCGAAGCCTAGATCTTTGAATCTGGAATTTAAATACCACCTGGAATGGATATTTTTGAATATATTGAAAGTAAGTTTTGAATATATTTATAAATTTTTAATCAATTTTGTTTATATTTTGAATTATTACGGAAAAACTGTATGTTGCCGTTGGCAACAGCATGCGTTTGTATATTGTTCAGAAGTGGGTATTAGCTTATTTTTGCCTGTTCGGTAATGGTGTTTCATTTCATTATTCAGTATGAATCGAAGACGATTGAGTGATAGATGCATAGAAGCTACCTGGCTTCCTTAGAAAATGGATATTTATCGGAAGATGACGAAGATATACGTGGTGAAGATGATATTGATTACTATAAAAAAGGTATATCTAGCTGTCCTCCTGTCACAGCTGTTGAGATTCGTAAGTTTTTTGGCATCCTTATATTTATGTCTGTGTATCATTATCAATGTCAGATCGTATTGGTCACGATTCGGTTTCACATCCATTATGGAAACTATGACTTTGAATAGATTTGAAAAAATTAGATCGGCTATCCATTTCAATAATAATGACCAACATAAACCTGTAGACCATATAGATCACGATCGTCTTCATAAAATTCGGCCCATAATAGATCACTTGAATAAAGAATTTTCTACTAGAGCTCCTTTAGACCAACGAATCTCATTCGATGAACAAATGTGCGCATCGAAGATCGGACATTTTATGAAACAGTATTTGCCTAACAAGACCCACAAATGGGGGTTCAAGCTGTTTGTTTTATGCTCACATTCCGGATTTGCTCACAAATTTGAAGTTTATAGTGGAAAGACTGATTTCAAACTACTAGCTGATGAACCAGATTTGGGTCCTGTAGGAAACACAGTAATCCGGCTATGTCGAATCGTGCCTCGATGGATCAATCATATTATTTATTTCGATAATTTTTACACGTCGATACTTCTCCTACACTACCAAACAAGGAATTTATTCCTTGGGTACAATACAAAGGAACCGCTTAGGTAAAAATTGTAAAATATCTACCCAAAAAGATTATAGTAAAGAGGCCGTTCCAAGAGGAACTTACGAAGAAAATGTAGCTAATTATGAAGGGATAGATATTTCGGTGACTTGTTGGAAAGACAACAAGCAAGTCGTTCTTGCATCGACGTATGTTGGAGCCGAACCTGCTGAATCTATCAGCAGGTACGACAAAAAACAAAAGAGGAAGGTCGACATACCTTGCCCTAAAATTATAAAAGATTATAATGCTCACATGGGTGGTGTCGATCTAATGGACAGTATTTTGGGAAGGTACCGCATTAGAATAAAGTCCCGGAAATTGTACATTCGTTTGTTCTACCACATGGTTGATATGGCCGCGATCAATGCTTGGGTGCTCTATAAGAAGGCCAACAAAAACAGATCACAGAAACTCTTGTCTCTACCAGATTTCAGGTCCGAGCTGGCACATACCTTATGTCTCCACAGCAGTATGGAGATCGTAAAAAGAGGCAGACCTTCCATCCACAGCATTGAAAGAGAGATAGAGGCGATAAAACGCAGGGGAGCTATGAAACCAATACCAAGTAAGGACGGATGGTGTTGGCCATCATGAAAGGCGATGTGATAGGAAGAACCGCTGCAAACTTCCAGGGTGCAAAGGGTTCAGCAGAACAGAATGCACGAAGTGCAAAGTGACTTTATGCCATACAAAAATCAGAAACTGTTTTGCCCTATTTCACTGCCTTCCACAATAGACACACACATGATGTTGCCAAATGTCTACGTACTATATTTTATATAATAAATACATAATTATATACCAGATTATTTTTTTTGCATTTTTCTCGTTATTCTCACTATATAAATTCTATATTTTTTTTTTAATTTAAAAAATCATGCATTTAAGGATTATATCAAGCACACTCCTAGTACTTTCATAAATTTCAGTGACGGGAATTTCCCGAAACTATTTATTAACCCTATATATTGCTAATTCGTTGTACCCATCTATTCATTCGATCACGATCAGATGATGCTATTAATTTTACATGTGAAGTGATAATACTCGCTGCGTTACCGTACATATCCCTTTTTTACGTCCCACTGCGGGGCACGAGCCTCCCTTCAATAAAAGATGGATCAGGCCATAGTCCACCTGGCCAACTGCGGGTTGGCGGACTTCACATGTCTTTCGAAAACTTGTTAGGTTTTCTCAGACATGCAGGTTTTCTCACGATGTTTTCCTTTACCGTAAGACAAGTTGTAATCATGATAGAAATGATTCGGATGATAAAATATCAAAGGTTCGAGACTCGGATTTGAACCTGCAACACTCGGTTATCCAAGGGAGCGCGTTACCACTGGGCTACCAATGTCATAATAATCATGTCATTTCAATGGTGGATGATAAAGGTTTTAAAAACTTTTAAACCCGATATAGGATTCCCGACAAACGAACGATTCGTTATGATTTAATGCCAAAAATATTTAATGAAGCAAAGACAAAGCTTAAAAGTATTTTATCTGAAGTTGATAATTTGTCACTGACCACAGATATTTGGACGAGTATGGAGTATATTAGGACAGTTTTTCGTTAGAAACGGCCTTAAAAGTTGTGTGCTAACTACTAGATCTTTAACAGGGTCGCACACAACAGCACCTAAAAGATGTTGTCCATCAAATATTGATAGAATGGGAAATCCGGGATAAAGTTATTTGCATCACGTCAGATAATGGGGCCAACATAGTAAAAATGGTTGGACTGTTAGGAATACGTAGCATACCTTGTTTTGCACACACTGTAAGTTTGGTTGTAGATCATTCCTTAAAAATTCCTGAATTAATTAACTTGATAGATAAATGTAAAAAAAATGTTAATAATTTCAAAAATCTAATATTGCCACTCTGACACTTCGCAAAGAACAAAAAGAAATAAATCCAGATGTAGACTTTACAGTTAATACTACAAGTACCAACATGCTGGTATAGCATTTATTATATATAAAAAGAATTTTAAAACTAATAGACAGTATCACCGCCGCACAGAGAAAACTACCCAAAGCACCTCAAATTATTAGCCCACAAGAGGAAAAAAGAATAAAAGATTTCGTGCTTTTGTTAAATGTGTTCAAACAATCCCCTCAAATGATAAGTGGAGACAAATACCCAACATCGAGCTTAATAATACCTATTATTCACGGGTTGTTCGATATTATTCAATGTTTAGTCCCAAAAATATTCTCAACGGTTGGTGAAGTTTTTTTTTGCAACAACTGAAAAAAATATGAACGATCATATTTTAGATTACGAATCACGAACTGTTTGCCGAATTTCCACCATGCTGCATCCCGTTTTTAGAAATAGCTTCAGACAAGTTCAAAATAAATGGCTGTTAAAGAAGCCTGCCTATACAGAAATAAACAATATTATGCGTATGAGAAACGTACCTCAAGAAATAGTCACGCTAAATGATAAATGTACGAGTACTAGCGAAATAGATCGCTCGGATTTGCTAATCTTTCTTAAAAGAAATACCAATAACGCAGATGTCAGCTACGGCGATAAATTTATTTCAAATGTATACAGAAACACAATTTCCAGAAAAAAGTCATAACTGGGATGATATGGTGCAATTATGGAAATTTAATAGACATTTAAAACCTTTAGATGAAATAGCTTTTAAATACCTAGCTGTGCCCGCAACTTCCATTCGATCAGAAAGAGTATTTTCAACAACAGGTCAAATACTCAATGACAGAAGAAATATGTTGCACTATGATGCTATTGACATGTTTGTTCTAAATCAAAATCAACATATTTTATTATCTTTGCAAAACACATATTTTATTATCTTTGTCAAACATATGTTTTTGTAATAAAATTTTGAACTAATGAATAGAGAGTAGTTTGCCGCAAGGTGAATGTATAATATGTTAACTACTTGTTACTAATAGATGGCGGTACGTGTGTTTAGAAATGTTAAACGTTAATTACCACTAGTCCCTACTAGATGGCGTTACGTGTCAGTTGAAACGCGCTATCGTTTGGTTGTTTCCAATAGGTTAAGTTAAAATTTTGCATTGATGTCTGTATGCTCTAGAAGAAATAAATAATAGTACGATCCAAATCACTGGTGGTTTTATTGTGAATAGTAGTGAGTGAATAGTGAGTTCGCGACGCCAGTAGAAGACGGAAGTGTCTTCAGAAGCAAGGGAGCGGATTGTACAGTGAATATTACTTGAAAGATATCTCGACCTATTCATGGCACCAACCGCAACTATACGTGTGACAATTGGTTCACGTCCATTCCCGCTGCATAGTCATTGCTACTGGAACCATACAAATTGACAATTGTGGGCACGATAAGGTCAAATAAACGAGTAATTCCTGAAGAAATAAGAATTCGGATTTGATAGACAATTAACCCTAGTCTCATAGAAGCCGAAGCCATCGAACATGGTGTGCATGTTATATCGTGCGATGAAGGTGCCGCTATAAATTCTAAGACTGGTAAACCTGAATTGATTTTGTTTTATAACCAGACCAAAGGAGGAGTCGACACATTTGACAAGATGTGTTCTTTGATCTCTTGTTCGAGAAAAGCTAACAGATCGCCTATGACAATGTTTTAGGCATTTTGAACATTGCTTTTGTCAACTCATTTATAACATACGCTCACAATGTTATATTAAAAGAAGATAAACCGTTTAACCAAAGAGAGTATATGAAAAAGGTAAGTACTGAACTGTTTATACCGTGGATGAAGTCTAGATTGCAAATCCCTAATTTATCAAGACGTTTGAGAGAGAATATTGGAAATATTTTGCCACAAAACACTAAAGATGTACCTGTAGATAATTATGAGGAACCTCCAGCTAAAATTAGGCGCTACTGCAGCGTATGCACATCAAAAAAGAAAAGAATGTCAAAGATGATATGTAACAAATGTAAAAAGACTGTGTGTGGTGAACATAAAAAAGATGTTTGCAACAACTGTGTTTTTTATAGTATTTTTATGTTTTTGGGACTGAATATTTTATAAGTTACTAGTTAGTAAGAAAAAACCCTATAAAAGTTAAGTATTTTTAAAAATTCTACCTCCATATAAAAGACATTATATTTTTCTTGATTTTTGTAAGGGATTTTTAAAATGCCCAATTTTTTTTTTATAAATAAAAAATAATAACTTAAATTTGTGTTTCAAGAAGCTATGGACGTAACTGAAGAAAAAGATATATGTTTTTCAGAAAGAGCGTCAAGTAAAACATTACAAGGTACTACTGAAGAACCTGTATGCAGTTTATCGTCTTCAGTAATATGTAGTATTTAGATTGTGATGATGATCCCGGTTTGTGGCCTGTCAGTATGACTAATGATCTTGTAAATATTTTGGTTAAACCGCGTTTTTTTTCTGGCTGTTCAAACAATCGGCAGCATATTTTCTTCTTTGTGCATCTACCGTCATTTAACAAAAAAAAATGGTTTGTATACTATACGTAAGTAAAAGGCAATTAAATACTGTGGTTAAATGCAGCGACGGTTTTGGTGAGTACGTTCCATTTTTTATTTTTAAATAGTGCATAGAAGTTTTATTTGTGAATACATTTAGCTTTACTATTGAAACGGTTGTATTGTGTAGTGACTATCGTCTCACTTTATTATTTTACCTTACCTTTTGATACTTTGCTTTGAAATACGTGTAATTTAAAAATATCTGTTGAAAAACATGCCTAATAAAAAGCACAAAAGTAGAAACCGCTCGCGAAATCGTAGTTCACGTTTCATTCAAGGCGATTCGCGCCACAGCCGACGCAGCCCTTCTAGCAATGACTTAACCGAAACAATGCAACATATTTTCAATAGATTGGCGTCACTGGAGGAACAACGCCAGCCGTCTTCGCCACAACGAAGGGAGTCGAACGGCCGTGCGCCCGCAGCGGCAGTAGCTGAGCCCGCGACGCCGATGCTGCCGCCGTCGCGATCGAGTGCGGCCGAACCTGTGAGCACGCCTCAAGGGCGCGGGGGGCGATCGGCTTCAGTAGCATCACCGGAGCGTCTTGCGAGTGCTGCGGCGGACAACTTCAGCGCGACCGATCGCATCGTCGATGCGATACGAGCCATACATATGCCGGTGAGATCTAACCTATCTTATTACATTTCCAATTTTGATCCGAATGTCAATGATATCGAGACCTGGTGCGATGAGGTAGACCGTGCTAGGTCTTCTAATCACTGGAGCGATCATGAATGTCTGTCTCGTGTGGTAAACCCATTGGATACTGAAGATGTGTCTGAAAATGACACTAACTCCTGAAAGTGCTTTGCTAATTATACCGAGCTACATTATTATGCCATGAGGCAAAAACGATCATCGTTGGACGGTCACTAAAGGCAGAACCAGTGGCAGAGTATCATCAGCTAATATTATACGTACATCTAGGGGTCCCACTCGGATGAATAAATGCCTTTATGAGCCTTTAGAATGTTTCAGTATATTCATTACTGATGACATTGTGGACGAGATAACAAAATGTAACAACGCTGAAATCCAGCTGAAGATTCAAAGGCCTGATGTAAAAGCCACCTTTAAAACTACAACTTGTGACAAAATTCGGGCTCTTATTGGCATACTGACACTAAGAGCTGCTATGAAGGACAATCATTTGACCACGGATGAGCTATTTGATTGTTCGTATTCAGGAAACAGATATGTTGCTGCCATGAGTAGAGATAGATTCGTTTTTCTGATAAGGTGTTTGAGAATGGACGACAAATCTTTGCAGCCAAAACTGAGGGATACATTTGCACCAATAAGAAAAATATGAGAGAACTTCATAAGCCACTGCCGATCCAATTACATCCCCGGACCTTATGTGACAATCGACGAACAGCTTTTGGGTTTCTGGGTTCGGTACCCTTTTCGTAAGTACATACCTAATAAACCTAATAAATACGGACTAAAAATTGTAATGACATGTGACAGTTCCACGCGGTACATGATTGATGCTATGCCATATCTAGGCAAATGCACTAAAACCAATGGCTTGGCACTCGGTGAGTTTTATGTAAAAGAACTTACAAAATCAGTTCATGTCAGTAATAGAAAGACCTGTTCTAGAATAATTAAAAAGTTTTGAAAGAAAAGTAACAAATGAAGCTTAACTAGTTATTATATTTTATTCCGATAACTGCTGCAGGCAGCAAAAGAATTATTATTAGTATGTACATGTACGCTGTTTCTACTTTTGATTATATTAATAGTATAACGCATATTTTTTTAATAAAAGGGCACACGCAAAATGAATGTGACAGTGTGCATTCTGTCATTGAAAGAAGCATCAACAAAACTTTAAAATCTGGCCCTATCTATACACCGGATCAGTACATTTCCATTATTCGCACTGCCAAAAAGAAAGGATCTCCTTACAAAGTCACTGAAATGGATCATAGAAGTTTTTATGATTTAAAGTAGCTAGCTTTTAATGTAGGTAAAAATTTTAATAAAATACTAATAACGACACTGTTAAAATGACAGATATAAAAATTTTAAAAGTAGAAGCTGACCACAAATACTTTTTTTATAAAACTTCGTACAGTGAAAATAAATTTTAATGTGTGAAAGTTATAGTCCGGGAGATAGTGTCAAATTTAACCGGAGCATTTTGGCATGGCTTTTGTTTTTTTGTATAGTCAGTTGTTCCAACGCTTATTAATAAATGAGGTGTCAGTTGGCCCAAAACCGGGGCTTAAAATGTGAAAATGCCAGGAAACTTGATAGTAAAATAATGTTCTTGGACTATTTTAGCAAAGATTAAAAATTTTAAATAATTAGTTTACGAATTGTAGATCTCAAAAAAAAGTGTCAGCTGTCGATATGGGCGCTGCGACGGCGCGCCGCCGCCGTGTGTCCCCCGCACGCCGCCGCCGCCGCCACCTCCGCCGCCATTCACCGCGCGGCGTGAGTGGCGTAAACACGTTCATTGATTTTATCTTAATTTTTTGATGTTATTGAGTGACTTACGTGCATTAAAATGACTGAATTATCTAAAACAACAATAGATAAATTATCGATTGAGGTTTTTTTTGACGCGATATCCAGAAGCAGCTTTTGTTGGAAGTATTTTGGACACCTGATAATTACTGACGCCAATAAGAAAAAAATTCTTAACTCGGACCAAGTTTATAAATGAAACTATATTTTCGGATTTTGTCGCGGATTTATTATGATTTTTGGTTCCCGACGTTTCGAATGCTTTACAGCAATCATGGTCACGGGAGAGACTAAGGTATTAGACGTCTCAGGGGGTTATATACTTGTTACAGACAGTGCCTACCCACAATTTTTTACAAATATTCAAAATGAGTTTTATGTAAAAGAACTTACAAAATCAGTTCATGTCAGTAATAGAAAGACCTGTTCTAGAATAATTAAAAAGTTTTGAAAGAAAAGTAACAAATGAAGCTTAACTAGTTATTATATTTTATTCCGATAACTGCTGCAGGCAGCAAAAGAATTATTATTAGTATGTACATGTACGCTGTTTCTACTTTTGATTATATTAATAGTATAACGCATATTTTTTTAATAAAAGGGCACACGCAAAATGAATGTGACAGTGTGCATTCTGTCATTGAAAGAAGCATCAACAAAACTTTAAAATCTGGCCCTATCTATACACCGGATCAGTACATTTCCATTATTCGCACTGCCAAAAAGAAAGGATCTCCTTACAAAGTCACTGAAATGGATCATAGAAGTTTTTATGATTTAAAGTAGCTAGCTTTTAATGTAGGTAAAAATTTTAATAAAATACTAATAACGACACTGTTAAAATGACAGATATAAAAATTTTAAAAGTAGAAGCTGACCACAAATACTTTTTTTATAAAACTTCGTACAGTGAAAATAAATTTTAATGTGTGAAAGTTATAGTCCGGGAGATAGTGTCAAATTTAACCGGAGCATTTTGGCATGGCTTTTGTTTTTTTGTATAGTCAGTTGTTCCAACGCTTATTAATAAATGAGGTGTCAGTTGGCCCAAAACCGGGGCTTAAAATGTGAAAATGCCAGGAAACTTGATAGTAAAATAATGTTCTTGGACTATTTTAGCAAAGATTAAAAATTTTAAATAATTAGTTTACGAATTGTAGATCTCAAAAAAAAGTGTCAGCTGTCGATATGGGCGCTGCGACGGCGCGCCGCCGCCGTGTGTCCCCCGCACGCCGCCGCCGCCGCCACCTCCGCCGCCATTCACCGCGCGGCGTGAGTGGCGTAAACACGTTCATTGATTTTATCTTAATTTTTTGATGTTATTGAGTGACTTACGTGCATTAAAATGACTGAATTATCTAAAACAACAATAGATAAATTATCGATTGAGGTTTTTTTTGACGCGATATCCAGAAGCAGCTTTTGTTGGAAGTATTTTGGACACCTGATAATTACTGACGCCAATAAGAAAAAAATTCTTAACTCGGACCAAGTTTATAAATGAAACTATATTTTCGGATTTTGTCGCGGATTTATTATGATTTTTGGTTCCCGACGTTTCGAATGCTTTACAGCAATCATGGTCACGGGAGAGACTAAGGTATTAGACGTCTCAGGGGGTTATATACTTGTTACAGACAGTGCCTACCCACAATTTTTTACAAATATTCAAAATGAGTTTTATGTAAAAGAACTTACAAAATCAGTTCATGTCAGTAATAGAAAGACCTGTTCTAGAATAATTAAAAAGTTTTGAAAGAAAAGTAACAAATGAAGCTTAACTAGTTATTATATTTTATTCCGATAACTGCTGCAGGCAGCAAAAGAATTATTATTAGTATGTACATGTACGCTGTTTCTACTTTTGATTATATTAATAGTATAACGCATATTTTTTTAATAAAAGGGCACACGCAAAATGAATGTGACAGTGTGCATTCTGTCATTGAAAGAAGCATCAACAAAACTTTAAAATCTGGCCCTATCTATACACCGGATCAGTACATTTCCATTATTCGCACTGCCAAAAAGAAAGGATCTCCTTACAAAGTCACTGAAATGGATCATAGAAGTTTTTATGATTTAAAGTAGCTAGCTTTTAATGTAGGTAAAAATTTTAATAAAATACTAATAACGACACTGTTAAAATGACAGATATAAAAATTTTAAAAGTAGAAGCTGACCACAAATACTTTTTTTATAAAACTTCGTACAGTGAAAATAAATTTTAATGTGTGAAAGTTATAGTCCGGGAGATAGTGTCAAATTTAACCGGAGCATTTTGGCATGGCTTTTGTTTTTTTGTATAGTCAGTTGTTCCAACGCTTATTAATAAATGAGGTGTCAGTTGGCCCAAAACCGGGGCTTAAAATGTGAAAATGCCAGGAAACTTGATAGTAAAATAATGTTCTTGGACTATTTTAGCAAAGATTAAAAATTTTAAATAATTAGTTTACGAATTGTAGATCTCAAAAAAAAGTGTCAGCTGTCGATATGGGCGCTGCGACGGCGCGCCGCCGCCGTGTGTCCCCCGCACGCCGCCGCCGCCGCCACCTCCGCCGCCATTCACCGCGCGGCGTGAGTGGCGTAAACACGTTCATTGATTTTATCTTAATTTTTTGATGTTATTGAGTGACTTACGTGCATTAAAATGACTGAATTATCTAAAACAACAATAGATAAATTATCGATTGAGGTTTTTTTTGACGCGATATCCAGAAGCAGCTTTTGTTGGAAGTATTTTGGACACCTGATAATTACTGACGCCAATAAGAAAAAAATTCTTAACTCGGACCAAGTTTATAAATGAAACTATATTTTCGGATTTTGTCGCGGATTTATTATGATTTTTGGTTCCCGACGTTTCGAATGCTTTACAGCAATCATGGTCACGGGAGAGACTAAGGTATTAGACGTCTCAGGGGGTTATATACTTGTTACAGACAGTGCCTACCCACAATTTTTTACAAATATTCAAAATGATAGACTATAAAATTTTAACTATTAATCTTTAATTTATAATATATGAAAGTTTAATATTGCTTTAATAATTTATATTTTAATATAACACATTATACATATTTTAATAATAGCAACACTACTTAATATTATTTTAACAAATATTAGAAAATTATAATAATTATAATTATAGTAGCTAAAAATAAGTTAATAATATTGCCATATTTATAATATAATTTAAAAATTTTAAAATCTTAAAAGTATAGAATTAAAATGTATAATTTTATAGTCTATCATTTTGAATATTTGTAAAAAATTGTGGGTAGGCACTGTCTGTAACAAGTATATAACCCCCTGAGACGTCTAATACCTTAGTCTCTCCCGTGACCATGATTGCTGTAAAGCATTCGAAACGTCGGGAACCAAAAATCATAATAAATCCGCGACAAAATCCGAAAATATAGTTTCATTTATAATGTCAAACATTCGCGTAAACCTAAGAAAGTATTATCGGACCAAGTTTATTGTTCAGCATGCCTGACTGCTGTGAAAAAAGAGAGTGAGGATGTAACGTTCGGATCGTGAGTACCAAACCTACTTAACTATTTCGCTTTGTACCCATAATCTAACGCGTGGCATCTTGTATAATAACCTAAAAATGTTTATCAATTTATTTACTCACACCCATTTTTGCTATTTTTCCGCACATTTAACCAAAATCATTATGAGAATGACTTAAGGTATTGTTTTTATCATTGTTATTTTGCATACAACCTCTAAATATTGAATGCTTGCACCATGTTATTTTTGGTTGATAATTTTGTACTACACTTTATTATTTCATTGTATAATACAGTCGGTTAACAGTACACTCGCTTAGCATGCTTTTGCTTTTTCGCAGCGTGAAGATAAAAAGTTAGAAGATAAATTTGACGCGCCATCTGCGAGATGAACATCAAATTCGTGCTGACAAGGTTAAAACTAATATGAAAGACTTTTTTAGACCCGCTAAAACCTGCAGCTCCTCAAACTCAACTACGGGTCCCACAAAATATGATAAGTGGCTTTTGGCTAGAGATTTGGCTTTATGGTTCTGCAAGTCCTTACTTCCATTTGATTCCGTTTCTGATGAGGGCATGGTGGATTTTTTTAAGGTGATTGGTTCGAGTGTTTTGCTTTTGACGGACGACTAATTTTTATTTTATACTAGCTTTCCGCCCGCGGCTTCGTCCGCGTGAAATTCGGTTACCTATATCTAACGTGACCAATTTTCAGCCAAATCGGTTCAGCCGTTCTTGATTTATAAATAGTGTAACTAACACGACTTCCTTTTATATTATACTAGCTGACTTTTACTTTATTATTTTACTGACTTTTAAAAATTATTTTATTAATTTATTGCCTATTTCAGAAATATAACATCATCATAAACGACAACGATATTCCATCACGTTACACTGTTGGTGGCACCGCTTTGTCGGATGTTTATGAGTCAATGTTGAGCAAAGTGAAAGACACAATTTCCATCGATGCTGCTCAGCACTTTGCCATGACCTTCGACTTGTGGACTGATCAGTACCGAAGATTGAATTACATAACGTTCACACTGCATTATTTAACTTCAGGTAAGCTAAGCAACTACATTATAGTATGAACATCACCTTTAATTGCAAGATCTACTAAGTATAATGATTTTTATTTCCAGATTTTGTCTTAAAAGCTTTGACTTTGAGCACAGAAATAATGACGGGCAAAAAAACCGGAGCAAAAATTTGCGCAGCGATTGAGGACATCAAGAAGAGGTTTATTTTGGATGGCAAAGCGATTGTTGCAGTTACTGACGCTGGAAGTAATGTGAAACGAGCAGTTGGGTTGGCAAATTTGACTCACCATCTATGTTTAGGTCAAGGGCTTCACATTCTGGTGACAGTAGATGGTATACAATCAATTCCAGAAATTGCAGTAGTTCAGAAATGCAAAAAGTTGTTAAAGCTGTCAGATATCGTTCCCCGGAATTGCAAGCTGAAGCCGAAAAGGTTAAGCAACAGCTAGAACTTTTGGAGAAAATTGAAGGTATCGTTGAAATATTGGAAAGTGACGAGAACGATTCTATTCCTCAAGTGGATCAAATACGGGAAATTGCCAATGAAACCGAAACTGAAGACTTCAGGGCTTTACCATCAGGATCCGAAAATCACAAACACATTCCAACTATCAAAACCGCAACCCCAACTAGGTGGCACAGCATTTTAGAAATGCTAGAAAGTATAATCCACATATGCAACCGAGAACCTATAAATAATATGTTGAGGAAGATTGGTCAAGAAGAACTCAGAATAACTCAAAGTGAATGACTTATTTTAGAAGATCTAGTAAAATGTTTAAGAAGTTTTCGCGAAGCCCTCGAAATCTTGTCTTCTCAGAAAACATGTACAATGAATGTTGCTTTGGTTTTTCGTTCTGAGATTATGGACGTATTGGAGCTCAAACCAGATTATGAGACACTAATAAGTTACGCTTAAAACGCAACATGATGGCAAAAATGAATAAAAGATTCCCAGTTACAAAGCCCACTGTCGCAGCAGCACTATTGGACAACCGCTTTATGAGTCTGAGAGAAATTGATTTATTTCTACAAAACCAAAATATGACCAGAACGTCCTTCCTTTCCTCGTACATTAGAGAAGTAATAAATGTCAATAACGTGCCAGAAGCTTTAGCCGAAAATGCAAGCAACAGCAATGTAACCGACACATCATTCTTGCACAGACTATCGAAGAAACATAGTATTAGTTCATGCCAAGGGGTTCAAGGCGATCCAATAGAGCAAGAATATTGGCGTTACATTGCTGGTGCTGATCCTACAGAACCAAAAGATGGTGATCTACTTTCTTATTGGAACAGTAGAAAAACACATTCCCTTACCTTGCTGCTCTTGCTCAAGCTTTACTCTGTGTGCCTGCCACAAGCACTCCGAGTGAGAGAGTGTTCTCGGTAGCTGGGTTAACAGTTACGGCGAAAAGATGTCGCTTGAGCGCAGTTCGCGTTAACAAAATCATATTTATTCATGATAACTATAAAATATGTAAGATTGATAATCTTTAATTAATTAAATCTTAAGATTGATAAATTACTAACTTAATTAAACCTTAATTAATATGCTAAAAACCTGTTTGTGAGAGGCTATTAAAGTAAAAGTGTTCATTTGAAATACTGTTTTTATTGTACCTAACCTAGACAAGGAAGTAATATACTATGCTGACATTTTCCTGTCGTTTTCGGTGTTTTATACAAAAAAAAACAGGAAAAATAGCCACGCCACCGGCGCCGCGCCGCATCCGATTAAAATTTGTCAGCGCGCCGCCGCCGCCAAATTTGAAGGCGGCGCCCACATCAGCTGACTCAGCTGTATCATGTACGAGACAAAATATGTTAGCTGATCATGTGAACCTTTTTTCGCGTTAAAGTATGATCTTCTTCTTACAGCGTATTTCCCTTTCCGTGTTCAGTTGGCGGCAAAAACCAGCACGGTTTTGTATTACTAACCAACTCAACAAATCCGTGCTTAGTTCGCCTCAACTGAGCACGCTTTTGAGATCAAGCAACATTAAAAACGTTTTACAAAACAGCGTACAGCTGAATCAAACACGGTTTTTTATTACTATGGAATTCAACTAACCCGTGTTCAATTCGCATCAACTGTCTTTGTAACGAGTGGCGCTAGGTGATGTTTTACAAATTAGTGTGTAGTTGAACTGAATACAGCAAGGGTAAGGGTAAAGGGTAAGGTATAAAATTGGTTAAGTATGGAAGTTCAGTGAAATATACAATTAAAAAAAGACATTTATTTTCTCAAAAATAAGCACGTAGTACATGACTAACAAGTGGAGATCCATTGTTTTTGTCTATGTCTGTATCGACTTAAAAATAATAAAGGAAAATTAGTTTGAAACAATTATTTTGCAGAACGCTGGTTTTCATCTATGTTCATAGCTATATTGTGTGTACGTTTTATCTTAACAGGACGTCCGGACTGTATTCTACCATTGCTGGGTAATTGTTTTTGACTCCGTCCCGATATAGAGATAGGTTGGACCTTTATTTTTCGTGTACGTCTTATTTTTCTATCTTGCATGTATGAAACAATAGTAGAAGGAGTCTGCAATCTTGATAGTTCAGATGAATATTTCTTTAATATTTGGGTATTTGCTGGATTTGATTCTTCTTTAAGTACTTTAATTATTCTCATAAACTCTGAATCAATGGCGTCTACGGTAAACATATAATTTTCTTGAATTGAGGGCTCTGTTGAAGTGCAATTGTCTGTGGTAGCAGATTCAGTAATCATTATTGGCAACGTAAACTGCTCCTGTGAGGAGCCTTGATCTTGGTCGGTCATCTCTATATCATTTGAATCCAGGATTATACTTTGAAAGAAACGAGGGTTATATTCGTCTCCCAGTGCCAATTTCGCAAAATTTTGGCGGCAATCTTCAGTCAAATTCAATAATGCAGTAAACGTAAAGCCAAACTTTAGTTCCACAGCACATACATGCTTGCAGTAGCGTCCACCTTTCCCTGATAAACAATCACATGTCCCCATAACAGAATCTACTACTTATACATCTGTTTTCTCTTTTATTTATATTTATTTAGGCGATATTTCTGTAATCGACTTACTTTTTGACAAAACTTTTCGTAGTTTACTGTTAACTTTCGCTCTCTCCCATTAGCAAATTGTAATAATCTTTTTTTGTGGTAATTTTCAAATGTATCAGTGATAAAATCTAGCAGTGCACACATATTAAATACTTTACATCTTTGCAATATAACCTCCATGAAAATTCTTATTGATGCTTCGCAAAAGTTGTTGGTGTTCTGTCCTCTATTTATAATGTCATGCCTATAAGACAAACACCACTCTTCTTATCGGGCCCACATATTAGTTAAATAATTGTGTAATTTATTATTTGTCTTAACTTTTAGATCCTCACTTAATGTGGACATAATAAATTCGGCCTCTGCTATAGTGTTTGCATACATAACTTTACGAAACATTTTCATTATGTATTGCTTGTCATCTTTATTAACATTGTGCTCTGTTTGCCAAAGCCAACGCCATATGGCTTGATTAACGTGAAATATGCATAGCAAAAGCCGGGCGTTAGTAAAACTGACTTTAACGTATTTCTTTCAGCTCTGCTGTCATCAGTCATGACTACACTCGGCTGAAATAATTTATTACATTTATTTTCTATAAACTCTTTAAAAGTTTTAAACGCTAATGTGTACTGCTCTTCCGTTTGATTAGTGTGTAAAATGATTGCAACAGGCAACGCACCAATAGTAGAAGCTGCAAAAATAAATTTTACACACGTGTTTGACTGATCGCATGATCCGCTAGTATCAATAAAGATAATTTCATCGGCCAGTCCTTCGGCAAAAACCCGTCGCATTATTGGGGTGACAATTATACAAATAGTAGGATCTTCCAGTATGGTCAAGTCTATACCCAACTTCCCTAACTCATCTTGTTTCTTTTTCAAAATTTGTAACACAGTCTGTTCATTTCTACTTCCATTTCACGCTTAAATCCCTTGCCAGACATGGAATTTTATTGGTCAAGTGATTCCTTCTACAATAATCCTGAAATTTCCCGTGTATTTCCAATAGTTAGATTCAAAAAAATAACAGAAAATTTACATCTGAATGACAATAGTACCGAACCACCGAGAGATTCACCAAATTTTGACAAATTATATAAATTAAGACCCATGATTACTCAGTTAATGAATGGACATACAGGAAAATCTTTAAAAGAGATTTTAAGTTACGCTTCCATTTGCCACGTAAAGATACCTGTGCGAAATGCGATATCCTAAACATGAAAATTAAGACTACAACTGATGACGACGAAAAAATGATTCTTGTAGAAAGACATGACGTTCACTTGCAAAATGCTGAATTATCAAGAAAAGCATTACAAGAGGATAAAATTCTAGCATCAGAAAATCCAGATAAAGATCTTTGCTTTCACTTTTGATTTACAAAAAGCCTTACCATACCCGAAATTGTCTGTCTCAATCGCATATTACAAACGAAATATGTACGTCTTAAACGAGGGTTTTCACAATTTACACAATAATAAAGTTAATATGTACAGTCGTAAGCAATGACATGTATACATTGACAACTTTTCAAATATATGTAAACATCAATCGTTGCAAAAGAAAGTATACAAGCTTTATGTCAAAATAAAGTATACGTAAGTTGCTTCATATTTAAGTATACATTTTTATCAATTTACAGTAAATAACATAAAACGAATATTAGCCGACTATAACGAATATTTATAAGGATGTAGTCATTAGTCTGTGCACATTTTGTGCACTGTTTCGTCCTCGAAAAGCATAAAATAATATTTTCGTATTTGAAACAAAGTTTTCTAATACATATACATAATACATATACTGTTTCTCTTCCATTAAAATTTTTAGTTAATAATTTATAACAATATTATGCTATTACTTATAATATACCAACAATTCATTTCTCATTTAAATTTCCACCACTCTTTTATGTGGACCACCTCATAGAACCAGCTATTGTGTTATCCAGTGAGAATAAAAGATTATCCTGTAGTAAACGGCATCCTAAATATTGACCTTAGTAGGTACTCTATCACTACACAAAATCGGTTCAATACTTTTTGTGTGAACGGGCACGGCGATTAGCGATAATAGTTGCTGATAAATTTTTTCTGTTTCATTATAAAACTTCTTAATAAAGTAACTGGCAGATTATAAAAATAATATATAATATGCCACATGTTATTTGACGGAACGGCAACGTAAGCGACGTTGCCGTTTTGCGTGTCGATACAAAGACGTCAATTTAAAATCTGTTTTGAAAAGTCAAATAATTCATTACCTATCTATACATATACATATAATAAAATTGTCACTGAGTCAAATCTGTACATTAAATATTTTTTTGGAAAATCTACCTAATTGAAATAGACATTATTATCCATACAGAGCTAATCTATTGTTTTTAGAATTTTTGCCTATCTGTGACCGCATCACGAGAAAAGCACGGGACGGATTTTGATGAAATTTAGTATGATGATAGCTGGTTACCCGGGTCAGGATATAAAATACTTTTTACTACTGGAAAATATCTCATTTGTAAAAAATCTCGATATCTAAGTATTTTGTTTCCGATCTTTAGAATGCGGGCGGGAGCCGCGGGAAATGCTAGTTTCTTACATTTTTAAAAAAGATGCATTTTTTAATTGTTCTACTAAAATATGATTAAATCATAGTATGATAATAAAAAAACATAGATATTTATATATAAATATTTAAATAAAATTGATAAATTGTGTCTGTTTTACAAATTAACAGCTTCTCATTCCGTATGCATATCAAGAATGTTTCCTTTGGACATAGTTTGTTTGCCTTGTTAGACCTGAAAGTCTCTTAACAGACTTAGGACTCAGGTTAGCAGAAGCAAGGAAAACTTGACCAGGTGGGGATTTGCGAACGGTGGCCTGGAGTGCAGATGTGGTTCTCTTCCTCTCTTACACTTACTAATATGACCTCCTTGCCCTGTTACCTGTAACTCACAGGAGCTTATGCAATTATTATAGTGGCCGAGTCTTGGGCTCTCTCACTTTAACAACTGCCATCGACTCGGCAAGAAGAAGAAGACTAAATGCATAGCAAGAAACAGAAAGAACATCAATTTTTTAAATTTTGTGTGTCTGTTAGTTTCGGCTAATCTTCGAAAGGGCTACACTGTTTTTGACGGGACTTTCGACCGCAGATATCGTAGCTAATGTTATAAGGAGTTACTTAGGCTACTTTAATTTAATTTTGAAAACCGTTTTATTTATTTTATCTTACGCCGAGTGAAGCGGTCCGGGCTTGCTAGTGGTAAATATCAGTATGAAAACTTATAGGTTTGCGTTCTAAAATTTGCGTAAAACGCAGATGAACCGCTTAACCACTTGTTGGTTTTATCCTCCATGACCACTAGCTATCGCAATACAACCAATTATTTTGTTTTCCTGTAAATTGAAATAAGTATTTTAATGCAATGAAAAGTATCCTAAGTCATGACTCGAGGCATATGTTATAACTACACAATTTGGTTAAAATCGGTCAAGTACTTTTTGTGTTAAACGATAACATACAAACAGTTCAATGCACTATACGTTACAGTCAGTGTTTTTAAAAATATTTATGTATAGATTTTTTAACTCACTGTTCTATTATAATTATACGTATTATTGTATACTCTTATACATTAACAAATGTGGAAAACAAAAATTAATTAAAAGATACTCATGAAACTAACAAAAATAAAAATAAAAAACTCATGCACGCGCGGGATTTGAACTCGCGCTGCAAGGATATAAAACGCATACTAGCCACGCCGATTGAGCTATGACAACTATCAATAGCATAGGCGAATTTACGAAACAGTATGTTTCTCATAACAACGCAAACTAAACAATTAGAGAATTGTCAGTTGTAATTCTAATAATTTCGAATCCTTTCCGGCAATGCTTTATTACAAATTAAAATTTTCAATAAACTGATCTTGTCCTCGAATTGTCAAAAGTTTAAAACTGTCATCCAATGTTGTGAATGTGTTACAAACGTGCTCTTACACATACACATATGCACACTCTATTACGCGATAATATTTGTATTACACGTATGATTTAAAAATGTATTATAATATTTAAATTTGAATACATAATAATACATTTTTAAAAGCAACGTATTATGTGTTCTCTTTTTTTCAATTTTGTTTCATTTTCCGATGCAATAAGCCAAAGATCTTAAAAATATTTTACTGTTAATTATCTAATTATTAAGTTTGCGAATCATGGTGTTACAATACTTTAAAACCTGTCTGTGCGGTTAGCTGCAGAGGACATCTCATATACCCTGGGTAAAGCTGTTTAGGAGAGCTCTGCCTGAAGTGAATTCAAGGCGCATCCTGGAGAATCAGGTCGTCGAATTTATTTATTTATTTATTTATTTATTTTATAGGAAGCCAACATAGTATACAGTGCTTTATCTTATATGCATTAACATTTATATGTGTAACGTATCTTACTACACTATACACCACACTTAAAGGCTAACTTAACATGCAATATAAACAGAAAAGTTCCGAAAATTATACTAAGTATCAACTAGATGAAAATCAACTACTACTTATTACTTATTAAATGCGTAAAAACCAAAAAACAAAGTAAAAACAAGAACCCATGCATAAAAACACAAAAAATAACAAAAATGTAAAAGTTACAAATAAAATATATATGTAAATAACTATATAATCTAAGACTACAACTGGTATAGTAAAATATTAAAAATCAGCAAAACACTTTGTACTATATTCCAATATTAAAATTATTTAGGTATAAGTAAACAATTATATTTGTATATAAAGTGGGGAAAATTGCTTAATTATTATGAATTATATAAAAATGTGGTACCTAACAATTTGAGTTAATACTTAAAAAATGCATTTTAACCTTTCTTTTAAATGCTTTTCCCGAATATTTAAAAATATCTACGTCTGCTATTTCTTTCGAAATCGAATTATACAGTTGTATACTTCTATTTAACGGGGTATTAAGCCCTAAATTGGTTCGAGCAATTTTTCCCACAAATGTTTGCCTATTAGAGCTAGTCCTACTAGAGTTTCTAGGGATTGCTAGCCTTATTTTTTGTACTAAATCAGAGCAATCAATATCACCATTTATAATTTTATTTATGAAAAAGAGATCCAAAATGTCTCTTCGTGTGGACAGTGAAAAAGTTTGATAGTGTTTCAAAAGATTATTGTAATTAGTATACTTAAGGTTATCTTTATAACATAATGCACGTATTAGTTTTTTTTGTACTTTTTCTAGTCTATTTTTATGAACTTGGTAATAAGGATTCCATACAACTGAACAATATTCCAGCTTGCTCCTGACATATGAATTAAAAAGTGCTATTTTTGTATCTGATTTTTTGAATTCTTTTGTGTTTCTTAAAATAAGTCCGTGTAATTAGTAATTGATTCAATCACTCAACATATAAAAATAAATTAAACTTCTATGGACCAGTTTAAAGAATTCACGTATTTAATAAAAGAGACACAGTATTTGTATTAGAAAACTTTGTTAAATACGAAAATATTATTTAATGTTTCATTCTTAGATCTTAGACTAATGGCTACATACTTATAACACGAAACGTGTATATAATAACATTCGTTTTATGTTATTTACTATGAATTGATAAAAATGTATACATAATTATGAAACAACTTACGGATACTTTATTTTGACACAAAGCTTGTATACTTTCTTTTGCAACGAAGGATGTTTACATATATTTGAAAAGTTGTCAACGTATACATGTCATTGCTTACGACTGTACGTGTGGGACGAAACCATTGCTTCTAGGGGATCGCAAGAGGTGGCTTCATGCTGTTTGAAGCACTTAGAAAATGTAACGACCCAAAGCCATGTTATTGCCTACAGTGACATGTGTACTGGGCAAAATCGAAATTTACAAATGGCATTGATGTGGTTGAAGGTTGTCCAGTCGGTAAACAGCATTGAGATAATTGACCACAAATTTTTACTCTCGGGGCATTCATACCTTCCGAACGATTCAGATTTTGGCATCATAGAAATGGCATTGAGAAAAATGAATTTTGTGTACACACCACAAGATTACTATAATGTAATAGCGCAATGTAGAAAACAGGATAAATTCATTTTATATGAAATGAAACGGGAGAATTTCATTTCAACAAAAAATCTCCAAAATGCAATTAAAAAACAGATAAAAAAAATACTAATGGGGAACAGGTCAATTGGTTGCAAATATGTTGGTTGAGGTTCCTCAAAATTGCACCATATACCATTTTTTATAAAACAACGATGACGGACGCAGAATTTAAAATTATCAATTTATTACCTCTACGTCCTGGAAGACCGTTAAAATTTGAAAAAATCGCCCTGGAGCCTTTGTACCAAAATGCTAGACCTATTACGGACGAAAAATATAAAGACATGAAGCAGCTACTACCCTATATACCTCCGGTGCATCATGCATATTTTGAAACACTACCACATGCAGAGAATAAGTAAATTCTTGTAATCAGTATCTTGTAATGACAATGTAATTGCCGTCTAAAATAAAATTTTATGTGTTGTTATGCGTATTTGTAAACAAAATTATATTAAAATGAAGTATATTTTAAGCGATATTTGATTTTTCAAAATTGAAATTAAACGATTTTTACAATTGTCTAATTTTGAAAGTGGTGTAAGTCCATTTACAGCACATAAATATGTGTTATCGTAGTCTAATTAGCCAAAAAAAAATTTATATAAACAAATTAAATGTTGATAAAACAATAGAAACAATGCCAGACCTCATATGATTTGCCAGTATTTTTAAATCAACAAATATAGTAACCTTTAATTTTCTCGAAACAAAAGAACTTACACCACTTTCAAAATAAACGGTCCATTTATTAATTGTTAGATTTATGTGTGACAGTTTTTAGTATTGTTCTTTTATGTTTACACTATATATATGTATTAGCAAAAAGCTGAGCTTTGTGAGGGCTCGCGTAGATTTTCTAAAGAGTAATAATTTTTAAGACAGTTGTTAATGTTATTTTTTTATCGTTATAAATTATTTTTTTTACAGATAACATATCTAGTGACATAAACGAAAATTTAGTTAGAGAGGAGGATTTGCAAATTCCAATGAGTTATACAGTGGAAAGAAATAGATCTCAGCCACGGAAATGGGAAATATGTAGAACCACTCATGATATTCCGAATTTTACCAAAACATTTCAGTCTAAATCTGAAAACAATCATAAGACACAACCAATAACCATTTTTTAAAAATTCTTTCCAGATTATTTAATACTATTAATTGTTGAACAAACAAATCGATATGCTCGCTATAAAAATAGTAAAAACTGGATTGAAGTCAATGAAGATGACATCAGAGCATACTTAGGTATTCTTATCCTAATGGGCTTAAATCCCTTGCCAGACATGGAACTTTATTGGTCAAGTGATTCCTTCTACAATAATCCAGAAATTTCCCGTGTATTTCCAATAGTAAGATTCAAAAAAATAACAGAAAATTTACATCTGAATGACAATAGTACCGAACCACCGAGAGATTCACCAAATTTTGACAAATTATATAAATTAAGACCCATGATTACAACATTAAATGAAGTCTATCAGAACGAGGCGTACAATTCAAGTGTACAGTCAATAGACATTGAAGCAATACATGCCCAAAAAACCTATTAAAAGGGGGTTCAAAATATGGGCCAGATGCGACGCCAAAACTGGATACCTATACCAATTTCAGATATATACGGGAAAAGGGGACAGTATCGAAAACGAAGGTCTGGGCTACAATGTCTTAATGAAACTCAGCAACAACCTTCCCATGAATACACTTCTAGCTTTTGACAATTTCTTTACTGGTTGCAATTTACTAGAACACCTATATGATAAACATATTTATGCTGTAGGAACGGTAAGATCAAATCGAAAAGACCTCCCAGAAATAATGAAGAAGCAACGAAAAGAGTTAAGACTACAAAAGCATCAATTCTCGGCTATTACATCAGAACCTATCACCGCAATAAAATGGCTTGACACAAAAGAAGTCACATTGCTTACCACAGCACATCAACCATTGGACATCATGTATGTAAAAAGAACTCAAAAAGATGGGTCAAGAGTGGAAGTTCTTTGCCCAAAAGCAATTGCTTCTTACACAATGAGCATGGGCGGGGTGGATCTATTTGATCATTATAGATCCTCTTACCCAATCAATAGGAAATCTCGCAAGTTTTGGATGCGTCTTTTCTTTTTTATGTTTTATGCATCCATCATTAATTCATACATAACGTACAGTGTAACACATGCCGTAACACCACATTCACATCGTGAATTTAGACTGCGTTTGGCACGTGCACTAATAAACAATTACTCTCAAAAAAAAGCACGCCCAAATATACCTTTTACAAGCAAGAAAGGGGGCCCATTCGGAGTGCCGGAAGAGATTCGGTTATCGAATGTAGGTATACACATGCCCCAAGAAAGTAACACTTATAAGAGATGCTGGTTCTGTAGCACAAGAAAACGGGAGAAAAGGACAAAAAATGTTTGCTCCACGTGCACCGTACCTCTATGCATTAAGGAATGTTTTGAAAGGTTTCATACCACTGGAACTGAATAGACTAGAATTACTTTGTATTTTACTTTTTAAATGATACCTAAATGAAAGACTGATATGAAAAGGATAGTCTGATCAATGTGATAGAAACAGTTCCTATTACGTAATAAGTACACTTAAGTATAATTTCAAACAATATGAATAAAAACTTCAATTAGAATAATTTATTTTATTGATTACCCGAGTGCCGAAAAGTACTCACCAATACAAGTACTTTTACATCATTTATTAAAAAAACACAAACTATTTATTTTTTTACGTTAAAATTTAATTCACAAGTAGAGCCAGGGCAACTAGCTAGTGTTTTAAAATATTGATGTCATACTGGACACTGGGAGCTATAGTTCCCACATTTCCAACTTTTTTACAAGAGAGAACAGACGACGGGATATATACTTCCCACCAAGAAAAGGGTACTTCCCCCCCCCCCCCCCCAACCCCTCTTTTGTGTGTATTTTTGAAATCTACGACCCAAAATTACCCAGGAACGTATCTTACTTTTTTGTTAACTCCTCCACAGGCTCGCGTTTGAATAAGGGTTATCACGTTACACTATCACTATCAGCGTGTTCTATCACTCGTTGTTTGGGAGCCATTTTGTGTACTCTTCGATTGTGTGTATATAGTGAGGCTTTTTGTCTGAACGTTCGTCCACAAATCGTGCAGGATAATGGCCTCTCACCTGTATGTATTCGCTCATGCTCTTCTAATACTTTTTTATACTGAAAAAGTTTGGCTAAGTTGTAGTACCCAACTTGCTTGGTCGCGGGTTCTAGACCCGCTGGGGGTATTCATTTGTCTGAGTATGAACGTTTGATGTATTTAAAGTTATACATTAGGGTGGGTCGAAAATTATTTTTTCCGAATTTCGATTTGTAATAGTGCGGAAAACATGACCTGGGTAGAGACTTAAAAACGTATATATTTATTTTTAATTTTTATTAACATTAATTACCCGCGCATGACGTTTGAAAATTCGGAAAAGTTGTTAAATTCGAATTTATTTTATTAGAGTTTATTGTATAAACTACATAGCATAAAATTATATTACGTACTTATATTCAGAGATACACGTAATACAAATAATAATCAAACCAAAATATTAGAATAATTGTGCGTATAGTGCGGGGGAAGGAGTGGGGAAAGAGGGCGTAAACTGTCGATCACGCGTCATTGTCTCAGTGCGCCTAATTAGTTCCGGGTGAAAGGTCACGCGCATTTGTCTAATTTTTTTCGCTATTTTAAGTAGTTTTTGTTAGTTTTGTGACGTTGTGCATCATGGAGATTTCAAATAATACCCGAAAATCTACAAGTTGTCCCATTTTTGGTGCTCCGGAAGAAATTAACGAAAATCAACTACCCACTTACAAACAAGTTATGAAATATTACAATTTAGTAAGACATCAGCTTAAACTTGGGAACAATTCAAAAAAAGAGCCATCCATTAATGAGATATCTGAAATAGTGTCATCTAAAGTTGAATATTTGTGGAGAAAAGCGTCTATTCCTACTGTGTCTCATAATCGTGTGATGCAATTGATTAAAAGTTACCACGCGAAGTGTAAAAATTTATTAAAATCTTTGAAGCGTTTATCAGAAGAAAAGATTCAAGATTTTCATAGAAATTCGGAAAGGCTGTTTGATTTGAGTTCATGTAAGTGTAAAGATTTAGAGTTATGCAAATGTTCCAAAGACCAAAAGATTCCTAAGGAAGAACGAGCTTTTTTAATAGATCAGAGAACAGACAGAAAAATGATTATGGGAACTGTTGATTTATTGACAAGTAAGAGGAAAAGAAAACTGAGTGATAGAAAAATTAAGCTTAAATCCTATTACGATTCTAGCGTTTGTGAACCAGGCCCTTCTCATGAAAATCCTAATATCTCAATAACGTCTGAAAGTAGCGATGAAGAACAAACTTTGCCCTCAAGTTCATCAAAACCAGTATCAAAAAAACGTAAAATAGCATCTCTCAAGAATTTGTCAACTATCTGTGACCGATACGGGATATCCGACAGAGCAGCTGCTGCTGTCGCTTCTGCTGTTTTGCAAGATGTGAAAATCAACAACGAAGTAATCGATAAGTCCAAATTACGACGAGCGAGACAAAAATTACGAAAAGAAACCTTATCTCAAGGCCAACTTGATACTATTCCTGCCTTATTTTTTGATGGACGAAAAGATAAAACCCTAAAAATCGTTATGAAAGGGGGAAAAAAATACCGTTTAACATCCGTGGAAGAACATATTTCAATAATTAAAGAACCAGGATCAGTTTATGTCGGATATGCCGTTCCAAGCCATGGAACTGCAAAAGGGTTGGAGTTAGCTATCTTTCAAACAGTAACAGGTCAACTGAATATGTCTCTAGAGGATACTCTTGCCATAGGTTGTGATGGGACGGTAACCAATACGGGAAAATATGGCGGAGTCATACGGCTTTTAGAAAAGCGTTTACACCGACCACTTCAATGGATCATATGCCTTTTACATTTAAATGAACTGCCCTTAAGACATTTATTTGCAAAACTTGATGGCACCACAACAGGACCTAATACTTATTCAGGTGCTATCGGAAAGTTATTAGGTGATTGTGAGAAGCGTTCTGTTGTCGTGTTTGAAAAGATAGAAGGTATGTTACTAAACATTTCAAATGTAAAAGACCTCAGTTCTGATCAACGTTACCTTTATGATATCACATCTGCCGTCATAAGTGGTGAGTGCTCTCCTGATTTGTCTAATCGCTCTCCGGGAAAAATATCGCATGCCAGGTGGCTAACAAAGGCCAACAGGATTTTGCGCTTATATGTGTCTACTGAGATACCTACAAACGAACTGAAACAACTCGCTACTTTTGTAGTTAAAGTATATGCTCCTATTTGGTTCGAAATTAAATTAAATCCGACATGTAAAGATGGAGCAAGGCACTTTTGGAAGTTGGTATTTTATTCTCGATATCTTCCGCAAGAATTGAAGAGTGTTGTTGATCCTGTAATAAAGCGAAATGCTTTTTTCGCGCACCCAGAGAACCTGCTCTTGTCTATGTTATCTGACGAACAAAAACATGTGAGAGAACTTGCCGCTAGACGCATTTTAAAGGCAAGGAAACACTCTGAATCCCTTCAGCTTCGAGTCTTTGAAGTGCCTAAGATCAATTTAAACGCTTCGTCTTACATCGATTTGATAGACTGGCAGCAATCTTACTCGCAACCACCTATATTGACCAATGTTCCGGATGAGACTCTTCATTCCCTAGTTGAGTCAGGTGGTGATGATGAAGTACTTTTTCTGCGGCTACCATGTCATACTCAAGCTGTGGAGCGGGCTGTAAAAACAGTAACAGAGGCATCTATGCAGCTTTGCTACAAAACAGCAAGAGAAGCTTTAATTAAGAATAAAATTATTTCACGAAAGCTTATGCCTAAGTTCGAAAGTAAGAAAGATTTTAACGTGATTTGAAGATATTTTATTTTTATTTTGTCTTAATATTTGTTTACTTTTCTTTCTTAATAATAAAATTTAGTCTAAAAGCACTTTATTTTATTAGTTTACGTAGTTTTTTGCCTATGAGCTACGAGAAATAGATTTTGAAATAATTCACAAAAACATCAAAAATTTGAGTTTTTCAAACTCAATGCGCGGGTAGAAGGGGTTAAAGTAGAAAAAAAAATTTCGTTATTTTTTCATAATTGGATGTGGGTCACATTTTTTTTACTATTACAAAACGTATTGGACAATTTTATTTTTTTCCATACAAAAGCGACCCACCCTATTATACATATCGCCGCTGTAGGATGAAAGCTTCGTATGTCAAAAATGCATTTTTTTTGTAAAAATCAAATGAAAATTACGTAAACCGTAAACCCAATACATGACTACTAGTGCCATATTTGGAGTAAAACAAAAACCTCTTGTTTGAAAAACATTGACAAAATGAACCTTTTCTTTCGTTTCCTGTAAAGTTTGGATGGTCATACAAGGTTTTAATTCTAAAGCGACGATATGTAGTGTATAAATAATCTGGTATCCGTAACACAAGCCTCGTTACCACGGAACTAGATGGCGCTGTGTGTTGATGTCCCAACATATTTATATTTGAAAGTGTATTTGTTTGTCACTTTACTGTAATAGCTAATTCTTATTATAATCCCACTCATAATAATGGCAAGCCCAAACCCAGCAGTGGGATTTTTAATAATGCTGAATAGAGCAAGTTTTTTGTGGGTAGATTGAAAAACTCTTACCCGAAACGCTTTCCCACAAGTTTGACATATTTTATCTCTTGCATTCTCCTTAATACCTTGATGTGCTCGTTTGACATGACGCGTTACTCCTCTTGGTGTTGCTAGTGCCTTAAAAATGAAATATATTAAAATTAAGTAAAATTAATATAAAATGAAAACAAATTAATCGATTTTAGGAATTCATATAATATAAATCTGTACATTAAATATTATTTGGAAAATCTTATTGAAATAGTCATTATTATAAAAATCAAGCAGAATTTATAGTTATTTATCTGTCTGTCTGTGACGAAAAAACTACTGGTTAGGTTTTAATTAATTTTCTTTGTTGATAGTTAACATATAGGATTATTTTTTCAGAAATAAAATATCCCACTTCTGACTTCTCAATTCAAACAAAGACAAATAATAAGACACAAATTCCCACAACGGGATTCGAACCCGCGACCGCTGTCAGCACAGCGAGGATCACTACAAACCTATCAATTCACCATTATCTATGAAAATAAACATTTTGAAAGCCAAATTAAATAAACTATCTTACTGTTGCGAATTGAATGTGTAAATTATCTTAACATGAGAGTGTAGACTTACTTTTATAGTTTTACTAGCGACTCGCCCTCGCTTCGCTTGGGCTTTTTCCTAGATTTAGCACAGGCAAAGCCGCGGGTTCCGCTAGTTATGCATATAAACCTTCCTCTTGAATCACTCTATCTATTAAAAAAAACCGCATCAAAATCCGTTGCGTAGTTTTAAAGATTTAAGCATACATAGGGATATAGGGACAGAGAAAGCGACTTTGTTTTATACTATGTAGTGATTTAGTCTATGGGCCATGCGTCAACGATATTGTAAGAAATAAATAATTACTCTATGCTTTTTGGTGAAAACTGACAACCGGCTTGTTTTATTTCCCTTCTCGAATTTCGAATAAATATATTATATAAAATTAAGAAATCACTACATAGTATAAAACAAAGTCGTTTTTTTCTGTCCGTATATCCCTATGTATGCTTAAATCTTTAAAACTACGCAACGGATTTTGATGCGGTTTTTTTAATAGATAGAGTGATTCAAGAGGAAGGTTTATATACATAACTAGCGGATCCCGCGGCTTTGCCTTAGTTTAATTATAAATACGACCGGCATTACAAACCCGGATACTTACCTTACCACAAATAGGACACTTATGCTGAGTTTTCCCCATATGATTATAATTTATGTGGTCCCGCAGTTCTGTTTTAGATCTATACCCCTTACTGCATGTCGAGCATTTATATCTAAAAACGTTCAAAATACTGTTGATTTTGAAATTGCTGTCTCTTACACTAACTCTTACACTACATAGTATAAAACAAAGTCGCTTACGCTGTCTGTCTGTCCCTATGTATGCTTAGATCTTTAAAACTACGCAACGGAATTTTGATGCTGTTTTTTTATAGATAGTAGATGTCCGCTAAGAACGGATTTTGCGACAGGGCTGGACTAAGGAGGTGTCTCCGGGCCGTTAATGAGGCTTACTAAACAGAAACACTCAATAACTAAACTTGGCCCGACCCGGAACTCGAACCCAGGACCTCTCGATATGCGACGTCAAATACCTCAGTCTCTCCCGTGATCATGTGCGCTGTAAAGTATTCGAAACGTCGGGAACCAAAAATGTAAATAAATCCGCGACAAAATCCGAAAAGATAGTTTCATTTATATGTCAAATATTCGCGTAAACCTAAGAAAGTAATACTCACTTTAGCACAAATTCCCGATACCGTAAAGCATGATTCACTGTATATTTAAGGTGGTTTTCATAAGATCTCCCCGATACGAATTGCTTATCACATTCGATGCACTTATATTTCTTTCTATCAGAATGTATTAGAGCGTGAGTCTTTGTTAGATCGGAACGGACCATTCTACCACAGATAGGACATTGTTCTCGACGGAACGGACCGAAATGGATGCTAAAATATTAGAAAGGATCATTACAAAATGGAAAAATATATATGAGGAGTAACAGATCAAAGTGTATTAACTCCACCTACCGAATTATTCTAATACAGAACGGATTTTTTATCTATTTCAAACCTTGAAACTCATGTCAAATTATGACGCATCAAACTGTATTACTTTTTATTATAAAAAAGAACCAAAAGTAGTCACCGTTTCAAACGATATTAGATCCAGGTTCGTTGCCATATCCAAGTGTATTAAATTTTGTCGCTAGAACAAAGTGTGTTACATCCATAGACATCAAGTACAAGTCATTTCTGAACGCAACAAACTATATTGTTTGTGGTCACTTGTCACTCGATGTCAATATGACAGGAAACATTGGCGGTTATGTTGTCACTGTTGTTGTGTTAATGTTTTTTGAATAATAAAATAGATTTGTTATTATTTTATGGTAATAATCGTATGTAAAGATGGAAGAATCAATATTTGTTGGAGAACATTCGGATGGTTCACGAAAACGGCCACGTAATAAAAACCTAAGAGCTCGGCGTAAAGAAGCAAGGTAAGTGTTGTTCGCACTTGTGTATTTTATCACAGCATTTATAGTAATTTATTTTAATGGGTTATTTGCCTGTTTTTGTTTATGTCATAATGTTTATTGTTTCAGATACCGTGATAGTGATCCGGCTTTGTTAGCCTTTAATCCACCATGTACACATACGACAAAACGGTATTCTTGCTGTTTGATTTCTATGAATTACCTGATTTATGCGAAACAAAAAATGTATGACGCCCATACGAAAATTGAGCAGGATAGGCGATTGTCATACATGTTAAGGGTTTCAGGCACTAAACGATCTAGGCCAGTAGCAAAGCCTAAAACTAAGTCCAGAAATGCTAAGAAATTCTCCGTTAAGTATTACATTTCTGTCAAACAAGGGAAAATGATGCCTGTTTGTGCAAAGTTTTTTCAAAAGTTGTTTAATGTTTCTCAAACCAGAATCAACTCAATTGCAAAGGGTGTTTTTAGTGGTGAAGGAGTTCATGAACGGAGAGGTGGAAATCACAAGGCACATCTGTATGCCCAGAAAAAACAGGCCGTTATTGAATTCATTTCTAAACTTGAGGGTAGTATAAGTCACTATAATCGCCTTAAAAGCAAGCGCATATATTTGCCATCCACGTTGTCAATAAATAAGCTTTACAAAATTTACAACAGTCAAGCCAATGGAAATCTTAAAGTTAAAAAAACTTTCTTTGCCACAATATTTTGTACAAAATTTAATATTGGCTTCGGAACTCCTGCTGTTGATGTTTGTAGTTATTGTAAAAGGATGGCGTCTGCCATGAGAGCAGAAACTGATACACAAAAGAAAAACAGTTTGATGCACAATTTGGGAGCTCATAAGTTACGTGCCAAGACATTTCATAAGTTACTAAAAGCAGACTATTCTGATAGTGTCAGACTTTGTTTCGATCTTCAACAAATTCATCCTCTTCCTAAACTGAATATTAGTGAAGCTTACTATGCTCGGCAAATAAACTTTTATACTTTTTGTATTGTTGACCTGAATATGCAGGATTCACATTTTTTTACGTGGACAGAAACGGAGGCCGGAAAAGGCTCAGTGGAAATATCCTCTGCTATACTATCATATCTACAAACATACAATTTTGCCGAATCCAAGACCAAATTGAGACTGTTCTGTGACGGTTGCGGAGGGCAGAACAAAAACATGCATGTCGTTCATAGTTTATGTTGGTGGCTTTTTACTAAAGCTCCTGTACATATTGAGGAAGTTGTTTTGTTCTACCCTGTAAGAGGGCATTCTTATATGCCTCCAGATCGTGTCTTTGGAGTGGTAGAAAAAGAATTGAAGAAGAGAGAAGAAATCATCACACGAAAAGAATATACACAAGTTTACTCTGAAAAAGGAAAAGTCCATGAATTGGGAAAGGAATGGAATACGCTGGATATAAAAAGTCTATCAGAATTCATGAAAAAGATGGATGGAATCAGAGATGCTAAAAGGATTTATATAAAAAAGACAATGGTAAGAAACAAAGCAACAAGGCAACTTAAACCAAGAATAGATGTCAAAATGGAAAATTTCTACAATGCTGATACTGGAAAAGACTATGGTCCAATTATGAAAAGGGGTTTTAAAATTGAAAATATACCAGAGCCTGCAATCATCAACAATAATAATTTACTAAATCAGGCAAAGAAAAATGATGTAAACATGTTACTGAAGAAACGTTTTGGAGAGGAATGGCAAGATAATGGGGAGTTAGAATATTACAAAAAAATTATAAATAGTGATGGTGATGGTGTTACCGATTCAGATCAAGAACAGCAGGAAATGTGTGACTGTTTGGAAGAGGAGGATGAAATAAGTAAATTTTAGTTCAGTGTGTAATAGTCTTCACACCCATGTCAAACTGTATTAAATCCCAAATGTGCCACATCAAACAGTATTATTTTATGGTTAATGCATCAATATGTATTAAATCCAAAAAAATATGTAAAATTTTATTGATAATTAATAATAAGAAGTATGTGGATTTCAGTTTTATTTGCTGATTTGACTTCCAATAAACCCTATTACAATACAAAGTTGTTTGTTTTTGTCCTCTCTTAAAAATATTATGGATTATGCTTTTATCTCAAAAGTTACATTAACGGAGTTAAAACACTTTGATCTGTTGCTCCTCATATCATTTTGGGGAATTTTTCGACTTTTTTTGAATTTTTGTTTGGACCTTCATTTTTTTACATTTAAAATTATGTCAACCATACAAATTGTGAATTAATTCAAATGAGAAAGAAAACTATTGAATACATTTTGATGAAATTTAATATGGTAATTATTACATGTTGTGCCGACCCCACATAGCGTGGGATAAGGACAGGAAGAAGAAGAAGAAGAAGAAAAGGATCGTTCACCTTCAGCATACGCCCCGCACCCCTTGCACCCCCGGGTAAAGACGGCCCTGCTATTTAGTATAACTATTTTAATTGTGCTGTAACTTAATAGCAATCCTAACTAATATTATAAATGCGAAAGTAACTCTGTCTGTCTGTCTGTTACGCTTTCACGCCTAAACCGCTGAACCGAATTCGATGAAATTTGGTACACAGATAGAGAAGACCTTTAGAAAGGACATAGGCTACTTTTTATCCCTGTAATCCCACGGGAACGGCAACTACGTGGGTTATAATATACTAGCGATTTAGCGCGAGCGTAGCCGCGGGTTCCGCTAGTTAAGTATATCTATTATAGTACTTACGTTTCATGACGAACCATATGGTTTTTAGACGTAAAAACTTTCCCACAGATGGCGCAAGGGAATCCTGAGTGATGGATTTTCATCATATGCTTTAATTTTTGATTTCTATTTCTGTAATTTTAAATTATATTTTGACGATTATTATACATAAATATGTTAGGACATTAACACACAGCGCCATCTAGTTCCGTGGTAAGCTACGAGGCTTGTGTTACGGATACCAGATATTTGATATACTACACATATTATATAATAATAAAGAAAATAACTAATAAAATAAATAAAAAGCTAGCTTTTTTATATCCACTAATTTCTATATCTTAATAAGTTATAATTTTTAAATTTAAAAACAAAATTATATGCTATGTCAAACAAATTTAATAATAATATTAATATATTTATTTAATGAGTTTAAAAATTTAATGCATAAAAATGAAAATATTTATAATAATGTTAAATAATTCTATTTCTTTTAAATTATTAATATCAATTTTCCAATACTATGTGATTAAATTCAATTTTTAAATCTTTTCATCCCTCAATTTATAAAATAATATTGCATGCTGTGAATACTTATAAAAAGAAATACAATTATACTTATAATTTATTATGTAAAAGTATTATCATTAAAATTATTGTAATTTCTGTTGGCAATCCAAATAAATAAATAAATAATAAAATAAATAAAAAAATAAATTAATATTTACAATACTCACACAAAACATTTATTACATTCTGTGCATAAATATTTTTTATCTTTGGTCATTTTTTTCTTTTTCATTGATGTTTCAATTTTAATTTTTTGTACCTCCATGGTACTGTTTGGTATTGTTGAAATTGTTTTATCCTCAGTCTAAAAAGGAATATAAATGCCAATATATATAATATACTTAATGCTTAGATTTACTAAAGGTCCAACCCAAGTGGAGACTTGTGACGTAAAAACAAACTAATACAATGAAAGACAGACTGATTGGAAGACAAAATAGACAAAATACTATAGATTCTACCATTGTATCAATAATAAAATGGTCTAAAAAATAAAAATAAACAATTTAGGGGTGGACTACCCTTAACATTTAGGGGGATGAAAAATAGATGTTGGCCGATTCTCAGACCTACTCAATATGCTCACAAAATTTCATGAGAATCGGTCAAGCCGTTTCGGAGGAGTATGGGAACGAAAATTGTGACACGAGAATTTTATATATAAGATTATAAAGCTGAAGAGTTTGTTTGTTTGTTTGGTTGAACGCGCTAATCTCAGGAACTACTGGTTCGATTAAAAAAAAACTTTTTGTGACGGATAGTATGTTTATCGAGGAAGGCTATAGGCTATATTACATCACGATACGACCAAAAGACCAAAAAGAGCTAATCATCAATGACAAAATGGGAAGGGCGGGCGTTAGTTCTGTGAAGTATCATACCACGCGACCAAGAATTTGGGTTCAAGTCTCTAGAACGCGTGCAAAGCCGCGGGAAATACTAGTTTATTTATATGTATAGATACCTCTGTATGTTGTGATCTATGCATTTCCAATTCATTTTGATCTTTAAACACTAATGTACAAAGTTTACATTTGAACACATCAATATGGTCCGTATCTTGCAGAATCCTATCTTCCTTTATCTTCTCTGACCTTTCATTTGACAGTTGAACAGATAAATATTTTGAATCTATGCTATTATTAATCTTTCCAAATTCTTTGTTTCCTTTTAATTCTAAGAATGGACTGTCAATGTTATTAATTTTATCTGTTTCTATTCTTTCACCATCCACAATTTGACAACTATCTTTTATTTCATTGACAACGGAATAAAGTCTATTTATATCTGATGTTTCATCAGACAATTTCTTTTTTCTTATACATTTACTGTTTTCTGTTGTATCTGAAATGCTTTCAAACTTCATATCTTCTAAATTTAGTCCACAATCTATAAAATCTGTGAAAGTTTCATCATTATTTGTAAATTCTTGATCAATTATACTTTGGTATTTACATTTTAATTGTGATAGCGTTGTTATTTTATATACACTCTGTAAACAAATGAAAAATACATATACCACTAATAATCAAAATAATAAGTAAGATAATATATGTAAGTCATGTGATACACTTACTAACAATACTAATTTGATTTCTAAATAATATAATACATTCTTAGGTTTAGGTCATTTTTTGTTATTACAAAAGAAACTTTCCTTTACACTAGTAAACACAGTCAAACTCTACAATCAGTCATGAACCTTCATCCTCATAAACACACAAACACACATACACACACACACACACACAGATACTTTTCATCTTAGATTCTGCTAGTAAATTGTAAAATATATAGTACTTAGCTTATTGTTGAAATTGTTAACACTTATGTAATGGAAGAGCGGTTTCTCCTAACACAAGTGCTTATGCGCTTAAAAGGAGGAACCAATCAGCTAATCAGATATTGTAAAATTTTTGAGATACCGAATAAAGATTATTTATTTATTTTACAGTAGCAGGAGAGACCTGTCTTTATCATAAATCTCTTTGGTAACTAAAAAGACAGTTTCATTTATAACTCTTAATAGTATATTAATATATTTACAAAAATATAGTACAATATTAGTTTTTTTTTCTATTATTGCATGATAAAAAACCTGTGGTATAGTGGTTAGTCGGTACGGATACAGATCTGGGACAAGTTAAATTATTGACTTTATCTTTTAAGGTATCTACAGTTATAAATGACACTTATCTTTTCAGATTTATTTGGATTTTTGGTTCCCGATGTTACATTTATAATGTCAAATATTTGCGCAAACCTAAGAAAGTAGTATCTACAGTTGTAGCATTAGGAAGATGGCAGTGTCACTCGAGACTAAAAGTAACAGACATACTAAAATGTGCATACAGTTGTGCACTATACCTCCTGCATCTAGTCACAGTGGCAAATATTTAGGAGTCAGGAGGACATTATTATTAATTTCAATAATTTATTATTATCATTATTATTTTAGGACCATAAAGTACACTTACATTAATTTTTCCATCAATTAAATTTGTCAATTGTTTCTGAGCTTTACAAGCCTGGTCTCTAAATTTATATATTCTATGCATCTTCGCTTTACATTCCCAACATACAAAAAGATGTGTCGGATTGTGATAAAACATTGTCTGAAAATTAAAATGTTTAGTTTTAAAATGTTTGGAACATTTGTACCACAAAAAATCATAGAACCTCCTTCTGAAGAAGAAGATGACACATTGTGACTATCTTCTTCTTCTGAAGAAGATAGGGAATTGTGATTTGTGAGAAAAGTACAAGATATAAATACTATATTGCAGAAGATAAACCCAGATTAATACATAAACCAACAAAATCTGCTATGTTCAGCATTTTCATATAACCTTTTTTGGTTTTTGCTTACAATATAATAGTTTTTTCTTTTCACCAAAAGATATCAGATAAGATAATTTTAAAATAAGCAATTAAAATATAAATTTAGGTTATCTCTATAAAAACTTTATTGTAACTTAAAAATAAAAAGAGTTTTAAAGATTGGTGGACCACAAACTTTTAAGCAGTTACATGACTGCAGCTGCTCTTGGGATTTAGCAGTTCTTTTAAATTGTCAATTTTTACAATTAAATGTAGAAATTAGATTCAATGTCAGTAAGAAAGTCTGTGGGAAGCTAACACCGGCTCGGAAGGCAAGGTTGTGAAACTAATTGCTCTTAATATTTGATTACAATATTGCAATACAAAATCTGAGTAATTTTAAATGTACATTTATTTTAGAATATATAAACTTATAATGATAATAAAGATAAAAACTTACATCGTAAGCTACTGGATCATGAGATAGAAGAAAATATAAATTATTAACACCGTTATCGACTCGACACAGCTGGTTCAACTTTCTGTCCACACTTAAACACGTACAGCATATCTTCTTTAATATTGTTTCAGCATTTTCATCCATGTTTTATTTTAAATATTATTTGGCAGAATATTACAGTTATATTATTTTTATTACTTCTTTTTGTTAAATTATAAAAATCACATAGTTCCTTTCAACGAATAGTACCTAAACCTATGGCCGATGGCGTTATGTTAGCAGCGAATAGCGTTGTTTTCCAGTTTAGCCACATTATCTATAATAACCTATCTTAAAGTAGGGGTATTTTTAAGTATGTTTTTGTTAGATTAATATATATTTACAAATAATTCGATTATTGTTCTGTAATGTTTACGCGAAATGCGAATTTCACTCATGTGTCATGTCATAACTAACAATTAATTATTAATCTGTGCTAACAACTTTCAACTTTTTTTTTTAATTTATTAAGAGCTGGATTCGAGTCCTTCGCTCTAAACTGTACAATTTTTTTCACACTAAACTAAGACAATACTATTATATAATTATAAATCCAATCTACTATGTACACTTTATATTTTTCCTTTATTATATCTTCTCTACTGTCGAGCATATAAACTTGAATAAGGGTTTAAAAAATCTTGGGTTAGCTAATATTTCTTCGGCGGCGCGGCGGGGAATATATATTTTATTTTCTGAGCAAATGTTATTTATATTCGAAGCCAGGATTAATCTATGTAGCTTCAATGACTCGCATTTAAAAATAATGTGGTTTAAATCAGCGTATGGTTCATTGCATTTAGCACCCTTAGTATCTTGAATAATTTTTATTTTGAAAAGATGAGAGGGAATTAGACAATGTCCAAATCTCATTCTAGTAATTATGGAGATAAATTTTCTTGATTCACAGCTGATGATATTATACCAGGGCTTAGTATTAAAGTCTTTTTGTATTTTAGCGTACCATTGTCCTTTATTCTGCTTTGTTATAATCCAATAATCTTTCCAAAGCTTATTAATCTCGTCTTTGATGATTGGAAAGTAATCAGAGAAAGGTGTTTTAACAACATCTCTGTGGTCTTCATCATGTCCATTTTTTGCAGCTTGATCAGCTCTTTCGTTACCTGATATACCTCTGTGGGAGGGTACCCAGACTAGCTCAACGTAAACATCTCTCGCATTTAAATTATACAGTAAATTTCGAATCTTAAATACTTAATAATTAGATTTAAAAGTTAATTTACAACTTTCAATAGCTAATAAAGCGCTTTTGCTATCGCAGATCACAATTACTTTTCTAATATTGCTACTGGAATTTACATATAATAATGCCATATAAATTGCGTAACATTCCGCAGTAAAAATTGAACAGTTATTGTTTAGTAAAATACATTTTGTACAGTCTAAATTACTGTCGAAATAAGCTGCTTTAACTTCTTGGGTACTTTTAGATCCATCCGTATAAATTTTATAAAAATCTTTTTTGATATCTAATAATGTAAGTAATTCCGCTTTACTATTAATATCGAGAATAATTGTACAATTTTTTCCCAAAGTACTTTCAAATTTATATTCATAAACAGGCCATAGAGAGCTAGAATAAATAGACTTTGAGATCAGTGTTGCCAGACGTACGAGAAATCTCGTACCGGTACGAGATTCCTGGTCTCTGTACGAGATACGAGAATAATAAAAATCTCGTACACTTTTGTACGAGATTTTTATCCATGTAAATATATCAATAAAGTAAATGTGTTAATGTCGTCGCGTCGTCGTCGTCGCGTCGTGTCACCACAAACGATCGACTCAGCACATAACTAGATTTATTACCACATCACATCACTAAAAGATCCTTGGTTAGTCTTTGAGCGGGGAATCCCCGCTTTGTGTGTTTATTTGTTGTTGTCCTTGTTGCACTAATGTAACATCGATTTCTTGTCTCTTTTTCATAAACTAAGACGTATCTAGAGCGTAGAGCGGGCAACGCATTTGACGCACAACTAGTTGAGGTTTTTCAAGAACAAGTGCGTTTCGAATTTTTAACATTTTACTGTTATTATCAAATGGTATCTACATAATTATGAGTAGTGACAGTGATTCTTCATCCACTCCACCTAAAAAAATTTCTAGAAAAGGAGGATGGACTGCAAAAAAAAATTGTCTACAAATTATCGACTTAATGTGCGATAGAAGAATCGTTTAATTCGTCGTTAGGCAGTTGGCCTATATCTATTGACGTGCCCCACGGTTTTATTTTAGTCTAGTCTATGCATATGTTTATAATTCCCACGACTGTATCTATTTTATTATTTTTTGGTTTTTAGTACATTTATCTTAAACATTGCAATGTATGTTTAACATAAAACCGTTTAACTTAAAAAGTTTTTTTACCTATTTTTATTTTCTAGTTTTTAGTTTTTATTTATATATTTTTAAACGGTTTTATTTAGCTCACCCCGTTTGTTTTATTATATTATTTATATCCCAAGAGCCAGCAATGGCCAGACCTTCGTCATTTCATAAAAGCTGAAAATTTTTCTGTGGATGTCCCCTATACAGGTAAGAACGACCAGCGACTATAGAGTTTGGGTAGTGGTTACTTTGGCAGGTAACAAGTATTAAAGGTGTATAAAATAGTACCTTACTTTCGTTAAAGTATAAAGCTCAATATTTTTATATTTTCTTCGGGATAACTTAAGAAATCTCGTCACCCAATGCCGGACACTTATGACGGTTGCTACCCCCTGCCAGACACCCCTAAACATGAATAAATTATAATTATACTTTCGTCATAGTATAAAAGCTAAATTTTATATATGTTACTTGGGGGCCTAGAAAAAATGTTACCCCAACAGCCGGACAGTTTTAATGGTTTTTTAATCCTGCCAGACACATTGAAAGTCCGCTGTAGGTGCGAGCGCGAGTGCTTAGTCGATTGCGATTTTTTAAGATTTCCAATAAAAAAATTATTTATTACGTTCATAGCCATTTTATATAAAGTAAAAAATGTTATTTTATTATTATAAAATACAAAAAAAAGGATTATTACAAAAAAATATATATTTAATCGTTTTTATAAATCATTGTCGTCGATATTTTTATTTTCATCGTCACTACTCCAGTCGATGGCATCATCGTCGTCAATATCGCCTTCTTTGTCAGTTTCTGAAAAAAATAAGCAAGTTTATACAATTATGAATAATTCAAAAATTATGTCCAATAATTTATCATAATAAATACATACCTGATTGAGTTTCGAGCGAATCACTAACATAACTTGGTAGTTGATCCCCTTCTAACAATTTGAACTGGTATTTGTCATCTTTCAATACCCAGCCGTTATTTTCTGGTTGATATGTGGTTGGATTTTTCAGATGAGCATTATTCCAAATGGTACATATATAATTTGCTCACAGAAATTGCTGCAATAGCTCGCTTTTGCAAGGTGGTAGAAGGAAACTTAAGGAAGGAAGGAAACATCGACTGGAGGAGTAGTGAAGATGAAAATGCAAATATCGACGATAATAATGAAATTTATACAAACGATTAAATATTTTTTTTTTGTAATAATACTTGAAGAGGATTAGAGGTGTCGATATTGAATCTTAAAAACACGTGTGATGTGGTAATAGGAAAATAAAAGTTAAACTGCTCGGTCCAAAGCTTTAATAGTAAGTGAGGTGAAATACAATTAAAATGTACAATATAACAAAGCGCCTGATGATTTGTACAGGCAAATAGTTCTATATAATATTAAATGGCTTATAACTACAGGAGTTTAAATTACTTTAACGGAAGCGTAGACAATACTTTTTTTGTATTTTTTAATAATAAAATAACATTTTTTACTTTATATAAAATGGCTATGAACGAAATAAATTAATTATTTTATTGGAAATCTTAAAAAATCGCAATCGACTAAGCACTCGCGCTCGCACCTACAGCGGACTTTCAATGTGTCTGGCAGGATTAAAAAACCATTAAAACTGTCCGGCTGTTGGGGTAACATTTTTTCATAGGCCCCCAAGTAACATATATAAGATTTAGCTTTTATACTATTACGAAAGTATAATTATAATTTATTCATGTTTAGGGGTGTCTGGCAGGGGGTAGCAACCGTCATAAGTGTCCGGCATTGGGTGACGAGATTTCTTAAGTTATCCCGAAGAAAATATAAAAATATTGAGCTTTATACTTTAACGAAAGTAAGGTACTATTTTATACACCTTTAATACTTGTTACCTGCCAAAGTAACCACTACCCAAACTCTATAGTCGCTGGTCGTTCTTACCTGTATAGGGGACATCCACAGAAAAATTTTCAGCTTTTATGAAATGACGAAGGTCTGGCCATTGCTGGCTCTTGGGATATTATTATTTATTCTTGGGTCAAATTTAGTAATTCAAATTTCACCCTCTTCCTGTCAACCGATTAATCTGAAATTTTGTATACACTTTGGATTTTGGTGACAATACAATTATGTTTATTCATTATCATTATAAATTCAAGATGGCCGCCGCTACAAAATGGCGGATAATTTATGTTTTATTAATCCCATCAATATGGGTATCAAATGAAAGGGCTCAACAAGCAGAATACAATATACTATAAAAAATTGAAATCCAAGATGGCGGCCGCTACAAAATGGCGGATAACGTAGGTTTTATCAATCCCATCAATATGGGTATCAAATGAAAGGGCTCAACAAGCAGAATACAATATAATATAAAAAATTGAAATCCAAGATGGCGGCCGCTACAAAATGGCGGATAACGTAGGTTTTATCAATCCCATCAATATGGGTATCAAATGAAAGTGCTCAACCAGTAGAATACAATGTACTATATAAAATTAAAATCCAAGATGGCGGCCTCTACAAAATGGCGGATACCTTAGGTTTTATCAATCCCATCAACATGGGTATCAAATGAAAGGTCTCAACAAGTAGAACACAATTTACTATGCAAAATTGAAATCTAAGATGGCCGCCGCTATCAAATGGCTGATAACAATTTTTTATCAATCCCACCAATATGGGTATCAAATAAAAGGGCTTGACAAGAAGAATACAGTGCACTATACAACCTCAATATTTAAGATGGGCGCAGCCACTAAATGGCGTATAATAATAAGATTTAAATTCAGAAATTGAATCTGTAATTTTTAAGTATCTGATTAATCCAGCCTGAATCCACCACCCAAGTCAAGATTTTGTATCGTGTTGAGGACTGTGTGGCGTTAGTGTGGTTAAAAATGATACGTCGTTAGCGGTACACCACCCAAGTTAAGGTGAAAGGTTAAAACGCGCCGAGAACTGTATGGCATTAGGGTTGATAAAAGTGATAATATGTCGTTAGCGTTTTCCCCTCAAGGCTCAGGCGCATCTTGTTGTACTTAGCCTTGCCCCTTTATTGGACCTCTGGGGGGTCGACCGTTAAAATGTCCATTACTCGTGGGAACAAAATGGTAAAAAAAAATAGGTAAAAAAACTTTTTAAGTTAAACGGTTTTATGTTAAACATACATTGCAATGTTTAAGATAAATGTACTAAAAACCAAAAAATAATAAAATAGATACAGTCGTGGGAATTATAAACATATGCATAGACTAGACTAAAATAAAACCGTGGGGCACGTCAATGGGCACGTCTTTTATTTTAGTCTAGTCTATGCATATGTTTATAATTCCCACGACTGTATCTATTTTATTATTTTTTGGTTTTTAGTACATTTATCTTAAACATTGCAATGTATGTTTAACATAAAACCGTTTAACTTAAAAAGTTTTTTTACCTATTTTTTTTTACCATTTTGTTCCCACGAGTAATGGACATTTTAACGGTCGACCCCCCAGAGGTCCAATAAAGGGGCAAGGCTATGTACAACAAGATGCGCCTGAGTCTTGAGGGGAAAACGCTAACGACATATTATCACTTTTATCAACCCTAATGCCATACAGTTCTAGGCGCCTTTTAACCTTTCACCTTAACTTGGGTGGTGTACCGCTAACGACGTATCATTTTTAGCCACCCTAACGCCACACAGTCCTCAACACGATACAAAATCTTGACTTGGGTGGTGGATTCAGGCTGGATTAATCAGATACATAAAAATTACAGATTCAATTTCTGAATTTAAATCTTATTATTATACGCCATTTAGTGGCTGCGCCCATCTTAAATATTGAGGTTGTATAGTGCACTGTATTCTTCTTGTCAAGCCCTTTTATTTGATACCCATATTGGTGGGATTGATAAAAAATTGTTATCAGCCATTTGATAGCGGCGGCCATCTTAGATTTCAATTTTGCATAGTAAATTGTGTTCTACTTGTTGAGACCTTTCATTTGATACCCATGTTGATGGGATTGATAAAACCTAAGTTATCCGCCATTTTGTAGAGGCCGCCATCTTGGATTTTAATTTTATATAGTACATTGTATTCTACTGGTTGAGCACATTCATTTGATACCCATATTGATGGGATTGATAAAACCTACGTTATCCGCCATTTTGTAGCGGCCGCCATCTTGGATTTCAATTTTTTATAGTATATTGTATTCTGCTTGTTGAGCCCTTTCATTTGATACCCATATTGATGGGATTAATAAAACATAAATTATCCGCCATTTTGTAGCGGCCGCCATCTTGAATTTATAATGATAATGAATAAACATAATTGTATTGTCACCAAAATCCAAAGTGTATACAAAATTTCAGATTAATCGGTTGACAGGAAGAGGGTGAAATTTGAATTACTAAATTTGACCCAAGAATAAATAAGTAATAAATAATAAAACAAACAGGGTGAGCTAAATAAAACCGTTTAAAAAAATAGAATCAAAATCATAAGAATATTATGTTCTAAAAAGTGCAGCTGCCAAACAAAATTGAAAAAAAGAGATGGTACCTGAGTAACTTAGTCCAGCCTGGAATAATGAAGCTTTACAATCATTTATCACTTTAGAGGTATTCGGTGGTTGTTGTTGTAATGTCAATGTTTGAATAAATGTGACAGGGAAATTCAAGAAACATGTCATGCTGTTGTGAAACTGGTTTCCACTTATATATTTTAATGTATGCAACTTTATAATGTTAACTTATATTAATTCTTCTTTTTCTTTGTCCACAAATGTGTACCACTGTTTACATCTGAAATTTTTTTATTAAAATTTAATCAATTTTTCTTGGTTAAAATCTAATAATATACAAAACTTGGTTATCGATATGTGGATATTACAGTTGCAGTACATCACTAGCACACAATTTAAATGTGATTTATTTGTTCCTAGCCCGCTTTATTAACATATGGCCGCAAAGTATCACATTTAAGTACTTACTACTCTTTATGTAAAGGAAAACTCGTCATAAACATCATATTTTCATGATTCGGACGACTTACTCCATTTTTTAAATTTCACAAATAATATAGCGTCTTTTCGGTTGCATTTAGATTCAAAGTACACCCATCACATATTTTCATGAGAATTTACACTTTAGACAATAAAAATCCACAATTAAACAAACATTTACACTCAAAACACAAAATGAAGTTTTAACAAACAACATGGTCAGCCATCTTAACGGAAAGTGGAAACGGAACTAATGCAAGAAAGAGAAACTACTTTGACGGAGTGTGATAGCAATGTCCGCCATTATTTGGCACGTAAAGTCCATAGAAAATTTTTTTGTTCCGAGTTGCGCCAGCCTGGTGTCTCCAACTCCCTCTGTCAAAATTACGGTGTTGCTAGTCTAAAAATACGGTAAATGATAGTCATATTACGGCAAGTAAAACAATAAAAATACGGTAAAAATACGGTAACCTTTTATTACAATGAAATTGATCAATCAGACTAAAACATGTGTATTTTAAATAATGTATGTAAGTTACAATACGTCTATGTATAAAAAAGCGGATATGTAGGTTACGTATCCGCTTTTTTATACATAGACGTATTCATTTTTTTAATCATATCGTTGGTGGGATGGAAGTCGATGCAGTTCTTGCCATTCCTTTTGATAGCATGCTGCGTGAACAGGTTCCCAGCAACAGATTTTGTGGACAGTTGATTCCTTTTTTTTGTCTTCATGTCAGTAATATGACTGAAAATACGCTCACAGTCAGCGTTTGAGTGTGTTAGGGATAACAATCCTAGCATAAAACGTGCCAAATTAAAGAAAGGTGGAGAATCTTCTTTAATTTCATCTGCGATACCTGATGCCAGTATACATCTGGGGGATCGTTAACATCCAACACACACTTGTTTTGCTGGATATAATTTGGAAAATTCCGCCATTCGTCGTCTAGAGTCTGCTGGGCTTCAAGAGTCTTGGGGGCTATCCGAGGCAATAACTTGAACATTGAGTGTAATGATACTTGTCTTGTTTCAGTTACAGACATGCAGTATTCGTTATCAAGAGTAGAAATTGCATTTAGTAGATGGTCGTCTAGACTGTACCTTTTCCTGATGCCAACTGCAGCCTTGATTATGAATTGCTTACAATTTTCTCGCATTTCTTTTACAAAGTTGACATCATTAGCAACTTCAGGAAGCGATAGTTGTTGTTCGACACCGAGACCTAGATAAATATTTTCAGTCTGTACATATTTCCTCTCGTCTGTGGGGTCGATAGCATCGAGTGGAGTATTGTTAACGTAACTTGTGGGCATTATTAATAGAAGCAGTTCTCTATATAACTCCCGCATTTTCACGTGCATATGTATTATAACGGTAGACTCGCTTTGAAAATAAGTGTTAGTTTTAGTAAATTTCGGCAACATCCACGAAAGAAAATAAAAGTAAGCCTTTAGAATAGGGTCCCTTAAAGCAGAATGTATTTCAAGGCATTCCTGTTCTTCGAGTCGCTTGCCATCAAAGTAGAGTTTAAGAGCGTCTCATTGTTCTAGGATCCTATCGACGACAGCTGAAAGAGAAAGCCACCTGGTTTGGGCTGGTCGCAAAATTTTATGTACTTTCGTATCACAAAACTCTTGAAACGCTTTTAACTGACTTTGCCGCTTACTGCTGGTTTTAAAGTGATTGTAGATGTTGCGAGCCAAACTTTCGCATTCGGAAGATAGTTCTTTGCAAGCCTCGCTTGAGCATAAATGTAAAGAATGACAAATACATTTTAAAATAACTATTCCTGGACACAACTGTCTGAATCTCGTGGTCACAGAATTGTTACAGCCCATCATCGTGTTACAGCCATCTGAACCGAATCCAACGATGTTTTTAGTGGCACACAATTATCTTCAAATGATTTAATTATTACCTAAAATAGACGTTTTGCACTAGTTGTGTGATCTACATTATCTTCGCCGAAAAGGTCAATGAGGTCCCAAAATCGACTTACTACACGCCCTGTCTTTGGGTCGTAATATCTTACAACGACACACATCGTTTTTACAGAACTGATGTCTGTGCTCTCGTCTATAAGCACTGAAAATATTTGTGATTTTAAATCAGTGGATAACGCCGATTTTTCTGAATCTCCGAGAACATTATTTATTATAACTTGCAACTTAGTATGCTTCAGTTTCACATTTTTAGCAATATTCGAATCAGGAAATGCATCGACTAACAAATCCGACAAATGGTCGAAGTCTTCATTCAAAGTCTCTGATAGTGATATCGAGAATATGAATAAAATCATTGCAACAGATCTTAAAGCTGTCCCGCAGACCATGAAACTCCACCAGGTTATATCTGTCGATGTCGGTCAAATTATGCATAGGCAATTAAGCTGCTTCTGTGGCGATAAACGCGGGCTTTGCACTTGTATGAATCCTGAAATTCATTCATTTAATTCTGATCGAAGTCAATGTAGCAGTCGAACTGTCTCTGTTGATAGACTCGATATGGCGCCTTGCAATAAAAACCGTGGCGTTACAACCGACTTCGTAAATGACATTGGTCTTTGCGATAAACCTGACTATCATGATCAAACAGTGTCGATCATTGATCTCGAAAATTTGTCTCACGATGAAAGTGGTGGAGGAATCGCCACCTTTACTGATATTGCGCCCTGCAGTAAAACCGACCAGAGTGACCTTAATATTGTAGACCTCACCGTTTTTCCCAATCAGAAAGCTAATCAGACTGATTCCGTTACGGAACTGAACTTGAAAGTTGACGATATTCTGGATGTAGACGTTTTTGACAATATCATAGAATATCCTCAACCGGGGTTTGATTTAGTTTTAGATACCGTAGACTGTTTGACAAAATACGACGTAGGCTCTTTGACAGAACAAAAAGAGAATGAAAATAAGAATAAAAGAAAGAATAATACATTCTCGTCAGATCAAGGTCCATTAAAGAAAAAGCCAAAAATACTTTTACCAATAAAAGCAGAAAAATACAGGTCAACGTCACTAAAAACTATAATCAATAAAAACTTCACATGCCATATGTGTAAACTGCGTAAACTATATGTGATTACCGACATGACGCGGTGTATTGCTTGTAAAAACTGGGTATGCAGATCATGTTGCAACCAACCAGCTATTGACTATATTTGCGATCGATGTTTCGAAGACTGATTAGAACCTTAAGCGATACGTAACTTAATACATTCCAAATAGCAATAAACAAAGCCTAATTTCAATAATGAATAATATTTCTTTATTTACTTCTAATAACAATAAATATAACTGATCATTTTGATTGGTTAGTTGTGAGGGCAATTGCTATTTGTGTATTTGGTGTGTGTAATAAGTATTATTTAAAAATAAGTAAAAAAAAAAATATTAATAAAATGTAAAAGATGAATTCTAAATATGTAACTGTGTACCTCAAGCTAAAGTTAAAACTGGTTTTGGTAATAACCTGTTTTTAATTTATATTATTAATAAAAAAACAATTAAAGTTAAAATGTTCGACCAAAAATATTACTGTGTAAACTTAGCTTAATTTTTTCCAGTTAGTCACTTAGAATTCCAGATAGTCACTGTCTCATATTTTTACCGAGACAAAAATTAATCCTATTTAAGAAATAATTAGTTATTTGATAATATTTATGTTATTCTATCTAACCCTGAGTTTGCTATTTTTTTATTTGTAATTTCGTTCAATTTCATTTTAAGTAGATGGTAGAAATGTAATGTTTTAGTGGTCAAAAGTTCCTACTGTGACGATCTCGAAAGAAAAATTATTGCTAAGCGATGATTATAGTGTTTTATTTATGTTTAGATGTCTTTATTCAAAGTTATGAAGGTAATTTAATATATATTAAAAACCAATTAATATAACAACTCATATTTTTCATTTTATTTACATTTTTCCTTTGTGACGAACCGGAGCATGTTCCTGTGAAGTCTTCCATAAAAACTAAGATTATCGCGTTGTTTTTCATAATATGTATTAATATTTATTTTTATTTTTAACTTATTTAGGAATATATTTTATCTAATGAGATAAAAATTTATTGTAAAATTTCTATACTACAAAAATCTGTTCCAGTTCGTCACGTGTACATCTGTTTTGAAAAACGCCCTAATACACACAACTTAATAAAAACCATAACTGAAAAAATTAATAAATACACAGAACTAAAAGAGAAAATTGCAAAAATGTGGTGGATGAATAAAGTTTATATAATACCAATAGTACTTTCTACAACCGGAATAATTCCCAAACATTTACATCAAAGCTTAAAAATACTAGACTTATCGCCAAATTCATATATTAATATACAAAAAGCAGCTATTTTAAATACATGTCGCATTGTTAGAAAATTTATGCAGGATGATATTAATAATAATAATAATAAATACTCTTTATTGTACACACAAAGAAAAACAATTATAAGAAAAATTTACACAAGGAATGTGTACACGAGGCGGCCTTATCGCTAAACAGCGATATCTTCCAGGCAACCTTAAGGTGTTGGAACTTGCAAACTGTAATGGAAGGGGTGTGAACAATATAAATCACAAATTAATAATAATAAAATAATAGTTATGATTTAAAGATTAATAAATATACATAAACTAGAACAATATAAAAACGATTATATATATATATATATACATACATAACACGAATATATTATAGAACAAATAAATAAATAAATAAATAAATAAATGAAGAATATAAATAAATATATAAATAAATAAATATATACTAATAGATGGCAAGAAGATTAAGTTAAAAAGAGTGAAAATGCAGTTTTAAACGTTTTTTAAAAGTATTATAGGATTTAGCATCTCTTACGCTCAATGGAAGAGAGTTCCATAGTCGTGCGGCTTTCACAGTAAATGATTTGTCGTTAAAAGAAGTTGAATGAGGAGGTATTTTTAAAATAAAATTTTGACAGGAGCGTAGATTTCTCGAATGAGAAGCCCCAGAAAATGGAATCGCGCTTTTAAATAGGAAGGAGTTGATGGATCAAACAGAACACGGTAAAGAAGATGAAGAACATGAGTATTCCTGCGAAGGCGAATAGGGAGCCACTTGAGCTTTTTGCGAAAATCAGAAATATGGTCATATTTTCGTAAGCCAAATATAAACCGGATACAAAAATTTTGAAGCCGCTCAAGTTTATTCAATTGCTCCTCTCTTAGGTCTAGATAACATGAATCAGCATAATCAAGAACAGGTAGCAAGAGAGATTGTGCTAGCGCAATTTTAGTAGGAATGGGGAGAAAGTTGCGTAACCGACGAAGTGAGGCTACTGATGCAAACATTTTCCTGCTCATCTCACTTACATGCTGATTCCAAGACATATTCTAGTCCATAATGATACCTAAATTCTTGACAGTGTCGCTATATGGTATAATTGTGCCATTTAATAAAATAGGTGGTAATGACGATGACGCGATCCTGGCAATAAGTTTAGAGCTACCAATAATTATAGTTTGGGTTTTTTCTGGGTTAAGTTGGAGTCCAAAGGATCTACTCCATGAGGCTATACTTTTTAAATCCTCATTCATTTTACTAATAGCTCCCGGTAGTTCAGTAACTTTGGCGTGAACATAAATTTGTAAATCATCTGCATACAGGTGGTAGTGAGAAGAGATGTGGTGATATAATGTATTAATAAATACCGAAAAAAGAAGAGGAGACAACACGCCACCCTGCGGAACACCTGACTTGACTGAATACCAGTCGGAACACGAATCATGAATCCGTATACGCTGTCGGCGTCCACGCAGGTAACAATGAAACCAGTTGACTACTTTAGGAGATATGCTAAGAGAACTTAATGTAGCAAGTAAGATATCAAAATCAACAGTATTAAAGGCATTACTGAAATCCAACAAGGTAAGTACTGTGACTTCCTGATTATCCATACCATTGCGAATATCATCAGTGATATTGACTAAAGCAGTAGTCGTACTATGCCCAGGACGGAAACCGGATTGTAGTGGACTGAGGAGATGGTGAGTAGAAAGGAAGTGATTCAGCTGGTGGAGAACTAAACGCTCAAGTACTTTCGATAGAAACGGAAGGATTGAAATAGGACGATAGTCTTTATAATGAACGGGGTTGGATTTTTTAGGTAATGGTACAATTTGAGCATCTTTCCAGGACGAATGAAATTCACAGGAAGTAATAGAGTAATTAAATATATACGTTATTATAGGACATAAAATATCAAGGATGGGTAGGATCATCTTACGACTAATGCTATCAGCACCTACCGCATCAGATGTTATTGTAAGAATGTTTCTCTTAACATCACTTTCAGTAAAGTCACTAAAAAATAATTGTGGAATATTAGGGGAGGATAAAGCTGAAAATTGATTAAGGGTCAGTTGCTTAATAGTACTGTCCATGGTACTTGAAGTAGAGAAATGCTTGTTAAGCTCATTTAAATTAAGATTATTAGGATTTACGCATTGTCGTGCTTTTCCCACTCCCAATGATTTTAGAAAAGTTCAGACTTTGGATGAGTCATGTTCCTCAACCACAGATGAATGGATATGGCGTCGTTGGTTGTCTCTACACACTCTGTTGCAGTGATTGCGAGCCTTAATATATTTAAGACGGGTTTTCTCATTAGGATTGACTCGATATTTCATTTTAGCAGCATACTTTATTTGTTGTAATTTTTTTATTTCTGGCGTAAGCCACGGTGCAGGGAGATGTTTTATTCGAACTGGTCGTATTGGCGCATGTTTGTCATACAAATGTGTTAAATGCGAGTTCAAGATTGCTACTTGTCGATCTATTGAGTCACTGCAATAAATTTCAGACCAGTCAATCTTCCTGGCATCATCACGCAAACGATCTAAATCCATTCCTGCAAAATTGCGTTGCAGAAGAATTCTTGATTTTGCTTTTGGAGGCTTGATTTTGTAGGATAAATAAAGAAGATCGTGATAGGAAAAAGCTACAGCAGAACATTGCCCATGTGTTTCTACATGCTCGATAGAAGACACTAGAGCGAGATCAAGAAGGGACGGTAAGCTATTCGGAAAAGCATGTGTAGCAGTAAGGGGGAGGATATGCAAGTTGACACTATTGACTATTGATCTTAAGCGTTAATTATTATTGATCTTAAGCTAGTTTATTAACCCCTATTACAATGACGGTTACTTGGTTACGACCCGTAACCGCCATTTAAATACCAGCTTTTAGCTGAGAATTAAAAACAAAGATAATAATAATAATAATAATAATAAATATCATTCGGCAGCCTAAATGGAATTTGATGTCTTTTTTAAATTTCATATTTTAAATTCAGATAAAAATGTTCGTAATTATTTATATACAATATTTTGTTCGCCTTTTCAACGGAGTTCTTTGATTATATCTTATGTAATTGAGTAAAAATAGAGAACTGATAAAACAATATTTTTAATTCATTTAAATCTTAGTAGGTATATGTTGGTGAAGATATGGATCTTCTTAAAGCTTCGTTCAATAAAAAAAACGGTGATCAACGTAATTCATTGTAAAATTCATTAAATCATTCGTGAGAATAAATATTTTTTTTTCATTAAATTCACCTCTCTATAATCTTACATTTTAAGTTAGTCATTATGATGTAAAGCATGTCTTCAAAAAATTATAAATAAGATAAAATTGCCACCTACAAAAATCTTTTTCAATTTATAAACATACTTAAATATATAAATAATAGATCTTTATAATAACAATAAAACAATTATTTATTCTCAACATTATTTCATATTCAACACCAATCAATTCAGTGTATACTATCAAAATAATTTTTTTTACTAATACCTCACGATCATAAAAAATAAAAAATTATCTACTGTTTATAAAAAGTTCAGTGCATCTAAATAAACTATTAGTAAATCGAATAACTGAAAGCTATTCGATCGCTACTAGAAAAAAAAAATTTGGGCTGAATGCTCAGATGTTCTGATTTTTGAACCAAATCATCCAATTTTTCGCCTCTTTGTTACTTTTACTTTACTTTTACTTTACTTTATTTCATTTCATAGGCCCTTGCGGGCACTTAAAATCGTCAAATTTTGTTACATAAAATATGTGTTACAAAAATTGTAAATATTACAAAGCTGTTCCGAGAACAAGCAATTCATTTTACTGCCAAGCGGTCTTGTCATCCAAAAAATCTTTTACACTATAATATGCCTTTTTGCATAACTGACTTTTAATTATATTTTTAAATTTATTTAATGATAAATCATGCACATTACTTGGCAGCGTGTTGTACTTGCGTATACAGTGACCTGCAAAAGAGTTACATATTTTATGGAGCCTATATTTGGGCACTGCTAGCTTATCTTTATTTCTTAGATTTAAATTATGATAGTCACTATTTTTACTGAATTTAGTGCCTTTATTCTTGTGAGCATATAGCAAGTTTTCGTAAATATATTGTGAGTGTACAGTCATGATGTTAATTTCTTTAAATTTGTCTCTTAAAGACTCACGGGGGCCCATCCCATATATAGCCCGAACAGCCCTCTTTTGCATCACAAAAATGCAGCCAATATCTGCAGCATTTCCCCACAGTAGTATCCCGTATGACATAATACTGTGGAAGTAACTGAAATAAACTAAACGCGCAGTTTTGACATCCGTTATTTGGCGAATAATTTTTACAGCGTATGCTGCAGAACTGAGTTTACTCGATAGGCGTTCAATATGAGGGCCCCACTGTAACTTGCAATCTAAAGTTATACCCAGAAAGACAGTCTGGTTGGCCAGCTCTATTTCGTCATCCCTAATCTTGACTCTTGTTTTAACTAATCGAAAATTTGGCATAGTGAATCTAATACATTTGGTTTTGCTTTTATTTAGCAACAAATTATTAACACTAAACCATTGAACGACCTTAGAGAGAGCAGTGTTTACGTCGTCAATATTAATTTCTCCTCGTTTAACTTTAAAAACTAGAGACGTGTCATCTGCAAACAAAACAATGTCATGGTCGTCTCTAATAAGGTAAGGGAGGTCGTTAATATATACCAGAAATAGAAATGGTCCCAATATTGAGCCCTGGGGCACCCCCATTGTTACAAATGATCCGGGTGACTGCTTTCCATTTATAACCACCTTTTGAATCCTATCACTTAGGTAAGAAGTGAGAAAATCCAATGCGGTACCGCGGATTCCATAATGGTGTAACTTCCTAATTAACGTCTGATGCTGGACGCAATCGAAAGCCTTCGATAAGTCACAAAAAATACCATAGGCATCCTGCGACTCCTGCCAGGCCTCATAAATATTTTCTAGCAATTTGATTCCAGCATCAGTCGTGGACCGGCCGCGAGTAAAACCAAATTGTTTAATATGCAGCAGATTATTATTATTAAAGTATTTCTGCAATTGATTAAGCGCGATTTTTTCAAACACTTTACTAAATGTTGATAGAACAGATATTGGGCGATAGTTAGAGGGGTCTGAAATACTACCAGATTTAAACAAAGGAGTTATTTTACTAAGTTTCATTAAATAAGGAAACACACCACTATCGATACAACGATTAAAAATTTTAGCTAAATGTGCAGCAACTATTTCAATAACATTGTTTACGAAATGTACAGAAATTCCCCAAAGATCGGCAGTCTTTTTAATATTTAGCGATTTGAAAGTTTCTATGATTTCACGTTCATTGACGTGTTTAAATTTAAAAACAATTTTACAATTGGGAACATTTTCTTTCAACAAGGATTCTGCAATGGGGGTGGAAGAGTCTAAAGAGCTTGTTAGATCTACAGGAATTCGTGTAAAGAATTTCTCAAATTCGTTAGCAATATTTGAATCGGAGCTAATCGATTTACCGTCAATGTTAAGTTTAAAATTATTTGACGAAGCTTTTGTTTTTCCAGTCTCTGCATTAATAATTTTCCAAGTACATTTGATTTTGTCTGTGCTGTTATAAATTTTTTCACTAATATACTTAATTTTTGCAATTTGACAAACCTGCTTAAAAACCCTAGAGTATGACTTAACATAATTTTTGAACAATTCAGTTCTATTAAATTGTCTTTCTGAGTATAGCTTATACAATTTTTGCCTACTTTTGTGTATACCAACAGTGGCCCACTGACTAAATACTGGATTATCAGTAACTGTGATCTCTCTGGTTTTGAAAATGGTGTTAAATTCGTTGCAAAAACACTCAAAAAATAAATTATACATGTGATTAGGTGTCATACTCAGTGATAAAAAAGGAAGTTTACAACATAATTCAAATCTCATACGTTTCAAGCGATCAAAAGTTATCGGTCTACATATAATTTTACGTTTTTTAATTTGGTCAGTGACAATTTTGAAACATGCTAGTTGCCCACAATGGTCCGAATCTAAATTTGTAATAATTTTCTTGCTTAAAGGTACCAGACCACTATATATATTGTCTAAACAAGTTGAAGTTGTATCACAAAATCTAGTAGGCTCCATAAATAAGTTGGAATGATTGTGTGATTTAAATAAATTTAAAATTTTATAGGTTACACTGTTTTTTTTAAGTAGATCAATATTAAAATCTCCACACACAACCAAGTATTTTTTTGACCTACCCAATTTGCTTAAGGCTTCATCCATAATTTCCTCAAATCTATCATAAGCTGAGGAACCAGGTTTGTATACACATACCACAATGAATTGCTCAAGTTCTATACATGATAGTTCTATTATACATTCTACCGAGAGAGACACAATATCTTTCCGTTCTTTAAATAAATATCCAATTATTGTAATATTGCTTCTAAAGCGTTATGCTGAAAATAATACGAGAACATTATAATTTATTATAGCTTTTCAAACAATAACTTACTTTTACTCGATTTTAACCATGACGTGGATATATGTGTAATGATTTTGTTATAAATTAAAATATCTTATACACTTTTTATAAAAATGTATTTAGAATAAGTAGTGATTTTGACTATTTCTTGTGTGATGGATCAGTCTTTATTTTTAATGAATTGTTTGTAAAATCGAATATATTTTGCATTTGCATTTTATTTATTTTCATGCAAATTATAAGCAGTTAATTGATTAAGGAGATTGCCTATTTATTTATTAACTACGGATTGACTGGGAGGACGGGTTTCCGGTCTGTTATAGACCGGAAACACGTTTAGTAAATTAATTCATCAAAAACATTTTGTTTCCGGTCTTAGCTTATAAATAGTTTGTTGACTTTTTAAAGAGGGGCATTCTTCTGATATCAGCGGTACAGACAAGAGGTCTTGAAAAGGAATTGTATTAGTAAAGTTGATATAAGGAAAAGGAATTGTATTAGTGAAGTCCGAAGTGTAAATAAAGTGATTTGTAACAACTGGAATTTATTATTTCTCTACAATTCAGAAGTGGGATAAGGACCAAGTTAAGGTATGTACAAAAACTTTTATGATTTTTGATTCTACATAATGAATTCTGTATGTAAAGTTGAATTAGATATTTTCCATTTAAAGTTACATTGGAATAAAGAATTTGATTGGTAATTTAGTACAGATTACCCACATATATTTAACATTTTACTGGGTTATGAATTTTACAAGTATTAAAGTTAAGTATTACTTATATATATGCTTCGTCAAGAATTTTAGGTGTAGTTATTTACAAGTCGGGTGTGCTTATTGATAGAGGTAAGGTCATGTGTACCTACCGAGCCAAGTGAGCTCTAAGCCATGTGTGCTTATCGATAAAGGTCATGTGTACCTAGCGAGCCAAGTGAGCTCTAAGCCATGTGTGCTTATCGATAAAGGTCATGTGTACCTAGCGAGCCAAGTGAGCTCTAGTTAGAAGCCATGTGTGCTTATCAATAGAGGTCATGTGTACCTAGCGAGCCAAGTGTGCTGTAGCAAGATGGGTTATATGATTACGTATAATGTGCTTTTACTTTCATCAATAAGGAGCTAAATCTATTTAATTAAATTAAATTTTAAGAGGTTATGGAATGTGTGTTGAGAAATAATTTAAGTACCTATCTATATCTTTAACTCAATTTTTATTTTAAACATTAAATGAAATTTTAAAAGGTAGTGTTGAGAAATAATTTAGGTACCTGTATATTTTATTTTAATTATATGAATCTAATATTGATTTTACGTTTTGAGGAAATGAACTCTGACGAAGGGATGACTCCTGAGGAGGAGCCTCCAAGGTCAAGGAGATGTCAAAGAAAACGAAATTCCCCGACTAAGAACGATAAGTCTAAGCGGTCTAAGACTAAATCAAAGAGGAGACGTGGACCATCACCCAGTCCATCCACGTCCAGCAGCGAATACTCGAGTGACGGTTCGCGACGACGACAGATCCGACGAAAAAGAACTGGCAACTGGTCCACAAAAGAGGTACTGGAACTATTTAATTCATTACAAGAAAATAAAAATAAGTCTCATAATCTAAGTAATAACCACTATAATAATGTCATACCGGAATTCGATCCGGCTTGTAAATCTCAAACCATTGACAGTTGGATTAGGAAAGTAAATGAATGTGCTGCCATTTACGAATGGGACGAGAAGCAGACCATACATTTTGCTTTACAAAAACTATCCGGCTTAGCTAAGAGGTGGTTTGATGCTCTTCCAAGCGTTGTATTTAGTTGGCAAGATTGGCAAACAAAACTAAAAAAGGCGTTTCCGAATGAACAAAATTACGGTCGGCTTCTTGAAGAAATGTTGTCTAGAGTCACTAGGAATAATGAAAATTTACGTGAATACTTTTACGATAAATTAACTTTATTAAATAGATGTGAAATTGGAGGCAAAAAGGCCGTAGATTGTGTGATTCATGGAATATTAGACAAGTCGGTTAGAAACAGTGCCCAGGCACTAAGATGCGAGGAACCGGAAGACTTATTGAATTTTCTCAGTTCGCAACGTCCTATATTAGATATTGGTACATTTGCGGTTAGGAAACGTAGCGACAATAGCGTATCAATCCGAACGAGTAATGTTGCGTCAACTTCGAATAATAACTTTATTACTTGCTTTAATTGCCGCTCGAAGGGACACGCTTACTTTAGGTGCCCCAAGCCCCTCATTAAATGCTCAAAGTGTCACAGAGTAGGTCATAACAACGACAATTGCAAGATTGAACCCTTGAATTTACGAAACGAAATGAAAGAAAATGATAACCGAGACCGAAAAATATTAACTATTTCGACCACGAATACTGGTGGAAACAAATTTTATAAAAATGTAAAAGTTAATGATATAAATTTTGTAGCTTTCATCGATTTTGGTAGCGAGTGTAGTTTAATTCGTGAATCTGATGCTAAAGGTCTTCATTTGATAAAAGAATTTACTAGTTTACCTGTTATCAAAGGATTCGGCAATTCTAGAGTTTGCCCTATATTTAGGAGTAGAGTTGAATTAAAACTAGACGAAGTTGAGGCTAACATAGAGATATTGGTAGTCTATGACGAATTTCTGCAATCACCCATGCTGATAGGTCAAAATGTCACTGAACTTTCTTGTGTGACTGTTTTTAAAGATAATAATCAGTTATTATTTTACCAAAGTCCTGATTTTAATGATAAATCTCAGTCTATGGATTGCCTAAAGTTAAATTTGATTACTGAGAGTACTAGTACTATGTCAGGATTAGTAGAAGTTGTCACATCTGACCCGAAGTTTAGTGGTGATATTTATGTTGAAGGCTACTGTAGTTGTATCCCTAGAAAAGAGTATCAAATACAACAGGGTGCTTATAGAGTCAATAACGGTAAATGCTTCCTAGCAGTAACTAACTTGTCTAATCATACCTTAGAGTTTCCAGAAAAATGTCTAATAGCTAGGGCATTCCCCTTTATCGAAACGAAAGTTATCCATACAAATAATATAACTAAAGACAATGCAAAATTAGAGCCCCTGTTAATTTCGGACATTAAAGTTGGTCCCGGGGTTGATAAGGGAACTTTATTTAGGCTTCACTCTCTTTTGCTTAATTACCGTGACTGTTTTGCATTTAATCTTAGCGAAATAGGCTGTGTTAACTCTGCTGAAATGAAAATAGATTTATTAGATGACAGACCTGTAGTCTATAGACCATACAGGCTATCATATTCTGAAAGAAGTCAGGTCCGTGAGATAGTAGACGAATTGTTACAAAACGATATTATACAAGAGTCCAGTTCCAATTACGCGAGTCCTATTCTTATGGTAAAAAGAAAACTGGCGAACAGCGCCTATGCGTTGATTATAGGGCCCTTAATAGTAAAACTAGAAAAGATTGTTTCCCGTTGCCGATCATTGATGATCAACTAACGAATCTAAGTGGTAATAAGTTTTTTACCTCCTTAGACTTAGCTTCTGGGTATTATCAAGTACCCATGGCAGAGGAAAGCCGTCCACTAACAGCATTTGTAACGCCCGATGGGCATTACGAGTTCAAAAGGATGCCTTTTGGACTTGCAAATGCTCCAGCTGTCTTTCAACGATTCATGAATTCCATGCTTGGTAACAAGCGACATGATACAGCTCTAGCTTATTTGGACGACATTCTTGTGCCATCGGTTACTTTAGAAGAAGGGTTTAAAAAATTAGAAGATGTCTTAAAGTTGTTACGGTTAAATGGACTCACTCTTAAGTTATCCAAGTGTTATTTCTTTGACAGTTCCCTAGACTATTTGGGGTACGAAATTTCCGCCGAAGGCATACGGCCAAACAAAAACAAAATATTAGCGGTAGAAGAATTTCCCATCCCTCGGAATATACATGAAGTTCGCCAATTCCTAGGCTTAGCGGGGTACTTTCGAAAATTTATTAAAGGTTTTGGAGAAATAGCCAGGCCTTTAACAAACTTATTAAGAAAGGGGATCTCTTTTAAGTTGACAGACAATGAACTTAATGCTTACGTAACCTTAAAACAAAAACTGATTGATAGACCTATTCTTGCTTTGTATAATCCAAAATTCAAGACTGAGTTACACACAGACGCAAGCTCTCTAGGCGTAGGTGGGATATTAATGCAATGGCAACCGGGATCTGAGGTTCTTAAGCCAGTGGCTTATTTTAGCAGGCAGACTACACCTGAAGAACGCCATTTACATTCATACGAACTAGAAACGCTAGCAATCGTGTGCGCATTAAAAAAATTTAGGGTTTATTTGTTAGGGTTAGAATTCAAGGTAGTGACAGATTGTAACGCTCTCCGGACTACACTAACCAAGCGCGACCTCATTCCTCGGATTGCGAGATGGTGGCTTTTGATTAGCGAGTTTAATTTCAGTATAGAATACCGTCCAGGGACCCGTATGGGTCACGTAGATGCATTGAGCCGTAACACTAAACTATCACCTGAAGTGATTGACGACTCTACCTTAACTGTGTATAGTATCGAAACTAGTAATTGGCTCTTAACCTTACAAATGACTGACCCAGATATTTCGCGAATATTTAAAATTCTCAAGCCTGAGTCCGACGAAGAAACTAAAGATATAAAGAAAAATTACGTTGTTAAGGATAATAGGGTGTATAGGAAAGTAGGCGAAGCACTTTGCTTAGTTATACCTCGTGGTGCTCGCTGGCAAATATGTAGGTCTAATCACGATGACGCCGGTCACTTAGGTGTTTCCAAAACAACTGAGAGAATTCAATCTGTCTACTGGTTTCCGAAATTGCGAAAGTTTGTTAAAAAATATGTTAAATCATGTATTAAATGTGCGTATAATAAAGACGATACATCACGACGTAAAAATGGCCAATTGTTTCCAATTGAAAAGATAAGCATTCCATTCCACACTATCCATATTGATCACTTAGGTCCGTTTGTCAGAAGTAAAAAGGGAAATGCTTATATTCTCACTATAGTTGACGGATTTACTAAATATTTATTTGTAAGAGCCGTTAAAGATACAAAGACTAAAACTACTGTAAGAAATTTATTAAATATTTTTTATGACTTCGGGTTACCATCCCGAATAGTGTCTGATCGAGGTACCTCATTCACTTCAACGGCTTTCAAAAGTTTTTGCGAATCCCACGGCATAAAGCATATATTAAATGCAGTTGCATGTCCCAGAGCGAACGGCCAAGCCGAAAGGTATAATCAGACGATCCTAGAATCACTTGCGAAATACGCTGATGGCGAGGACGAACGCAACTGGGACATGTATTTAGGAAAAATTCAGTGGGGAATTAATAATGCTATTAATTCCACTACTCGAAAAACTGCCACAGAGGTATTATTTGGTACCAGATTGCGCGATAATTTAACTAATATATTGGATATTAATACTAAATCGAGTCCTAACATCGCGGAAATAAGAGATGAAGCAACTACAAATATAGAATCTAATCAAATAAAACAAAAGGAAAACTATGATAAAAATAGAATTCCAGCCCCAGTTTATAAGGAAGGCGACTTAACTAAAATAACTAGAACAAATTTTAATAATAAAGGTAACAGCACTAAGCTTATGTCTAAATTTATAGGCCCCTTTAAAATAGAAAAGGCTTTAGGCAATGACCGGTATAAAATAGTAGAAATACCAGGCTTTAGTCAGCGTAAGAATAAATTTAATAGCGTAGTAGCAAGCGACCGAATACGGCCATGGATTAATATAAATACTTCTAATCAAAACAATGATATAACTAGTAGTAGCAGTGAGTCCGATGGTGAAAATGATAAAAGTGAAGGCGTATAGGCGTAAACGCAAAATCAATCTGAGACCAAATAATGACCGAATGTAATGATTAATTATTATGTACTAAGATTATTGTAATGATTAAATATTATGTACTGTCGATTATAAGATTACTGTAATGATTTATTATTATGTACTGTTAATTATGATAATTCTAATACAGATTAATTAATAATAATAATTCGATATTAATACTTTAGTTCTTTATACATTTATTTTTTTTTACGCGCGTCGGGAGACCGCACGTAGTAGGACGGCCGAATGTAATGATTTTGTTATAAATTAAAATATCTTATACACTTTTTATAAAAATGTATTTAGAATAAGTAGTGATTTTGACTATTTCTTGTGTGATGGATCAGTCTTTATTTTTAATGAATTGTTTGTAAAATCGAATATATTTTGCATTTGCATTTTATTTATTTTCATGCAAATTATAAGCAGTTAATTGATTAAGGAGATTGCCTATTTATTTATTAACTACGGATTGACTGGGAGGACGGGTTTCCGGTCTGTTATAGACCGGAAACACGTTTAGTAAATTAATTCATCAAAAACATTTTGTTTCCGGTCTTAGCTTATAAATAGTTTGTTGACTTTTTAAAGAGGGGCATTCTTCTGATATCAGCGGTACAGACAAGAGGTCTTGAAAAGGAATTGTATTAGTAAAGTTGATATAAGGAAAAGGAATTGTATTAGTGAAGTCCGAAGTGTAAATAAAGTGATTTGTAACAACTGGAATTTATTATTTCTCTACATATGTATGGAGTATGGAGAGATAATAAACAAAATACTCCAATTTATACATAAGTATTATTTAAAAAATTTATTGTTTTATTTCACTAAAAGTGATTGATTACAGTTGATAAACAAACATTCATCGTTTCTGCTGAGAAAGTTAGTGTGGCGATTTCATTATTAATTAGGCAACACCGATTGCGTTGCCGAATTATCTAGTGTGTATTTTCTTTACTCTGTAGTCTGTACTTACTTCACACTTGTCAATTTTGCCTAGATTAAGATGGTGCACGCAGTTGTATTATATTCTATTGTTGTATATTCTTTCAACGCAAATAAATAATTGGAAATTTAATTATATTGATTCCAAAACTGGTGACCCCGACGTGATATGAACACGCATGTAATTTATTGTGCAGTACGACAATTGGCAATTCACTACAACTACGAGAGAGCCTCAAGGGTGTGATACAATATGGCCGACTAACACATTGCATTGGTTTTAAAAGTTATGCTTCAGTTTGATAAATGAATAAATCAAGCCTCATCCACCTCAAAACGCCGTGATCGCTCCGTACGACTTACATCATCAGTGCACCGAGTCGCATCTATAGTAAACTACGTTACCACATGTGTGACCGCATGCCGCTTTGTCAGTAGTCACGCTATCAGCATTCAGCATACCGGGCAGTCAGGCAGTCGCCTCGGAAATTCACCGACGAGAAATAAAACTTTGACAATCTTGGTGAAAAGTGGTGTTAGAAAAAATGAGTGAAAGGATTATTGTGTATAGCTTATTTTTAAATTCTATTTTTTTTTTCTAACATTGTATTATAATATGATCTGTTCTCTAACCATACTAAAGTATCATAATAATTAATACCAAACAGATTAAGCTTTATAATAATTTAAAATTAACCAACTGGTGAGCTTTATCATATTAACAAGCTAAATTAATATTTAATAATTATTATTTAATTATTTTTTTTTTTGCAAGTGTTTTGCTATTATTTTTTTAATTGTTTTTAAGTTTTAACCAATTGCTAATAATGACTGATACTAAAGCACCAACCCCCATGGAGGATCAAATTCCTCAAGTATCACACATTGCATTAAAGCTTCCTCCGTTCTGGTCTGGTCGTGTGGTTGCATGGTTTGCGCAGGCTGAGGCAAATTTTGAAATTTCAGGTATAAAAACAGACAACACCAAATATAACCATGTACTGAGTGTGCTGCCTGAGAGGGTTGCAGCTGATATTGAGGACATCCTCATCGACCCTCCAAAGGATAATAAATATATTTTTTTAAAATCTGAACTTATTCGCAGATTGTCAGCTTCAGAGGAAAAGCGGGTTAATCAGCTGTTAAGTGATGTAGAGCTGGGAGAGCGTAAGCCGTCTCAATTCTTGCGCCACCTCCGCTCCCTCGCTGGATCTAGCCTGCAGGACGAGTCCATCCTGCGGCAACTATGGCTGCGACGACTTCCACAGCAGGTCCAAGCCATCCTAGCTGCCCAGGCTGACCTGCCACTACAGAAGGTTGCTGAGTTAGCAGACCGCATTGTTGAGGTATCACCAACTGCCCATTCTGTCTTTGCTACAAGCACACCTGCCGCAGATGACCCACTGCAGGCCATCAGTCGCCGATTGGACCAACTGGCGCAACAGGTGGCAGCGATGAGCACTGGCCACAACCGGCATCGAAGTAGTCGAAACCCCTCCCGGTCTCGTTCAAAATCCAGAGACCGAGAGGCCTCTGACCTATGCTGGTACCATCGTAGATTTAAGTTAAAGGCTAACCGCTGCACTAAACCTTGCAGCTGGAAACCGGCGGAAAACTTGGGGGACAGTCAGTGATGGCGGCTGCTGATTGTCCACCTCAAAATATGGTAAGTCGCCGTTTATTTGTTACTGACGTCAACAGTAAACGTCGATTTTTAATAGACACTGGTTCAGACATCTGCTGTTACCCTAAATCTGCCATTGGTGGCAAACTTGAAGTTGCAGATTATGACCTCAAGGCCGCGAATGGTAGCTTAATTAAAACATATGGCCTTATGAATATTAATTTAAATTTGGGACTGCGCCGAGACTTTAGATGGTCATTTGTCATCGCTGATGTTGGCACTGCAATAATCGGGTCTGACTTTCTAGCGCACTACCACCTGCTACCCGATTGTACCAAACGGCGTCTAATTGATGCCAAGACAGGTTTATCAAGCCATGGCACTATTGCTATGGTTGATCAAACTAGCGTCAGAGCAGTAATAGAAAATGGTTGCGATTCAGCTTACTTAAAGATTTTATCGGAATTTCCAGATATCATGAGGCCGCCCGGAGTGCCGCACGAGGTGAAACACGACACGGTGCATCGCATAATAACTACTGATGGCCCTCCTGTCGCTGCTCGCCCTCGCCGCCTCGCACCCCAGAAACTGCAGGCTGCTCAGAGAGAATTCGCAGATATGGTGTCCTCAGGTAACGCACGACCATCTAAAAGCCCGTGGTCATCACCGCTACACATGGCCCCCAAGAAAGATTCGTCCTGGCGCCCATGTGGTGATTACCGCGCCTTAAACGCACGTACCGTCCCGGACCGCTATCCTGTTAGACATATAGGGGATTTCAGTCAAAGTTTGGCTGGCTCTACTGTATTCTCTACCATTGACCTTGTAAAGGCGTACCAACAGATACCCGTCCCAGGTACAGATTTGTCCATAATTTGCGACACGTCGACGGGCAAACAACGACCACTGCTACCATCTAAATTTCGCAAAAGTATTTTCGACCAGCTACATGGACTCAGTCACCCTGGCGCACGGACAACCGTACGCTTGGTGGCTGACCGATATGTGTGGCCCTCTATTAAAAAAGATGTGCATGCTTGGGCACGCGCCTGCATTCCCTGCCAGAAATCAAAGGTGACGAGGCATGTCAAAACGCCCTTGGGAAATTTTAACACCCCCACTGCAAGATTTCGCCACGTTCATTTGGACATCATCGGGCCTCTACCACCTACGATCGAAGGCTACAGCTACTGCTTAACAGCAATCGACCGCTATACTAGGTGGCCAGAGGTATGGCCTCTTGAAACCATAACGGCCCAAGATGTAGCAGCTACATTTATGTCCGGATGGATTTCTCGATTTGGTGTCCCTCTGCTTGTTACAACAGACCAAGGCAGGCAATTTGAGTCTGACCTTTTCAGTCGCCTCATGAGTCTCTGCGGCATTAAAAAGACGCGCACGACTAGTTACCATCCTTGCGCCAACGGGATGGTGGAGCGACTACACAGGCAACTAAAGGCGGCAATAATGTGCCACGAAACCTCCTGGTTGCAAGCCTTACCAATTGTACTACTTGGCATGCGCTCCGCGGTCAAAGAGGACCTGAAGGCATCGTGCGCTGAAATTCTGTACGGTGAACCTCTCCGCCTTCCTGGCGAATTTTTTGTTCCAGAGGTATCGAGCAAAATTGAAGACCCAATTGATTTGGTTGGTCTGCTCCGTCAACATATGTCCGACGTGCGACCAGTCCCAGCCTCGCGACATCTAGGTCAAAGTGGAACACCCACCTTCATCTTCAAGGAGCTCCCAGTTGCTACGCACATTTTTCTTCGGGATGACTCGGTCCGGCGCGCGCTTTCGGCTCCATACACTGGCCCTTACAAAGTTATGTCACAAAATAATAAAACCATTCGGGTAGTCATCAAAGGAAAGGAAGTTGAGGTCAGTCTAGACAGAGTGAAACCAGCTTATCTGGACTGTCCTCCGTCGCCACCAGTGAAACCAGCTTATCTGGAATGTCCTCCGTCGCCACCAGCTGTTCCACCCCAACACGCGCCTTCACCTTTACCAGTGGCGCCTACCACGACCAGATCAGGACGTAGAGTCCGTTTTAAAAAAATATTAGACCTTTAGTTTTTATTTCATTGTTTTTTTAATTTACCTACGGTTTCCTTACTCCGTAGGGGGGTGGTGTGGCGATTTCATTATTAATTAGGCAACACCGATTGCGTTGCCGAATTATCTAGTGTGTATTTTCTTTACTCTGTAGTCTGTACTTACTTCACACTTGTCAATTTTGCCTAGATTAAGATGGTGCACGCAGTTGTATTATATTCTATTGTTGTATATTCTTTCAACGCAAATAAATAATTGGAAATTTAATTATATTGATTCCAAATTAGTATGAAATGTTGATAATATTGATATAACAATATTATTGTAGCATAATACTCTTTTTTATTTACTTTCGCAAATTTAATGAAAAATATATTATTTTTTTTAAGACAAAGGAATGTATTTCATTAAATTTTTTTTCATGAAACTCTTCAGTGATTTATTCCAAAATAAATTTCGTGAAGCAACTATGACATATTTCTTTGGTAATTTTGGGACCTTTTATAGAGAGTAGTTTTATCGCAGTGGAGTTATCTTTAATAAAATCCCTTTTAAATAAGCATAGTTTTATTTACATCGATTTACAATTTATTAATACGACCTGACACAATTTTTTCTCACCGACATCTATCAAAATTATATTCTTCTTATATTTAAATTTTATCGCCAGACAGTATTCTCTATGACACTCCCCCTCACGAAGATCTTGGGGTGTCACCTCAGGTCTGAGTGACCCTTATCATCTTCTGCAGTTTCATTAACCTTGGCTGGGTTAAGGCCTTTGATCTGCCTCCATATTATCTGTGTCCTTATAATGGATCGTTATTAGTTTCTTTTGGACACAGTCTCTTATAAAGTGTTCCCTTATGCTTATATGCTTTGACCTTTTTCCAGTCATTAAATTGTTGGCTAACTTCTGTGCAGCTAAATTATCGTTGTAGATTGGTACAGCTTGTGTAGTCACTCCAATATCTTCCAAAAGCTGTTTTAAGTGTAGCGCTTCCTTTGCGGCTTCCGTCATTGCCATATATTCTGCCTCAGCAGTTGACAAAGCTACAACTCGTTGCTTCTTTGTAGCATAACTTATTAGACCACCTCCATATTTGAAGATGTAACCCGTATATGAACGACGGTCAATGGTACATGCTGCCCAATCAGCATCAGCCATTCCTACTAATGCACTTCCTGTTTTACTATATCTGATGCTAACATTCTTCGTGCCTTTTAAATAACGCAAAACCCTTTTTGCTGCGTGCCAATGCGTTTTTCCAAAACAAGTATTATATTGGCTCAAATAATATCTGGTCTCGTAGCTGTAGCCAGATACATCAAAGAACCAATCAGTGCCTGGTATGGTATATTCTCCATTTCTTCTTCTTTTTATGCTCTTTCCAATTTTAAACCTGTTTCCATCGGCGTCGAAACCGGCTTACATTCGCCCATGTAAAAAATTTTTATTAAATTTTCAATATAAGTTGTCTGTGACAACCTCATTTCTCCCCCGACATGGGTGAATTGTATGCCAAGGCAATGGTGTAGCGAACCCATATCTCTTAATTGAAAAGCTTTTTGTAATTTCATTTTGACCTCTTTTAACAAATTTTCTGATTTATATGCCAGTATTAAATCATCTACATAAATGTTTGCTAATAGCTTTTCACCTTCTTTTTCTAAAATATATAAGCAAGGATCTGCTGTAGAGTTCTTAAATCCGATTTCCATCAATTTATTATGTAACTTCAAGAACCATTGTCTTCCTGCTTGTTTCAACCCATAAATAGCTTTATTTAATTGACATATCCCATTATTCTTCTATCTATTTAAATCTATTAGCATTTCTTTTGCTTTTTTTATTAATTCTTTATCTTTTCCGTTCGTTATTATTCATTTTTAAGTATTTATCCAAAATTTTTCGGCATCTTCATGTAAATTTGTTCGTCTATATCGCCGTTTAAAAATGCAGTACACACATCTAGTTGGGATAACTTCATGTCATTTTCAATCGCATGTGCAATGAGTAGTCTGATAGTACTCATTTTTGCAACAGGTGCAAATGTTTCTGTGTAATCAATACCTTCTTTCTGATTAAATCCACGCGCTACAAGTCGTGCCTTTCGTCTATCTATTTCTCCTAGTGCATTATATTTATATTTCAAAATCATTTTATTACCTATCAAATTTTTGCTTTCGTTCTTGTGTACAACTGTCCAAGTATTATTTTTAAGATGAGATTCTATCTCGTTTATTATTGCATCTTCCCATTCATCACTGTTTTCATCTATTTCACAGAGGAATGATTGCTCAGCATCCATTTCATAATCTTGATGCCAGGCTGGTGGTTTTCTCTGTCTTTTTATACTATTAGTCGTTGCTTCGACTTCATTATCTGTACACATGTCATTATTTATTTCGTCTATTTCTGTAGTTGCATCTAGGAATAATTCATCATTGTTAAATTCATGTTCTGACTCATTTCCTTCATTTTTTACTAACTCATCATTGTTTTCTTTATTTTGTTGTTCTGGAAAAAATATAACATCTATTTCCTTTTTATCAGCTTCTTTTTGTTTTTGTTCTTCTTTCATCTCATTCTCATAAAACATTTTATCTAATACTTTAACATCTCTACTGATTATCACCTTGTCTGTTTTCGGGTTGAATATCCGGTACGCCTTATGATTTTCGGAATATCCGATAAAAATTCCAGCTGTTGCTCTGGGTGCAAATTTTCCATTTTTCTTTCCTTTATTTAATACGAATGCTTTAGCCCCAAATATGTGAAAATGCCTCACAGATGGAACTTTCTTTACCCATTTTTCAAATGGAGTCGCATTATCAATGCTGCTGCAAGGACTTCGATTCGCCAAGTAGTTAGCTGTACTAATTGCTTCAGCCCAAAAATCTTCTTTCATATTAGCGTCTATCAGCATACATCTAGCTTTATTCAGCAATGTTCTATTTTTTCTTTCTGCTAATCCATTTTGTTCTGGTGTATATGGTGCGGAAAGTCTCCTCTTGATACCTTTGTTTTTTAAGTAATTATCAAATCTTTTGTTTATATACTCTGTCCCATTATCACTTTGCAAATATATTATTTTATTTTTCGTGAATCGTTCAGCCTCGTTTTTAAATTCTATAAATTTTGATAGGGCTTTATCTTTAGTTTTCATTGTATATACACGTGTATATCTCGAATAATCATCTGTAAATGTAATGAAATATTTTGAACCTCCCTTAGATGGCTGTCGCATGGGACCACATACATCAGTATGTACAATTTCTAATCTATGATTTGTCCGTTTCTCATTTTTACATGTATTAAATGGCAGTTTTATTGCCTTACCTTTAGCACAGACTACACAATCTCTAACTGTATCAGATTTATTAAATTCTAAGCCTTCCATCCAGCCTTTTCTTATCAAGAGCTATTCTCATTTGCCTCTCGTTAAGGTGTGCTAGTTTTCTATGCCATAGTTGCATTTTATTTGTTTCACAATAGTTGGACCTCTCTTCTAAATTTTCTTTAACATAGTATAAACCATCTTCATTTCGTTCGGCTTTTAACAGAATTTGACCATTTCGCATTACGGTTGCTTGTTGCTTCTTAAATAATACTGTTGCACCTTTATCGGTCATTTTTCCTACTGACATAAGATTTGTAGTCAGTGACGGTACATACAAGGCTTCAGTCAGTTGTAGACCAGGTATTTCCTTTATGTTCAGTTTCACTGAACCTCGACCTTCAATTTGTGCTGTATGATTTTCTGAAGCTAACCTTATAGTTTTATAGTCATCTTTTTCTACATTATCGAATCTTTCCAATTCATGACTCATATGTGACGTGCATCCACTATCAAGACACCATTTTCTGACTTTTTCTTTATTATTATTAGCATTTAGACATGTTTCTAAGGAATAATTCGCACTGCTTTTAGTTTTGTTCACTTTTGACCAGCATTCATTCGCTTTATGTTCCTTTTTATGACATTTGTAGCATTCAGTAATATATTTCTTATTTTTTCTCTGCTGCTTGCTGTACAGTACTTCTTATTCTGAGTTTCCATCAGTTGTAGTAGCCATATGTTTTCGTGCTTCAGCTTCTTCAATGATCTTTATTTTCAGACTATCTGGATCTGGTAAATCATCTCTAGATTCTATGGCTATGCGAAAATTTTCAAAAGATTGTGGTAAACTATATAGCAGCATTATACTTAATAAATCTTTATTAATTATTATATCCATGTCGGCTAGTTTATCGACAATATCCATAAATTTATTTAAATGATCAACTATGCTGTCATTGTCTTTCATTTTTCTTAATATCAAGTCTTTTAACAGAGTTGCTTTTCTAGCGGGACCTTTACTATGATATATATTTTCAAGCGTATCCCAGACTTCTTTACTTGTTTGACAATTTTTTACTTGTTTTAGTTCGCTTGGAGATATTATAAGAAATAATTCAGCTAAAGCTTTTTCTATATATTTGCTCAGTTCGTCGCCTTCGCTTATTGGCTTCTTAATTTTATTAGAAACATAGTTCCAAAGACCAAGTTTCAACAACAGAGCTTTTGCATGAATTCTCCATGTATCGTAATTTTCTCTTTTTAATGGCTCTATGTGCACATGACTCATCTTTCTGTTTTTCAATATACGATTTTTCGCGTCTACGCTGGGCCCATAACCTTTTATAGAGAGTAGTTTTATCGCAGTGGAGTTATCTTTAATAAAATCCCTTTTAAATAAGCATAGTTTTATTTACATCGATTTACAATTTATTAATACGACCTGACACAATTTTTTCTCACCGACATCTATCAAAATTATATTCTTCTTATATTTAAATTTTATCGCCAGACAGTATTCTCTATGACAGGACCACGTGCCTCCACAATTTTTTACTTAAAATTGCTTGGTCAGTTTTAATTAATTGTCAGTTACAACAATATTATACATTTATTATATTTCGTGCTTCGTCCTCGAGATTAGTAATGTTAGTAAAAAGTATTTATATTGACACTAAGTAGTAGTAACGCATAGTTGCCACCACTTCCGCACTATAGTTGAGAAAAAAGATCTTAATATGACTAAAAATATTTTTAAACGTTTTCTTCCTTTTTTATTTTACCTTGTCTTTAGCAATGGCGACAGGGCCTCATTCGCAGTTTAGTGCTCAACCACTACGCACCTCTTAATAAAAATTAAGTACGTTAAAGTTTCGCACTAATAAGTACATATTATACGCCATTACTATGTCCAAGTGTAAAAGTAATGAGAAATTGACTTGATAATTCAAGTGGATCTTCGAGCTTTGATTCGACAAAGAACTATCGAATTGTAAGTAATTTTAATAATCTATTCTAATTGAATGTACCAGATTAGTCTGAGGGACTGTTTCGCCACATTCTAAAACCTTACTTACCTCAAATTATGCATCAGAGTAGTCTGAGGGACTATCCTGCCGCTTTTTATATTAAGGGTACTCTAAATAGAGTATTATAATCCTATGCCAGTGTTCCGAGGGAACAGTTTGACGAGTAATTTTGATAACCTACTCTAATTGAATGTACGAGATCAGTCTGAGGGACTATTTCGCCTGTTAAAACCTTATTTACCTCAAATTATGCACCAGAGTAGTCTGTGGGACTATCTCGCGCATATTATCATAGCCTTACATTAAAAATGCACCAGGGTTGTCTGAGGGACTATCCCGCCGCTTTTTATATTAAGGGCTCTAAATAGAGAATTATAAACCAATGCCAGCGTTCTGAGGGAATAACTTGACGACGTTATTTTTAATAACCTATTCTAATTGAATATACCAGATCAGTTTATGGGACTGATTTCGCCACATTCGAATAATATGGTAATGCAACTCCCTGATCTCAAATCATACATCAGAGTAGTCTGCGGGACTATCTCGCGCATAATATAATAGCCTTTACATTAAAAATGCACCAGGGTTGTCTAAGGAACTGTCCCGCCGCTTATTATATTAAGGGCTTTAAATACAATAATAAAACTCTGCCATAGTGTTTGAGGGAAGAATTACACTAGTAATTTTAATAACCTCTAATTGAATTTACCAGATCATTCTGAGGAACTATTTCGCTTCATTCTAATATGGTAATGGATCTCGCTTATCATAGCCTTAGATTAAAGATGCACCAGAGTTAAAGGCCTTTAAAAAGAATTACCAAGCTGTGCCAGAGCGTTCTAAGGGAACAACGCGCATCACAGTTTTAAGAATATTCAACTTTTCTTGTCAGACTTTAAAGGAAATGGTGTTTCCTTGTTTTAAACCAAGAACCAAATCGAAAGCTAAATCGATCATGTCGGTACATTAAACATACCGCCGCCATATGCCAGCGAACATTGAAGTTGCTCCTGCTGGCCACGAGATACGTGACGTGTGTAAAACTCTGACCTGAGTTTTAGGAGCGTTCCCATCAATAAAAATCTAGATTACAGTCTAGAAATATGCTCCTGCTGGCCACGAGATACGTGACGTGTGTAAAACTCTGACCTGAGTTTTAAGAGCGGGCCCATCAATAACAATCTAGATTACAGTCTAGAAATATAGGCTATATAAGATAGGCACGATGCTGATTAATCCTTTAAGGACTTTGAAACAAAGCTATCGAGGGGGAACAGAAGCTCCTAGCATCTGTTATTACAGCCTAGAATAAGGTATCTTATAATGTATCACATTAAGGACCTATATGTATGTCTGACGAATCTTTTGTGACATACAACATTAAGAATCTGAAATACCAGACGTAATTTTGTTCTCTATTCTAGCATAAGAATGAAATTAATGGATCAGTTATCCACAAGTAAAATTAAGAAATTTTTATTTGAAACAACCTGTCAGATCACACAAAACTGCAAAAGCAGTTTCTTAATCGAGCTTAGATCTCGAACCTATAATCCTTAAGAAACATAAATGTTTTCATGTGACCACAGAGCAGATGAATATAGATTATCAATTCCGTGCATGTGACGGATACTTCAGGCAGAAATTTAAACGAAAACGTCTGGAAAACGAGAGCCCTGGTTCACAGGCAGCCGGCGCGCTGTCAACAGCGAAATCAATCACCTGCAATTAGGGGAACGAGGCGTCTCACGGTACCTCGTCGCTCACCTACAGGCTACAGCCCAAGCAAACTACCGGACCTAGATCCAGTACGATATGCAGGTAGCCTTACATATTATCGAAAACAATGGTTCTCAATTAGTCGAGCTCGTTATATTATGCTGTCATTCTTTAATGGTTACGAATGATAATATAAGGTTTAATAGTTCCAATCGAACTTGTATACCTAAACAAAAAATTGTATTCTTATTCGATAACTAGTACCTCCTAGTAATCATTTATTGACAATAATAATAAATTATTGACAATGGAGCTATTTGCAATTGCGAACCATACTGTAATCAATTTATATCGCATGTGTCCTTAATACCAAAACCGAATTATGAAGGTTTATTTTAATTTTAAAATGCTAAAATAAGTTTATCGACACATCTCGCTTAAAGTTAAGAGAATATTCGTATAACTCTAAAGTTAGTAACAAAAGATTTCTATACCGCGACTTTAGATCTTAAAGACGCCTATTTTTGTTAAGTATTCACCAAGCTCCCAGAATTATTATGTTATCAAATAATCGATTTAATACATTCAGCCATGTGACCTGTAACCTGTCATGTCACACATGACCATTCAGCATCTGTACAGCACCATTCAGCATCTGTACAGCACCATTCAATATTTACTAAATTATTGATACTTTAATTAAATTATAGCGTTCCTGTGGTTATCTATCAACGATATACCTTGATGATGTGTACCTAACGCGCTTTACTTATAAAAAGTGTGCTCAAAAGTTTGAGATCACACATAATCCTTAAAGTGTATAAGTCGTAAATATATAGTCGCCCTCTAAATCGTGCAAGTATTACATTATTTGCTATGTCATAGATAAACATAAATGGCAATCAAGTTTATTTTCGGAGAAAAGTAAAAAAAAAAAAATCAAAACGCTTTAAGATACACGTTTATTTACTGATTTGTTAAGATTGTTAGTTTCAGCCTGCCCTGCTGTAGAATATGGTCAGCTGTATACGAAAGAGCTGGATTCTGGAACGTTGCAACTACCTTGCTTGTACTTGGTAATATTACGATTACGGAAAATATACGTCCCTTCTAGACTCTATTTTACCCGACTTAAACTGATGACTAATTCTATTGATCATTACTTAATACATAGAATTACGAATGAACTTTTTTTTTTGGATATACCTTCTGACGCTCAACTACAGGGGATATAGCTTGTAACGGGCAAACAGCTAGTGGACGTTGGTCCGGTACTGTAATGTCATTATATATCATCTAGAACTTACAGCTTCATCTTAATTACTACAAACTTTTTAACTTCTGTCTCATACATTAAGTTTCAGAATAACGTGTTGGCCAAGCCCAGGCGGATCCATCACATTGTTGAAAGGGAACCTTCTTACAATGACGAAGCGGTGTCAAAAAATCTTGACAATATTTTATGCCCACAAATCAATTTAATTTACTAGCTTTTAAATTAAAATGTAGTAATTATATCTTTTGACAAAAAGACACTGAAGCCCTAGCAGTTTAAGCATATATTAACTGGTTACACCATTATTTTTTCTATGCATAACCAACAATTAATGTGCATTTGAATATGAGGGTATTGTAGTGATATCCTACTGGCTCACAATCGTGGACCCCTCTGTTTACCCGCTTATCGACATGAAATATTCTAAAATTGGACTCTAATGAATTCTTTACTCCTTATTCCAGGGATCCAACTCTCCAGGCAACCGGTTGGTTACAACCTTGCCGGAGTATAATCGAGACGACACTCTTATTTATTAAGACGCTATGTCCCACCCGGCTACTTATATATTATATTGATATCCCTAGCTGGTAATACAATTATGCAATATGACTCTTGCCTTAGACGTTGCTTTTAAACTGCAAATAAAACGGTCTTAAAACACGTATGAACCTATAACAATACAGTTTTCTACAAGTATTTTTAATAGTGAAGCTCAATTTAGTCACAGTCACAGAGCAGCTCATTGCTCATAATTACCAAAATGGGATGCCATTACTTATAGTTTTAAATTATTTAGCCACGTTATTTCTAAATGAAAACTTATCTCTAGATAGTATATTATTCAACAAAGAAATGTATTACTTTGCTTTCTTTAGTGACAACTGACAGCAGACAGCCCACAAAGTTACAGATATTATAAAAATGTAATTGTATCAAGTAAGAATTCATAGTACTGAAATTAATATTCGAAAATATTGTTTTGCAGTAGATATTTGCCCTGCAAAAACTCTTATTGCATATTATATAAACAAGATAAAGATTTTTAGTCAAACCAGCTCCTCTCGTAGCACACGCCATACGCCCACATTCATGGCACTAAAACTAGTTACCTTAGACGTCTTTATGAAAATTTTCCTCTACTTTTGCAAGATTTTGTAACATACCATTTACTAACATATTTAATAATACCTCTTTAGCCAGGTCTACACGATCATTCTGATTATAATTATATTTCTTTTGAAATATGAATATAGTTAAAACCACAAGTAAATCATTTTTTACTTTTACTTACATATTATGTAATATGTACATTCTGATACAAAATAATTAATCACTGTTATTTTATTTTGTATTTATTTTTCGATATTTCCTCCACTTACTCTCAACATCTACTTAGTGTCAATATAAATACTTTTTACTAACATTACTAATCTCGAGGACGAAGCACGAAATATAATTGATGATTAAACGAACTTACCTGTAAGTGAAGTTCTATCATAATTATATGAAGTGCTTCGTCCGAAGAGATTAGTAAGTCCCTCCCACCCATAATGGCCCTAAGAGTTGCGGAAATATCTCTACTCTCTAAACTAAATGAGGCCCTGTCGCCATTGCTAAAGACAAGGTAAAATAAAAAAGGAAGAAAACGTTTAAAAATATTTTTAGTCATATTAAGATCTTTTTTCTCAACTATAGTGCGGAAGTGGTGGCAACTATGCGTTACTACTACTTAGTGTCAATATAAATACTTTTTACTAACATTACTAATCTCTTCGGACGAAGCACTTCATATAATTATGATAGAACTTCACTTACAGGTAAGTTCGTTTAATCATCAATTATAAAATAGTTTATCTACGTTTGAAATTTTAATCATTAAAGGCCAGTTTTTAATTCGGAATAAAACTAATTTGTTACAAAAATTCAAGACATTGTCAAATACCTACTGATTGTGATATAATTCAGTTATTTTATTTAAATAAATGAGTAAAAAATAATATACATCGAAGCTAGATATCGTTTTATCATTGGTCTTATAAGTTTAACAAATATTTAATTTTATAATTAAATGTTAATATTAATATCAGAATTATTGTATTAATGAAGTGTACTGATTATTTCAGATTTGAAACCCTAAGTCAGTGAATCCACAAAAAACTCAATAGTTTTAAATTAAGGAACAAAAACAGGTCTGACAAATCATTTATCAAACCAACAAAAAAATGTCGCAGATGTATACAGTGAAAAAATTAGCAGAGAAGTTGCGAGTACTTCTGCAGCCACATTATCTGCCTCCAACAGCTTGACAGACCTAGCGAGCCTGTTCGCTAGGTCTGTCAAATTGACTTGCTGTCATACTTATCGAGATTCGAGATCCATAAGGTCAGTATTAGTAGGTGGTACTATCATTAGTTGTCAGAGGTAATTATTAATAATTAAGCGTAAGAATTAAAAACAAACTATGATAAACTTGTAATAATTCAATTTCTTTATTTGTTTAGATAATATTTGGACGTTTTGATAGAGAAAGTTGCGAATGACGTCATTTTCCCGTGCAAATATTACACACCAGGATGTACAATGTTTATGGTATATATAGAGAAGCTGGACTACGAAAATACATGCGAATTCCGTCCTTATAGTCGTCCGTGCCCTAATGCTTGATTCAAGTTGAAAGACTCATTAGAGAAAGTCATGTCTCATCTTGTTATAAATCGTAAATGTATTACTACAATGCAAGGTAATTATTATTTGAATTGTTTTTATTGCTCTCCTGTCCCAATTATTGGATAATTATTATGATACTTAATTATTCATTATCAGCAATCTGCAGTGAGATAATAATTACACAGAATTGCGAATCAGGGTTTAAAAAACTTGGGCTTAGTAATTTGTCAGTATTTTTAATAAAACATCATATTTAATAGTTTTGAGTACTTTTGAAATAAATTAAAAAATAATAATATTGCTATGGCAGGATCAATTATCAAAAATTTGATGAACAAACTTATAAAATAAAGGAATAAACTTGTAAAATCAACAAACTATTAAAATCTTCACCAAAAAATTGATATAAATAAACAATAATTAAAAAGATTAAATTCACTCTTTAGTAGAAATCGAAGTAAAAACAAGAAACTCATTTTCAATAAAATAATAAAACTATATTTATGGCACTGGTTAGCTAGTTATCATCTTTTCAGTATACGATTATTATGATTGTTTTATTATTAATCGATAAAGTAGATAATCTTTTTATTACGTTCTTATGAGTCAAAATAATTAATTAAATTCGTTATTTTAATTACAATATTTATGCTAAACATAAATAATAATATTTATCTGTTATTTATATTGGCATTTTTTTTCAACTATAGCGTTATGTATTTATGGGTATGGACGATATTAATTTTTTTTTAACTTTATATTATTGGTATTATCATTGTAGGCTTTATTATTATTATTAAGTATTATATTCAAACAAATGAAAATCAGTGTGAAACGTATTTTTAGAGAAATTCGAGGAACTTAAAAAGACAAAATTATCTGATTTTGATTATTGTTAAGAGAATTATAATTCAAAATAATTTAAAAAAAAACCTATAAATTTAACGAAGTATCATTTAAATAAAAGAATAATTAAAGTAAGTTTACTAGAATAAAATATCGAAATTATTTTATTGGGTATATCATTTTTTTATCAGTTGAAGATGCAGTTAATGTGTTACTTAGGTACATCAGTTATTTTGCGTCTGACCAATTGCCGGACTGGTCATCGGACATAAGGCACATTATGTCAAAAGAACCTGAATTTGTAGGTAAATGGAACGTTCAATGTATTAGGACGAATGTTAAAGAAAATCGAAGAGAGATTCTAACCAAAGCACGCGAACATTGTGGATATTTTCATTCAACTCACAATAAAAACACGGATTATGACGATGATAACTGGGATGATGATGACTGGGATGATGATGAAGATGAAGAAGATGATGAAAAACGTGATCCAGATTACTTTAATTATGTATATTCTAAGCAACAAAAGAATCATGATACTTTTGACGTGAAATTTTCTAGACATTTATGGAATTCAATAAATAAAATAGCTCCTATCGTGGAAAATAAACCAATACTCTTGGATTGCAGCCTAAAGTGTGGACAGATATATTAGCATTAGAGTTCTGGAAACAATATCAACTAAAATGTGCCTTTGTTTTTAAAAAAACTAATATTCAGGAATATGGAAATTATTACGTAACAATCTTCGGACGTTGTAAAGCCAAAACATGTAAAAAAATTTTATTTGGATATGTAGAAGAAAATCCAGGGGACTATGGTGATGTCATAATTAAAATCAACTGCCGAGATACAAGATTCGAGAAACATGAAGACTGTAAACGACCCCTTCAAGGAAAAAGAAGAGACGAAATGAAGAAAGAAGTAAAGGAAAAAGGTGTGAAAGGGAGTAATCTTGATGCTGCTCAAAAACTTCTTCAGCCTGGAGATACTCAATGTCCGGTTATGAGTAGATCCAATGTCTTATACCAATTGAAGAAAGAGAGTATCGAAGATAATTTTGATGTACGTCCAGAAGATCGAAAAAATCTTGTAAATCACTGCTGTCTATCAATAATAAAAAAATAAAAAAATAGTAATAAATTTTGATGGTACTTCCTTATCAGTGTTTCAAATGCTGTCAGAAGCTCACGATGCCGATACCATCACACTTTGGTTAAGAAAATGGGTGTGGGAAGTATCCAATAACACGACCCCACACTATCCTTATGAAGTTGTGTGTGACGGTTCACGAGCTCTTCTTAATGCAGTATCTTTAGCATTTAATAGTCGATCATTATCTGATTACATAGAATTATGTTTTAACAACGTTAAATGTGCCACTACAACCCAGCCAAACACATATATTCGCTTGGACACGGCTCATTTTATTCATGCAGCTAGTAATTGGAAGTGTTGGAAGTCAGTAATCCATAAAAATGTTAAGTCATTTTACTTGTACTGTATTGCACTACTCATTGAATGTGATCAGTGGAAAGATCTAGAAAGGATTTTGATATTAACATTAATCATTTGCAATACTGAGTATGAAGATTCCATGATTTGTTATAATAATAAATTTATTACTCCTCTAGATGCTCGAGTTGAGTTGGAAAATCTTATCAGCAACAGAAAAACTAAAATTTTGATAGATGACATGGAAGAAAAAATAAAAACTATGGATTTTAGTACGGATAAAAGTGACATTTTAAATGACACTTGTTTTGAAAGCTCATGTGACAATAATGTTACAATTAAATTATGGGCAGATAATCTTGCTTCGCATTCAGACAATATTCAAAATATTGGTACCATATTAAATTGTTTTTATGTTCCATTATTTAAAGAACCATTGATACATATAGCCAAAGAATTCCCTTTATGGACCAAAGTTTGTGTCCCAAATAAAAAGTTACGCAAAACGTCTTCATATATCGAAGAGGATTTCAAGGACTTGAAGATTATGTTGAATAAACAAATCACTTTACCAGCACGTATAGATATTTTCGTAAAGGCTCATCTTAAAAATCTTTTGGGCGGGGTCGTTTTACTTCAAAATAAAATTACAAAATTCGTTGATGATAATCTTAATAAATCATCAATATCAGTTAAAAATTTAAATTGCCATGATAAAAAGTCTGAAGAGAAATTAAACAATAATGATACGTTTCAGGACATTTTACAGAACGAAAATTGGCGAGGATTAGGAAATGATCCGAAACATGCTAATAAAGAGTGGATGAATTATGAAAACGATGTCAATTTTCCTGATCAACGTGGTTTAGACGAAAATTTTAAAGATGATATGTCTAGTGAGAAAAAAATATTTCAAGTATGGACATTAGTGATAACGACATTCTGATGAAATCTATAAATAATGACCACGATTATGATGCAACAGCTAATACTCCATTAAGTGATAAAATTTATGAAGATAATACATTAGATGTCGCTCTTGAGAAAATTAGTCAAAAAATCACAAAAGAAGGTAAATATTTCCAAGCCTGTCCTGAATTAAAATTGGTAAATAATATGATTAAGTCTGAAAATAACAAATAAAATGCTTCAGCTATTAAAAAAAGAATTCGTAAAGAAACTTACCTATTAATAAATGGAAATAAAAGTGGACCAATTGTTTATAAAAATATGCATTTTTTAATTCAAAACACATGTCCATTCGATTCTATAATTCAATTACTTTTTAATGGAGTACTGGAAAATGAAAGCTTCAGAGAATATGCAAATGGATCCGAAAATTCGAGTTCTAAACTTGCTTTAAATTTAATGAAAAATGGCGTTAAAAAGAACCCGAAAATATACAATGAACGATTTTCTATTTTACATAAATTTTATAAGGAAATAGAACCAAGGCAAAAAATGCAGTGGACATCGGACGAAGAAAAAAGTAAAGCTCTTGTCATATCACGTGTAATTGACTGTAATGACAATGTGACTAGATTATGGAATATTTTGCTTCAAGACGAGCCTAGTTTATTCGAAAATTTTCTATGTGAATCACAACAGTGTAATTTTCGATTGAGTAAACCAGCAATAGGTGTAGATTATCATGTTCTACTGAAAAATGGAATTCAGGATTTGCAGTCTGCGTTGATTTTTCGCGGTTCTTTTAAAAAGCTTTGTCTGGTTTGTAAAAGTATACAAACTTGCGAACAAAAGCTCAACATATATATTTATATTGAGCTCGACATACGGTTGCGTAACGATATTAAAGGCTTATCATGTAAACTAAGAAATTTTCCCATTATTTTAAATATCAAAGAAAGTCAAACTGAAGTCCTACGGTATCGGTAAGTATAATTTTATTATATTTTTTGTAAGATACAAAAATTTTTATATTGATATTAATTTCTATTTCAGTTTGTGTGGAGCTATTGGTCATAATGTGAATCATTATATTGCATATTGTCGAAGATTGTCAGGAATTTGGCGATTCTATAACGATATGTTACCAGCATCACAAATAATAGGTGATCATTCTGAAATTGTGCCACATGGAGTACTTTATTTACGAGAAAATTCAGTAGACGAATAAGTAATTTTATTGCAAATTTTGTTTTGTTATTACGATGTCAAAATGATTTTTATTATGTTACCAAAAACATACTATTTAATGTTAAATTTTATTCTAAAAAAAATTTTATATTTGTAATGGTAGTATTGTTAAAGCAGAGTTCTTCAATTTTCAAGAAATTTTATTAATATATATTACCAAAAATATATTAAAAATTTAATTTCTTAGATTATTTTTCTGCATGATTATTAAAAATATTATTTTATACTGAAATATATGCTTAGGTCAAAAAATGAAGAGAAAAGTTCATAAAAATTTAGCTATTTGATTAATTCAGTAATGTTATTTGTCATAGTTATTTATTATAAAGTTAAAATCTTAAGTGTTTAGTTTACTAATAGATCTATCGTTATTTAATGATTGTTCTTTGGCTAGTTTAAGTGCATTGGTGTACAGCATTTTAAACTCTATTCAAAACCAGCTGATTTTTGCTATATTTTTCATATAATGATGAATAATTTATAATAAGGGCTTACGATGTGATTATTTCTAACAACAATAAAAGATGTATTGATAATAAAGAACTTTTCTTGAATTAACTGAAGTTAGCGGATAGCAGACAAAATAAAATTTCAGATAGGGATATCTACAAGCGAAATAAAGTGTTTCGAGTTTACCAAATTATAAATGGTTTGACGTTGACTTACCTACAGATGATAATAAACAATTTTTTTTTGCTAATAAAAATTTTTTTACATAAAAAAATAAATTTTGGGAAACTCTCACCGTGTTTCTTATCGTTTCATAAATATGAAATTTTCAAATTTAGTTTATTTTTAGATCCAAAAAAGATGATTTCAGTTAGTTTTTTAAATTTTGTCTTAGGTCATTCTGGGACGTATATCTGCGAGTAAAATGATTATTATTAAAAAAAAAAGTCACCTTTTCGTCTTTGAAAAATCTAAAGATGATATTTTTTTGATTTTAAATTTGTTAGTCGGATCGTTAGATATCCTTAATTTTTTATTTTTTTGAAAATTTTGGTGCCGGATATCAAAGTAAAAAATAATCAAAATCAAAATCAAAAAAATGTCATGTTTTCATTTTTCACGAATCTAAAGATGATTGATCTCGGATTTTTTATTTTCTTATTTATTTCTTGAATATTCTTATTTTAGATTTTTTAATTTAATTTTTTTACAATTATTTTGACGGAGAATATCAGGTAAAGCATGAATAAAATTTTTTTTTTATTTTAAAAACCTTATGACGAAGACAATTCAACTGAAAATAATTAGCTATGACTGAGGTAAGTACGGGGCGTGTTTGAATGTCGCGCCAAAAAATTTTCGTTAACATTTTCGTCTGACAGGTGGCGTTATTTTTTCTTTTTAATTATTTAAACAACGAATTAAAAAAACATAAATATTTTTTAGTTGTAAATACGTAACTATGTTCAAGTTTAATAATCTAAATAATTTTTATCAGATGATTCTTAACATTAGTGATGTGTATAAGTGAAAATCTGTGAGCGTTTGTGATTTATAACTTTGAATATTTTGATCTCTTCTAAAAGAAAAGTTTTACGTTTAATTATTAATCAAAGTGTCTAATTATGTTCAATTCTAACAATTAACACTTTTTTTAACAATTGCCACTCAATATGAGTGATGTATATAAGTGAAAATCTGTGAGCGTTTGTGATTTAAAAGTTTTAATATCTATAGATATCTTCTTAAAAAAAACTTTACCATCTAATTATTAATCAAAGTGTTTAACTGTGTTCAATTCTAACAATTAACACTATTTTTAACAATTGACACTCAATATGAGTGATGTATATAAGTGAAAATCTGTGAGCGTTTGTGATTTATAACTTTTAATATTTTGATATCGTATTATCACAAGAACCATGACGTTCGATTACGAGGATCTGATATCTACATTAGTGAAAATCGTGAATAATTTTGAAGATGTAAAAATTGAACCATCAAAAAATAAATTCATTTTTCCACAACTACTTGAACAATATAAAATAAGAAAAAAAGGAGAAATTAAAAAATTTCGATCAACTCTATTTTGGGCATGGCGGAAAAATTATGATGGTTTTGTTGATAAATTTAACTCTCGACTACGAGTTAAATTATTACGTCAATTGGTAGAATCTGAAAATAAAGAAGAAACTTGTGGATTAGACCAACTTACTCGAACATTGAGTACCACATCCATCTCAAATTCCGATTCATCGGAGGATGAGGAAGAAGTAAATCTTCATGATCGGCGACTGAAAATTCATCACGATTATTTCCACTACAAAACAATAGAATTTTGTAAATCGAAATTTTTGTATCGAGGTAATTTTTCTCGGGATTTATTCCATTATGTTTTACGCGAAGAATTACCAAAGCTGGCTGGAATAAAATGCGTTTTAGTATTTCAAGGCTTAAAACCTAGTAAAAAAAAATTGGTGAATTTAGAGACTATGCGGTATGCCGCCAGCACCAGTGCAATATGAGACTAAAATTTCGTGGACAAGACGTTGAATTTAATACTATTCTTAATATTTATAAAACTAAAGATGAGCCTCAGCATACTGAGCCTTTGGTTTATGCGGCTAAAGGTGTTAATCGCGAAATTTTAAAAGAAAAATTGGAACATGCAAAACCGAGCACAGTTCATCAGTCAGTTATAAATAAAATGGATTTAAATTTAGCTAGAGTAGATAAAAACTATGGGTTCGCTCATACATTACCAACGTTGCAGAAAATTAGTTCGGAAGCCGCATGCGAAAATGATGAACATCAAGATGACTGTACAGATATTTTTCTTCGTTTAAGCAAGTATAAATTTAAACATCCGTACATTAAACAATATGTTCCACCACTTACCATCTATTTATCAATACCTGAGCAAGTAACATTATTGCAAAATCATCCTAACATTAGTCTTCGTTTCGACGCTACAGGATCCGTTGTTAGGAAACCCTATCCTGAGTCAAAGAGGGTTTATTATTATGCGGGGATCATTAATATTGAGCATAAGTTATATCCAATATTGGAAATGATCACAAATAATCATACCGCTGAATCGATTGGGAATTTTTTGAAATTTTTTAAGGGAATTTGGGCTGAGGGTAATGTGAAATGGCCACCGTTTAAAGATGTCACTACTGACTAGGCTTGGGGAAGTATTAATGCTTTAATTCGCGAATTCAATAACTTATCAGTTCGTGAATATTTAAATGAAGTCCATCAAGCCATTATTTCTAATGAAATCCCTAAGCTTCTCCCCGTGTACGTTTGTTACCCCCATTTCATGAACATGTTATCAAGGCAACTACAAAAACGGTGGGTAGAAAAAAGATTGAGGGCTTTTATATTAGAAATAATGGCTAAATTTTGTAGTCCTCAATGTGGACTACATTGAGGACTACAAAATTTTGAAAAAATGCTTGAGGTCAATATTTGTGATATTTTTATATCCTGAAGCAAATCAAGAGCTGTTTGATTCTCTCCAGTTCTTGTCTGATCTGCTCAACGCTCCTGAAATTCTCGATTCTGATGATGATGATGATGATGATGATGATGAAGATGATCCCGAAGATGTTATTGACAGTGAATTAGATGATGAATGAGTCGGTATAAACAATTAGATTTACCGATACCGAAAGTTAATATATTACGAAAGCGACGTGTTATAAATGAACCGGATAACATGCAATCAGAGGAAGCATGGAATCGTGACAAGTCGAAACAAGCTCCAAGGATTCCTTACCAAGAAGGAAAAAGGTTGAAACGAGCTATCGACAAGTCAAAAGTTCCTGCTCTGATATTTCATAACAACGGTACGATAAAAAATATTGATTATTATTATCATCCAAACTGCCCTCGTGAATATACCGTCGCTCTAACGAAGAGCCTCAATGATGATCCAATTTTGAAATTAAACGGAGAAGATTACAATACTTTGTACGACAGAGGATGGCTCTTGAACTTTACTATTGACTACTGTGCTACTGCATTAATTAAAAACTCGCCAGAACATTCAAAAGCAGCTTATGTTATCTGTGAAAACAGCTCTAAAATTTTAAAAAATTCCGTAGAAAATTTTGGTCAGAACTTTCATCTCAATATGAAAAAACAATGGTCTCGTAAAACCCATCTAATTCTTCCGTGTCATGTTCAGAACTCTTATTGGATTCTTGTTTATGTCCAATTAAAAGAGAAATGGATTTATTTATTAGATTCTGGTCAAATAAAAGAAGATCCCGAATTTTATGCAGCAAATTAAAAAAAAAATTTCAGTGCTGTTTTCCCCAGCAAAAACAAAAAGGATGATTGGCTTTTAAAAATATGGTTTATCCATCTCAAGATGAAAAGGATGGTTTTAATTGCGGAATTTACGTAATCTATTTCATCGAACAAATCTTAAAAGGTATCATCTTTTATTCACTCATAATATTTTTTTTAAACATGAGATTAGTGTGATTAGTATCTTTCTGTTTAGTAAGCCTCAGTAATAGCCCGGAGTTGGGAAGATGGCGGTGAGTCACCCCCGTGCCTCGGAGAGCACGTAAAGCCGTCGGTCCTGCGCCTTAGCTCTCACTGGTCGTGTCGAGAAGTCATCCCACCGGAGTATGAGAGTGATAGGAATAGAGAGTGCACTTGTGTCTGCGCATACACTTGTGCACTATAATATCTCCTGCGCAGTTGGCCAGTCTCAATGAGATTGGCCGCCATGGCCGGAATCGGTCGGAGAATATTATTATTATTATTACTCTTTCTTGGCATTCTAGAAACATTAGGTGAATTAAATTTAACAGGTGAACAATTTTCCAAAGGTCTTGATATTTTATCCTTATCAGTGTTGACTACAGGAATTAATGACTAATTTTTATCTAATGATTCACAATTTACAATTTCTTTCTGATGCTGTGTGTTCTGTGTAAAGTTTTCATTAGAAATATTTTCAGGACACATTCTTATATCATTGGCATGAACAAACTTTATATTATGGTCAACTAGAACCAAATATGTAGAATGACTTACAATTTTTACAATTTTACCTTTTTGCCAAACCTTAAGTTGTGTATTTTTAACATAGACGGGTTGATTTAAAGAATACAATTTAGTTCTCCTAATATTTTCTAACTTAGAGTCAAAATAAGTATGACTTTTATTTAAAGAAGGTTTCAATAAATCAAATCGAGTCCTTAGTTTTAATTTTAAAATAGTCTCTGATGGGGAAATACCAGTTGATGTGGAGGGTGTGTTTCTATGAGTGAATAAGAAATTATACAATCTAGTTTTTAAAGAATAAGTGCTTATTTCCTTTTTATTTTCAAAAAAATAAAGCTTTTTCCACACTTCTTTCAGCAAGGCCATTACTCTTCATTTTCTTGAAAATGTTCAGTGCTGTTCTTACAATGATACTGACATTGTTGATTACAGATACAAAATTTTTGGATGATACAAAAGTTTTGAAGCAAATGGTCTCGGAGCAATTAAGAGCGGGCGCGCACTAGTGACTTTTGTCGCCGTGACTGTTTCGTCACTCACATCAAGTCTATGAATATGTATGGAGGTGCGCGCACGTTACGACGTGACAATTGGGTGACATGTTTGTCCGCCGACCAGCGGACAAGCCCGTGACAAAACTGTCACCGCGTCGCTAGGTTTTCATAGCAGCGCGCGCACGGGAAACAAAATTGTCACTCAACGCGTCGCTCATCCGCCATTTGCATTCGGACTGTCGTCTTTAGAGAACGCAAAATGGCGTCAACGTCTACACAAAACGTGAAAGTTCACGAAGAGGATATAGATAATGATCTGCTTATAGAAGAAGTAGAAAAAAGAGCAGCAATTTACGATAAAAAGTTGAAAGAGTATTCAGATTCAAATTTTAAAATTAAAGCATGGGATGAAATCAGTCGTATAATATTTTCTACAGTTTGGGATACGTTGTCGCCACAAGAAAAAACTGAAGCTGGTAAGTAAGTTCATTTTTATTTTTAGAATTTGTAGCTAAACAAAAATTCCATAAAAAAAGAACATTAACAAAGTGAAATTCAGATTTTGTCATATTGCCATGACAAAGCCCCTTGTGGTGAAGTAAAGTAATGCGCAAAATAATTACGTATATTTGCTGCTAATATGATTCTATCTGATGGATGTGTTGCAATACTCTCTTATTGACATTTATAAACAGTGTCAGTAGATTGAATGCCATCTCTGCACCGTACAAAATTATGTAAAATGCAACATGTTTTTGCTATTATATCAGCAAATTCAAGACTGACGTCAAGGGGCCTGTGTAAAATTCGCCATTTGTTACAAAGTATACCAAAAGTGCATTCAACCATACGTCGTGCCCTAGTGTGGCGATAGTTGTAAATTTTTTTCATAGGTGTTAAGGCCTTAGAAGGCATTTAATAATTAGTATGTTAAGGCCTTAGAAGGCATTTAGTAATTGATTTGTTATCTGTATTTTGTATAATTTATAATCTATAAAGTTGAAGTATAATCTGTAACTAAATGTAATTTGTTATCTAGTTTCTCACTACTATGTTGCCTATGGTCAGATTTTGTATATATAAGCTAGTGTAAGACAGGGGCTCTCTCTCTTTTGATTCTAAGCCACCAGGCTCTGCCTGCTATAAGGTCCACTCGCCCACCTATCATGTAAGTCGCATACCATGTAAGTTGTAATAAACGATTAAGATTGCCGTGTCGTATTTCATTTGAATAAAGTTTGTGCGCTCCGAGTATACCTGGAGTATACAAAATGGTGGCCCATGAGGGGAACTAAGAAGACAAGAACATAAGGAAGCGAGCCACCAATGGAAATAAAAGGAATCAACTGAGCACGTGGCGGGCGAGTGGACATGCAGGTACAACATTAAAGACAATCAAGTAATATAATTAACTGAGCGCATATATTCAATTTAACCAAGCACATGGCAATAGGAATCTTCGATTTCACGTGGCTATCCCTCTAGGCATGCGTAGGTAAACGCATGCGCAGCAGCATCCTCGGCGAAGGAGCGGCAGGAACACGTGGACGGCGGGCAGCTTCAGCCCACTAGGCGTGCACACAAGGTGCACGTGCATCGAAGAATAACCTACAAGCATCAAGGCGGGCCACTTTTGCCCCACTAGGCGTGCGCGCAAGGCGCACGTGCTTCAGAGAGAAGCCCACAAGTATCAACAGCGGGCCACTTTTGCCCCACTAGGCGTGCGCGCAAGGCGCACGTGCTTCAGAGAGAAGCCCACAAGTATCAACAGCGGGCCACTTTTGCCCCACTAGGCGTGCGCGCAAGGCGCACGTGCATCGGAAGGACTCCGAGCATATCAAGAAGAAGCGGAAAAGCAGCGGAGCACGTGGACGGCTGGCGACTTCAACCTACCAGGCGTGCGCACAAGGTGCACGTGCAACAGGAAGCAGCCTCCGAGCATCAGAACGAGCAGTGTCGCAAAAGGCGACGCCTCACCAAGGAAAACAAGGATTAAAAGATAAGTGCCCTCCTTAACCTTGACCTTACTTTCCTATTTCAAGCATCCAAAATCCACGTGGCATCCCACTATTAAGTATAGCTTTCCATGAGTGCAAGCAAGTTTTATAAAAGCAAGTTATAATAATTCATTATTAAAAGTTAAGTAGATTCGCTAATATCTAGCAGTCATTTATTACATTTGTATTATGAAAGGTCAAAGGTCATACCACTATTAGGTGCATACATATGAATTTATATTTACGCAAATTGAAGTCAATTCCCTATTGTCTATCTAGTATTTATTTGTTACATTTATATAACACAGTTTCAACGTGTCATATTACTATAAAGTGCATTCATGTACGTATGCAAGCAATATTTATATTATTGATATTAGATATTATTCTAGGTAGTTAAACGCACTAAGTTAGCATTCAGCTGTTTGCACGAACAATATTTTAGATCACTTTAAATAAACATTTAACATAGCAATCAGCACTTAAGTTAACTGGCATTCATATCGATTCACTTTAAAGCACAATCTAGCATCAAGTAGTTGATATAAAGGTTTTCACTTGTTGAATATTAATACTTACGTCATTTTTACATACGCATTGAGTTTAAGATTAAGTTTAACACAAATAAACGTAACAATTCCAGGTGAACATCGTACGGCCGACTACAGCGATAACAGGCAGCGAGACGTGGTGTTCGTTGCATTGTCATCAGCTGTATGCGAACCGGTTCTGTCGCATAGCGGGAACCGGTCGACGAAGCGAGGAGCGTGAGCCATTCTAATTGTTGCTATTTGTATTTTTTCTTATTACGTAACTTGTTTACATTAAGTTGTGCATTTTATACTATTCGTGAGTCATTGCGTAGTGTACAGTTATTTGTATAGGTTTATTCATTTTAATAGTGATCGCGGTGCAGTTTTTTATATTGTTTTAAAGTAAAGGAGTTATTTAATTATATCATAATGCCTAATGAGTATGTAGATAAGCCTCTAAGGCAATTAATAACAAAGCGAGTGTCCGCTAAAGGGCAAATTAAAAGGTTTTAAAAATTATTTAAATGATTTATCGAGTGCGCAGGAATTAAATAACATCGAGTTAACAGAGTTACGTCTCAAGTTAGCTAAGTTCGAAGCTTTGTCGATTAGAGTAGACGACTTGCAGAGTGAAATAGAGGTTTTAAGTCCGGATAATATTGATAACGAAATTGAAGAGCGCGAATCAATCGAACAAGATATTATCACTAATATAGCCATAGCTAAAATTTTATTAGAAAAGTTTACTAGTTCATTAGAATGTGGCCAAAAGCGTAGCTCAGTTATTGAGAATTCTGGTTGTGTTGAGAATCAGGAATTTGGTTTAAAGTTGCCTCAGATTCACATATCTAAATTTAACGGTGAATATTTCCGATGGTTAGAATTTAGAGATACATTTGAGAATTTAATTCATAAAAGTTGTCGACTTTCGGATATTCAGAAATTTCATTATTTAAATTCGTATCTAGAGGGTGACGCAGCCCGAATCATTTCTAATTTAGGGGTCTCTTCTGCGAATTATCATGAAGCTTGGAAATTAATTTGTAATCGATATAACAACAAAAGAACTTTAGTTAATCAACACATTAACGCGTTACTTACCATTAAGCCTCTTCCCCGAGAGTCAGAAAGGTCGCTACGATTTCTTGTTGACCATATAACAAAAAACCTGAGAGCGTTGGCCGGCTTAGGACAACCAACGGATCACTGGGATACATTACTCATTTTTATGTTATGTTCAAAGTTAGATAGTACTACCTTAACTAAATGGGAAGAGCACCGTAACAATTTAGACGTTGAGATTCCGACTTTGAACAATTTCTTTAGTTTCATATCCAATCGGGCAGATATTCTAGAATCTTTAAATCGAAATAAATATGAGAACGGTCCATCTAAAGCTTCACATTCCATAGCACGTAATAATGATAGTTCTAGTAAATATAGGAATCGTAATATTACAAAGTCATTCTCGGTAAATACCAAAGGTAATAATTCAAGTATGTTCAAATGTATTGTTTGCAATAAGGATCATAGAGTTTATGATTGTCCCACACTAAAAGCAATGAGTGTGGATGATAGGTTGAATATGATAATGAAGTTTAGATTATGTTTTAATTGTTTGAGACAAGGTCATATGAAGAGTAAGTGTCGTATGGGTCCGTGTCGAGAGTGTGGTAAACGTCATAATGTTTTACTTCACCGCCCGGATTCCTCTAAGAATGATAAGGCCATTATAGGTAATGATCAATTAGAGTCAGTTGTTACTTTCACTAAGGAAGGTTCAAGTCAAGCAATATTGTCAACGGCTGTCATTGAAGTTGTAAATCCAATTACACAACAAAAGGAGAAGGCGCGAGCTTTATTAGATTGTGGTAGTCAGTCTTCTTTTATTTCAAATTCATTGAAAAGGAAAATTTCGTTACAGTCAAGTCCCATTGAGTCATTAAAGGTTATAGGAATAGGTAATAATTCAATTGATGATGTAGTCGAGAGTTGTAGTATACAAATAAGGTCGTTACATAGTAAATTTACTACAAACTTAAGTTGTTTAGTATTAAAGAAGTTAACAGGTAAATTGCCTAAGTGCCCAATAGATATAAGAAATTGGAATTTGCCTAACAACATTTTATTAGCAGATCCTGAATTCTATCAGCCTGCTCCCATAGACATTTTGATAGGTGCCGATCTATTTTGGGACATTTTAGGTAACGAACAAATATATTTAGGTCCAAATAGCCCGAGATTAAGAAGCACTCAGCTAGGTTGGATAATTTCAGGTCATACACAATTGATAAAATCAAATAGGTCTAAATCGACAAGGTATACTAGATGTAATCATACAGTGATTCACGAAACGGGAGATAACCTTGAAGTTTCGCTGTCGAAATTCTGGGAGTTAGAACAAGTTCCATCAAAACGGGTTGCTAGTCAAAGGGATAAAGATTGTGAGAAGCATTTCATTAATAACACGCGTAGAGATGAACAGGGTAGGTTCATAGTTAGATTGCCTCTCGCTCAGGCGCCTGACTGCCTGGGAGACACCTCGTTATTAGCTAAAAGGCGATTTCGTTGCCTAGAAAGAAGATTCAAGGGAAATTCAGCACTCAAGCTTGAATATTCCAATTTCATTCACGAATACGCCCAATTAGGTCACCTCTCCCCTGCAGCGAATATACAAGATGCCGTATATTATTTATGCCACCATGCTGTGTTAAGGCATGATAGTGAATCAACCAAACTCCGCGTAGTATTTGATGGTTCTGCACCCTCAACCTCCGGTTTTGCATTAAATGATATTTTGATGGTAGGTCCGAACATACAGGACTCTCTCTTTTCTATTTTAATACGTGCTAGGCAATATAAATTTCTTCTTACAGGCGATATAGAGAAAATGTATCGTCAAGTGTTGGTTGATGAAAGGGACCGTAATCTGCAATGTATTCTGTGGCGAGATGATGAGTCACAGCCACTAAGATCTTTTAAGTTAAACACGCTTACATATGGCACGGCAAGCGCTAGTTATCTTAGTACTCGTTGCTTATGGCAAGTAGGCGAATTGCAAAGTGATAAGTTAATTAAGGAAATAATTCAAAGGGATTTTTATGTAGATGATCTCATCACCGGGGCTAATGACGAGAAGCAATTACGTTATATTCAGCTCTCGGTGTCTAGGGCGCTAAAAGATAGTTGCTTTAATTTAAGGAAATATAAGACGAATAATCCATCAATTTTTGTGGAATTAAATTCGTTTAGTGATGCGTCTCAGCATGCCTACGGAGCTTGTATCTATTTAAAGTCAGTTAATACAGGTGTAGTAAGATTATTGTGTGCTAAGTCAAAGGTAGCTCCGTTGAAGTCAGTTACTATTCCACGTCTTGAGTTTTCAGCCGCATTATTAGCAGCTAGGCTTTGCAAATCGGTCGTAGATTCATTACGATATAACTTATCGAGAATAATACATTGGTGCGACTCTAGTGTAGTGTTAGGTTGGATAAATAGTGATTTAGCTAAATTAAAGGTATTTGTAGCCGCCGCGAAGGAGATAGGTAATTTTATAATACAAAATAAGGAACATATATTTGATTTTGCAAGTCAACAAGGAATTAGTTTTAAATTTATTCCAACTTACGCTCCTCACTTCGGCGGCATCTGGGAAGCCGGGGTAAAATCGGCCAAGCATCACTTGCTCCGAGTAATGGGAAACTCTAATTTAACGTTTAAAGAAATATCCACATTGTTTGCACAAGTGGAGGCAATACTTAATAGCCGTCCCTTGTGTCCTCTGTCGTCCTCTCCTAACGACCTTCTTTTCCTTTCCCCAGGGCACTTTCTCATTGGTAGAGCACTAACGGCGCTACCAGAACCTGCACCTGTTCATGACGGTGGCAGTCAGAGGAAACGGTACGAGCGAATGGAAATCATCAGGCAACATTTCTGGAAGAGGTGGCAGAACGAATATGTCTCCGAGCTGCAGCAAAGGACGAAGTGGAGAAGCAATACGGCTCAGCTCAAGATCGGAGATCTGGTTCTTCTGGCTGAAGAAAATGCGCCTCCGTTAAGCTGGCGTCTTGGACGAATATCACAGCTGTTTCCTGGTCCTGACGGCATATCACGAGTCGCAGATATCGATACAATCAGGGGATGCGTCAGGAGGCCATTGACTCGTATCTGTCCGCTACCTACGGCGGATGAACTTAAGTGTTGAAAGTGAACTTTCAACGGGCGGGAGTATGTTAAGGCCTTAGAAGGCATTTAATAATTAGTATGTTAAGGCCTTAGAAGGCATTTAGTAATTGATTTGTTATCTGTATTTTGTATAATTTATAATCTATAAAGTTGAAGTATAATCTGTAACTAAATGTAATTTGTTATCTAGTTTCTCACTACTATGTTGCCTATGGTCAGATTTTGTATATATAAGCTAGTGTAAGACAGGGGCTCTCTCTCTTTTGATTCTAAGCCACCAGGCTCTGCCTGCTATAAGGTCCACTCGCCCACCTATCATGTAAGTCGCATACCATGTAAGTTGTAATAAACGATTAAGATTGCCGTGTCGTATTTCATTTGAATAAAGTTTGTGCGCTCCGAGTATACCTGGAGTATACAATAGGAGACAATGATTTTCTTGCATATGGTCGCAAAATGTGCCTCGACAAGCCAAATGCCTCATCTGCGACCAAACAAAATGGCATTTTTTTTTTCATTTTTATCATAAGGTAAATTACAATCATCTGGTATGCTTAATTGATTTTGCTACAATCTTTTGCCCATGCCAGAATTCTGAAATACATTGGAGTCGCTTGCTGCTCCATTAGCACCAACATCTATATATACAAATTTATAATCTTCATCTACCCATGCCATGAGAACTGTGGAAAAGTACTTTTTGTAATTGAAACACTGCAAACCGGTGTTTTCCGGTTGAATTATTCTTACATGTTTGCCATCAATTGCGCCAATTATGTTCGGAAAATTTGTCCGTTGGTAAAACTGATTAGAAATAGTATGCCAATCCTCTTCAGTCTTTTCAGGCATGTATAGTGTATGTAAATTCCAGATCGCGGAACATGTAGATTTTACAATTTCTCGTACTGTGGTGGCACCTAACAAATATTCAAATGATACGCTGTAAAAACTGGATCCGGTTGCAAGATATCTGAAATAAAAGAAAATTAAATACTTACTTAATACAAAAGTAAAGTTAAAAATACATAAATTTTTTATTTCTTATCCCAAGCATGTATACTCGAGAATCCTCAGGAAATGCTAATTCTGTAGAAGAAATTTCTTGTGAAGAAGATAGTCAGGATGCCAATGTGGAAGTACTGCTCCGCCGTCGTCCGCGGTCGAGAACGCACGCGTACAACGTTGTTCCGCGACCGCTCCGCACAGTTATAAACTTTAAAAATCGAAAAAAGTGGGTTTTTCGTGACCTATCTTAACAAGTGACATATCAAAATTTGTGTCTCAGTGCGGCCTACACAATAGTGTAAAGTGTTTGGTGATAAGTGAAAAATTGCGTAAAAACTTTTGTAAAACTTAAAACTTTGGCGTTGAACGCTGCGTTAATAAGATCGACGACATATGGTTTTTATTATGTCATTCGATGCGCCTCGTCGTTCATAAGGCTACACTTGTAGCTGATTTTTTCCGCGCGTGCGCGCGGAAATAATTAAGAAGAGCTGACAACCACGTGGCCACGTGGTCTGACTTTCCGGCGCCAGAGGGCGCTGCAGAAAAAAGTTCATTGGAAGGAGCCCGTTGAGAGCAGCACGGCGACACTTCAAGCGTCAAAATCTGATAAGCGGTTGTTGAGATATAGTAAATTTAAATTTTGGGTTTTTTTCAAATTTGTGTAACTCAAAATTAAGATCTTATGACCCCCAAAACATTTTATTACATTCTGTAGATTTCCATTAGTTCTAAGTATATTGTAAATTTAAGAATTTTTGAAGCTGTAGTTTTCGAGATATGATTTTTTGAAAATTAAGGGTGAGCACATGGTGGGTCAACCCCTTGAGTTATTTTATCACAACCCTTACAGAAAATTAGTAGACATTAAGGTTAGCCCTAGCATATTTTTTAAAAATTTTTATGTTGTATTATTTTTAATTTATAAGAATTTTATTGTGTAATTTTACGGTTTTTTCAACCCCTTAAATCGGTTGTTATTAAAAAATTTTAGTGATAATAATTGAAGAGTACGCAGAAGGACCGATCGATCGAGCCCAAACACGAGGTATTTCGGGTAAAAATAGACGAGTAAATCACATTTTTGACTTTTGGCGGCCATATTGCCCGCCATTTGCAATTATTAAAAAATTATATATCTCGAGTTTGGATCGTCGTAGAAAATCGCGACTTCTTATATTTCCTTAGTTAGAGCAAGGGCTACAATTGTAAAGGGTTGTGTGCATTGTTCCATGAGTTTTGAGGTTATGATATACTGTCGTGAGGAATTACCAAGTATTTATCGGTCCTATCACTACGTGATGCTAAGTAAATAGCTCAGATATAATCTAAATAAGCTTAAACCTATTAAGTATTGAAACGTAGATATTAACACAGTTAGGGTAGGTAAATCCTGTGTTGTTAGTTAGTTAGTTAGGTTCATATTTTACTTGATTATAATACGTGCGATTAGGGAAAATAATTGGATAGGCTTTCATATGTCAAAGACTGGTACGATTCTTTGATTTGGTTGTTATATGTTTGTTGTTGTTTTTTTTTTTTTGTTAAGTTTTTGTTGTTTTTCGGTTTGTGCCGTGTTGGTTGAGGGACCTAAATGGACTCCGACACCGGCGCGGAGTCCAACTGCTCGATTGGGCGTAAGAGACCGTCTGCTGCGCCGCCATTGCTGAGTTCTGGCTCAGAAACGGAGACGGAGGATCGCGTCCTTACTAGGGCCATGAAAGCGCGTTGTGAGCGCACATATGGTGGGGTAGGAACGGGTTTGACTCGTGCGCGCGCAGAATTGCGCGAGATGGAAGAGGAAGCTCGCGAGGCGGAGTTTGAGAGGAGATTGGAAGCGCGAGCTTTTAAAAAGGATAATCAGAGGGGGGTATTCGACTTCAGTTCGGAACCCCGTGCGGTATCTCCAACTCCCACTAAAGAGATGTCGGAACATTCGTCATCTGAGATGAAGGCGTTCGCTTACGCTAGTGTAGCAGCGATTTATGAGGTGGCTCGGAAGTCGACAAATTTGAAGGGCACTATGGTGCGTCAGTTGAAGGACTCTGCTGCTATGCTGCAGAAGGTTGTGGAGTCGTTCGCAGAGCGAACGGCGGAGGAGGAGACTCGCCGCCTTGAGCTGGATAACTCTCGTCTCCGAAAAGAGATTGAGAATCTAAAAAAGGAGGTTAAGGCCTCTCTGGCATGCGGGCGGAGCTGGCTGTGGCCAAGTCTGGCCCAATGATAGCCCCCAATGGAGATTGGATTGAGGAGCTGAAAGCTTCTCTCGTCTCCACTATGGGCAGTATGTTGGACGCTAAGCTTGACGCGAAGCTGTCTAGCATTGAGGCGCGTCTTCCTCCCGAAGCGCCGATTCGTCCGCCCTTAGCAGCGGACAGGCGCAAGGATGCTGCGCGCTCAGTTCCAGCGCCAAATGTAGTGGTGCCGGCAACGGTAGATCTAGGAGAGGAGTCGGCGGCTGAGTCGTCAAGGCGCAAAGCGCCGAAGAAAAAGAAGGCGGCAACTTCTCGTCCACAAACTACTGTGCCGGCACCTGCGGCTCAGGCCCCGCCCCCGGTGGCTGGGCCCAGCCGCGCGTCTGCTCCACAGGAGGAGACTTAGGCGACGGTTACCAGGAAGGGCAAGGGGAAGGGGAAGAAGACAGCCCCCCCTACACCTGCTCCTCAACCCACCGAGGTGCGGGCCTCGAAAGCCCCTCAGACGCAGGGTAAGCCAAAACCGCGCAACGCTGCGGTGATAGTTACGTTGTTGCAAGAGGTGGCGGCAAAGGGGGTCACCTACGCCCAAGTCTTGGAGAAGGCTCGGCTGGCCATTGACCTGCCTCAGCTGGGGATTACTGGGGGGCTATCAATTAGAGTGGCTGCGACGGGCGCGAGGCTTCTGGAGCTGCCTTCGTCCACAGCGCCAGAGGTCGCTGACAGGCTAGCGGAGAGGATGCGTCAGGTCCTGGATGGCCTGGCGACAGTCTCCCGCCCGGAAAAATTAGGGGAGCTGCGGGTCTCACGCATGGACGACTCGACCACCAAGGAAATGGTAGTTGAGGCGGTTGCTCGCTTGAGCAATTGCCCGGCATCTTCCGTTCGGGTCACGGAGATCCACACGGGTAAGGGTGGGCTGGTCACGGCTATTGTAAAGTGCCCAGTCGCGGCGGCTAAACTGGTGGCGGACGCCAGGAAAATCTTGGTGGGCTGGTCGGCAGCCAGGGTTGAGGTCCTGGAGCAGCGCCCCTTGCGCTGCTTCAAGTGCATGGGCATTGGCCACACCTTGCCGACCTGCCCGTCCAGGGTGGAAAGGGGGCGCCTCTGCCACCGTTGCGGTGGTGAGGGGCAATTTGCTGCGGAGTGCACAGCGAAGACCGTGCGTTGTGCTCTGTGCTCGGATGCTGGGCGCCCCTCTGGGCACTTTATGGATGGTCGTGATTGCCGGCCGCCCGTCACAAAGGGAAAGGCGGCTCAACGGACCGGAGCCGTCCCTAATGCCGGAAGCCGCCAGGCTGAGGAAGCGGAGATGTCATCTTAATGGCTAGACACACCCGCTTCCTCCAAGCGAATTTGAACCACTCGGCCGGGGCGCAGGACTTACTGCTGCAGTCCATGGTGGGGGACCTGGAAGGAACAGTCGCAATAGTGGCTGGGAGCAGTACCGGCCCCCGTCTCTCGGTAATTGAGAGGGGCCCGGGACTAGCTGTGGCAAAGTGGGGGGAGTACACCGTTATCGGCGTGTACTTCTCCCCTAACCGCACTCTGGCGGAGTTCGAGGACTTTCTTGACTCCGTCAGGGCTGTGGTAGGCCGGCAGTCGCCGAGGGAAGTTATCGTCCTCGGCGACTTCAATGCCAAGTCCCAGGCTTGGGGAAACCCCACCTCGAACGCTCGGGGTCGAGCAGTCCAGGTGTGGGCTCTGCTCTCCGGCTTGTCCCTGCTCAATGTGGGGGCAGCGCTCACGTGCGTGCGGCAGCGGGGGGGCTCCGTGGTGGACCTATCGTTCGCCACCCCTAGCGTCGCGCGCATAGTAAGAAACTGGAGAGTAGAGGAGGAGGTGGAGACCTTATCGGACCACAAATATATTCGGTTTGAGGTCTCCACCTGTCCGGTGCCGGTGGCCAGCGTTCCCGAGGTGGGCCCTTGGCCAGCTCGATCCTGAGCTGGTCCGTGAGGCGGCCACCGTGGAGGTATGGTGCTCCCAGGGGAGTGTGATGGGCGCTAGCTCAGATGTTGAGGAGTTGGCTGGCCGCATGCGCGACGCCCTCACAAGGGTGTGTGATGCGGCCATGTCACGGATACGGCGGCGGAATGCCCGGCGTAAGTCCGTTTACTGGTGGTCGCCTGAAATTGCGCAACTTCGGACGGCCGCCAGTAGGGCCAGAAGAGCCTGGAACGATCTGGACCCCGATCTAGAGAGCGAGCTGCGGCAGGCCTACCGGTCTGCCAAAAAGACACTGCAGGTCGCCATCAGCCAGGCCAAGGCAGCAGCTCGCAAGGAGTTTTTAGCGAGCCTGGATAAGGATCCGTGGGGGCGCCCGTATATCTGCGCGCGGAAAAAGCTCCGTGCGCACGGCGCCCCGGTTACGGAGACCACGCCGCCGGATGTCCTTTTGAGACTGGTGGGTGGGCTGTTCCCGGAGTCGTCCGAGTTAAAAATTGAAGAAAGGGGAAAATTGCTCAATGTTTCGGAAAGGAGTTCATGTTGGCATGTGCAAAGACAAACGTGCTGTGTCATATATTACTACCCAGTATGACGACATAATGGTTCCAGTCGCAAATAAACGTGGCCAGGTTACTCAAAAGCCGGAAGCCATATCCAAGTATAATAATTATATGTTAGGAGTGGACAGGCAAGACCAGCTTTTAGCCTACTATCCTTGCGAAAGAAAAACTTTGCGTTGGTATATGAAGGTTGCCATCCACACATTCCAGTTACTTTCATCAATTCAATGAAGATCAAGAGACACCCTATCCTATCGAGACTTCGCAATTTGGGAATGGTCAGATCTTAAATGTGACTGGTTTAAGACGGCAGAAAAGACAAATATGGAGAATGTTTGTATCTTTCTTGAGAGCTGTTCGTCCCGTGGCTCGAGTTGCAGGAAAATTAACAAGGTATGGCAAATTCATGAAAGGATTAAAATATGCCGGGTATGCCGCCAGTGCTGGTGTTTTTGCCTACGAGCTTGCAGACATATTCGGAGCCATTCCGGACCAAAAGTATGATGAAGTAACCAGGCAATTGGCAGAACTACACGAAAGTAGAATAACGGATCTAAAAAATTATGAAGAATATTACACTCATGACTATAAATACTAATAATAACATTAAAGATTTAAGCCAGGAAATAAATACAACTCTCTCAGAATCTTCAGATAGAATTGACATTATGTTTAAGACTTCTCAAGTCTTCAACTCATACATCCAACAATTGAAAACAGCCTTTTTACTCCTTCTTGAAGGAAAAATACCGTCTAGCTTAGTTCCTTTAGAAACACAAAGACGGTGGATAGAACATAAAGTCCCTGGAGCCTTATTAAACGATATTGGTTCAATAACACCTAATTTAGAAACCAAGTTGAAAGCAATAGATGTGACAAATAATCAAATCGTTTTAACAGTGTCAGTTCCTAGAATAGATTCTAAATTCCAAATTTTGAACTTTGTGAGTTGGGAACCTAAAGTCATCCATAATGGAGGCTACACACGTTCAATTTTAACTGTGCGATTTAACTGTACAGTCGAACTGTACAGTTAAATCGTTAGGTGTGTAGAACAAACAGTTGAACTGTACAGTTTTAACTGAATCTAATCAAAATATGAATAGATAAATCTGTACAGATAGAACTGTACAGTTAAAACTGAGAGTGTGTAGTCGAAACTGCGCAGTTTTGTCAGTTTTGTCACAGCGAGCGTGAAGTGAACAAGACCGACCTTGCTATCTGCCTTTGCGAAAACTTATCGACCATGGCTCAACGCGAATGGCTGGATTATACTACTATACCAATCGGAGCCTTCGTTATGGAAAATCAAGAGCAAGAATTATCATAATAGAGTAATAAAAGATTCAGCTTATGAAAAGCTTATTTTAAAACTACGCGAAATAGATTCTAAAAGTAATAAAGAGGCTGTTATAAGGAAAATTAATAACCTACGTATAACAAGGAACATAAAAAAGTCATGGCCTCAAAATCATGATCAGGCGCCGAAGATATTTATGAGCCAAAGTTATGGTATTACCCACTATTACGTTTCTTAGACAATCAAAATATACCAAGGCCTAGTCGGTCGAATATGGATCGAGAAGATGAGGTAAGTAAATGAAACTTATAGATATCTTTGTTAAATAAGTATAAGTTTATTAAATCAAATAAAATTATTTTGCCAAGGGACCTGACCTTCATTGTTAAAATAGTTCATAAATGCTTCTCTTATCTTTTTGGGTGTCCGACTTATGTTTCCCACATTTCTTCTTTCTATAGGTTTCATAGTCGAAATATCTGTTGTACATCCTGGTATGATGGTTCCGGTATCATAGTCTTCTCGATCAAAGCAATCTGGATTAGTATAAGAATTTGGCAGTTTTCTAATTAGATAATTATGTAATGCACAACATGCCATAACGACGGACTCAATTTTATTTGGATGTAAATTTATAGCCGTATGGAAGATTCTAAAACGTGAAGCCAGAATGCCAAAGGCATTTTTCACAATTCGTCGTGCGCGCGAAACACGATAATGCGTCATCAGAAACTAAAACGTATGGCAAACGTCTCTGACTATTTCTTACTGCTTCTTCGCTTGGAATTTCCAATTGGTTGTTTCGGAGCATTTCAAAAAATTTCATATTTTGTAATACGCCTCCATCTGAAACTCGCCCGTTTGTACCGAAATCACATAATAAAAACTGATATTGAGAGTCAACAATAGCCATAAGTACCATGCTGTGGTGTCTTTTATAATTGTAAAATTCCGATCCACATCCTTTAGGTGGAGTAATAGCAATATGTTTACCATCTATTGCGCCAAGTAGATGTGGAAAGTTCCATCTTTCTTCATATAATGCACTAATTGCTTTCCATTCACTGCAACTTTGTGGAAACTGCAACAAAGAAAATGTTACAGATTAACGTGATGGAATCATCGGGTGCAACATCAGTGTCTGAAAATGAAGCAGCGCATTCAGAGTTAGATGTTACTGAAAATCTTTCTGCTCAGAGTCCTGCGGCTTTCACCTCAATTACTGCTTTAACCTCGTCTGAACGGCAAACAAAGCGGAAAAATAATGAAGATCTAACAAAAGACGTTTTGCAATCCGTTCAGGACCACTTTAAACAGCCGACATATCAAGAGGATCGCTACGACATTATCGGAAAAATGGTAGCATTGAAACTTCGAAAATTTAAAAATAAACAGCAACAGTTGTTGGCTGAAAAAATAATAAATGAAACTTTATTTGAAGCTGAGATGGGAAATCTTACAATGCCACATAGAGTAATGGCTCCAAAAACAATAATACTAAATGATTTTCGATTACGGTCAAGTAGTTCAACTTCTATACCATCACCATCTCATAACTCTTTGCCATCACCATCTCATAACTCTATGCCATCACCATTACAATATACAGGTACTTCAAATCAGTCACCCATACATCAACCTCAGACCTCAGTACTATCAAGCAGGCACACTAGCACCTCAGATGACAAATATAGTACCACAAACAAACACATCTTCATATGGTCAAGAAATTCAAGAGACACAAGCAATAAATGCTATGGGTGATACTACGGTCCAACTATCAATCCCGGACTGGACAAAGGAAACAGCGGGGTCATATGTATCGTGATTGACATTGAACAATAATTGAAATTTGTAGTTTGATGACAAGATTTCACAAGATGATTTGAATAAAAAATAAATAAATAAAACATGAGTCTTTTTATTTCTTACCTTTAAGTAGTCCTTGTGTAAAACCTTATAAATTGCTTCACAGGTTTCTGGTATGATGGCGGAAAGTGCTTGTGGCGATATTATTATAGAAAATTTTAAACAGTTATAAGATCTCCCTGTAGCTAGAAATCTTAAAGTTGCCTTTAATCTTTCATGAGGTGTTATAGCATTTTTCAATATGGTGTCTTGCCTTTTTATTAATGGTGTCACTAATGACAGCAGATGCAAATATGTATCTTCATTCATTCTCAAATAATTATTGAAATCTTTTGGAGTAATTCTCAATTCATTTATCAAGGATGTGTGTGAATACGATTTTCTCAATAGAAGCCAGTGTTTACACCACAATTCACGTTTTTTTCGTTTTCTTCTATTTTCTTTTAACACATACATTAGCCCTACGATCGCTAAAGCGTCGTCTATGGCGGCCATGATGATAAAAACTAAAAGATCGTATATTTTTACTTGAACGTGTGTGGGCTGTAGGGACGTACGATTTATCTGTACAGTTAAACTGCACAGATTTATCGCACAGATAAAACTGAAGGTGTGTAGCCCCCATAAGGGTAGCCATATACGCTACGAGAAATCGTTACGATCAGACTGTACAGTTCGAACGGTACCGATAAATCGCTTCATGTATGTTATAAAACTGTACAGTTTCATCCAATTTTTTAAGACTGTGCAGTCGAACGGAACAGTACGAAAATTTCAATTGATTAATCGGAATCGGAAGAACTGTGCCGACTGATCGTAACGTGTATGCGCTTGTTCAGTTTTCGTGTTTAGTTTTGTCATCAGTTGCAGCTCGGGTGGACGTGCGCATGCGTCATGGCACCTCAAACTAATCGCGAATGGCTAGAACAATTTATTGAGTTATATCGCAGTGAACCTTGTCTTTGGAATACTACAGCCAAAGAGTATCACAATCATGACTTAAAACGTTCGGCCTACATTAAGCTGATCGAAAAATTAAAAATAGTAGACCCTAGTGCTGACAAAGATGCTGTTGTAAAAAAAAAATAACCTTCGCTCTACTTACAAAAAAGAGCGTAAGAAGATCGCTGATTCAAAGATATCAGGAGCAGGAACCGAAGAAGTGTATACACCAAAACTATGGTATTACTCTATGTTGCTGTTTTTGGATGACCAAAAAGAACCAAGACATTCACGCTCTAATATGGATGACGAATCAACAGACAACGAGGTAAGTTATTTTCGTGTTATTATACAGATTGTTCCAATAAGGTCGGCTTATCTAACAATTTTTTTTTATTTTCTTCTATGGTTTTCTATGGTTTCTAGAAGAGTAGAATAGTACTAATATGGTAATGTGAATATGATAAGCAAACCCGGCCATACTAAGACATGCTATCTATACATATAATAAAATTCTAACTTAATATTTATTTTGTGGAAATTATAATTGAAAAAGTCATTATTAATACAGAGGCCGAATCTATAGTTTTTAGAATTTTTGTCTATCTGTCTGTCTGTGACCGCATCACGAGAAAACCACCTATGCATTAATACTTAGTGAATTAACGTGTAGGTATTTAAATAAAACAAATACCTTTTTTTATTAAATGTTTTATTCTCAAAGTTTGCTGTTTAAGTATAGATTATTTAACGTATAAAATTATTTTGCCACGGAACGCTGCCTTCACTTGCAAAGTATTCCATGTACTCTTCTCTGACTTTTTTTGCTGCAATTGAGCTATTACCAAGATTTCTTCTTTGTAAATGAACTATGGCTGAATCCATTGTATCATATCCTTGGGTTATTGTCCCTTCATCTACCTTTTTTACGTCGAAGCATTCTTGTTGACAGTAAGAACTTTCTGACGTCTTCATTATAAAATAATTATGTAAAGCACAACTGGCCATCACGACAGAATTTATTCTCTTTGGATCAATACTAATTTTTGAGTGAAAAATTCTAAATCGAGATGCCATGATTCCAAACGCATTTTCGATAATGCGCCTCGCTCGTGATACACGGTAATTTAGAAATCTGGTTTTATTTGTGGTCGAGTCTGCTTGCCTAAATGGTTTAATTAAATCTGTTCTAAGTGGAAATGCATCGTCAGCCACAGACACATAAGGCAACTTTCTAGTGCTATTTGCGACAACGGTGTCGGTTGGAATACACAACTGATTATCATTAAGTTTTTCAAAAAACATAGTATTTTTGAGTACTCCACCATCTGAAATTCTTCCATTTGTTCCAAAATCACATAAAAGAAATCGATAATTTCCATCAACGATTGCGAATAATACCATGCTATGTGGAAAGTGAAAAAAAAATAATTGTTTCAGGAAATTGAAAGTGAAGCACAATCATCTCTGGCTGCCCAGACAACTTCACAGTCACCTACAGCCACACAGTCAACTCCAGAGACTCGTTCGATTGCAAACACATCATTTAATAGGAGATTGCCAAAAAGGAATGCAAATGAAAACCTAACTACTGAAGTTTTACAATCTGTTCAAAACCATTTCAAAAGGCCAGCAATTAGTAATCGATTTGATATTTTTGGAGCAAACGTTGCAGCTAAGCTGAGAGACCTCACAAAACATCAACGTATTTTGGCCGAAAAAATAATTAACGAAACATTATTTCTGGCAGAGATGGAAAATTTGAATATTTCACACCAAGTGACTGATTCAACCAGTGTGCGTTTTACTAATTATGGTTACAATGTTCCCAGCCCCATTTCACATACTCCCAGCCCTGTTTTAAATAATCCTAGCCCAGTACCTTATCAGAATCCAAATTTTGAAATTCAAACACATCTAGGTTCCCAGTCAATTCTGCAAACTTCTCAACAATGTCCATCCCAACCAATACAAAATTCAGCTGCTACTTATTTATCTTCTTTTGATATTAATACGAATCAATAAACCATCATTATTATGATAAATACAAATTAATAAACATTATATTCTAAGTAATTAGTAGTTTTTTATTTCTTACCTTAAAATATTCTTTGCGGAGAACCTTATATATTGCTTCACAGGTTTCCGGTATAATGCGACCCAAGGCTTGTGATGAAATAATACTAGAGAATTTCAAATCTTCATAATTTCTTCCTGTTGATAAAAACCTCAAAGTAGCTACAAGCCTGTCATGGGGTGGAATAGCATTTCTCATAATAGTGTCTTGCTTCTCGATAATTGGTGCTACCATATTCAGTAAATGTAAGTACGTATCATGATCCATTCTCAATAAATTATGCCAGTCTTTTGAAAACATTTTTAATTCCGCCAACAAATTGACATGAGAATGAACTCTTCTTTTCATTAGCCATTCTTTGCACCAGATGCTACGATTTTTCCGCTTCACTTTTTTTCCCTTCAGGGCGAATATTAATCCAACAACTGCTAAAACGTCGTCCGTAGAAGCCATCGCTGACACGTGTGCGTCGGTACCGTTTATTATACCGTCTGATCGTAAGGATTTCTCGTAGCGTGTATAGCTTGTATGCCATGTACGATAAACTGTACCGTTCGAACTGTACAGTCTGATCGCAGCGATTTCTCGTAGCGTATATGGCTACCCTAACTCAATATGTTATACATCTCCTATTAAATACCTTCTATTAGCTTATCCACCATCTCAGCCAACAAGTCCTGAAATTCCTAAGCCTCTTTTGATAGATCCGGAGTCTTGCATGATCAGTGGTTACATCATGTGTGAAGCAGACTCGATCCTAGATAGTATTTATTATCCTAAAATAAAATTTGCACAAACGAATACAAAATCACTCATAGATTTAAAAGGGACCTCAGCAACATGTATATGCAAGCAGCTGAGCCTACTTATGATATTAGCAGTATTGTAAATAGGACTTTGAAAAAAGAAGAGTCTTTCTATAAAAACAGCCAAGAGATCCTTGATTTGAAGTCTCAGATTGATGAATTATTGACAGATGCGGTAGAAAAATCTCGAATTTCTAAAGAACTAATAGAGCAGAAAGAGAAGGTTGGATCTTAAAGTGTATTTTTGTTCTTCTTGTCCCCATCATCTTGTGGATGACATTCCAATTAGGATCCTCTACAAAAAGATATTGCGCAAAAAAAACGAGAAACATCTCGAACAATCAGACTTAACAACATCCTTTCTCGTATTGACCCTTGACTGACTGACTGATCTTAGATAAGAACCTTATATCTATCAGTTTAGGTTAAGAAAAAAAAACTAACAAACATATGTGACTGTAACACACCAAAATCAGAAGCATCATTGATTACTTCAACAACAAGATGACCGAATGTTACTATCCTGCAAAACAATTATCTCTTGATGAAAGTATGGTGTTATGGAGAGGGCGATTGAGTTTTCGACAGTTTATAAAAAACAAACGCCACAAGTATGGCATAAAATTATATCTAGTCTGGCCATAAATACGGTTACAATTAAAAATAAGAAAGATATTACATTTGAATTCATTCATTTGGAATCTGTCATTTTTATACGATTGCTCATTGTGTTTTCTAATTTTGGCGCCAATACATTTTATAACATTTTGCGATATTAAAATGGAGTGGGGTGATAAAGAGAACCGAATCGCTGTGATTGCATTACACAAAGTTGGCATGGACCCAAATGCAATTTTTAAAACTCTCCATACGCTTGGTATTAGTCAAATGTTTGTGTACCGGGCTATCAATAGGTACAATGAGACCTCCTCTGTTTGTGACAGAAAAAGATCTGGCCGTCCACGTAGTGTTTGTACGAAAAAGGTGGTCAAAGCAGTAAGGGAAAGAATTCGCAGAAATCCTGTCCGAAAGCAAAAGATTTTATCTCGGGAGATGAAGATAGCACCCAGAACCATATCGCGTATTTTAAAAGATGACTTAGGACTTGCAGCCTATAAGAGACGCACTGGTCATTTTTTAACTGATAATTTAAAAAAGAATAGGGTGGTAGAAACGAAAAAACTACTGAAGCGGTACGCAAAGGGAGGTCACAGAAAAATTTTGTTTACGGATGAGAAAATCTTTACAATTGAGCAACATTTTAACAAACAAAATGACCGTACTTATACTCAAACCTCTAAGGAAGCTTCCCAATTAGTCGGCAGAGTGCAACGTGGGCATTACCCGACTTCAGTGATGGTTTGGTGGGGTGTTAGCTATGAAGGAGTGACTGAGCCATATTTTTGTGAAAAAGGTATCAAAACATCGGAACCTTAACAACACCATGTTCAATAACCAAGCATGGTCTTTCCAACAAGACTCGGCGCCGGGTCATAAAGCTCGGTCCACGCAGTCTTGGTTAGAAGCGAACGTTTCGGACTTCATCAGAGCTGAAGACTGGCCGTCGTCTAGTCCCGATCTTAATCCGCTGGATTATGATTTATGGTCAGTTTTAGAGAGTACGGCTTGCTCTATGATAATTTGGAGTCCCTAAAACAATCCATACGATTGGCAGTGAAGAATTTTCCCATGGAAAGAGTGCGTGCTTCTATTGATAACTGGCCTCAACGTTTAAAGGACTGTATTGCAGCCAATGGAGACCACTTCAAATAAGCTTTTTATATTTTAAATTGTTTTATATTTATGTATAAAATTAACTCACTGTAAAAGTAATAAATATTATTTGCATTAAAAAAAATTTTTTTTTCTTTGTGACAATATTTGTGGCAAGACTAGGTATATGCTCACGGAACCAGATGGTTTGATATTGAAGTTCCGAGTGTATGCAGGTGGAAAAGACACAGAAGTCACCGGAAAGGGCCACGCTGAGAAAGTTGTCATGGAGCTACTACAGGGGAAACTAAATAATGGCCATGAGTTATACATGGACAATTATTATAATAGTTTCAGTTTGGCGAAGAAACTTCTTGAAAACAATACCTATTGCACGGGGACTCTGCGGAAAGATTTGAAAGAAAATCCTTCGGAAGTAATGAAAAAAAATTGAAGAAAGGGGAAAATTGCTCAATGTTTCGGGAAGGAGTTCATGTTGGCATGTGGAAAGACAAACGTGCTGTGTAATGGTTCCAGACGCAAATAAACAGTCTTCAGACTCTCCTTGGTATTGTGACACCTGTCCTGACAAACCTGGACTTTGTGTGCTGTGTTTCGACAATTACCACTCAGAACTTGGCCAGTAATTGTTACAATTATTGTTTATTATAACTATTTTCTAATTATATTTGTTGATTGATAATTTTATGTCATTACAATTCATACATTTATATAGTTTATTTTGAAGTTCATTTCATTAGCGATCGCAAGTAGTAACTAATAAAAACAACTCTTAAATAAATTCGTATTATTCGTAATTAACCATAAATCTTGTAATAAACTTATAACGCTTGGCTTTACTTGGTAATGAATTAATTTCATTCCCAGTGCCGTGAACGCACAGGTGCGTGCTAGGCATTTAAATACTGAAAACATATTTGGCCTTACGGATGAATTTCTATCCTGTGGGTGGCATCGAACTTAACTGAAAACAGCACTTTTCAGAAAATAATAAATAAATCCACAAGCCTTGCTGCAATTTTCCTTACCATGCAGTTTAGGGAAGTGAGGAAAATGAAGATAGGACGAAGGTTCACTGAACAAGAAAAAATCATGGCCTTGAGTATTTATAAACAAAGACCCAAGTGTTATAGATTGCTGAGTAAAATATTTGTTTTGCCATCCCCGCTTACCCTGGACAGATTAATTAGAAATGAAACACTGCTTGACGTCATGATGAAGAAAATTAAGAATATGAACACTGATGAAAAGTTGTGTATTCTATTATTTGACGAAATTGCCATATCACCACATTTTGAATATAATCAAAGAAAAGATGCTATATCCGGCTTTGTTAGAAATGGAACAATAATTCAAAATAAAATTGCAGACCATGCTATTGTTTTCATGATAAGAGGTGTTTTGTGTAATTACAAACAGCCAGTTGCATACACTTTTTTCGCATGTAGCACAAAAAAGAAGAATTAGCAGTTTTAATAAAAACTGTAAAAAAAATTGCAGTGTGGGACTGCGGGTGTTGGCTACTTTGTGTGACCAAGGGGCCTGAAATGTTAGTTTCATTAAATATTTGATAGCTTAGACAAGGTTAATAATAAATATTTAAAGATCGACCAGAAACTTAAGACGGATGTTTTTGAAGTAGAAGATAAAGAAATTATTCCTCTATATATCCACCGCATCTCATGAAAGGGATCAGAAATAATTTATTAGACAAAAATTTAAAATGCACCATCAATGCGTCAAGCAAAACTGCCAAATGGCAACACATTATTAAATTATATAAAGAAGGGTCATTGTATTCTGGTATCTAATTGTTAAAACCTAACCAAACCTAACCTAACAGCGGAACATATAAACCCTGAAAAATGTAAGATGAAAGTGAAGTTTGCAACCCAGGTATTTTTTAGGTTGCAAGCACAATGGTATATTTTTTGCATGTAAGTTTTATTTGAACTATCCTGGTATTCTGCTAAATGCTTACAATGCATAAAGATGAATTGAAATTTTGGAAATGCATAAAACATTAACAACTTGTTTAATCAATTTATAGTGTAAATATTAGGGCAACATAATATAAAATAATTTTCTTATATTTCAGCCAAAGAGATTCTGCCAAAAGAATGTCAAGAGACTGCAGATGTCCTCTTATTTTTTTATTTATTCGACTCCGTCAATGGCAGCAAAGAGAACTCGGAAAAAAGAAGAGGAAAACTTTTGCTGTGCGCACTGACACCTAATTCAAGCCATAACGCTATTTGGGCTAAAGCAAAAACGGTTTTAAGCTCATTGAATTTTATTAAAAATGGTAAAGAATTAAATATTCCTACTGTAAGTAACTGGTTACATACAATTATTAATTTTGAATATTTGCGTGACGTGTTGTTCAACAATTATAATATGAAATCAATATGGACGAGGCATTTTAACCAAGAAAAATTTTTTTCGGGGCTATTCGGAGTCATGGGTGCAGAAATATAAATCCGTCCCCAGAAGGCTTCGAAATTGCCTTTGCGTCCTTATTAATTAGTAATCTCACAGGAACGCATTCACCTGGTTCAAACTGTGAACAAGATGCATGTAAAAATATGTTTCAATCAATGAAAGAGATTTTCAAAGTTTCAGAAAGGAACAACATTTCTCAAAGTATAGATTTAAGTAAAATGCAAAGCAATATATTTGTCCGCTTATGAGGATAAACAAAAGACCCTAGAATATTAGCTCAATTGGAATATGTAACTGGTTACTTATTAAGAAAAACCAAAAAAACATGTCTTCTACAACTGCATCTCCTGTAAAGGTATTTTGTTTAATAAACAGGAAGATAATAAATATCTCAAAGCGAGGGAATTCACAATAAAAAGTCAATTTTTGGAATATCCCTCGGAACCCTTAGTTAGAATGTTTTCGGGGATCCAAGAAATTTTAATGTACGTTTTAAAAAACCACAGTAATATTGAAAATATAAAAATGTTTACCAAAACCATTCATACATGGAAATAGATACAAATTTCATTGCCTGTGAAAAACATAAAAAACTAAATACTGAGTATTTTTTTGATTTAGGGTGTCGATTTACACACAATTGGTGTAAATAAATAATATTTGTTATATTATTGACGGACAAAGGATGCAGTTGGTGATAATATAAAAAATCTTGTCCTGGAATATGTAAAAAAACGAAGAAAATGTAATTAATATAATAAATATATAACAGAATAGGCTCCTTTTTTATTGCAACTGTATATCCATTGTCCATTATCCAATGGTTTATTCATTTAACTATTATTTCCAAATGATGCTGATAAGAATAATGTATATTGCTTTGGCTTTTGAATTTGAAAAGTCAAAACAATATACATTAGTCTTATAAGCATCATTTGGAAATAAAATAAAATAAATAAATATGTTGGGACATTCTTACAACAGCACCATCCAGTTCCATGGTAACAAGCTACGATGCTGTGTTACGGATACCAGATAGTTAATATACTACATATGAGTTCATAAATATCAAACTGCCATAAGTCCACCTACAACATTTGACTTTTTGATTTAGTTGTATTCACCTTTTAAATTCATGTTTGACAGCTCACTTCAAAAGCTCATAAGTCACAGGCATTGCCTTGAATAAAACGGTTAAATTTGTCAGTTTTTTTCAAATTCTAGTAAGTCCACAAAGACATTATTTCAAAATTTTCACATGTTACAAAACGTCAAACTTGTCAATATGGCGTCAGTCTTACCGAAAGTTTTGTGACTGTGGTTGCGCTCCTCGTGTTTTTTTAGAAAATGGAAGGAAATTTAAATCAAATTGATATTGTTGAGCCAGATAAAGCACGTAAAAGAAACAGATTAGAAGAGTATAGCGAAGAAACCAAGCAAAACGAAGTTAAAGTTAAGTAAAATTCATTTGTTTTTATACCGGTGTCAACCACGTGGCGTCATCGCGGCGCGGTAAATACAGGGCCGGATCCTATCGATAAGAAACAAATAAAATTCCGATTTAAAGATAAACCGTTCGTGATTGATTTTATTGTATTTTACTAGAAAGTTAGTTACTTAAGTATGTAATAGATTTTGTGTATAGTTATAGTTACTTATACTTTTCGGAAATTGCAGTACGCATCGATTTAGATCAAGATTGTTAAGAATTTATTATACAATTTTACTGAGCCTGTTTTGAAGATATTTTTATAAAAATAATTTTAATTATTTGGAAGTCACTGAACCTAAATAAATTTTTCTATTTACCTTTTATTTAACTGTTTTGTCTGTCACAGACATTACAAGACGATTTTGAACCAGATCTCGTAATTGGAATAGGATCACATTTTATAGACCCGATGACAATTCACATTGAACTGATATGATCAAAGAAGCTCAGCAATGGCATAATAATGAACCTTTCTAGTTTGGGCTCATTTAACTCTTTTACGAGTATTTTATTTTAGTGTCAACTTTTATGCAACCATTATATTATATTATTATACCATTATATTATATTGTATGCTATTCTATTCTAAATGCTATTCTGTACGTTATTTAATATTAACACTTCAGATTTCTGATTGGATCTGTTCTTGTTTCAGGTATTCAACTCCTAGATTACCGAAAATACCCTCCTGCGGTCACAATACAAAATCGCTCAAATGTCAAACACTTAAAAGCAACGAAATTTTTTTATTTCATCAAAACTTCTATAAATATAAAGATAAAATTAATCAAGATAATATGATCCTACAACACGTTGATACTGAGGCTATTAAACGGCGACGACCAAGAACAGGCACGAAGTGTCGAAATAATACGACAAAATATTATATTTCACACAGAAAAGGGAGAAAAGTGCCTGTTTGCAGCAAAACTTTTGCAGGTATTTTAAGATTAAAAGCCTCGCATATTCAAGGTGTTACAAAATGGCAGTTTCACTCTGGCTCAGTTGCCAGAGAAAATAGAGGAGGATATAGAAAGAGATTTATGTTTGCTTCTCGCAAAGAGGCAGTACAGAACTTCATCCTTAAATTTCAGCCACTAGAATCTCATTATTCACGTGGTTTTATAGCCATGGCATTTTATAGCAGAAATCACCCAAATACTGGAATGACAAATTTAATTCAGTCATTATGACACAAGGTTTTGTAAAATCAAAAAGTGATTCTTGTCTGTACACAAAATGTGAAGGCGATGCCAGAACATATGTTTTACTGTATGTAGATGATTTATTAATATTTGGAAATAATCAAAAGCAGATTTGTGACCTTAAGTCATTATTAAATAATGAATTCAAAATGAAAGATTTGGGCTTAGTTTCAAATTTTTTAGGTATTCATGTAAAACCAAAATTTAATTACAGGGATCACTAAACTAATCAAAAGGAATATTTGGAAAGTGTATTACAAAAATTTGATATGCAAAATTGTAAAGAAATATGTACACCAATGGATCTGAACTTTAACACTAAAATATTAGAAGATAACAATGATTCTGTGATTGATAAAAACATTGGAAATAAATGTAGAAAAATTATAGGTTGCTTGTCTTATGTTGTATTAGGAACAAAGCCTGATTTGTGTGTTGCTGTGTCAATTCTGAGCAGATATCAAAATAATGCAAATAATAGTTTATTAACTGCCTTAAAAAGAGTGTTAAGATATGTAAAACATACAATAAATTAGAAACTTGTCTACAAATGTAATAGCAACTTATTAGTGGGATATTGTGATGCAAATTGGGGAGGAGACTTGAAGGATAGAAGGACGACAACCGGTTACTGTTTTAAGTTTCAGATTGCTTAATTTCATGGTTATCTAAAAAACAGGCCATCGTCAGTCTATTTTCTACCGAGTCAGAGTATATAGCTATAAGTATGGCTACTAGCGAAGCGTGTTGGTTGATTAATTTGCTTAAAGATTTTAATATTGTAAAAGTGTGTCCTGTCACAATATTTTGTGACAATCAGAGTGCCATAATGGTAGCGAATACTGAAAGTGTCAAAAGATTAAAACATATTGATATCAGATATCATTTCATAAAAGAGTTGATTAAATGTGGAAAATTAATGTTAAAATATATTAAAACTGAAGACCAAACCGCAGATATGTTCACAAAAGCATTAAATAAAAATTTATTGTTAAGATTTATTAAAAACTGTGGTTTGTATGAATAAATTAAATAAATATGTGACTGTAAGGGTGTATTACATTGAGGGGGGGTGTTGGTAGCAATGTAATATTTTTCTATTTTGTTATGTTGGTAACCCTCTCTCTCTATACTGTCATGGCCTACATTATCTTAAGTGTAAAAACGTCTCATTATATAAATAAAAGTCTGCTTTAAGTGAAACGATTGTTTTACTTACATTTCAATACAAACGATCCACTCACCCCAAAAAACGTACACGCATACGTATGGACTGAGGGTCAATCCAACAAAGGCTCGAACGAAATATGCACGGCTGTGTACCACTGTCTAAACTCCTAGAATCTCGAAAGAAAAAAAGTTGTTCGAATGGTTGCCGATGGCTGTGGTGGCCAGAATAAAAATTCAATGATCGTAGCAATGGCGATGAAATGGTTACAACAATCAGATCTGTCGATATCAGAAGTACAATTAATATTTCCCGTGACAGGCCATTCATTTATACCGCCGGACCGCATCTTTGCATTGACTGAGAAAAAAATACGGGAGAAGGAATGTATCATTCGACCAGATGAATATTGTGAAATTATATCGGAACATGCAACGGTGCACTATCTCGTCAAAGATATATAATATATGTAATACAAGTAAGTACTTGATTGGAAATCGGCAACCAAAGAAAACCTTAAAGGTACTCAGACTTGGCACTTCCAACTGAGCAAATGAAAGCGAATTATTATTATAATAAAACGTTCTCCCCGCAGCATTACCGTACGAGGTGAGATAACCTACAAAAATGATGTCGGTACTCACAAGTGTGTAATGAAAAAAAACAAAACTATTTTATCATTACAACCAGAACCAGCAAGCAAAGAGTAAAGAGAGAAAAACTTAAAGACGTAGATTCATTATTAAAGAAACATTATGGTGAAAGCTGGAGAGATATGGACTCCTTAAACTACTATAAGAAAGTTTTATCAGAAAAAGGTTAAGTTATTGCCGAAGTGCAAGAAGACGAAAGTGACATTATAAATAATAATACCGAAGAATACATGAAGGATGAGATGTTAGATTTTGTGTAATTTGTGTATGACTTATTTTGTAATAATTATGTATGGAATAAATATTTTTTTCTATTTGATGTTTATTTTGATTTATTTTATGAACATTGAGATATCCTCGTAGGTACCCCTACTATGCTAAATTAAATAAGCTAACTATACTACTCCCTGAGTTCGGCCCATAGTCTACAACAGAGGTTAGTATTTTTCAAACAACTATAAGTCCATATTAATGATATGAATATTTATCAATATATCATAAGTCCATTATGGGCATATCAATCGGCAATAAGTCCAAACTATTTTTATCTTTTTCATAGTATCTATGAATGTTATTGTTAAATTTGTTCATTAATGATGATTTTATATAGAAAATTGTAGCAGAAACTAATTTATATAGCATGCAAAAAGATCCTAATAACAAAATAATATACACAGCATCAGATATCAAAAAGTTTTTTGGGATATTACTGTGCAAACATGTCAGTGCAAAGATTTCATAATATCAGAGCATATTGGCACCCTGTTCATGGTTATGGCCCAGTTTCATCCACAATGCCAGTCAATAAAATCAAACTTGCATTGCATTTTCAAGACAAGGAGCTTCATAGACCTGTGGGCCATGCAGATAATGACCGGTTATTTAAAATTCGTCCAGTTATTGAGCACCTCAAAACAAAGTTTTCTTCTCTACCTATGGAACAACGGCTATCAGTGGATGAGCAGATGTGTGCAACAAAGGTTGCACACTTTCTAAAACAGTACCGTCAAATAAACCCCACAAATGGGGGTTCAAATTTTATGTTCTTTGGAATTTATCTGGATATGCACATACATTTGAATTGTATGCAGGGCAGGAAAATACAGGGAGACTTGAAGGAGAACCAGACATAGGAGCTACAGGGAATGTAGTAATTCGTTTGCTAAGGGGTGTACCGAGATATCAAAATTATATTGTGTTCTTTGATAATTTTTACACATTACTGTTACTAGTTTACACATTACTAGTTACTAGTTTACTTTGTAGCCAAACAAGGAATTCATTCTGTTGGAACTGTCCAGCAGAATAGGATCCCTAACTCAAAATTGCCTGAAAAAAAAAGAGTTTATGAAGAAGGCAGTACCCAGAGGTAGTCATGAAGAAAGAACATCTACTTATGTTGGCATTGACATGGCCTGTGTCACTTGGAAAGACAATAAGATTATGACACTATTATAAACCTATGTTGGGGCAACACCAGTGTCTAGTGTCACTAGATATGATAAATCGAAAAAGGAAAGTTCATGCATATAATAAGCATATGGGAGGGGTGGACTTAATGAACAGTTTTTTGGGGTTCCACAACTTTCCACATTCCAGTAAGGTCAAAAAAATTGTATTTGCGTATATTTTTCCATCTACTTCATCTTACAGTGATTAACTCTTGGATCTTGTACAAAAAAAACGCAGCAAATAGAAATATACCATAAAAGGATATATTTCAAAGGGAAACTTTAGAAATGAATTAGCACAAGTTTTATGCAGAATAGGAGCTGACACAGAGGTTATAAGAGGTCGTCCCAGTACGAATTCTCTAGAGAACGAAATACAGGCCAAAAGGAAGAGGGAACCAGCAGTTGTTGCTCCACTAAAGGACATAAGAAGAGATGGTGTTGATGATTGGCCACAAGTTGGAGGTTAACTACGGTGTAAGTACCCACAGTGTAAGGGGTATTCTACAAATAAAAACAATAACTGCTTTGAAAATTATCACAAAAATTGATTTTTATTTGCATTATTTTATTTTGTGCTAAGCTCATTGTTATTAATTGCATAATGATATCCATCACATGATTTTTTTGTCTTAATTTTGAAGAAGGCATGCAATGCAAATTTTATAGCAACAATTCCTTTTTTCATTGCATTATTTCTAAAAGCACAGCAAATTAACTGAAAAAGGGCTTCGCGCGCGGTGCAATGTATCTATGCAGAATGAGCGAGCAAGTAAGACAGCGCGAAGTCGTGTCTAGCAACAGTTACCGTAGTCTCGCGCGTAAGAGCGAAATAGAAATATTCCGTCAGTGCAGGTATTGTTTTTCGCAATTCAAGTGTATTTGTTTGTTTACTTCGTTCGAAGTTGCGTTCCGCCGGCGTGCCCTTGAGTGATAGTCTATTAACTCTTCGAGAATAATAAAAGCGAAAAGCGCAAAAAAAAGTTAGACACTTTTTAGGGACATTTTTTTCCATAAAATCTACTTTATTTTATATTGAATTTTACTAGATAAGGATTATAAAGGTTTATTTATGATAATAATATAAAGTTTTGTTCCAGCTCAAAAAAAAGGAAAACAAACAAATTCTAAAACAAGCGTTTTTACCTAAAAAAGGCGATTTGCCGTAGTGACGTGACATCCATATATTTGAACAAAGTCGATAATAGGGAATCCAATCCCGCACCTTTTTTGCGGGATCAAAAATGCGGGATTACTCATGCGGGATCCCGCACGTTCGCGGGATTGAAAAAAAGTAAGAAAAATAGGCTCAGACGATGATCGGAACTATTATCAGACGGAACGGTACGTAATCAATGTCAGTTCCAGTACTCTATGACTGGGGATTCCCCTACGGCGCACGGGGATTTACCTTTGCGCGCGGTCAAGTGTCAAAGAATGTTATTGCGTCATTTGCGTCTTACTTGTGAAGTGAAAAGGTTACGTAACGTACGACAGGACTATTATTTTTTATTATCAAGTTATCAAAGTGCTAAGAGCACGTTACGAGTGAAAAAATACAATTTATTATTAAAAATAAGTGTCAATTTAGTTTATAAAGAGTATAAAAGCTCGAGTGAAGTATGGAAACATTTTTTAAGAGCGGAAAATGGATCAACCGCTAAATGTAAGTTATGTCCTGTTATTATAAAAATCTCTGCTCGCTCTACTAAAGGCCTTCACACCCACTTGCGAACAAAGCATAACATGAATTTGAACTTGGTTGATAGCGTCAGCGTCAGCAGTAGCGTTGAAAATCCAGCACCGGGAATGGAAACAAGCAGCGCAAGCCAAATTGGCTCGTTTAGTTCAACCACTTCACGTTTAGACGAATGTGCTTCAACTTCGGCAGTGTCAGTCCCACCGAAAAGAAAAAAATTAACAGATTATTTCCCACTCGAAAAAAAAGTTTCTATGGAAGAAAGAGTGTGCAGAATGGTAGCAAAAGATGAAATCCCATTCTCAAAATTCATCACGTCAATTGATTTGCGCGAATTATTTGAATCGGAAGGCCACAAATTGCCTTCTTCTGCCAGCACGATACAAACTATGGTGATGGCCTACGGAGCATCCATTCGAAAGAAAACTATCGGCGAACTTGAAACACTGAAAAAATTGCAAAAGCGTTTCACACTAACTTTTGAATCGCCGCTATTTGAATTTAAATCTTCACTTATTTACCGGTGGAGCTGCGACTGCGAACATTTGGAACCTGGGGCTAGTAAGAATTGAAGGACGTTTTCCTGCAGAAGCCTGTGTAACTGCGCTTGAAAAAAAACTCCAGGATTTTAAAATTGACCTAAATCTAGATGTGATCGCAGCGACAACCGATGGTGCAGCCGTCATGAAGAAAGTTGGCAGATTATTATCAGCGCACCACCAATTATGCTTCGCACATGGATTGCAACTCGCTGTACTTGAAGTTCTGTACAATAAGAGACAAGAACAACAAGAAGAAGAAATGCAAGCTGAAGTACTCGGAAACAGACCAGATAATGAGAGTGATAATGAAAGTGAAGATGATAACGACGAGCACGGTAATTTTTCGGTAGAGGAAGAAATCCAAGCAGAAGAGTTGCTACCAAAATACAGAGAACTTATTCAAAAAGTTTTTAGTTCAAAATCTCCTGTAAGAAATGATCTGCTGCAACAATACATCAAAGCAGAATTTGGCAAAGAATTGCAGCTTATTTTAGATTGCCGAACGCGCTGGAGCAGTCTCGCATCAATGTTGTCGAGGTTCAACGAAGTCAAACATTGCATATCTAAAGCACTTATTGACCTTAAACTGACATCATCTTCATTTTCATTCACAGACGAAGAATATATGACTTTGACTCATATTGAACAAGCTTAAGAGCCAGTGAAGCTCGCTGTAAACGTCTTATGCCGCGAGGATGCAACATTAATTACCGCAGAAACCACATTGCGTTTCATGATTAATAAACTGAATCTACAAAACACCAGGTTAAGCCAGGAACTTGTTGTGTCACTGTCTCGTCGGATAAAAGAACGCCGCACATCAAAAACTGCTGTGTTGCTTTACTTGGAAAATCCAAAAAAATATCACCAGACCAGAGTTTTGTGCCGGTAGGCGATAAAACAATACATAATTGTAAGTTGCTTCAGGGCTTTTTTAAAGCAAACCGAGACCTAAAGCACGTCATTTTGTGGCTTGATAACTGTGCGGCTCAAAATAAAAATTGGACGCTTTAAACTTATTTGATATATTTGGTAAATTCTACTGAAGTTAGTTTTGAAACCATTAGATTGCGCTATTTAGAAGTCGGTCACACATTCATGGCTGCAGATGAATTCCACCATAGAGTGGAACGATCTCTTAAAAATAAAAAACGCGTATACGACTTTGAGGACTTCTGCATAGCTGTAGCTGATACAGGCACTAAAACTACCGTAAAAAAAATGACCGTTCAAGATTTTTATAGTTTTGAAGACTGCTCTTCAATATTTAAATTAAAAAAATCCAATCCTCGAGCTTATATGAATGGAATTTCTGAAGCTAATTTTCAAAGGGGATTCAATTTACTTTTTTACAAAAATAGCCATGACGCTGACGAGTTCTTTGAATTGGATTTTTTGAAGTTAAAAAATCTTAAACAAGGTATACCAGGACCATGTCAAAAACTTGCTCCGAGAGGTATTACGAGTGACAGAAAATCTGCTATACTCACTAAGCTTGGTCTACTTATGCCTATTAATAGAAGAGTTTTTTGGGAAGCATTACCTGTAAATGATAGCTCAGCTGATCTCGCTGAAACCTATGAAAACTAAAAACAAAACTGATTTTTTTATATCACTAATTTTGATAGAAGTTCTAGTATTTGAGTGCTGTGATTATTGTGATAATTAAATAATAATGTACTTTTTTTATTTTGAATAAGTTTTTGTTTTTCTTTTATTTTTATAAACCTTGTTTAAATTTTGATATTTTTAATTGTGATAACTTTGAAAGTTAAGAAAAAGTTTCTTAGTTCCTAATAATAGAGTTAATTTTTATTATATAATGTGATTTTGATTGATAAGAGATTCCATAATGGTTGTGATAATTATTATACTTTGTGATAATTATTATAGTTAATGTTGTAATACTTTAGGAAAAAGTTTTTGTTTTATTTTTATTTTGGTGAACTTTGTTTGCTTATTGATTGTGATTACTTTAAATGTGCAAAGTGCCATTTAGTTACAAACATTGTTTTTTAGTACCTATTAATAGAATAATTTTGATTAAAAAGATGTTCCTCAATGGTTGTGATAATTACAGTTCCAATTGTAATACTCTAAAAGAAGATGTTAATATTTTTAAGTCTTTTGTTCTTGCTTTAATAAAAGTTTTATATTTCCAGTGTTTTCAATGTGTTTTGGTACTAATCAATAAGAATACTTTAAATTGTTTAAGCTAGAATGAAAAGGCACAATTGAATAAATATGCCTTTTCATTGTAATATTTCATTAAATATTTATATTTTTCTACTAAATATTAGAATAAAAAGTCACATCTGGTTAATTATGCCTTTTATTCGTAAAATGTATGCTTATACTCATTTTTTTTTGTTACGTTGAAAAAGAAAATGTAGATTATTAAATACATGCTAATTTAATAAAAACTAGTAATTAAAACTAGTAATACATATAGAAATCATATAGACGCTACTATTTTCATTCAAACATCCTCGAAAAATAAAATACTGTCGTTTTTATTCACCAAAAACTAAGAAATATTTCAAGCCCGATTTTCTCCGTTTTTGCAAAATGTTAGTTGTGCCCTTTTTCGTTATGACGGCAGTATTATAACACGTTTAAGTGAAATGAATGGAATAAAAGTTCCCTCAAAAAAGCAACTAAATAATTACCTTTCTGACCGTCGCAAAGTTATATATGGCTCTTCTACGATCAGTTTGGGAGAATTAGAACAATGGTTGGTAAGTAAATCCAAAATACCTCAGGACGATAACGAACCGTATGTTATTTATTACTATGTGTATGAGGAAGGCGAAAATACAACCTTTCGTTTTGCGATCGGAACAAAGTCATTGTTAAAATTAGCTACTTTAGCTACAAACTTGCATGCAGATGCCACTTACAAATTAATTTGGCAAGGATTTCCAGTGTTAGTGGTTGGCACAACTGACAAAGCAAAGCGATTCCATCCTTTTTGTATTGCGATTTCAAGTTCGGAGCGTAAAGAAGATTTTGTAATGCTGTTCAACGCACTCAAAAAGGGCGCTTTTTCTCTTTACGGTTTTAATATTGAACCGAAAGCGCTTATCTGCGACGCAGCTAAAAGCATTCAAAATGCTTTTCGAGAAGTGTTTGGCACAGAATCTACTATAAAAATGTGTTGGGCACACGCCAAAAAAAATATACAGAAAAGTGTACAAAAAATGGTTGAGAAGAAAAAACAGAAGGAAATGTTGGATGACATCGACTCGTTGCATTCAGCTTCTTCTTCTACGGTATTTCAACGAGCGTTAACTGCGTTTTTACGTAAACACGCAAGAGAAGAACGATTCATAGCATATTTTAAACAGGAGTGGATTTCACTCAATCCAAATTGGTATCTTGGATCAGTCGAAGGTTCTCCAGTGACAAACAATGCACTAGAGTCATTTAATAGAGGTATAAAAGACAGCCACACTTTGCGGGAACGACTTCCTTTATCTAGATTTCTTTCAGTCGCAACAAACATGGTCAAGGAATGGTCGGGAAACCATAAACCAGAGACTTTTTCGACTCTACCCCCGATTGAGCTGAAAGATTGGACTCTTGCGTATCAATGGGCAAAATTTGACAAGAATGTCAAATTCTTAGATTCTGATTCCGGACTAAATACTTACATAGTAGCCAGCTCAACATTAAGTGACATTAATTCATTTAATCAAGACTGGGATAAGTTGCTTTGTCCACCCAGCGAACCGCGTGGATGGACGGAAAGTGCACTTGCCCTAATTTTTTTAAGAATTATATGTGCAAGCATATCATCGGGCTTGCGATCCCACTAAGTTCGTGGCACCTCCTGTAGAAGCCAAAAATGTGCCTATTGGGCAAAAAAGGAAGCGTGGGCGCCCCACGAAAGCAAGACCCGCCTAAATAATCCAATGAAAGAGTTCAAGTTACGATTTGTATCTACTTTTATCATTTTTTGCTGATCTCATTATGTTGTACTTAATAAATAATAAAACGATTATGACCAATAAATTGTTGTTTCATTTAGAAAAACTGCTGTAAGTAATATATAAATAGGAGCTGTTGGAAACACCAACAAAAAACATAATCTATACTAATATTATAAAGAAGTAAAGTTTGTTTATTTGTTAAATTGTAAGGGGTAATCTCGGGATCTACTGAACCGATTTTAAAAATTCTTTCACCAATAGAAAGCCACATTATTGCTGAGTGTCATAGGTTATATAAAAAACCGAAAAATAAAATTTTTTTTTACGTGGTAGTCCGTTTTGCAAAGTGAATCGGAGAAAAAACGGTCGAATGAAAGCGTTTCTTACGAACGCTGCCTTAACTATGAAAGATATATTTTTGAGTTCTAGACAAAAGATGTGGAGCTTAACACTCTGTACTAAAAAAGGATTATTAACATTATGCCCAACGAAGTGGCACGGATCAGCTAGTATGTAATAAATATATAATAAGATTATTTTAATTTTATTTTAAGATGGTAACATTTATTATGTTCCGTTCACTCTATCATGCTATTTCATTCATTTTCATACATTGTTTCGCTCTCTTGGATTTTGGATCGCCGGCAAGGCAGAAGTGTTTCTTATGTGTAATAAATAGTTAAGTGTGAAAACCGTTGTTTTGCTTTTATAAATCGTCATCAAGTCAACTGCCCACTATCTACTAGCAAGATCTCAACCATACAGTCCACTTGAAAAATATATTTCTACAGGAGCTATATTACAAAAAAAAGAGTTACCAGGTATAATGTGCATGTGCTATTATAAGCAGTGAATTAATAAAATTGCTTTACATTAAGATAAACAGCCGTACGTTACGAAAATAAATTGTAGTGTGTTTTCTAATACTTTGAGTTGAGTATTCTGCTGTGGTAGCCCAGCGGTAACGCGTCGCTCGGACAACCGAGTGATGCGGGTTCAAATCCGGGTCTCGCACCTCTGATATTTTCATGTGCGAATCATTTATATTATGATTACCACTTGTCTTACGGTGAAGGAAAACATCGTGAGGAAACCTGCATGTCTGAGAAAACCTAGCAAGTTTTCGAAAGACATGTGAAGTCCGCCAACACGCACTAGGCCAGCGCGGTGGACTATGGCCTGATCCCCCTCGTACTGAGGGAGGCCCGTGCCCAGCAGTGGGACGTTAAAAAGGGCTGATGATGATGATGATGATGATGATTCTGCTGTGCAATCAGTAATTTTGATGGAAATTTGGATTATTATTTCATAAAAAAAGTATTTTATTTGATTTGCGTTTAAATACCGCCCGTATTAAATCATGCAATGAAGGGTTAAAATACTAAGACACAGTTGATAGTCAACATTTTATAACACTGTTAGTACTATTTTCCATAACACTAATGCGAAACTAAAAACGTTAATTTCCCAAATTTTGCATGTAGTGGACTTATGGCAGTTTGAAATGTATCAACTCATATATAAGTTTTAAATACATACATATTATAAGTATAAACACCCATGACTGAGAACAAACATTCGTGCTCAATAAATGAATGCCCTCAGCGGGACTCGAACCCGACACCCCTGGCGCAGAAAGAAGGGTCACTACCAACTGAGCCAAACGAGAAAAAAAATGGCAATATTCGTAAATTGAAATTCTCGCGATTGTCGCGCAGTAGTGACTAGTACGGTTCATATAGTTCAGTCAACTACCGTTAGATGGCATTGGCATCAAAACTGTCACTGATACCTCTATTATTAGTATATATTTAAGATACTTTATGGTGTCTTTCGCGGCAATCATTAGATACCCATATCATGGAAGTGGATTAAAAACATCCACCGCCATATTGGATTTACAATAACGTCACTGTTTATAAAAATTACCAATCGCCATTCAATAACGTCCGCCATATTGGATTTAAGATAGTAGCACAATAATAATGTATTATCACAAGAATGTAATCAGTCTTCATCTTTGTTTTCTACTTCTTTACTGGGCAAACAATATATAACGCGTTTTCTCACTTCTACGCGACACTGGTGAAGATAATTGTGTCCAACTGGAACTCCTAGAAAACATTTGGGATATTATTACACACAGCGCCATCTAGTTCCGTAATAAGCTACGAGGCTTGTGTAACAGATACCAGATAGTTGTTACACTACACATAATATAATAAATGACATACATTATGTCATTTATTATGTAAATTTATAAATAACTAATTAATTCAAAAATACATTTTGTCTATCTAAGAATCTAAGCCATTCATTCCCGAGTCCACTCAAACACATAAAAAACAATTATCGATCCAGGCGTTTTCCGTTCTGGAGTTTAATTACATACACACGCACAGAAGTGTTTTATATATAAAGATATCACATATGTATATGAGCGGAATACTAAAAGAAGGTTTAAAGTCTAAATCCACTAAGTCTCGTCGTTCCTCCCAACACAAAAAAAAACATGTTAAAAATCATGTATGCTATACAACATTCGTAACGTCGGGAGCGCAAAAATCTAAATAAATCACCGACAAAATCCGAAAAGATAGTTCGTTTGTTAGCCACAGGTTCTGCTAGTTAAAATAAATAAAATTTCAAAAATAAACTTTTTTTTTTATTACTCCTTGCAACATTAGCTATCTGCTAGTGAAAGTCCCATCAAAATCAGTCCAGCTGTTTCAGAGATTAGCCCGAACAAGCAGACTAAAATTTAAAAAAAAGTATTTTTTGACTTTACCACCGTATATACTTTAATATAAATTTAATAAAAAGCTGTTAATTTGAAATTAAAAATAGACACTAATTTTATTTATATGTATAGATTTATAGATAATTTACCTTCAACTCTTTTAAGTAAAACCTTGTTAATTGGTTGTACTGATGTTAGTACTTCTAACTCATCACTAGTCTTCTTCTTAGTAGACATTTGTGATTTTAAATCGGCTATTACCGATGTGAGATATGCATTTTTCCTCTCTAATCTCCACATTTTTGAACGCATCATGGCTATTCTCTTATGACGATCTTCGGCTAGTTCTGTTTTTTTAATTAATTTACGAATTACTCTCTGTTCCGGTGAATTATAATCAATTTTTGCGGGAATATCCTGTAAAGAAATAGTAATAAAACTTGACTACTTGCCCTTGCTATTAAAATATTTTTAATATATACATATTACACATAATAGAATTCTGATTTGAATCTGTACTCTAAATATTTTTTGGAGAATGTTATTGAAATAATTATTATTAATCAATACAGAAGCCGAATGTATTTATTTTTTTATTTATATTTAGTTTATTCAGTAGTAGTATGTCTGTCTGTGACGTCGTGAAAACCACAGGACTGATTTTGATGAAATGATGATAGCTATATCAACATATAGAATACTTTTTACAATATCTAATATTTGATAACTTTGAAGAAATTTGTTTTCGGACTTTAGAATAAGGGAAATGTTTTTAATTTGTTCAATAGCTAAAATGAAGGAGACCTTATTCCATAACAAAAAAGAATTAAGCAAAAAAAAAAATAATGGAAACTATAAGTTTGTGACTTTTGTTAAGTGAAATAAATAAAATAAATATGTTAGGACATTAATGCACACAGCGCCATCTAGTTCAGTGGTAAGCTACAAGCTGAATGTGTCTACAAAAAAAGGAAAATAAAGATGTATTAATAATAATATACTGCTAATAATGTAATAATAATAATTATAAAATTATACCTGATTTTCATTTAGTGGTGTGGATCCCTCATTTTTGTTCCTTATATCAGAAAATGGACTTGTCTGGGTGCTTATGGATATCAACATTTTTTCCCCAACATTTTCTTCAGCATGACAATCGCAATTACAACTTGGCTTTAAAATACAAAAATCTTCATCTATAGATTCCTAAAACAGTATATTATGCATCATCAGGTATCACAACTATGTCATTTGATTTTGTGAGTGAAACAAACCTTTATAAAAAGTTTCGGATAAGCACCTGTGTTAAGAAAAGTGGCACCTTTTTCTTTCCGAAACCATTTATCCCCAAAATGTTTCGAACAGACACGAGAATGAATAGTTGGCTGCCAATTACATCTGCCAGTAGCTCTAATCCAGTGTATTCTGAGAACTGGATCTTTAGGAAATCTGGATATTAAATAAAAATTTACAATTTAAAAGACAAAAATCTATTTTTTTAAATATGTTGGGACATTATCACAACAGCACTATCTAGTTAAAACTGTTTTATGTCACGTACACTAAATTACCATTAAATATGAGTGAATATTATTTTAGGCGGCATCTTTACAACTTGGACAAATAATATACATAGTTGTAATGTAACCTCCTCATTTTATATGGATTATAGCAGCAATTTAAACTATTTTCACATGAGTTAATTGTGCCAATTATAGATTAAATAACAATAGGTGTATAGAAAATTTCAACTTATTGTAAAGAAATTATAGTACCAAAATTGGCCAAAGTTACAAGGCAACTTACCGGTGATAGGTTATGGTGTTATCTTTTTTATTTTTAGAGGTATAGCTTTTACATCCTAGAATACTACACTTTACCATCTTTCTACAGTATTTAACAAAGTATACGATGAAAATGAACTAATAAAAATACGTTTAACACTCTTTAAGCTTCAATTAAACGGTGCTAATTGACAATTATTATGGCATACGTTGACAGCAATGGAATTTTAAAACGCTATCCTTTTCCTTCTTTTGTCTACTTGAATATGTCTATCTCGTTCCTTCATTATTCTTTAGTTTCATAGTTCATCTACCACATTCTTTTATCTACGATTTACTTAGACGAGATGACATATGTCAAATTTTAAAGTGACAGCCGACTGCAGATTGAAAACCACCACGGACTAGAAAGACAGGTCTATAACAACAAGCCCAATTTCAGTAGTGAGAGATTTGTACGATTTGTAACTTCGCGTCAACGACGATAGTTACTAAAAGTAATATACCTATAATTCTTTATTGTCAAATATATTTAATTACTGTTATATCGGTTTTGTTGAGTTTTGCGGTTTTGTTGTTAAGTATTTTATTTAACTGTGTTCAGGCTTAAAAAAGTGTTCGAGATAAATCACGGTTGATTAGTTTCCTTTACTATCAACATAGTGTCTCTGTGTAGTTTATCGATTTAGTGCTGCCAACTATAGTTCCTGCACGTTCCCCATACAAAAAATATGCTGTTGTTTGTTGTTTTTAAAATTTATCCCCAATAGGGAAAAGCAAAGTACAAAAATGCAGCCTCTCTAGACAAGTGGCAAACGCTCCGTGTCTATTCTATTTCGATAAACGCTAACGCCTTGCCGTACGCTAATAGCAGAAGTCGTTTGTCAAAAGTGACACTTCTGTATGGGGAATTATGTACTAATCTGACATTTCGTTACATTTGGCTACCAATTACAAATTCGATACGTTGAATCTAATCACTAGTCGTAAGCTTATGTCAATCCCATACATTGATTATTCTATTCTTCTAGCGTTTATGCCACTTGTCTAGAGGGGTGTATCACTTAGTTGTACACTATGGAGGTTAGACGTAAGGAGGACTATCTCTCTGTATAAATTGCTTCCAGGAACTTCCAGATTTTCTGAGCATAGAGCTTCTGTTCTGATATGCTGCCCTAGAAAGAAACTTCTGTGGCGCATTATTAGTACGCACGAGCAGAGTCCGTCGAACTGCATTAAATTATTATTAGGGTTGCGCCACATTAACATCAGGGTAAATTTTAATAGAAGACTATATTATTATATAATGGAAGATTATCTTATTTGTGGTAGCGCCACTGTAGCGAGTGGGTTAATCACACTACTTTTACACTACTTCTACACTAAATTTTAAACATTAGTATTTTCTTTCTCTTTTATTCATCTTCTTATCTGATTTTAATTTTGGTGAGATTTAAAATAGTATAATGATAGCTGGTTATCCGGAACTACGTTTTACTGCGGAAAAAATATTTCATCTCTAATATCTACCTAGATACAGTATATTAACAGTTAAAACCTTTTGTCTAAAGGTAAAAATATATCTTCAGAGCCACATAGAATTGTACTATATTAAGTATTATATCATTACGAAAGCCAATAGCTTAAGATATTGAAGTAATTAGTAAAATAAATCACCAATAAAAAAATAACAAAGACTTTTAATATCTGTATGTACAATCTGTCATTTGCTTAAAAATATAATAATTTAATACTTATTACACTTCTCTCTACTATCACTTACTTATTACAATACAAAAACATTAAATTAACACAAAAGATTTAACTATAACACCTCCCCTAACTAATCTCAATGAGATAGTCCACCACCATTGTTATGGTCATCATCACCGGTATGGACGATAACCTCACGGAGGGGCACATTGTGTACACGACGACGATGTGTATAGAGACCTGCTTTCTGTCGGAAACTGCGAGAACAGATGTCGCATGAGAGCGGCTTTTCTCCTGTATGTATCAACTCGTGTTCGACCAGGCTTTTCTTATTCTGAATAAATACAATTTTATGTTTGATTAAAAAGTCAACTTCCCACTGCTGGGCGTGGGCTTCTCTTGAATTATTAGGCCATAGTACACCACGCTGTCCAAGTGCGAACTGACTAACTGATACATATATTATATCTATACATAAATAGGTACAGAGACAACTGTTCAGTACCCTTTTCTGATGTTTATTGGCCATTTATTTTTATTAGATATTGACAAGATTTCGACTTTATATATATAGTGGTGGACTATGGCCTGATACCCTTGTATTAAAGAAAGACCCACGCCCAGCAGTGGGACGTTTAATACAATACTGACTCGCAGCTAACTTCACACATTCAACCATCATTAACTATACTCACTATGAACGTCTTCCCACAAATTTGGCACATCATCTTGTCTCCAACTGTCTCCTTGAGACCTTGATGGGCTCTTCTAACATGTCGGGTGACACCGCGGCGAGTTGCTAATGCCTTCAACAGTGCATACTTGATATCTATTTATCTCCATATAGTATATATTCTATGCAGATAAATAAAATTGAAGTGTCTGTTGCTTCGGTCCAGTGCTTCTAAACCAGCAATATTTTTCTGCAATATTTGGCTGCAACACAGTGGCCGGAAACATTTCAAGCAATACCAGCTAGACTATGCAGTATTGCAGTACTGATCCGGCTATATCGCCAAATATGTTTCGTATGGCCGATATTGTTTTGATATATGTATTGCCGGACGATTGGTGAACGATCGATTTTCTGCAATATTGCCCAGTACTATTTATATATTTTGGTCCAATTTTCTCTAAAAGAAACTCAGTCACCCTTTGACATTCTAGTAAAGTTGCTAAATAATTTTATCAACATATAAATATTAATAAGAAAATATTTTTGTGGCCCTGCAATTAGTTACTGATATTGCAGCCATAAATTGCAGAAAAATATTACCCTTTAAGGAGCACCCTAATATCAAAATAGACACCATTTACAGCATGTATGTATAATATAAAAAAAACATAATTTTTAAATGTCTGTCTGTCTGCCTCTTTGCTGTTTGCTGCAGTTCCGAAACGGCTGGACCAAGAACATTGAATTTTAATGTATCAGAGAGAGAGACAAAGAATTTTCATTTTCAATTTCGGAATTATTAGAAAGGCTTTTTTTCTAGTAATTTCTTAAATTTTGAATACTAGAATGTTATATATGTAAATCCCTCAGTGTGGAGAGTTCGGTTGGATTCCGAGCTTAATAAAGATTACGAAGAAATACGAAATAGTGGAAAAGAAAAGAAAAGTTGGGTGAAATTATAGTGAAGGATTATTGAGAAGTGAAATACAGTGCTCAGAGTCGAAAATAAACTAGTACTGTGTACTAGTGCGTGATAGAGAATATCTTGTAAATTGTATAGAAGTAGTAAAACCTCTTTAGTGCGAGAGACTATTAATTTCCAATCCCGAAGCTGTATACGTATGTGTGTATGTGTGTGTGTTTGTGTGTGTGTGTGTTTGTGTGTGTGTATGTATGTATAAACTTACCTTATTACAAACAGGACATTTATACTCCGTCCTGCCCATATGATTATAATTTATGTGATCCTTTAAAGGAGTCATCGTGCGGAAACCTTTAGAGCAGTGGTCACATTTGTATCTGAAATGTTTTATGCAAAACTCTAGCTATTTGTATAGTCCATTTTTTCTAACTTGTCCTAAATGGTAAACAAACACTGCCTTGAACGAAAATCACTTATTTTCGGAAAATCCCGCATTTTAGACTTGGTTTCATCGTTTATTACTATTTTAGAAACACACACACTATGAATTACACTTATAAAAGCTGTTTATATATGATTTGAACACATTATTTTTGCTAAAATTGAAATTTTAACAGAACTAAATTCTATAGATAAAATATGAACAAAACTTTTTGACGTTTCGATACGCGACTTTGTCTTTGAATCATAGAGATGTAACATGTAAAATTATTTGGCGAGAATGGAAACTGAACTTTTAAAAAAATAACAATATTTGTAAATTACAAAGTACGACATTTTTCTTCAAATTTTATTAGGTTTTAAAATAGGAGTGTCATCTGTAGAATATAGAAGATTTTTAATTGCTTTTAACCAACTTATACTGATTATTTATTTGTTATTGTAATTATTATTATTTCTTATCTTATTGCACTGTGTAATAAAATGGAGTGAGGGACTTCGCTCTCGGAGATCTTTCGATCGCTTATTTGCTTTTTTAGTTTAAAGTTTTAAAAATGACTTTATATTAAGACAAAAAGGAAAATAAAATTATTAAAATTATTATTAGTATGGAGGTGATATCCGAGTAATAAAATTATCAGATTAACTTGTCGTATTATTTCTACCCAATACTTTACGTTCACTGCATAAAAACCATTAAGTTCAGTCGTTGTCATTCATTCGTCATTGCAATCTCTATGAAATTATCTCTGGTTACCTGTCCGCCATATTTGTTTACTACTTAAGACAAGTAAGAAAAAATAGACTATATAGTACTAGCCACTAAAGATGAGACATGACGAGCGTCAGTAGCTGGGGTTTTCATAGGCAAAGTCGTGTCAGTAAGAGTTATGTTTAATTAATTTCAATATCTATTTAGAGATGTTTTGATGACCTTCGGAATAAGGTGTAAATTAAAATTATTACCTATTAATCGGCTTCTGCGCAAGTTGTACCACTTGGTTTGTCAAGTCTCATCTTCCGTGGTACGGTCTATACCTAATAAATAATAGTAATAATATTCTACAAAGAAACTAGAAACTGTGAAATATTACACAATGCTAGTGTGAAGGAAAGAGCCACACTACCACTTTGTCTCTCTCTATCTCACACTTATTACAACCTCTCAAATCCAGGATGTAAGCTATATATTCACAAATTAGCTGTAAAAAAATTTGTATTTAGTAACATTCACGTCCATTATGCTTTAAGAAATATAAAGCAAGCTGCCAAACGAAGTGGATCATCTTCCTGTCATCAAGTGGCTGGATTGCCGGTTGGTGTAGTTAATGTAAAAATGACGATTCAAAAGAGCTTGTAAAAGTCTATTTGAATAAAGAATATTTTGATTTTAAATGAGTCCCCCATAGCATGGCACAGTGGTCTAGAAGTCCAAAGTTAAATTACTCAAGTTCAATTACTGAGTATTTCTATCAACAAATTCTTAATAACAACCAGAAGTTGAGTAGTTGGCTGTGTTTCATCCCCGTACAAGCACTTGTTCACCGACCAGTGCAAAGTAGTCTAATTGCTGGAGTATGAGAGAGACAAGGAATAAGGATAGAAGTAGTGTGTATCTCTCTCTCTCTCTCTCTCTCTTACTCTCTTATAATAAATAAATATTTTAGGACATTATTACACACAGCGCCATCTAGTTCCATGGTCAGCTACGAAGGAAGCTTGTGTTACGGATACCTGATAGTTGATATACTAAATATATAATACAAATAATAAACAAATGAATGCCCCCAGCGGGACTCGAACCCGCGACCGCTGGCGCAAGAAAGTAGGGTCACTACAAACTTACAAATCTTGGTGATATCGGGTATTCCCCCATCTTCTAGACCCAAAAAACTTACTTCAAAACATCACGAACTGCATGGACTTTAGCATTTCTTAAATGTTTCTCAAATGAATCGTTTGAAACGAATTTCTTATCACACATATTGCAGTAAAACTGTTGTCGGTCCGAGTGTATCTTTGCGTGGGCTTTCATACGATCTGACCTAACCATTGTGTGGCATATTGGACATTCTTCTCTTGGTAAATATGGCGAGTGGACTCTGAAAGGGATTTTTTTATTATATTCTTAACTAGCATATCCCACGGCGTTGCACGCGTTCGAGAGACCGGAAATTAAATTATTTCTGAGTCGCGCGGTATGATACCTCGCAGAACGCCCGCCCTTCCCGTTTTTGCAATACTTTTCATTGATGCTCCGCTCCCATTTGTCGTAGCGTGATGTTATATAGCCTATAGCCTTCCTGAATAAACAGACTATCCAACACAAAAAGAATTTTTCAATTCGGACCAGTAGATCCTGAGATTAGCGCGTTCAACCAAACAAACAAACTCTTCTGCTTTATAATATTAGTATAGATTAGTGCTTGACTGACTATCTTCCAACCGATGGTAAGTAGTAACGCAATCGTTGATGGTAAGTCGCACTAATTCAGTAGTCACCTATTCACTCTTGCCTTGAAGACACCAATTTTATAATCGGACAGAAAAACTGACGCAGGCAGGTTATTCTAATCGGTAGTTTCTAATCGGTAGTAACATAAATGCTTCGTCCGGACGTGTGGAATATCCACGACATAAGGGTGGAGACCAGCTGTTCATCGAGTTGTCCAATGATAGAAAGGTGATGGGGGAATTAAGCCGTGTAACTTATCTTTATAAATAAATAAATATAAATCTATCTGGGTCATAACTATGGCTTTAACCCCTAGTATTTAATGGTGACCCATGCCCAGCAATAGGACAATATAAAGGTCTGAATACATCATACACAGGTTTAAAAAAAATTGAAAAAAAAACAGAACTTTGTTGACTCTCTTACAAATTGAAATGTTTATAATATAAAAAAAACTTACTTTATATGTTTATTTAAAGTATCCTTTAAGGCAAAAGTTTTCCCGCACGTTTCACATTCGAATCCTTCTCTGTGACACTTCAACACGTGTCTATACCTTAAATATTGTTTTCTGCAAAAATAAAAAAAATAAATAAAAAAGTAAGGAAAAATTCATTTTAGTTGGCTTTTTCTGGAGTCTGATTTATATTTCTGTGATATTTTTTGTGAATTGTGAATTATTCTTACAACTACTAGGTTTTATTTAACAATTTCGAAAAAAAAATTCAAGACACTTTTCAGTAATATTTGTTTTTTATTATTATTTTTATTTTTTATTTATTAATTAATATATTTATATGTATTTAAATAATACTCACTCAAAATATTTATTACATTCGGAACACTTATATCCATACTCTTTTTTACCGTCCATTTTTTTTCTATTATACTTCAAAGATGGGTTTAGAAGCACTGCTGATCTTTTCAGCTGTAAATTAAAAATAATTTAGTAGAACCTTCCACCGACATTTTGAATATTTAGTACAGATTATTCAGAAATGAAATATTTTCTTGCAGTGAAAAGTATCCTATATTATGAAAACTCTTCAGCTACATCATTTTATTAGAATCGATAAATATTTCAATAATCGAATAAATCGATAAATAATAAATAAACGGATAAATAGATAAATCATTAACGGTTAAATTGGTAAATCAATAAACGGATGAATACATAAATGATATAAATAAATAAAACAATTATCACATAAAAGAATAAACTCATAAATATTATACGACATGTAAATAAAAACTTTTGGAAAATCTAATTGAAATAGTCCATTTTGACTATATACAGGTCTAATCTATAGTTTTTAGAATTTTTGTCTGTCTGACTTCGACAGAATCGTGAGTAAACCACTGGACAAGCTTATCAATACATTTTCTCACATTATTTAACTCAGCGATTGGTACAGAGTGTCCACTCAGATGTCTCAACATGTCTCCTACACACGCCGCGAAACCGCAAGTACTACACTTGTACAACAGTCTGTGGGCGGCCTTATGGGGGTTTATATTATGGTGCAATATGTATATACTACATATTGTGCATTGTATGTGAAGAGGTTTCTGGAATTAAAAAAAAAGAAAATTTGGCCAAGCTTTTTGTGTTGTACAAAAAAAATTGATGTAGTACAAAAAATACATCTATATTTTTTTTCAAATGTACTAAAACTTTGTTGTCCTTTTAAGAACAGTCGGTTAAAAATATAAACATACCGGCAAATGTAAATAATTATAATGCGCGTCTAATTCATTTTCGTCTTTAAAAGTAAGAACACAAGATTCACATTTGTATGAAGCATTCAAAAAAACGTCCTCATTTTTTAATTTTTCAATCCTCTCATACATTTCTTCATCCGACACTTGAATTATTGAATAATATTTATTAACTGTGCCACTTTCTGATTTATCTCTTTGCAACACCGATATGGCAACACGTTTTGATTTCAAAGGTTTAATTTCTAAAATAGGCATTTTAAAGGGTTTTTCTCCTAGAGATACATCTTTCTCTATTAATTCTGAATACACTCCTTCTTCTTCTACTTTTTCGTCGTCTTCTTCTTTTACCTTTTCTTCTTCTTCTACCTTTTCTTCTTCTACTTCTTCTCCTGAATATAATATATCTTCTTTCTTGATAACAATATTCGTTCCACAATCGACAAAATTCTCTTGAATTTCAATCTGGCTGTGCTCACTTTCATGATTATTTGCTAATTTTGATAAATCTTGTTCCCTGAAAAGCTCTAATGAATGATTACTTATATCCTTATTTTCTAATTTTGACTTATCCAAATATTCCAAGATGGACAGTTTTTTAGAATCGCGTAGTTCTGATATAACGCTTCTCAGGAGCTTTTCAGATCTTTGAGCGTTCTCTTTTGCTCTTATTAATTTTCTGTTTAGAATTCCCTTCTAAAAACAAAAAAAATACGCTTTCAAAAACACAAAAAAACAAGTTGAATGACTTATATGTTCCAAAACAAATTGAATTTTTTAAAACTTTTATGAAAAAAACATTCACAAAAGTATTTTCTATTTACTATTTAGTTTAATTATCAAGTCCCGCTTTATTATATCCATCAATAAATCCGTACTAACAATATCTGTTTCTCATTCAGACAGAACTACTGAACTGCTCTATCAGTTTCTCTCACTCAGTTTAAGAGCTAGTAACCAATAATAATAATAGCATAAAAAAGTGCAGGTGTGAGTGAGAGAAACACACTAGCAGTAGCACTCTCTGACCTTCTCACTCTCAAGTCTCACATATAGAAATAGCTGAAAAAACCAATAACTAAACAACGGGACTCGAACACAGGACCTTCCAGTCTGCAGCCGTACATACCTACTAGCCACTGCACCACCGAGTTAAGAGTGTCGTTTTACTACAATGGGTATGAATGGGAAACAGTATCAGAACAACATTACCTTTTGAACAAGTTGGTTATACCGCTTCTTATATTTTTCGACAGCTTCTCTCGCTTTTTGTATTGTTATTTTAGTTATATTAGTATTATTTTTCATTATAAGTCTCTTTCTAAGGGTTCTACACCAGATACAACGTGGGATTTGACGCGAATGTGGACTATTACTCGGCACCTGTCCAGTGCATTTTTGTGCAAATGATCTATGGATACGCAAAAAACGGTCAAGAGCGAGTCGAATTCGTATGGTAAGGGTATGGCAAACATTGCATATTTTCTGTAGCATTTGTTAATTTTGTATCAATAACAATGAAAATTAAATTAAAATTTTCCAAAAAAATATTTAATATACAGATTCAACTCAGAATTTTATAATATTATGTATAGATAATAAAAATTTATAGACATCAATACTAAAAACAAGAAAGGATAATATAACTTACCGATAATAAATACCTGTTCCTTCACATAAAATAGTTTTTTGTAGTTTTCTCATATAATTTTTAATATCATACACTGAAGTGAGAGTATCATTTACAATCATTTCTGGTCTTTGAGAGAATGATACCTATTGAAAAAACAATCATTATATTTATAATATTTAACCATAAGTTTGAGTCCCGTTCGGTTATTCATTTGTTGAGAACAAATGTTTGTACTCCAGTCATTGGTGTTTATATTCAAATGTATGTATTTAAAGGTATATATGTGTAGTGTATCAACTATCTGGTATCCGTAACACAAGCCATTTATTTTGCATTTTTGGATATATTTTCCATTAGCTCCAACTACTGTCTGTCAGTTTCATTAATTTCTAGTTTTTTAACAGAAAGACTCTTGGCATGACCCAGGATTCGAACCCAGAACTTCAAATATGCAGCATTAGACATAAGCGGCTAAACTAACTTATTCATTTTGAATCAAATCTTTAAATTTTATTTTTTAAGTCAGAGATCAAAGGTTTTAACCTTATTTACCTTCACTGAGAAATTATTATTGATTGAAAAACATATATCCTCTTTTCTAGTTAACAAATTGGTATGTATAAATATCAGCTTTGTCTTTGTACCATGATAACACCAACCTTCTAACAAAGTTGAGTCAAAATATGAGAGTACTTCTTTTAGGTACGACTGTGAGTCGACCATCTAAAAAAAAACAAATTATTAATTTTATTTTAATAAATAAATAAATTTAGGTTATATTTCCAATAGGCTTTAATCAGATTAGTTAAAATCACATATCAATAAAAGTTATAACTATTTTAATTAAAATATTATTTTAATATGTTCACAATAAAATTAAAAAAAAAATATAATAAAATTAAGTTTATTTATTTATTTTAAGATTCAATTACCTCTTCTGAAATATTTAATTCTAAATTTTGTTGCTTTATTGGGTAGGTACTTGTAAGATTTTCTTCATTAGACATTATTATTTCTTTCAGTACTGAAAATCCGCCAATTTTCTTATTTAATTTTTACTCACTAATCTTTTAACAAATAAGACAACTTTTGTCATATTATGACATATTCATAATATATTTCATTTATCATTATCATAATATATTCTTCTATCTTGTCAGAAAATTATAAACACATCAGAAATGTTTCACTAAGTTTGATAAAACAATATGATTTATTGAATAAAGCAATTGAAAAGTAATTATTTAACCTTTTTTTTCTTCTTCAAATATTTTATAATAAAGTGTAAGTACTAGGTTCTAGGTACTACTTATAATAACAAATCATACAAAAGTGTTTTGTTAGTGATTTGATTTCAGTTTTCAGATTTGTGACTACTGTCAAGTGCCAAGTGTCACTTCACACTTGTGTCACTTGTCTTTTCTATGCACTTTTCCTTTGAGGTGAGATTATATCTATGCACTTGTCAGTAGTCATATGTTATGGAGGGCATAGGTAAGGAGGACTATTTCTGCGTATGAAAAGTGTCCTACAGAATGCGTTTTTGAGTGGCGCCACATTATTAACAATGTAAATTTAAAAGGAAATGTTATATTTATTTCTATTTTCTTTGTGATGGCGCCACAGAAACAAGTGGTTTAATCCACGGTCTAGCTTCGAGAGTAGTGGGGGTACGTCGGCTTATCGTGACAAAAGTTTAAACCGCCATAAAGAGGCGCTTTCAATAAGAAGACCAACTGATACATCTTTTGCCAAATCATTTGGATTCGATAAGGAAAAAGTTGATGCGTTATTCAAACTTCTCGAAGAAGTTTACACTGAAAATAATTATCCACCTAATCGCATTTACAAGGTGGATAGATCTGGCCTCACAATAGTACCAAATAATTATGATCATCAAATCATCTGTCACAGAGGGAAACGCCAGATAGCTGCCCTTACATCAGCAGAAAGAGAATTCCTTATAACCATACTTGTTTGCATGAATCCAACTGGCCATTTTGTGCCACCATTCATTATTTTCCCTAGAAAAAATATGAGTGATCAGCTAATTAAGGTCAGTCCGCCAGGATCAGTTGGAGTTGCTCATCCATCGGGGTGGATACAAATTAACATATTCACAGACTGGTTCAAGCATTTCATTCAACACACCAACCCGACTCCTGAATCGAGAGTTTTGTTCATATTAGATGGGCATTATAGTTATACTCGTAATATAGATGTGTTAGACATCGCTAAAGAAAATAACGTGGACATAGTTTCGTCACCTCCTCATACTACTCACAAGCTGCAACCGTTAGACAAGACTTTCATAGGACCGTTAAAAACATTCTACAGTGAGGAAATACGTATGTGGTGTAGAAATAACAGTAAACCTCTAAGTCAATATGATATTGTGGAGTTGTTCGGAAAATCCTATATGAAAGTACAAACAGAAGATATTGCAGCTAATGGATTTAAAGTCACTGGATTATGGCCTTTAAATAAAAATGTGTTTAGTGATGAGGACTTTATTACTGCGCAACGAAATGCTGTGAGAGACGGTTGTGCAACCAACATTGGTACGCTGGTATCTGAAACTGATGAAGCCCTGACAATCCCTGTACCGGAAACAGGAGGTAATGAACCTATAAAGGGTTTACCCTCGACTTCCGGCCTAAATCGCAGCAGTCTAGGTCTGGTGTCTCAGCATGCCAAGTCCAGTACCAGAGAAACGAAGGAAATTATCTAAAAGAGGAAGAAAAGCTGCTGTAGCAACAGTAATAACATCTTTGCCGAACAAGAATGATTTAGTTAAAGAAAATATTAAAAGACAAGAAAAAGGAAAGAAATTGGCTGAGACAAATAATAAGAAGAGAACTGCGAAGAGAAACAAACGAACAAACAAAAATAAGACTGACTATGAAGAAGAAGACTTTGAGGAACAGGATGTTCTCCAGTTTAATGAAGACAGTGAACCTGATGAATTGATAGGCCAAGTTTCTCCAAACACTGCTGAAGGATTCTGTCAAATTCTCTTTTCCACGGAGAATAATGGAGAAAGCTGGATTAAGTGCATAATGTGTGGGCTCTGGGCTCATTATGATTGTGCCGGTCCAGAGTTCGATACTTGGATCTGTGAATTTTGCAAGTGAATTAAGACGTTTTTTTAATTTATTTCAGTTTTTAAGTTTATATGATCTTATAGATGATTGTCTATTTTTGTTATTTATTTCTAATATTCCATATATAGGTGCCTATACCATATTTGGTTACACATTTGTGATTTTGTTTTTTATGTTCGATTTTATTATTTATTTACGTATAAATGTATGACTGATTAGTGATAACTTTAAAATGTATTAATTTCTTTAAGTTTTTTTTTATATCCCTAAAACAAAACGGTCCTTTACCTCCAGCTGGATTTAAATCCGCGATCACTGACACAGCATATCTTTACAGACTTTCTTAGGCTTACGCGAATACTTGACATTATAAATGAAACTATACATGACTGCAGTACAAATGAATCTGAGTTTAAAAAATGAATGCCCCCAGCGGGACTCGAACCCGCGACCGTTGACGCAAGAAAGTAGGGTCACTACAAACTGCGCCAACGTGACGTCAAACGTCAAATGAAAATCCCTTGTGAGAAATAATAGTGTTAAATATAAACCATAGTAAATGGTCATACATAATCCTAGAATATAATTTTAGAAGAAAGCAGTTAGTATTTATAACTGAAACTATCTTTTCGGATTTTGTCGCGGATTTATTTTGATTTTCTCTCTCTCCCGTGACCACGATTGCTGTAAAGCATCCGAAACGTCGGGAACCAAAAATCATAATAAATCCGCGACAAAATACGAAAAGATAGTTTCATTTATAATCTTAGACTATTATAAGATTCCCTTTCCAGAGTCCACACACCAAATTTACCAAAAGAAGAATGTCCAATATGCCACACAATGGTTAGGTCAGATCGTGTGAAAGCCCACGCGAAGATACACTCGGACCGACAACAGTTTTACTGTAATATATGTAATAAGAAACTCTTTTCGAAATATACCTATGAAAAACACGTGAAGAATCCTAAGCTTCATGCAGTTCGTGAAGTTTCGATGTAAGTTTTATGGGTCTAGATGAGAGAATACAAGAATCACTAAGATAGATAGCAGGATATAATATTATAGTAAGAGAGATACATTTTCTATCCTTATCACACTACACTGATATATATGAGAGAGAGAGAAAGAGATACACGCCGTGAATTTTCTATCCTTGTCACTCTCATACTCTAAGTCGACTACTTTGCACTGGTCGGTGACACATGCTTGCACGGGGGTGAAACACCGCCAACTTCTCAACTTCTAATTGTTATTGTGAATTTGTTCATAGAAATACTCAGTAATTATAACTTGGCACGTCTGGAATTGAACTGTGGACTTCGAGATGTGAGCCTGTGCATGTGCCACACGATTACCGTGCCTTCCTGTGGGTTAGGTTGAGCTAATGTTTGTAGTCCATTTGTTAAGAATTTTTAAGTGACATGCCACATTTGGGAGGTGTGAGAGTGAGATGGATTGATAGGGATTGATTCAGGTGTGAGGGAGAGAGATATACAAGCGTATGTCTCTCTCCCTTATACCTATTAATATAAGTCATTAGCGTTTGGAGCGTCAAATAAATAAAGAAAAGGACAGATATAGTTTTATTCTTATACAATAACGAACTAAGTTAAACTAATCATATTTTCTAAAATCTTTTTTAGTTAGACTAGTTAGAATTTTTTACGACCTGCCAGAGTTTTTTAAACATTTCAGGTACACATGCGACCACTGCTCTAAAGATTTCCGCTATAAGTCTAAGTTAAAGGATCATATAAATTACAATCATATGGGCAGGACGGACTATAAGTGTCATCTTTGTAATAAGGTATGTACATACATACATACATATATACATACATACATACATACATACATACATACATACATACATACATACATACATACATACATACAGACATGCTTTACAACAGCGAATGTCAATTTCTAACTTTTGACAATTAGATAACAAGAACAGTTTATTGCAAATTTTAATGTGTCAAAGATAGAAAGAATTTTCAGGAAAGATTTGGAAGTTACTAGAAACATTTTGAATTTTCGATACTAGAATGTTCTAAATTTAGGGACCCTACCTTCTGCGCCAGCGGTCGGGGGTTGCAGTCCCGCTGGGGGCATATATTTGTTAAGCACGAATGTTTGTACTCCAGTCATGTATGTTTATATTTATAATATGTATATATTTAAACTTATATATGTGTAGTATATCAACCATCTAGTATCCATAACACAAGGCTCGTACCTTACCGTGGAACTAGATAGTGCTGTGTGTAAATGTCCCAACACATTTATTTATCAAGTATATACCGTTGAAGGCACTAGCGACACGTTGAGGCGTCACAAGGCATATTCAATGTGCCCATCAAGGTCGCAAAAAGAACGCTGGAGTCAAGATTATGTGCGAGTTTTGTGGGAAAACGTTCACAGTGAGTATAGTTAATGATTTATTTATCTATCTATCTATCATCCATCCTTCCATCCATCCATCTATATCCATCTATCTATCTATTTATTTATTTATTTATGCCTTACATCTACTTAAATTACTATGTAGGTACTACCAATTATAGGAGAACACAATTCTTATGTAATTACAATGTTCCTAAGCCATTAATACTAATTATAATACAACATTGACGACACGTTTGGCTCAGTTGGTAGTGACCCTACTTCCTGCGCCAGCGGTCGCGGGTTCGAGTCCCGCTGAGGCCATTCACCACCACGCCCAGCAGTGGGAAGTTGACTTTTTAATCAAACATAAAATTGTATTTATTCAGAATAAGAAAAGCCTGGTCGAACACGAGTTGATCCATACAGGAGAAAAGCCGCTCTCATGAGACATATGTTCTCGGAGTTTCCGACAGAAGGCTTGTCTCTATACACATCGTCGTCGTGTACACAATGTGCCCGTCCGTGAGGTTATCGTCCATACCGGTGATGATGACCATAACAATGGTGGTGGTTTATCTCATTGAAATTAGTTAGGGGAGGTGTTATGGGGGCCCCCCAACTTGCGTTCACCTTGTCAAGTCAGAGTCAGAAATCAAGAAACACGCAGGAGGGGCCCACTTCGGTAGGCGGTGCAGGGAGGGCCCACTTCGGAAGGCGGTGCATGGAGGGCCCACTTCGGAAGGCGGTGCAGGGAGGGTCCACTTCGGAAGGCGGTGCAGGGAGGGCCCACTTCGGTAGACGGTGCAGGGAGGGCCCACTTCGGTAGGCGGTATGTCGTAAGTGTTGTTCCTGGTTCTATGAAAGCAGAGGAGACTGCGAAGCAACCCTCTTGGTTTGTTAATGCAAATGTAAATGTATTAAATGTATTTAGTAAAAAGTTTTTTTACAGTTTTATTTTACTTCTATCTATCCTAAATCAGTGGTTAACCACTGAACTTGTAATTTTTTTTTTTTTTTTCAATTTATTGGCCAATACATAACAAATACATTATAATTTGCAATTTAAGTACCACGAAAACCTCGCGGGTTTATCTGGGTACAGAGAGTCATTCAGTTCATTCGGATTGTTTTTGTAAAAAGTATTTTTTAAAAAGTGATTTGGTTTTCGTGGTACTTATATACATTTCTTGCAGTTCTCTGGGCAGTTCGTTAACATATTCAGGTATTAAGTAGTTATCAGTTCTCTTTCCATACTTATTGTTAGTTTTTGGTAAGTGGTATTTATGGTTTAAATCAAGTTGACGTAAGCCTATAGGTCTAAGTTTTTCATTTAACAAGGTAGTATTATTAATTTGGGTTAGAATAGAAAATTTAACTTTATCATATATATTCATAACATTACAATGACGAAATAGCTGAATATAGTTGTTCTTATAGTTATTAAGTATGCGTTTAGGTACAATTGTTTTTAATAATCTTAACTGTAAATTGTAAATATTTTCCAAGTTTGAATTGCAGGATCTGCCGTAACTACTAACACCATAATCGATAACCGAGTCACCCAAGGCCACGTACAGGAGCCGCAGTGTCTGGTATGGTAATTTTGCTTTGAGTATACTTAGTTTACTTAATAATGATCTTAATTTTGAGCAAACGTGATCTGTATGCGGGCCCCAGGTAAATCTGTCATCGATTATTAAGCCTATGTACATATGTGTTTTCACTTGTTCAACAGTTACACATGAACAATTCAGACTGCATGAGGAGTGTAAACAAGATTGGTTGTGAGCCACAATGGTAGGTCTGATGTCTGTCTGGTTGTGCGACGAGTGAATATGTATAAACTTCGTTTTGTGTGCGTTTATTATCAGACCTACATCGTGTACCCATTTACATAATTGATTAAAATTATTTTGTAGTTTTTCCTGGGCATGTTTGACCGTTCTTTGAGCTACCACTAAACACGTGTCATCCGCGAACTGGTATACAGTGCCCTCATTTATTATATTAACCATGTCGTTCACATATAACAAGTACTCAGTAGGGCCGATAATTGAGCCCTGTGCTGTGCCCCGTTTGGTTGATATTAAGTTACTACATTGTTTGGATAGGCTTACTGTGGTTTTTCTGTTAAGATGATAATTTTTTAATAATTTCAGTAAAGGACCCTGTATACCACCCCGCGAAAGTTTATCGAATAAAATATTGTAATTTAATACATCAAAGGCTTTGCTAAAATCTACGAGTAAAACGAGCACGTGAAGTTTTTTGTCCAAATGCGTGTTAACTTCGTTAGTAAATTTTCTTAGTAATTCAGTGGTGCTTTTATTTTTCTGAAAACCATATTGTTTATTATTAATAATTGATTGTTGAGCTAAATATTTATTTATTTTATCCCCTAGGTACCTTTCTATAATTTTATCTACACATGACAAAATAGTGATGGGACGGTAATTATTATAATCGTCACGCTTTCCCTTCTTATAAATCGGCCGAATTACGCCAATTTTCAATATATCCGGGTAATTTGATGTAGCTATGCACTGGTTTATGAGGTGAGTAATGACTGGTACTAGATGTGAGGAGGTATATTTTATATCGCTTGCCCTAATTCCGTCATAACCTGGACTTTTTTTGTCACTTATACGCAAAATTATACGTTTGACATCCTCTTCACGTGCTCGCTCTAGTCTGATTGAAGTTTCTGGTATATTTTCATACGAGGTAGGATTTAATATTTTCAAATCACAATCGATACATATACTTTTCAAATTATTGTCAAATTCTGTCGCAAAATTATTTGATAGACTAAGCGGATCCTGCTTAAAATGCTTAATAATTACATCATCAATACATTTAGCAATTTTTCCGGTAAGATTGTTAACTATTTTCCAAATTTCTCGTTGATTTTTAAAGTTATTACAGATATCATTCTTTATTTTACGATTTTTTAAGAATTGAGTATACTTGTTTGTTTTGTTTCTATACGAATTATATAACAATCTCTTTTCAATATTTTTTTCATCGGCACGCCAAATATTATAAAGTTCGTCCCGTTTTTTACACATATACTTTTAACTTTTTGTTTGCCCATATACAAATTTTTCTTTTACTGTTATATTCTATACAATATTTACTCGTTTCATATGCATTTTTAAATTGCTTGTAAATAAAATTATAAATATCGTTAGGGTCACTATAACTAAGCGGTTCGCTCCAGTCAACACTGCATAACTTGTTTCGCAGATTGTTATTATTTATTCTCGTAATCAGCTGAGGCAGGCGTGAATCATCGGTACCGAGCCGCGCGTCGAAGATCGCACAACAGGTTATGCAGTGATCGGCTAGGACGATTTTTACAACGCCGGTATATATTACACAATTAGTGATATTTCTAATAAATACATGATCAACACAAGATTTACAAATTATGTCCATGCGTTTTTCTATTCGTGTATATTGATTTATACCCGAGTAAAAGCCTATTTCGGATAGGGAGTTTAAGTAAAGGTTTGTAATAGTGCTACTTTTTTTAATGTCTATGTTTATATCGCCAATAATAACATAATTATTTTTTGAGTTATATTTTGAGACAAAGTATAAAAGTTCATGAATAAATCCTTCTTTACTATAATCCGGTGGTCTATAGATTGCACAGATTCCTAATTTAAAACTAAAGTCTATAATTAACTCTCCGGTAATACATTCGAAGTATTTAAAGGAAGAACTATGTCTAATGAAGGATAATGAATTATGAACATAAAGTAATAAACCTCCACCTTTTCTGTATTGCCTAAGTTCGTAGTACATTGTGTAGTCTGGGAGTTCATACATATTAACACAGTCTTCTTTTATGTTAGCTTCAGTTAAAATCAACAAATGAATGGTTTTATCGGAATTAAATAATATGTATTCGAGTTCAGCAAAGTTTTTGAGAGTAGATCTTATGTTTACATGAAATAGTAATAGCGGTTTGTCGTAATTCGGCAATTTATTTGTAAAATCGTTAAAGTTAATACAAGTTAATTCTTTCGTGTCACAAATTGTGTCATCCATTTTTTAAACAAAAGTAGATAGTACAAGTATTAGAGTATAATACTAAAAAAAAAAAAATATTTTTTTTTAATTTAACTGTTCTAGTTTACGAGTACACACTTCCAGCTGTTGTAAAGAGTGAAAAGAAATGATTTTCTCATTTTCGGATTTCCTCGCTAAGACAGTTCCATTCTTGCACCATACATATTTAAAGCCATGACGTACCTTTAGTTCTGATTTTGTCTTCCACAGGAGGTATGCAGTAGCCGGTGTTAAAGACTCACGTAGGTATAGATTTTGTTCACCTTCCGCTCCTATATCACTAGCTGAGAACTTTACCTTCTTACTCGCTTCCAGCCAAGCACTACGCACACCGTTCCTCAGAATAACGGTAATGGGGTTGTGTGGAGATTCAATCCTTTTCGATTCGGTGCGCTTGTGGGCTGGTATCCTCTTTCTATATGCTTTGATGACGTCGGAGATGTCGGTGTTAATTTTCGATGCCACGCTCTTTATTATTTCCATCGTGTCTTCCCGTTCCACTTCCTTGACTCCGCAGACTTCCAGCTGTTGGGATAGTTGTGCTTGCTCTAATTGGTTGCACTTCCCTTCAAGGACGTCATATTTTAAGGACATGTTTTTGAGATTATTTTTCAAATCAACGCACTGATTTTCGACAGTTTTGATCCTGGTTTCATATAATTTCATGCGCTCCTCATAGTCGTCTATCTTGTCGGAGTAGTACTTAAGCGAACGTTGTAATTCAAACTGAACAATGTCCTTAATTTCGTTCCTTATTTCCCGTAAAATTTGCTGCGTCATGTTGTTGTCTGGGATCAGAAACTCAGGGTTGGTATTATCGTCGCCTTCATCCTCGATATCAGGCATAATACATGACAGACGCCTGGATTTAGTTCCTTCCGCGCAAGTTCTACACTTCCAGTCGATAGCCTCGGTGGAGTTCAGGGTGATCAATTGATCAGAAGTAAGACCGGCACATAACGCATGTAACCATTTATTACATTTGCCACACTGCAATCCAGGTAGTTTCTTTGTAATTGTTTTCGTACATTTTATACATTTGACCATTTTATTTTATTTTTTTGTTTCGGGTAGTCGTAAGTGATCGCACTGTACTTGATCAGACGAACGCTAACTGATGACTGGTATGATGGATGGATGGATGATCTATACTAATATTATAAAGCTGAAGTGTTTGTTTGTTTGTTTGGTTGAACGCGCTAATCTCAGGAACTACTGGTCCGAATTGAATTTTTTTTTGTGTTAGATAGTCCGTTTATCGCGGAAGGCTTATAGGCTATACGAGTATAACATCACGCTACGACTTATAGGAGCGGAGCATCAATGAAAAACGTAAAAATGGGAGAAAAATATTTTTGATTTTCAGCCTTTAGAACGCGAGCGGAGCCGCGGGAAAGGCTAGTATGAAATAGAATCATTTTTTTACAAAGAATCAAGTATCTCTGAAGATAACTAAACAAACTGACTGTATATACATTATACACTGACTTTCGTAAAGCTTTTGACAGAGTAGATCATAAATTACTTCTAGAAAAACTCGCTTTTAACGGTATAGGTGGTAATTTGTGGCGTTGGTTTAAATCATACGTATCCAACCGTACTCAAAAGATTGCAATTAAGGGATATGAATCTGAATTTGTTACTGTCAGCTCAGGAGTTCCACAGGGCTCCATCTTAGGCCCCCTGCTCTTTGTTCTCTTTATAAATGACGTCTATGAGTGTTTTACATTTTGCAACTTTTTATTATATGCTGATGACCTTAAAATTTTCCACACAATTGAGAGTACAGAGTACCATCATAGGTTCCAACAGGATCTCAACCGCTTTTCTCACTACTGTAATACATATTAACAAATTAGACCTGAATTTAAATAAATGTAAATTAATAATCTTTACCAAGAAGAGAAACGTTAGTAACTATCCATATGTATTGTGCAATACTCAATTGAACTGCGTTAATAATATAGGAGACCTAGGAGTAACTCTTGACAACAAGCTACATTTTAACATGCATATAGATAATATCATAAACAAAGCCTATAAAATGTACGGTTTTGTCATGAGAGCAAGTACTAAGTTTCGCCAACCATTAACATTTCTTCATATATATAAATCCCTTATTCGATCACAATTAGAATATGCTGTACCAGTGTGGAATCCCTATTATGCTAAGTACGTGGATGCACTTGAAGTTGTGCAAAAAAAGTTTTTACGCAATATGTATTATAGATGTTATCGCAGTCGTTTATCATATGCCCAACTATTAATAAAATTCAAGCTACTTAAACTGCAAAGTAGAAGATTACATCTAGATATCATGTTCTTATATGATCTTAGTCATGGTAAATATGATTGTATTCAATTGATTAATACTCTGAGTTATAATGTACCATATCGTACGCATAGTCGCAATCATAGGAGTTTTTTGCTACCAATCGTTGTCGTACTGTATCGGGTATGCGCGCTCCCATGCGCAGAATTGCTAACACCTAGGAGGATAAAACCAATAACACCTATAATACATATTTCGGTATAGTAGACATAACGAATACAAACAAGTATAGTTTTAAAAACCAATAAATGAACATAATATGTAGGTATAAAATGTATGCCCTCTAAATTAATGTGTGCTGTTTTCCTTTTATGCAATTTCTTTTTCTTTTCTTTTACGAGTATTGGTTCAATTTTATATGTTTACTAAATTTAGGATTTGCGCGAGCGAAGTTGCGCGAAAATGAGTGAGTGCGAGTGGAAGTCACGTCAAAATCCGTCCAGCCGTTTCAAAAATTGCCCGGAACAAACAGACAGACAAAAATTTAAAAATTGTTTTTTTTTCTTGTATGTGAGCACCTTATATATTATAATTTATAATATAGATTTAGTAAAAAGCTGTTAATTTGAAATTAAAAACTTAAGTATACTTCAATTTTATTCATATGTCTAAATGTATCATCACTATCACTACATAGTATAAAACAAAGTCGCCTTTTCTGTCCCTATATCCCTATGTGCGCTTAAATCTTTAAAACTACGCAACGGATTTTGATGCGGTTTTTTTTAATAGATAGAGTGATTCAAGAGGAAGGTTTATATGCATAACTAGCAGATCCCGTGGCTTTACCTGTGCTAAATCTAGGGAAGAGCCCGAGCGAAGCGAGGGCGAGTCGCTAGTAGATGTATAATATTATATGCTACCACTTCTCAACACCATTTTTTCTTAATCTGTGGGCAACGATGCTGGTGTCATAATTAGAAATGTGTAAATTATGTAAGTAATTAAGTAATGTTTTATTGTGATCACTGTTTGCTGACCCAAATAAATTAAAAAAAAAAGATCAATATTTTTAAACTTGTCTATGGAAAGTAGACCGAATTATTAATTAAATATAAATTATTAAGGGTAAAATAAATAAAACAGCCCATACTTTGAGATATTATATTTTTGTAACACAACACATTTATAATAAATTCGTTTTCAAACTAAACTGTAACATCTTCACAAAAACAAAACTAGCCACACTTACTTATATTTTACAACGAATCAACATTTTGTACTGTCAAATTATAAAAAATATATTATTTTCTTTATTTTTAAGCTCTCGTTGACATTAAAAACTGTTTTACTCAATAAAAATCTCTTACATACATTAAATTATTGAAATGTATTTACATCTACGTCAAATATCACAATGACGGTTTAAAAAAAATATGTTTCATAAGATTAAACATATCAAAATACATATCGTACACACACTGCTTCAATATTAAAATTACACTACGTCAGCGTCTATTTTTCACTATTACAACATCAACGTCTGTTTTCCATTACGTCAGTCACAAATCCACTTTATCAACGTCACAATTCTGCGTCAAACTTCCACTTTTTTCATGTCACTTACTCTTCGTCAAGGTCTGTCTTCCATTACGTCAGTCACAAATCCACTTTATCAACGTCACGATCCCGTGTCAAACTTCCACTATTTCCATGTCACTTCCTCTATGTCAGTCACAAATCGAATTTTTCAACGTCACGATTCTACGTCAACGTCTGCCTTCCACTCCGTCAGTCACAAATCCACTTTGTCAACGTCACGATTCTGCGTCACATTTCCACTATTTCCACTTCTATGTCAACGTCTGTCTTCCACTACGTCAGTCACACACTGCGTCAACGTCATTGCTCAATGATCTCAACTACAACGGCTTTGTTGCCACTATTACTTTTATGTGCACTATTCTTATGATTTCTTAAGGAGGAGTACTTTCTGAACTGGAGGCCGCATATGCGACATGTCACGTGGTCCCCAGAGTGATAAAGCTCGTGATCTCTTAAAACATTTATATTCTGTAATATAATATTATATTTAAGTTATTAATTTATTTCTCAAAATTAAATTACGAAGAAATTGAGGCTTTACTTAATTAATAAATAAATAATCTACTACTTTTGAACACACACCGACTCTTACTCACACACACAAACATATTTTTATTTATTTTTTGTTCAGTTATTTTTTTTCTTTTTTATTGCTATAAGAACACCAAATTGTTTATTCATAAGTAATTGTCTACGGAAGAGCGGGACATCCTGGCACAGGTGAAATTTTTACTTAAAAGGATGTCCCAACAACAAAGTTATGAATTTGTTCAATCTGTTTTATAAATAAAAAAATATTATTATTATATTATTTCTGTCTGTAAATAAAAAACCTATTACCCGACTATATAAAGGGGGTATAAATGGACGAAACAAAATAATTCAAACATAACTAAATAGGTACAAAAATGGCCAAGTTTAGGCCGTGGTCGCACTTACTATGGGTGTTAGGAAACCTACCATTAAACAGACATGTTATGTATAGACTTATAGTATACATAAATTGCGAATAATACATTAAAATCGGTTCAGTAGTTTAGGCACTACGTTGAAACATACACACACACACACACACACACACACTGCAAAATCATTACTTCTCATTTCGGCTTTGTCGTAGTCGGGTGAAAAGAACAGAAAACAAGATTTCATATAAATACTACAGAATAAAACAAATATAGACACACTTATTACTCACTCTCTCTCTCTCTTTCCATCGCTCTCCCTCGTTACGATTGGCTCAATTGGTAGTGACCCTACTTTCTGCGCCAGCGGTCGCGGGTTCGAGTCCCGCTGGGGCATTCATTTGTTAAGCACGAACATTTGTACTCCAGTTATTTATGATATATACATATATTTAAAATGTATATGTATATCAACTATCTAGTATCCGTAACACAAGCAAAAAAACTCCCTCTCTCTCTCTTGCTCGCTCTCTCTCTCTCTTTCACTCAATTTACATATAAATAGTATCACTTACTTTACACACTATCCCACAAGTGGGACAAAGGTATTGCTTATACGCCTTGCTATGAACGTTGTTCATGTGAACCCATAATTGTGCTGCAGACGACAACTTCTGTGAAGAATATTTTATTTTTATTTTATTTATTAAGGCCTACCAGCAGTATACAATTATAGTTAGTCCATTTTATTGGTTTTTTGACAGCTCGACGACTGACAAGCTATAGTGATGTCCTTAAGGACGTAATAACCGATATCCTTTTTTTTAATATAAAATAATATTTATTTTTATATTTATTAATATGAAAATAAATATTATAATCGTAAAAATTGTCATCATGAATCATGTTAATAAAAGTAAATAAATTTTCTTATACTAAGAAGAAAGTAAAACTTTACATAATGTTAATATTTTAATTTATTGGTTTCAACCTTAAAATTTCGTTGTCTTTCTGATTAAATAACACATTACACCTTATTTACTTATTAGCATTTATTGCTATCGATTATTTGTAATCTGTGACACAATCGTAATAATCGTTATGTGTGGCACATCAATAAGGGGGCGGTGCCTGTCCATAAAGTACAATATCATTTGTATGACATTTTAACTTAACGGTAGACCATTAAATACGAAGACACTTCGCTTGCGTTAGCTTTGGTTAACACACGTGTTTGTATTCTGTGCGTGGTTTCTTAGTGATTCGCGAATATTGTTGTAATTTTTGATCAATAAGATATTACTAACTTGGTGTTGGGTATTGGTAAGTAGTGTGTGTTGTTTTTGTCTGTGTATATAGTGTTTTCTATGTGAAATGGATCCTGATCCTCCGCCTGACCCGCCTGACCCTGGCGGATCGACAATATCTGTAAATTCATCGAGAAAGCGTCAAGGTGATGAAGTATCAGTTGATCATACTAAAAAAACTATAGTTGACCCAACGTCAGCTACTCCATCTATCCAACATGTGTTTGTTCACCCATCCCTCTCCGGTCCTAAATTTTATTCAGAGAAGGATAACGGACCTTTCATTGTCTATGTGTCTCGTGAGACTCCAGACCCTGCGGCAGGTACTACCATCCGGGCTATTAAATTTGGACAATTTCTACATCATAACAAAATTCAAAATATCGTTAATGATGGCGTCAAAAATGTAGGTCGTAATAAAATTGAAATCCAATTCTCGTCAGCAGTAGCTGCCAATAACTTTTTAGGGAACCCTATTTTAAATTTGTCCAAATTCGTCGCTAGTATTCCAACATTTAATGTCACCCGAATGGGCCTAGTGAAAGGAGTCCCTGTAGACTGGGCTATGGAAGAGTTTGTGTCCTCCCTTGAATTACCTTCTGGTTGTGGTCAGGTGTTGAAGGCTAGAAGGTTAAATCGAAAAACTGTGAGTGAAGGCAATGTGACCTGGGTTCCAACTCAGTCAGTAGTGTTAACTTTCCGTGGTCAAGTACTGCCACCTAAAGTATACTCCTACCAGACCTCTCTTCCCATACTTACTTATAATCTGCCAACAATTCAATGTTTGAATTGTTGTCGTTTTGGCCACATCAAAACTCAATGTAGGTCGAAGCCAAGATGCTACAGGTGTTCCCAACCTCACACTGGGGATTCATGTGATGTTCTAAAAGAAAATTCTACCTGTTTATACTGCTCTGTTAATCACTTTGCCACTAACAAAGACTGCCCTGAATTTGTCAGGCAACAAAATATTAAAACCTTAATGTCTCAGGATAACATATCCTATATGGAAGCATCTTCCAGATTTCCCCAAGTTAGGCGCTCCTATGCTGATATGGCAAAGGAAATGTTCTCCCCTCCTCCTCCTACATCTTTTTCTCATCCTTCGCCTGGAAAATCCCATCCTTTGAAAAAATCCTATAATAAAACGGTTTTCCGCTCCCCACGTCCCCGAGCTCCCCTTGCCAAAGGATTTGATAGACAAGCTCATCAAGCTCTCACTAGCAATTGTCCCTCTTCCTTACCTAATGGCTGTGCCTTTAGTATTAATAATGAAGCTCCCTATGACTTTTCTAAGTCTAACCTATTATTAAGTTTGACTGAAACCCTAATTTCAATTATTTCTGCTGGTGATGAAATTCCTCTACCGTCCAACGTTGCCAATAACTTACTTCACATTTTTAACATCCTTAAAAATGGCCCCACTAAACTTCCTTCAGTGGAATAGTAAAAGTGTATATTCCAAAAAACATGAACTTCTTTCTATTATTGCCCTATATGAGCCTGTCATTATTGCCATCTCTGAAACTTGGCTAATTCCTGGTTCCCGTTTTAGGGTAACTGGGTTTGCCTGTTTGAGGGATGACAGAAGTGACGGGTATGGGGGTAGTGCCATTCTTATTAGGCACTCCACTCCATATTCCCTAATCTCTCTCCCCTCTTATAGTTCACAGATTAACGCTGTGGCTATAAGAGCTTTTAATATTTAATTTCTCTCTTTATATATTCCTAATCCTTCTTCTTCTGTCTTTCTTGAGCTGCAGTCTATCATTTCTTCCCTTCCGAGTCCTGTTTTAGTTATGGGTGATTTTAATACTCACCACACTTTGTGGGGGTGTTACTCTTGCGACAGATTCTCGCCTTTATTGGTGGATATGATTGATGACCTCAATATGTGTATCCTGAATGATGGTTCACCAACCCGTAGGGTATATCCTAACCAAAATCCTAAAACTGCAGTAGACCTATCCTTAGCTTCCCCATCTATATCTTCCTTAATATCCTGGAATACTCTATCCTCCACTTTTGGTAGTGACCACTTCCCCATCCTACTTTCTTTAAATAACAGTCACTCTCCTCCCGTTCCCTCCAACCCCTTGCTTCCATATAATCTGAAAAAAGCAAATTGGTTAGACTTTGCGTGCTCAGTTGATGGCATGATGGACTCCCTTCCCGAATCTGTAAGTGATGGGAATGTCACGGTTTGCTACGACCAATTCCTTTCTGCTATTTTCTTAAACGCTGACCTATTTATACCTAAAAAACATCACACACAAAATCAGCTGCCTTCCAATCCCTGGTGGGATCAGGAGTGCAGTGATTTTGTTAATCGGCGAACACTTGCCGAATTAAAGTATGCAGCCTCTATGACAGTTGAGAACTTCCTTGAATATCAACGCAGTAACGCAAAATTTCGAAGATTGATTTATAAAAAGAAAAAGCTTGGTTGGATCAAATTCTGTGAGTCCCTTGAACCTCGATCCCCGTCTTCTCTTGTCTGGAGACAAGTCAAAAGATTTCGTCGGGCCCTTGATGGTGCTCCTTATCAGGGCTCTAACAATCCATCAGAATGGCTTAATGACTTTGCTGACAAGCTATCCCCTCCATCTGTTCCGTCGCACAATTTATTTCACACCCCTGCTTCGATTTGTTCATTGGATGATATGGATGCCCCTTTTACTTTGGAAGAACTTGACAACTGCTTAACGGGTTTAAAGGACACCGCTCCAGGTGAAGATGGTATACCATACTCTTTTATTGGAAAATTACACGAGAAAGCTAAAGGATATTTTCTTAAACTTATTAATACAATATTTAAATCAGGCATTATACCAGCATCATGGAAATCACAGATCATCATCCCAATCCTAAAACCCGGTAAAAATCCTTCTGACCCGAATTCCTATAGACCTATCGCATTATCATCAACTTTAGCTAAAGTTACTGAACGGATTTTAAAAAACCGCCTGGAATGGATAGTGGAAAGCAGAAATATCTTAGCTCCCTCTCAGTTTGGCTTTAGAAAGGGTCTAAGTACTATAGATAGTCTCAGCATTCTAACAACAGATATTCGACTAGCCTATGCAAAAGGAGAGTATTTGGTGGGTGTCTTTTTAGATATTGCTTCTGCATATGACAATGTCCTTCTTCCGTTGCTCAGGCAGAAAATGCAACAGCTGAGTTTACCGCCGAGGCTAGCACACTTCATATGTAATCTGCTGACCGGTAGAACCATTTCTATAAGACATCGACTTCTTACACTTCCACCCAGGCTTGTCTGGAAAGGCTTGCCCCAAGGCTCGGTCCTCAGTCCTTTACTGTATAGCATCTACACACATGACCTCGAACTATCTGTTAATAGTTTTTGCAACATTCTTCAATATGCTGATGACATCGTTCTCTACTGCAGCTCAAAATCAGTGGAGGACATCAGTTTTCGTTTGAACTCTGCTTTGCATTATCTAGGCCAGTGGCTGTCTGAACACGGCTTGTCTTTATCGGTGCCTAAATGTCAGGCTGTTGTTTTTACAAAGAAAAGATATGTCCCAAATTTTGAACTTCGTTATGAAGACCAAACTATTAATTTGGCTGATAACATAAAATTTTTAGGAATAATAATCGATAAACGACTGAATAGAATTGCCCACGCAGAGTATATCAGCAGAAAATGCGAAAAAGGCATCAATGCTCTTCGAGCGGTGTCTGGAGTGTGGTGGGGTGCACACCCTTATACTCAAAAGCTACTGTACAGTTCTATAATACGTAGTCACATAGACTACGGCATGTTTGTCCTAGACCCCTTCAACAAAGCACCTTCTGAGAAGTTGAATAAAATATAGTATAAATGCCTTCGATTAATATTAGGTGCCATGAGATCCTCTCCCACCAATGCTATGCAGGTTGAATGTGTGGACCCTCCGCTCTCTATCCGCCGTCAGTACCTATCCGATCGATTTGTTGGCAAGGCATTACAGCTGTCTTCTCACCCCTTATGGCCCAGGCTTCGCCAGTTAGCTGAGCTTAGTCCTGCGAACAAGCCATTATCTTTTTTACTGGATAGCTTTCTAAAATTTACTAACCTACCACATCCCATGTCCTGTTTCCCCTCTAATCCTATTTTCCGCTCTCCCTACAATGCTCTAGTTTTTTCTCCTTTTATAATTACGGATATTGGTCTAACTAAGGGAGCATCTGACACCAACACAAAGTTCAAGTCATTAATTCGTCAAAATTGGTCGGATCACCTCCTCATCTTTACGGATGCTTCGAAACTATCCAAGGAAGGCTGTGTTGGTGCAGCTTGCTGGATTCCAAAATTCAAAATTATTCTTCAATTTAAGTGCCCTCCCGAGTCAGCAGTGTTTACAGGCGAGGCTGTCGCTATATTAGAGGCGATCTTGTTTACCCTCTCCCACAATGTTAAACAGACAGTCATCTTTACAGACTCTTTAAGTTGTTTATTGGCTATCAAGGAAAATCCTTTTCGTAGTAGATCGAGATATTGCATAACTTTGAGGATTCGTGAAGCTTTGTTCTCGTGCCATCAAAAGGGTTTAACGGTCTCTTTAGTTTGGATTCCAGGTCATTCTGGGATTCCTGGTAATGAAACGGCTGACTCTTGTGCCAAAGCTGCTGTGCAGTGCGGATCACTAGAGCATTTTACTAATTCATCGCGGGATCTTTTATCTATTGCTAAATCTCGCTTAGATAGAGCGTGGGAAATCAACTGGAACTCATCAAAATCTTTTAAAGGTAAACATTATGCTGCTATCCAGCCTGAGATTCCGAAACGTCCTTGGTTTGCCCGCTGCAAACAGGTGGAACGTTGGGTTATATCTACCATTTCTCGTCTTCGTCTTGGACACGCGTGTACTCCTGTTCACTTAGCAAAAATCAGAGTCAGGGACCATTCCCTGTGTGAATGTGGCCTTGACGAAGGTTCCTCTTCCCATATCCTTTTCAACTGTCCCAAACTTTTGTATCCTATCTATGACATCCTTCCCCGTAAAGTCCCCCGTCCTATTAATGTTAATTGTTTGTTGATGTTTGTGTATAGTCCATTATGTAGATTTCTGTGTACATATATTAGAAATAATAAAATTAAATTATAGATTCATTGTATATATTTTGTTACTTGTAGTTCTAACAATTGTAGTTATTTTTATAGTTGTGTATATATATTGTGTTGTCTGTTGTAGGTCCTGATTTTGCAACAAATCGCTCCGTTTCTACATGTAATCAGTTTTAGTGTTTATCTTTTTCATATTCACCGATCAGTTTATATATTATAACGTGTATTCTCCATTCTACGCGACATTGGCGAAGTCAAATGTGCCCAACCGGCACTCCTGGAAGCCATTAAAGGAATTAATTGAATTGAATTAAATACGAAACTTCATGGGCGTGAGCTGTTAAAAAACTATTAATAAAATGGACAAGCTTATAGATACATGTATAATATACATACAATTTTAAATATAAGTTAGTACAGTTCGAGTCACGTAAAAAGAACGCTGGAAGAAAGTGGTGGGGGGGTGTCTGCTTTATAAGACTATTTCGATTTAATTTTAATTTCGATATATATACATGTTAGGGATGGCGATGGATTTAATATTACACTGTCAGTATTATACTTCCGACATGGTCAATGTGCTCGTGCGGCACAGTCGAGTGTCCACGGTAAAGTAGAACCACTCGCGCTATTGACTCACGCTTTATACACACACAACACTATTGACAAGTACCGTCTTTCCTCATTCCCTCATTCAAGTATGAAACATGGCAGCACAACTAATTATTATTCATTATTCTCTAACATACAGAAATGAAAAGAAGGTGATATGTCACAATATTCTAATTTCTATGCAATTGAGTTCAAAGTGTGTGTAATGTATAAGTGCAGTATAAAATGGCTGTCAATTGTCGAGAACTGAACTATTATAGTCATAAATATGTCTAATTTATAATTTAAAAATGTTTATATATAAAACCGATTTTTGCAATAAAACGGTAATAACTCGAAAATCCTACATATCACCTTCTTCCATTAAAATTATCATTGGCTGTTTTATTATTTCACTGTATTTAACTGTAACAACACCGAAATCACTACATAGTATAAAACAAAGTCGCTTTCTCTGTCCCTATATCCCTATGTATGCTTAAATCTTTAAAACTACGCAACGAATTTTGATGCGGTTTTTTTAATAGATAGAGTGATTCAAGAGGAAGGTTTATATGCATAACTAGCGGATCCCGCGGCTTTGCCTGTGCTTAATCTATGCAATAAAACGATAATAACTCGAAAATTCGACTTATCACCTTCTTCCATTAAAACTTTCATATTCACCTTATGACATAAACTGCACTCGCGCATGATGCCTTTGTGCTTGTAGTTGACGTGGTCTTCATAAATCGATTTTTTCATGAAGCGTTTATCACAAAAATTACATTTAAACCTGAAAAAACACTTTTTATTTTTTTTTATTTATTTATTGTATAACCAACAAAAGTTACATTAAATTGATAGAGATAGAGATGAATGCACTTTTTTATAAGTTACTACATCATGCAATAACATAAACGGTTTGGTAATATATGTGAATTAGAAATAAAATAGTAAAATTACATTGAATTCATAACAATAAATTACACAAGTAAGGATAGAAAATCATAATAGAATGTTGTAAATAATCATAATATGCATGCTTAAATAAAAATAAAATTTTTAAAAATATATAAATTACTTATTAATTGTTAATAATTTAATAAATATTTTTTTTGAAAAGAGCAACTGTTGAGTTTCTCGCCGGTTCTTCTCAGCAGAACAGCTTTCCGAGCCGGTGGTAGTTTACTCACAGACTTACAGACTGACATTTAATTTTGATAATGTAAAAATGACGATTCAAAAGAGCTTGTAAAAGTCTATTTGAATAAAGAATATTTTGATTTTGATTCGAATATTTTGGTTCAAAGATATCAATTTAACTTCAACTCAGCTCTTGCTCAGTGGTAACACGCTCGCTTGGATAACCGAGTGACGCAAGTTCGAATCCGGGCTTTGCGCCTCTGATATTTTCATATGCGAATAATTTCTAACGTCTTACGGTGAAGCAAAACATCGTGAGGAAACCTCCATGTCTGAGAAAATGTAGCAAGTTTTCGTGCGACATGCTCAGTCCGCCAACTCGCACTAGGCCAGCGCGGTGGACTATGTCCTGATCCCCCTCGTACTGAGGGAGGCCCACCCCCAGCTGTGGGACTTTAAAAAAATCTACATTTCTTATCAGTTTTGGTACTTACCTATGACATTTATCGCCAGCGTGTTTCGTAGTGTATCTTAAATGATGTAAATATGCTATTTTATTAGGATAAACTCTATCACATTCGACACAGCTCATCGGTGGCGTTGTATGTAAACGCTTATGAATGCGTATGTTGGTGACTTCTTTCTTACAAATCGGACATGTACTAAAAACTGGCGGTAGTTTATGTTTTCTGAAATATTTTGAAATAGTAATCTTAATCAATCTATCAATTTTTTTAGGATTACGCGAATATTTGACATTATAAATGAAACTATCTTTTCGGATACCTTAGTCTCTCCCGTGACCATGCGCTGTAAAGCATTCGAAACGTCGGGAACCAAAAATCTAAATAAATCCGCGACAAAATCCGAAAAGATAGTTTCATTTATAACTTTAAATTCGTTCCTTGTATTGATGATGGCAATTTCAATAAAATTTTACACAGACGTTAATAATAATAATAATTCATCCATCCATCCATCCATAGATTATACACTTATATACTGGTATAGATACGCCACTCTGAGAAATAAAATTAATGTATCGCCACCTCCCCCACCGACAGATGGCGTGCACATACAATTTTATTTCTATAATAATACTACAGATGGCGCTGTTTATTTTTAACCAGACCGATAATAAATATTCAATAATTATACTGTATGTACTTTTCACAATTTTTCCACTTATTTATTAATATAAAGTTTATATTAATAAATTAGTGGAAATAGTGTGAAAAGTATTTTATATTTATTTATCATTAATTTTCATCAAAAAGTAACAAGTATGTACATTTAGAATATTTTCTATCTTTTTGTGTTAAGTATTAAAATTTTGATTTCAAATTAATTCTATTTTACCTATTAACAGAAAATCGAGGGTTTAAAAATAAAACACAAGTACCATATAGATTTGATAAATTTATAAAATTTATAAACTTACATTTTAAAATACTTAATCAAAATTGCGAAAATCGTAATCCGTGTAATAGAGAGCCACGTTATCAGTCATGCAATCAGTCCGGGGTCCAAGTAACAAGCCAGATGATGTCGTAACACGTAGAAGATCAAAAAGTCCGTAAACAAGCCAAAACGTGGGAAATAACACAATAATTAATAAAATTAAAATCACAACGCACACCGAACAAACGTAGATAAACAAGTAATTCAAATATGGCCGACTAACGCACCACAGATACATAACGCAATAATATTGCCACGGTGACACAAAAATATTGGAGATAAATTAAAATATATTTATATTTTATAATATATTTTTTTATACCTATGAGTCTTACAAAACATGTTTGAAAAATTATTTAAATTTATTATATTACCAAAAGTTCTCGACTGCTACTGCCATCTATTTTTGATATATTAATATCTCATCCCGAATTCACCCTCCTCGTCCAAAAGGTGGCGTTAGTTTGTACGACTATTTTTGAATTACGATAATGTAGGCGAGTTTCATACCCCTGCATCCATCCATCCAGCCAATCTCGTTGAGAGTAGCCTATTACAGGAGATATTATAGTGCAGTGTGTGAGAGAGAGAGCGCAGATACAAGTCCACTCTCTGTCTCTGTCACTCTCACTCTGTGGCTATACTGAGGCTTACTAACTTAATAACCAAACTTGTCCCTATCAGAGACTCGAACCCAGGACATAATCAGTCAGGATTTTAATGGTCGCATGGCAATCTTTAGTTATTTACCAATTTTGCTCGTTTTGCTAAACGACTTGACAGATTTTTGTCATTTTTTGTGTATATTTGGTAGTTCTGACATTAGATAGGCTATTTTTTATTCCTTTAGAACCTAGATGATAAGGGTAGCTCTCTCCAGACTAAGAGCAAATTTTAATTTAATTTATGATTTGGCATCGAAAAATATTTCTTAAAATTTTCATCCTTCTACCACCAGTTGCAATTTTTTAAAAGAGATTAAAAAGCGGACGGAGACGCTGGAATTGCGAATTTCAATATAAAATAAAGTTAGTTAAACTCGGGACCCCGTGGCGGTAATACCTTACATTTGAAAAGACCATAAACATCTTTGTAGTGTTATTTCTTACTACTAATATTATAAACGCGAAAGTTTGTTAGTATGGATGGATGGATGTTTGTTACTCTTTCACGTAAAAAGTACTGAATGGATTTAATTTAAACTTTACAATAATATAGTTTATACATCAGAATAATACATAGGCTAAAATTTATAAAGAAATACTAGCGGAACCCGCGGCTTCGCTCGCGCTAAATCTAGGGACTAACCCGAGCTAAGCAAGGTGAGACGCTAGTTAAAAGTAAATTCAGTGTAGTAAAAAGTAGTTTTTTTTTAATTTGAGTCCGAATAAAACTTACAATTCATAATGTTCTTTCAGCTTCGCTATTCGGCGAAAACGTCTTGAGCACTTCGAACATTTAATTTTTGGTTCCCTTGCTTTATATATACGGTGATAGAGACGATCGTGATTTATCTTGAGATCCAAAGTTCTGGAAATAATTATGGTAGGGAGTTATTACAACAGCGCCATCTATTTCCGATGCTTGTGTTACGGATACCAGATAGTTGATATACTACACATATATAAATTTTAAATACATACGTAACTTTAAATTTAAACACCCATGACTGGAGTGGAGTGCAAACATTCGACATGCTCGAAAAATGGACAGACAGACAGGCAAAAGATGCTAACAAATTCCATTGAATATGATCTAAGGGCGTCTACACACCCCCAAAATATAAATTTATTTATTTATTTAATAACCATTCGTGTAGTATACAATAAAACAATGGCTACGAGGACACTGCAAAAATATAAACAGCGTTGCATATATCAAACTACCCACCTCCGTACAATATTTAAACTATGTTACAGTATCAAAAAGTAAAATATAACAAAAATTAAATAAAAATAAAGAAATGTGCGTACGTGTGTCTGTGTGTTTGTGTATATTAGTTAGCGTACACTTTAAAAAACAATTGTTAAAAAAATAAAAATAAAATCCTGCGACTCACGCAAATATTTCGTTACATTCCAAGCATATGTATCCTTGATTCGACTTCTCATTAGCCTTTATATCCACATTTAGAGGACACGTGCCTGGGTTAGTTATTGTATTTCTTCGTTTCACCTGAAAGAATAATATGAGTTATTCACAATTCAAAAACTAAAACTACTTGCTGTCAGCGGTAGCGGATTCGAGTCCCGCTGGGGGCAATCATTTGTGTGAGCAAGAATGCTTACACTCCAGTCATGAGTATTTATATTTTTAATTGTTTGTAGTACGACCTTATTTTGGACATAGCGCTAAAAAGAAATCATACCCATTCAAATTCTTTACGCGAATAGACTTTACATCTGTGTTCTAATTTCAGATGATTCCAGATCACTAACACATTATACGCCACAAAGTCACAATAATGGCAAAAAAACTTCAAAAAATGACTATTTCTGTGTTCTTTAAGCCATCTCTCCTTGATGTATGCTTTGCATATATCACATAATACGTATGGGATGTATGACGTTGGCTGTAAAAAAAAAAAAGTTATATTATTTACAAATGAAACTATCTTTACGGATTTTGTCGCGGATTTATTTAGATTATTTTTGTAAATTGTGAGTAGGCACTGTCTGTAACAAGTATATAAACGTCTGAGACGTCAAATACCTTAGTCTCTCCCATGAGCATGATTGCTGCAAAGCATTCGAAACGTCGGAAACCAAAAAGCAAAATAAATCCGCGACAAAATCCGAAAAAATAGTTTCATTTATAATGTCAAATATTCGCGTAAACCTAAGTAAGTATTATAATATTTAATAATAATTAAATTCCCCCTCGGTTCGGTAAATTAGATAAATTCCGGAAAAATGGAACGGAAGGATCCAAAGAAGACCCGGATACAAATCAAATCAAATCAAAATATTCTTTATTCAAATAGACTTATGCAAGCTCTTGAATCGTCATTTTTACATTATTAAAACTAAATGTCAGTCTGTAAGTCTGTGAGTAAACTACCACCGGCTCGGAAAGCTGTTGTACTGAGAAGAACCGACGAGAAACTCAACAGTTGCTCTTTTCACAAAAATATTTGGTGACAATATTGTATTACAATATTTATGTATTTATCCTACGTGAGACACAACCAGACATTAATCCCACACATTTACATCTACTAAGTATTCCGTGATGGTGTAATAATCCTTATTCAATTGATAGATTTAAATTGCCTCAAGGGCAAGTTCAATAAGAAAGTATTATTTTAGTAATTTACCTTCACATGGATAAGCATTGTATGAGACTGTCTCTTCTCATGATTATCAAAAATTTCAATACAGAACTCGCATTTATACATTGCCTTCGCAAACTTCTGCACTGACTTCCGTTGCTCTAAACTATCCTGCATTTCCGGTACCGTCATTTTGTTCACAGTATAATGGGCTTGATACTTGATTATCATCTTATACGTTGGATTATGCGGATCTAATAGGAAGTCTTCTTCAATTCCCTCTTCCGTTACTTTAGTTTCAGATTCCGTTATATCAGTTTCTTCTTTTGTTCCTTCAGTTGTCTGTTCCGTTACGTTTGTTTCTTGTTTCGTTATTTCATAATTACAAGTATTAGCGGAGAAATTAAGAAATTCTGACAAATTGAACGTAGAGTGACGTGCGTTTTGGACATCTTCAACGTCAGTTATTTCTTCACATTCTATATCATCTTGGCCGACTATAGCATTTAAGTTATTTGGACATTCCTTCTTACGTTCTATTTGGTTTGCTTTATCAGATATATTTTTTAAATTGATTTGGCCAGTGTCCGTATTAATTAAGTCTAAATTAAGAGGTGAAGATCGAGTTTTAACTGTTTTAGCTTTGCTGTGATTAGACTCTGGTTTTTTGGCATATCCATGGTCATATATAATGTGGTTAGTAGTATCTTTAAGGTATTTTTTATCTAAAAATTTATTATACACAGTGTTTTCAAAATATTTTGGCAATTTTAAGTAGAATATGAATAATATTATAAAAATAGTGCTGTAGGTTCGACTCGAATCATGGGTGTTTATACATATAGCATATTTACATTATATTGTTTACAATATTAATAAAAAAATAAATAAATAAAAATATTTTATTTCAGATTAAAACATCCATATTGCGTTTAGTGTGTTAGTAACAAAGTTAGTAAAAAGTTAGTAAAAAAGGACAAACGAAAACTTCGTAATATCGGCTATTGAGATAGATTAAAAACAAAATAAATCTTCTATATACTTATTCCAAAGATCAAATTCAAAGAACGTTGCAACACTGACTTACAACGTTTTTCCTAGCAAATATCTACAATTATTTTTTTATTGAAAATAACTCACCAAGTTTTGCACGCGATAATCTGAAAAAAAAAACAATTTTGTTAGACAGAGAATTTTTTTTTGTAAAAATATACCAAAAGTCTTTAGGTACGTTTTTTTCAAACGGATCCCTAATTTTAAAATTAACGTACTTCTTATAAAATAAGCTTAAAAATCCCACCATAATCTGTCTAGCTGTTACGGAAATCAACCGGAACAAACAGACAAAGACAGAAAAATAATTGTTAATAATTGTTTTTTTTTCGTATAAATACCGCATATTTCAAAAAGACAATTCAATATTTTTATCATTGTAGATAATTTTCATTGCAAATAAATTTTGAAGTTATTTTGACAAAATAATTCTATTAGACCATATACATATAGTCGTACCTTTTTCTTATGAACTTCTTGTGTGGTATACATCTTAATAGTTTATGTCTGTACATACAAACTTTTGTAGGTATAAATTTGTTACTACTCCATGCTATAACAACTCAACAGATTTGGGTGAAACTCCAACTAGAGATACATTAACTATTGAAATAACTAAACACTTACTTATCACTAAAAGTTTGGGTAAAAACTCCAACTGGAGATAGATTAATTATCGAAATAACTAAACACTTACTTGTCACTAAAAGAGTACAGTTGTCCCTGCGTTTAACACCTAGCATCTGTAACGCGTTCGCTTGGATAACCAAAGGATGCCGGTTCAAATCCGAGTCAAAAAAGTACACCCAAAAAGTATTTGTACCAAAGTACCTTACAATGCATTATGTTAATTTTAATTTTATTTAAACTTTTCACACATGAGAATGTTAGAGCGAGACCTGGGATTTCATTTATCACTCGGTTACAAAAACGAGCGCGTTACCACTAAACTATTATAAATATAATTAGCCAATATAATTTAAATTAACTATTAACTATTCTTTACAATAAAAACGTAACAAGTCGAAAAATAAATACTTACTTTTCATCAAAACCGTGATAATTCGAATTCTTCCCGCGCTTTGGTTCAATGGTTACCAACTTTTTTTTGCACGGCTCACATCTCATATCGATTTCAGTTTTCGAACTAAAATAAAAAATGCATTAGTTTATTAGAAGATTTTTAGCTATTTTACAGCAACGATGATCGCGGGAGATAATAGGGGCGTTAGATAACTCAAAGATTATTATAATACAAGTGTTTACAGCGGCTTCGCTCGCGTTCTAAAGGCTGAAAATTAAACATTTTCATCAACAAATCAAAATTTTGCTACATTTTGATTGATGCTCCACTCCTATTGGTCGTAGCGTGATGTAATATAGCCTATAGCCTTCCTCCATAAACGGACTATCCAATGCAAAAAGAATTTTTCAATTCAGACCAGTAGTTCCTGATATAAGCGCGTTCAACCAAACAAACAAACTCTTCAGCTTTATAATATTAGTATATATATAATAAAATTCTAAATGAGTCGACTACTGACTGACTAGACTACTGATAATTTTGGTTTCCAGCCTTTACAACGCGCGCGAAGCCACGGGAAAGGCTAGTGCATAGATAATTTACCTTTATATTATTATTTAAACTAAAGTATTAAGCAAACTCACACGTAACACTTGTTGCATCGGGAGCAAATGTAACAAAATGTCTGACCGGTGGGTGAAAACAAAATCAACGGCTTTATTCTCATCTCCTTTATTGTTTGCAATTTGTTCTGTACAAAAATAAGTTAAAATATGAAATAAAAACATATTTTATTTGCAAGTGAAAATAAAAAAATGTGTATATAATGTCATATTAATATATTGGGACGCCACAGCACCATCTAGTTCCGTGCACTACGAGGCTTGTGTTACGGATACCAGATAATTGATACAATACATATTCTATATAACTTTAAATACATACATATTATAAATATAAACACCCATGACTGGACAGCGGGACTTAGACCTGCGACAGCATGTAGGGTCACTACAAACTTCGTCATCATATCTATGTATATACGTATATATGTTTTATGAATGTGTATATATGTAATATATATGTATATAAGTGTAGACGTAACCAAAAAATCCTCACCCTAGTTATTTCTTCAAACGTGTCCTTAACATTATGTGCTTCATACAAATGTTCTAGAATTTCAACCGAAGAATAAAAATCTTTATAGCAACGGTGGCACTTGTATTTCACAAAATGGCTGTAATTGTGCTCCTTATGCCAGTCACTTCTGACATAAGTCTCACATATATAACACATTACATGCTGTGGTACCTGTAAAATAAAAAAAAATTAAAAGTACGTGTGTACAAAGTACACATATCAGAAGTAAAACTTCTTTGGCAAACTAATTTTTAAATTTCGTTTATATATATACTAAATAGCCCCGTCTAAGCTCGTCGAGAGAGGGAGATGGCGCGAAGGTCACATCCACGAGTTAGACAGAGTTAGAAATGTCACTGACTCGCGGTGGGCGAGATCTAACTAAGGCTAACTATTACTGGTACTATGGACTTATTTTTTCGTTTCATCGAGTTTGAAATCACAACGATTCTAAGAAGTTTCACTTCAAAAAACACAAAGATAAAGTGGTGACCCAGTGGTAACATGCTCTCTTGAGAAACCGAGTGAAGCGGGTTCGAATCCGGATTTCACGACCGTGTTACCCTTAGTCTACCATTACCTGTTGTTGTTTGTTCAACAAAGCATATTTTGTTTAAAATATTTAAAAGAACAACTGTTATATTTCTGTTGGGCTATTTTCAATAGAACTGACATTAAATTTAAATTTAAAATGTTATATTGAAAATTAAAAAGTCTCGCTTCGTTAGGCCTCCTTTCATCACGATGGTATAGTCCACCATAACCATAGTGATATAGTCCACCATGCTAGACAAGTGCGGGCGGACTTAGTATGTCTTTCGACAACTTACTAGGTTCTCCCAGACATGCAGGTTTTTCCTTCACCATAAGACAAGTGGTAAGACGAGGGTTAGAAATGATTCGTACATGAAAATATCAGACTCTGATTTGAACCTTCTTCATTTGGTTACCCAAACAACCGTATTACTACTGGACTACCACTGCCTGTTTGTATAAAGTATATATACATAATATATTATATATTAAAAGAAAAAACAAACTTACTTTATGGTAATCAGACGTATGCTTATCCAATTCCTCTTCATCATTGAAGGTTTTAATACACTTCATACATTTGTGGGTAGTTGCAACAAAATCTGGGTCTGACTTTCTTATATGCAATTCCTCGCTCAACTGGTAGGCACTCATTTGTATAGTCAAATAATGTGCATTATTGTCAACAATATAACCATTATTAATTTTTCCGTTTTGTTTTAGTAATGTCTTTAACTCTTCAGAAGTTAGAATTTCCTCAGATTTTAAACTTTCTGATATAATATCTGCAGTGTCTCCGGCTGGTATGAATTCATAGTAGAAGTGGGTTGACAATTTGGAAAGATTTTTATGTTTCTGAAAATTAAATTTCAGGAATAGTACTAGTTATTAAAAAGAAACTTTACTTCTATTCCTTTCATATAAAATTTTCTATAATCAATATTATATATTATAAATGAAACTATCTTTTCGGTTTTGTCGCGGATTTGTCTTTTAATAATGTCAAATATTCGCGTAAACCTAAGAAAGTATATTATATAGTGTTACGGATACCAGGTAACTGATATACTGCACATACATAAATTTATATTCATACATTTCGTAAATATAAAGACCTATGACTAAAGTACAAAAAATTGTGTTCATCACACAAATGTCCCCAGCGGGACCTGAACCTACTACTGCTGGCTCATCAAGTACAATATTATATGTTATGTCGTTTATATTCTCTTTAAATCAGTTATTCTTGAGGATAAATTGTTAATGACATTGAAATTATCATCGATAAAGATTAGAAGTCAACAATATTAATAGCCAGACAGATTTAAACTTCATCATTAGCCCTTTTTTTAACGTCCCACTGCTGGGCACGGACCTCCCTCAGTACGAAAGGTATCAGGCCATAGTCCACCGCACTGGCCTAGTGCGTGTTGGCGGACTTCACATGTTTATCGAAAACTTGCTAGGTCTTCTCGGATTTGCAGGCTTTCTCACGATGTTTTCCTTCCTACAAAATATAAAGGACTTTCATACAAACATGCGTGAGCCCTTAGACCTCCTTAATCCTTCCCTGTCACAAACCACGTTCTTAGCGCACGTCTACAAACCATAAACTACCTACCAAGCTATAAACCAATTACCTAGCCAAACTTCATCTTAAATTATACGACAAATGGTTTTCGATATTTCGTGATGAGTGAGTGACCCTTTATATATTTAGAGATGAAATTGATAAAATGTGATAATAAAGAAAATACATATGCAAATATTTAATTATTTTTTTGAATAGTATATAGTAATAGTATAGTTTGAATATATATAGTATATACAGATAAAACAAACTTACTTTGTCACTTATATCTTTAAGTTGTTGCTGAGCGTTACACACTTGGTTCCTAAACCTATGAAATCTATTCATCAACGCCTTGCATTCCCAACAGATGTACACTTCATCTACATTATTGCTTAGTTCCTGAAAAAAAATTTTGAGTACTCATTCTACAGAATTATAAAGACAGAGCCCTCCTAAAAGATGTGAATGGAAGAAGGTGATATGTCGCATTTTTGAGTTATTACTGTTTTATTGCATAGATGTCGGTGTTGTGTGTAGAAACAGTGTAATATAGTTCAGTGCTCGACACTTGTCAGACATTTTATACATACACTAAGCACTTTTACTTTACACAAACTTAAGATGTCAACGGAAGAATGTGATGTCACATTTTCGGGTTATTACTGTTTTATTGATTAGATGTCGGTTTTATGTGTTTAAACAGTATTAAATAATAAAACAGCCATATTTATGACTATTACAGTTCAGTTCTCGACACTTGACAGCTATTTAATACATGCACTTATACATTACACACACTTTGAACTAAATTTTCTGGAAATTAGAATTTTCCTACTTCATACATTCACATCTTCAATTTTAAGTGAAAAAGTAGCATGAATTTGTCAAACAGATAGTTTGCTTTAAAAATATTGAAAAAGCTTAAATTTATGAAAGCTACCTTTTGACGGATAATTCTATACAATTTTTTTATTATAATACCATGACTAACTAATGTTTTTTAGTAACAATTAATCACTTAATAATAATAAGTTTTCTATTAATATCTGTAGTGGATGTTTATTAAACAATATTATCAAGCTTCATATTTAAGTCTATATCTATATTATAACTCATTAGGATCCCACAGAAAAACAATATAAAATAAATCTGAAGTGTGAGTTGGACACTCGCACAAAGGGTTATGTGCCATTATCTACAACAATTAATCTAGTCCCCTAAGTTGTATAAGCACCCATACAACTCAGGACTATCATGATTGGCGTCAACTAATATGTAGCAGTCCAGCCGTTCCTGAGAAAATCGGTGGCAACACTCGGACAGACTGACATGAAAGTCTTATAAGGATACCTTTATTACTTTTGAGATACATAACCTTAAAAAGATATAAAACAAACACTTAAAAAATCTAAACTTATTGAATAATTACTAATTAAAATCAGATACATACCTCATATACCTCTACACTGTTAGATACTAAATATAATAAATTATTGATGCCATCGTTAACATCTGCTAATTTCGTTAATTCTCTATCTTCACTCAAACATGTATAACATATGTATTTCAGTCTTGATACACATTCATTAATGTTATCCAAGCTTTCTTCTTTGACTTCGGATTTAAAATACCTTGTCTCTAAATCTTCTCGTTCTAAATAAGAATTTTCTTGCTCTTGACTTGTTTTAGGTAACATATTTTTGTTATTGTCATTTAATACTGTCAAGGGTTGAATTGTAAGGTACTGTTTACTCAAATTAACTAATCGAGACATTTGTATCATATTAGAGTTCTGTGTCTTTATGCTACTTATTTGGGGGCTTTCTTGTTTGGAAACCAACTCTTGGTGGCCATCAGAAGACAAATTCTCTAAATTTGTATCAATTTCTACAGATTCATTGTCTTTTGCTTTTATAGGGCTCGGTGGTACATATATGAAGGAAGATGGATTTAATGAAAATTCAACAACATTGATACTTGGTTCAATAACAAGCTTCTTATTTTTTGATGATTGTTGTGCTTTAAAAGTTAAGTACTGTTCTTCTGAAGAAGATTTATTTATTTGAAGTTCTGAATTCTGAAGTAAAGAAGGAACTTCTTTTAATGTTACCTTATTATTTCTTACTTCGAATATTTTAACTTTTTTATTTGAAGAATGTTGTTCTTCACCTAATAACTGCTGATGAAAATCAGAAGAAGTTTTATTTATTTGAAGGTCTGAATCTCTTACTAAACCTTTTAAAGGTATAAAATGTAAAGAAGGGTCTTCTTTTGATCTTAACTCATTGTTCCCTATTATTAACTTTTTTACTTTTTTATTTGAAAAATGTTGTTCTTTACCTAATAACTGCTTTTTTTCAAAAGCTGATTTGTTTAATTGTGGTTTAGAAGTTCCACTTGCTTCTGAAGGTGATAAATACAATGAAGGAACTGCGTTTAGTCTCAATTTTCCGTATCCAGCTATTTGTTGATGTATGAAATGTTTACTACATATTCTAGCTAATTTTAATTCTTTGGAGCTTAAATTTAATAAAAATGGACAAGCATTTGTCCATCGCTGCAATCTAACTGGATCACTGAAAGGCACATTAAAAAACCCCTTGACATTCGAACCACTACAAGATGGTACAGAGCAATACTCCATTTTAAAATGAGAGTTATAATAATTCTTAAAAACTATTCTCCAAAATTTAGATTTTTGATTATTATGCGAAGAGTTATAATTCAATTCTTTGGATTTTGGCTCCAATGCGTGCTAGAAGAGTTATAACTGATAAGTGATAAGAATTAAGAGTAAGACAATTGACATTTGACAATTTGACAAATGAGTAATGACAATTGATAATTGACATTTGAATTTTGACATACTAGTTTGTTGTTGTTTTTTAAATTTATCCCCAATAGGGAAAGGCAAAGGACTATAGTCTATACAGCCTTTTTGACATACTAGTTTACTCAGTCTACGATTATAATCATGGAGCACGGCCTAGAAAGAAGGTCTAGCCTCAAGCCAGTGGGGGTACGTTGGCTTATCGTGACAATAGTTTTCATTTACGGCCGTGACATGACGATAGACTGGGGTGCTGTGCAACTAAGATAGAATATTATTCTGTATCTTTTTTATCCCACGTAATGCAAGCGTTTATCGTACTAAACCCTCATCACTAATCACTCGAATTTATTTCGTATTTCTTAAATAAATTTCATTGTCACTTAAACGGCGTGCGCGTGACCTGCGCAGGTCACTGAAGCACTAGCACAGATTACTTAAATAGTTACTACGTAACAGATACTGCACTCAGTAGAAAAATTCCAAAACCTACTGCTATAATAGCCTACTCCGTCGCATCAGCAACCACCGCATGCTAAAATGTGCCTAAATGCTTAAGTATACAGTTGAGATTGCTTCGCACCGCGCGTACCCACAGCAATCGCAGGGCTGCCTCTTTGATAAAATTAAATTAACATAACTTTTTGTGTCTATGTTATTGATAACTGTGAATATATTCTGACTACTTCTAACTATAGGTGGTACCTACCTAGTTTAGAATTGTATCGTTTATAAAATATTTTTTATAATACTTTCTTAGGTTTACGCGAATATTTTACATTATAAATGAAACTATCTTTTCGGATTTTGTCGCGGATTTATTATAATTTTTGGTACCCAACGTTTCGAATGCCTATAAGCCTAGAAGTATACAACCCCCTGAGATGTCTAATACCTTAGTCTCTCCCGTGACCATGATTGCTGTAAAGCATTCGAAACGTTATAATATTACGTTTACGTTATAATATTTTTTTATAAATTGGTGCTAACTGTGCAATATATTTAGATAAAACATAATTATAGAGGTCAGTGTGTAAGTAAAATAAATAAAAATCTTTAAAAGTTACATGTGTTTTATTTTTATATTATGATTTCTATAAATATTTTAACCTTTCTAAATTCTCGGTTATTAAATTTTAATGTGGAAAAAATCCTGAATCTAATAATTAAACAGCGTGCGTGCGCTTCGCTTGCGACAACCGCACTGAATTTGGTCCGCAAACGACCCGAGGCCGCTCAGCCGGGTGGTAGGTAATTATAGCGCGCAATTATATGGAGTGCACTGACTGAAGTTGGCCCCCAGGATTTTTTAATTAAATTTGTGAACTTTTTTTAACACATCGTTAGTTTGTCGTTTGTTCCTTTTCACTATAAACATTTGTTTGTTCTTCATTGATTTATTTAAAATGTTCCCTTCAGTTAGCCCCCCAATCGCATTTCGTAATATATTTTTGTTAGCAAATACGGGTAAAATAAACTGTCTGTTTATGATTGTTCATGTATAAAAACGTTTGTTCCTAGGTACTTCACATTGTATATTTTTTCTTTGTTGATTTTAAACAAATGTTTATAGTGAACAAAAAAGAACAAGTGACGAACTAACAATGTAATAAAAAAAGTTCAAAAATTAAAAATAACTCTTAAGGGTCTGATTTAGTCACCCACAGTGCGTACTGCACAGCTCTAGTCGATAGCAGCACTGTACAGTGGCTTTGACACGAAGCTCGGAAGTTGTCACACAAATCGTACAAATCTCTTACTACTGAAATTGAGCTTGTTGCTAGACCTATTTTTTTTTATCTACGATACAAGGGTCAAGGACAGTGTCCAGCAGGAATCAGTAATGAATTCACTGTGGAAGTGGGTGTCCACCAGGGATCAGCACTGAGTCCGCTATTGTTCAATCTTGTGATGCACTACCTCACATCTGAAATACAGCAACCGACACCATGGTGCATTCTCTACGCGGACGATGTTGTCCTCATCGACAAAGACCCGATAGCTCTTCAAAAGACGCTAGAAAAGTGGAGATCAGCAGTAGAAAAAGCGGGATTAAAGATCAGTAGAGAAAAGACCGAGTACATGCACTGTAAATTCGCTGATAAAAATACCCACCATACCATTTACCTGCAGAATACGGCTCTCAAAACTGTCGACAGCTACAAATATTTAGGCAGTGTGTTGACAAATGACGGCACAATCGACGCAGACGTCGCGCACCGCAAAAACGCTGGGTGGCTTAAGTGGAGAGAGTTGAGTGGAGTGCTCTGCGATCCAAAAATGCCAGTACGCGTCAAAGGCAAAGTGTACAAGACTGCAATAAGACCCGCAATGATGTACGGAGCAGAATGCTGGCCGCTCAAGAAACACCAGTCTGACAAGCTACATGCCGCCGAAATGAAAATGCTCAGGTGGTCTGCCGGAGTCACCCTCCTAGACAAACTACCAAACATTTACATCAGAGGAAGTTTTAAGGTTAAGCCGATACAGGACAAGTTAGCAGAAGCTCGATTGAGATGGTACGGACATGTTATGAGGAGACCGGCAGAGCACATGACAAGGAAAGTGCTTAACAACAGGTCGGGGCAAAAAAAGCGCGGAAGGCCCAAACTTACATGGATGTCGGTAATTAAAAAAGATATGGAGACTACTCAAAATGTTACTTTTACGTTACTTTAAGGAAGTAGCAAAAATATATTTTTTCATCAACCAAAATTAGTCATGAAACGGAACGCATCTCGTTTCGGAACGGAATTTCGTTTGTTGTATTGGCGCACATGTCACGTAATGTCATTGTCAGTCTCAGTTCGTTTCATGGTTGCCATTTACACGGCAATTGCCGTGTTACACGGTATTTGGGGGCCATTACCAGAAAAACAGGTATACGGCAGAACAATCGTTGCCGTATCCTGAAACACGGCAATCAGCGCACACGCACAACACACGCACATTAAGCCGCGGGTAATAGCTAGTCTATAACTAAATTTAATATAATCTATAACACCGTTCAACTGATTAACTTTACTATTTATGTTTAGTCGATAAATTATTTTATATTACTAGTATAGGAAGTCAAACTAATTTTAAACCAACCAAACAAATGTTAGCTCAAAATACGATTTAAAGAAAGAAAAAGTAGAAGAAATAAGTATTAGTGGTATCAGACAGTTATATAATATGGTTATAATTTTTACTAAAGTTGTTCAAATAAAAATTTTTAATCTAATATATTTTAATAAATTATCTAAGGAACCCTGGTTTTTCGCCACTAAAACTATAGGAACAATTTACAATTAAGTACGAAAGTCTACATTTTCGTTACATTTGTATGAGACTCGGCAATTTTTTAACTTTTACCATAACACACGGCAATCTGACATCGGCAACACGGCAAAATAAAATAATGTTACTTTTTTTGTGAAAATGTTTCTTTTTGAGCTGTCTCGTGTTACTTTTCACTATCTGCCACTGGCAACACTGTCTGTGATACAGAATTTTTGACATGACATGTACAACATAATAAAGTATTGTTAGTTGTTATTAGACTTGCGCGTAATAGTTCGCGACTGGGAGCGGTCAATTTAGTTCGCAGGTCCTTAGCGAACTAGGTCGTTCTTTTAGTTCGTTAGTTCCTTTCTCAAATCCGAGACAGATCGTTCGCCCGATCCGGATTCCGGCATGGCTCAATTTATGAATGAGAGTTTTCTTAAAGTGTCACGTCTTTACAACCGAATGTATGCACACATACAGCCAAATAGATTCGAACCTCGAAATGTATTAGAGTAAATAAATAAAATAAAAAATAAATAAAATAAATACTTTTATTTCAGGCGTTTACAAAAAAAATAATATGTAATATTATTTTAAAAGTATTTATTAATAAAACCATATCATATCTAGTAAAAATAATAATATAAGATCTAATATACATATATGTATGTATATAAATATAAATAAGAATAATAAATAAGAAATAAATAAAAAAGTAACAAAAGTGTAGGTATATAAAATAAAATATATATTATAATAAAATAAAATATAATATTTTTACTATTATAGCTGAAACCTTTTTTATCGTAATGGGATTTGATTTCGTTCGTTTCGTTCGTTAATCGTTTGTGAAGTACTTGACAGCTGACAGTCTTCGAATTCGAAAAAGGATCCATAGTAATGAACTAAAGAACTAAGGAGCGAGGGATCTGAGAACTAGTTCGCGTAGTTCGTCTGTGGGATCGCTCCAGTGTGACCAGATTTAGTAGATTTCTACTTTTTTGGTAGATTTTGAAGTACTGGCAACAGAATTTAGTATGTAAAAATTATTTGGTATATTTTAGTAGAATTCACGCTTTTCGAATATTATAATGAATGCGGGGTATTCCCCCTTTCATCGAATGGATTGTAACTACATAATATTTGATTTTGATTCTTTTCGTTACCATTCGTGCCGTGAGCATAGAGTGTTATAGACTAGTGGGAATTACTTTATTTAAAATTTTTATAATCGAGTTTAAAATGAAACGTAAATATACACAAGGATATCGCGATGAATGGGAGCAAGATCCCTCATTTAAAAGTTGGTTATGTAAATCTAAGGTAAACACTACGAGTGCTCATTGTAAAGCATGCAACTGTGATGTACTAAGTAGAGTGGCGTCTTTAAAGGAACACATGGCTACATCAAAGCATTTAAAAAATATGAAAGGATATTCCGGCATTTCTCAGGTATGCAAGTTACGTTAATATGTGGAATGTTATTCTTAGCTAATTATTCTTGTTAAGACTTTTTTTAATACATTTAACTTACGCAGTAGTGTGAACCCGTATTATGTTCAAAAGTTTATGAATTTGATTTCCTCTCAAAAGCAAACATTCGCTGTTTTATGTACGTTTATTACCTACGCATTTATATAACAATTACTTTACACATATTGTATGTTTATTCATGTCAAATGCTATGTAAAAATTGCTTAGTTTTTGAAACTATATAGCGCCTTAGAATAATAACACATAGAACGACAGTTTCATATAATTCCGCTCAATATTGAAGCCACATTTGAATGAAAGTGTTCTTAAATTTTAGGCGTTTAAAAAAAATATGTTATTGTCAGTACAATTAAAACAATTTTAAAAGTATTTTTTTAATAAAATCATATCATATCCAGTTAAAATAATAATTATTTTTATTTTTAACTTACTTACTTACATACTTATTTTTAACTTCTTTTGTTACAGATTAATACGATTTTCAAAACATCAACCATTTCGGAAGAAGTAAAGAAAGCAGAAATCAGCATTGTAGCTGCCTTAGTTGAACATAATATTCCATTTCGCGTAATGGATCATGTAAGCGAAGTTATTTCAAGGGCATTTCACGACTCCGAAATCGCAAAACGTTTTTCCTGTAGAAGAACTAAATCTGCCGCAATTGCCTACAACGTCTTAGGCAATAATTTTGAAGAAAAAATGCTTGCAGAATTACGTCCAAAACTGGAAAATGAAACTGAGAGAAGCCCAGTATTTTCGCTCATTATCGACGAGAGCACAGATGTCAGTACTACCAAGGTACTTGCAGCAGCAATAAAGTACTACTCTGAAAAAATGCAATCTCCACAAACAAAATTTTTGTGTATGGTGGACTTAAAAGGTGATACTGCGCAGGATTTGTTTGATAGTTTAACATATGCCTTATCTGAGAGAAACCTTAACATAGCCAATTTAATAGGGTTTGCTGCTGATACCACGAATGTTATGTTCGGCGAAAGGAATAGCGTGGTATCTAAAATTAGGGAAGTCAACCCGAACTGCATTTTTTTCAAATGTATTTGCCACTCAACAAACCTTTCAGTGAGTTATGCATGCAAAAAATTACCTCGTTCTATAGAGTTGTTTGTCAAAGATGTTTTTTCATACTTCTCTCACAGTAGCCAACGACAAAGAGAGTTTGCCGATTTTCAAAATTTTACTGACACTCCAACTCACCATATGCTTCGTCATTATGATATCAGGTGGCTTTCTCTACATCAATGCATTCACCGAATTATAGAGCAGTGGTCAGCATTAAAACTTTTTTTTCAAAATGAGTTTTTAGGGAATAAGAATGCAAATGCTACTTGTCAATTTTTATTTGATCACCTTAACAGCAATGAGACAAAACTTTATCTTTACTTTTTAGATTTTATATTACCTATAACTGCAAAATTTAACGTTATTTTTCAAAGTGATCAGACAATTGTTCATAAAATTGAAACAGACATACAAAACATGATGAGTTCCATTTTGAGTTGCTTTATGAAGATAAATTATATAAAAACTACTCCGCTTCAGTCAATAGATCCAAGTTCAAGAATGCATTTCCTTCCTATACAAAACATGTACCTGGGCACAAACGTAGCAATGACATTGGAATCATTAAAAGATGATGTTAGAATGAGACCTAAAATTGAAGAATTCCTTAACAGATGTCAATCATTTCTGATCGAGCTGAGTAACCAATTTCTGCAAAGATTGCCTGTACAAGATAATTTTTTGCAGGATTTGTCGTTCATCGATCCCCAAAAAGCAGTGTATGGTGAATTTCAATCTCTTATAAGAATACTCCAAAGGTTTCCTAACTTAGTTGCATCAGAAAACTTGCAAATTGTTGACAATGAGTATAGGGAATTAAAATTAGATGTTTCCGTGTCAAATTTATTGTCAACTTCTAGCTCGACGTCTGAAACTTTTATGGTAGATAAATTTTGGAGCGAAGTCAGCCAAATCTGTGATGCGAATGGCAAACCAAAGTATGGCAACTTGTCCCAATTTGTGAAGCAAATGATGATACTACCTTTGTCAAACGCCAAAGTAGAAAGAATATTTTCGGATATTAATAGGATTAAAAATCAAGATCGAAATCGATTTAATAATAAGAATGTTGCTGCAATAATGCATGGAAAAGAGGGACTACGACAGTTGGAAGGAGGATGTAGCAGATTTGATCCTGACAGAAGTATGATCAAGTTAATGGACTCAAAACAGCTTTATGACAATGTTACCCAACATAAAGACGAAGAATCTAAGCTTTAAGTTTCAATTTATTTATTTATTAGTTTTTTTTATTTATAATGTAATTTAAAAAATAAACATTGGTTTCTTTAATTAATGGTGTTTTTTTTATCGTTTAATCAAGAAAATATTCATGTATTTACGTTGTAACACGACAGCAAAAAAATATAGTAGATTTTTAGTATTTTCTCGTTCTCTTTTGGTAGAATTCAGTAGCTTTTAACCTCTACAAGCAGTAGATTCATCAAATGAAATCTGGTCACACTGGATCGCTCTTTCGAACTAGTTCGTTCGCGAACTACACAAGTCTAGTTGTTATTATTATTATTAAATTAAACATAAAATATTAGTTTATATGTTCAGAATTATTAATATTAAATATGGTAAGGTGTTGTGCTGTTAGTGGTTGCCGTAGTGGCCGTCAAAAGACAAAAGGGAGTTTAAGAAAAGCGGCTTTATTCCAAGCACCAAAAGTGAGTAAGCTCAACAATATTAAGATCAATGTCTTGTTTAAAAATTATTAATTTAATATTGTGTATTTAAACAATATTTGAAAAACATTATATTTTTATTTACCTTGTGTAATGTATTTTTTGTTTGCTTACAGAATATTGAAATGCTTAGTAAATGGAGCTCAGCTCTGAATAAAAAATTAAAAGCTTCCAGTTATATTTGTGAATTACATTTTGATCCAAAAGATGTGATTAAAGGTGATCAAATTGTAAAAGATGGTTGTGTATATGTCTTCGAATACCAGAAAGTTCGTTTAAGGAAGAATGCTATACCTAAATTAAATGCTACTAATAACAGCAAACAAAATAAAAATAGCTCGTCATCAGATGATGTTAGTTCAAATACCTCTGATATTATTGGTAACTGTAGTCCTAATTCTATTAAGTTTATTGAAATTAAAACGGTAAATGTTATTACAAGCAAAGTTAATGAGCCGGAGGAGTTTTCTTTACATACCATAGAAAATTTTTTAGAAGCTCAACCACTACGTAAAAATTGGAGTTGGACAGGCATTAAAAATTCATATATTTCATTGTCATATATAAATTTGAAATTGGAATTAGTTTGTCATGTTAAAATTGATAAGGATTTAATAGTTACGGTAAGTTTATTTTTTTTGTATCCCATTCTTTGCAGCAGTGCTTATATTAAAAATATCTGGGTTTACTTGTTATGCAGTCATGTATGTGTATTTATATATACTTTTTTTTACACTCTTGGTATATTTTTTAACTAACTAACTAACTCTTAGTTCAGCTGCTATCCCAGATCAAGAAAAACTGTCTTTTAGGATTCCGACATGGTTTTATTTAGATTATTTATTTACTTTTATTATTTAATTTAAATTATGTATTTAATGTAATAACCAATAGTAACCCTAATTAAATAAATAAAAATAAATAATTTATTGGTTCCCAGCATTTAAATGTATTACAGCATTTATAATCTTGGTCATAGGAGAGGAAAGGTTTTATTTGTCTCAAAATCATTACATAGTTGTTACAGGCATAAATTTTTAAATGAATTCAATAAATACCAAAATTACACCCTAAGTAACATACATTATTTCTAAATATTAAACTTTTTTATAAAGTTTAATAAGTGTTTAGTGCGTTACGGTTCAATATTGTACGATGCAGCGGGTGAATATTGATAACACGAGTTGTCTTGACAATATCTTTAATGAGACTAAACAAATAGCATATACAAAGTATTCATTCATTCACAAGTTTTTATAAAAGTATCGAACATTCCGCCCACCAAAGCGTATACAACGATTTACATTTTCATCAACATTTTATTCAATGAATCAACATTTTAACTAGTGGACTGTATATAGATGTTTCCAATGAATTACAAACAACATTACATAAGTAATCGATCTCTAAATTTCGAAATCTTATACATGTAAAAAAATAACATTACAAACTACATTAGCTACATAAATTACATTATTGAACTGAAGTAGCGAAAATACATTTTTTCTTTTAAAAAAAATAGAACATTAATAGAATATAAGTTTATTGTAGTGATTGACATTCGCGTGAACTAAATTCATCATAATAATGCTTTTAGATATTTTAAATTTCAAATTATTAAATTAAGTTAGAATTCATCTTTAGTTAAGTTTGGTCCTTTATTTCTTTAGGAAGAATTATAAGTTTGGATAGAGGTCTCTTCAAAATATTATTGCCTTTACACTGGACGGATACAACGCGAACTAAACTGTCTGATCCTGGGTGCACATCTTTTACACGTCCTAATAACCATTTAGCCGGTGGCAAATCGTCTTCTTTAACAATAACAATGTCTCCGATATTCGGTGACGGTATCTCAGTTTGCCATTTATAGCGTTGTTGCATAGTGTTCAAGTATTCTAACCTCCATCGACGCCAAAAATCTTGTGTCATCCTTTGTATCATCTGCCATCTGCTGAGTAGGTTAATGTTCCTCAATTCATAATTTACATCAGGCACAGTGATTAAGGGTTCTCCTATCAGAAAGTGCCCTGGTGTAAGTGGATTTAGCGTTTCGACAGTATCATCAAGTTGACACAATGGACGCGAATTTAAGCATGCTTCTATCTGCGCCAATAGTGTAGCCATCTCTTCATAAGTCAATTTTGTAGATTTGTTCACTCGTACTAAATGTCTCTTAACTGATTGTATGCCTGCCTCCCATAAACCGCCATAATTCGGCATTCTCGGAGGGATAAAGTGCCACGTCGTCCCATCATTGGCCAATAATTCTGCAATTTCCTCTGTGATGTTGGCTTTGCCCTTTTCGAAAAGTATTTTAAGCTCTTTAGCGGCACCGATAAAGTTAGTCCCATTGTCACTCCATAAATGTAGACAAGGTCCTCTCCTAGCAACAAATCTACGAAATGATGCAATGAAAGCTTGTGCTGTGAGATCCGTTACAGCTTCTAAATGAATAGCGCGAGTCGCCATGCAAACAAACAAACAGATATATGCCTTTGTTGCATGGTGACCACGCCCCTTGGATGTCCTAATGTATATAGGGCCAGCATAGTCAACGCCCGTGTTTAAAAAGGCTCGATGCTCATTAACTCTTACGAAAGGAAGTTGTCCCATTTTCTGCGTTGAGATTTTTGCTTTGTCGACTATACAAACCTTACACGTTCTTATACATTTTTTAACTTCATTTTTTAAGTTGATAATCCAGTATTTACTTCGAATATATGCCATCATCAACTGAATACCACCATGGAGAGTCTTAATGTGCGCCTCCTTGACTAATAGTTTGGCAACATGAACCTTTGGCGGTATTATAATTGGATGTCTTGATGACTCAGCAATGTTTGCATTTTGCAATCGTCCCCCAACTCTTATCATCTCGTTCTTATCCAAGAAAGGAGAAAGTGTTACAAGGGAACTTCTTTTCTTTACCTTGCCCTCTTTATTAATGTCTTCTATATCTTTTTCGTATGCTTTCCTTTGGTAATATTTTATACAATTATTTAAAATAATTTCCATTTCATCTATCGTCAACCTTTTCTCAATGTTTCTCTTGTCCTTTGCATTTAAAAATCTTCTGCAATATGCCAATACTCTCTTCATTTTAGATAAACTAGAAAATCTTTCCCATATCGGTGTTTCTTCTTTAAGTAAATATACGTTAAAATTTTTCTTTTCTAAATCAGTTCCAGGAATTTCAACCTTTGACCGTTCTATATATCTGTGATTTAACCACTCTGGCCCATTCCACCACAACTTGGTATCCTTTAGATCACTAGCCTTAACACCTCTTGTAGCAATGTCTGCAGGATTTTCCTCTGACTTGATGTGACTCCATCTACTATTATCTAAAACTCTTAATATATCAGCCACTCTATTGCCAACAAATGTACGCCAACGATGTGGTTGCGACTGAAGCCATGACAAAACCACCATCGAATCTGTGTAAGCAAAAATCTGTTCAATGGGAATCTTAAGCAAACCAGATATTTCCTCTATAAGCTCAGAAAGTAATGCCGCTGCACACAGCTCAAGTTTTGGTATAGTGAGTTGTTTTAAAGGAGCCACTCTTGTACGAGATGCAAGCAATGTGATGTAGACATTATCTTCTTCGTCAACGACTCTCAGGTAAGTGACTGCAGCGTAAGACGTCACTGAAGCATCTGCGAAGCCATGGATTTGCATTTCCTTAGTGCCACCGCTTGTGTGGAACCATCGTGGTAATTCTATAGTCTTCAATTCAGGTAAGTCATCTCTATAATTCTTCCATTCTTCCACTAATTCAACAGGTAGCTCGTCATCCCACCCAAGGTTGCTAAGCCAGAGTTTTTGAATTAGAATTTTTGCTACGATTACTAAAGGAGATAGCCAGCCAAAGGGGTCGAAGAGACGAGCAACGTCAGAAAGAATGGACCTTTTTGTTATAGGATATGTTAATTCAGGTAAGTTTACTGTTACTTTAAATGTATCATCCTTTCTATCCCATGTAAGACCTAGAATCTTAATAACTTTATCTAGTTTAATTTCAAATGTATCTTTTATATTTTTATCCCCTTGTATAAACTGTAACAACTCTTCAGAATTGCTAGACCATTTTTGCATTTTAAATCCTCCCTTTTTTAGTACAGTTTTAATATCATTACATAGCTTCTTAGTTTTTTCTATATTATCACTTCCTGACATGTAATCATCAACATAAAATGACCCTTTTATTTCAGGTACAATATCCGGATATTCATCTGCTTCGTCATCAGCTACTTGGTTTAAGGTTCTTATCGCGAGGTAAGGAGCTGCTGCCGTGCCAAAGGTAACAGTTGTTAAGTCATAACTTTCCAGCTTTTCATCAGGATTATCCCGCCATAGTATTCGTTGTAATTTAGTGTGTTCATCTGTTAGTTTGATCATTCGATACATTTTCTCGATATCACTTATCACGCAAACTTTGTGTTTTCGCCACGTTGTGATTAAACTTCGCAGGTCCGGTTGCAGTACGGGTCCCACCATCATGGTATCATTTAAAGAAAATCCTCCAGACCCCTTTGCCGAAGCATCAAATACCACACGAACCTTTGTTGTGTCTTTCTCTTCCCGTATTACAGCGTGATGAGCGAGATATACGGCGTTCATATCATCTATTGTTTCTGATTTTTTCATGTGTCCTAATTTCTTGTACTCGTGTATAACTTTCTTATATTCTTCTTTAAACTTAGGGTGTTTCTGAAACTTCTTTTCTAATTGTTTAAATCTATGTACTGCTGGATCCTTTGTGTTTCCACACAGCTTTACCGTGTCTTCGATGCTTTGCTTTAAAGGTAAGTGTACAATGTAGTTTCCAATTTCGTCTCTCTTCGTTGTATTCTTGTAATTCTCTTCACACCGTTCCTCTTCCTTAGTTAGAATCTTTCTTTTTTTGTATAAATCTGTTTCTACTTCCCAAAATCTCTTTAAAAGATTATTGTCTTCCTCGACTTGTCTTAATACATGCAAACTCTTTACATGTTGTGTATTTGAATCACCTAATCGGCCTGATAAAATCCAACCTAATCGTGTATATTGTGCAACTACTTCACCTGGTCCCTTTATCAACCCTACGTCTATTATTTTACCAAATACGTCAGCACCCAGTAAAATGTCTATCCTACCAGATGAGGCAAAAGTTGGATCGGCTAGCTTAATATTACCAAGTTGAGACCAATTGTGATAATTAAGATTTATATTTTTAGAAGGTAGCATACTAGTTAATGATTTAAGAATAAAAGCATTTATCTTTAATGAAAATTGTTCACATCTAGAAACTATTTGTAACTGTGTTGTATAACTTACATTTATTGAATTGTCACCTACTCCAGAAACAACGCCGCTGATTCTGAATTTTTTCAAACCCAGTAACTCCACTACTCTCGCAGTGACGAACGATGCCTCTGAGCCCTGATCAATGAGCGCCCGGAAGACGTGTGTTTGTCCTTCACTTGTGCTAACGTCTACCAGTGCTGTTGCCAATAATACCATTTGATCAGGTTGTTTATCTCCTAAAATGTGTGTTACAGTTACCCTCGTATCTATCGGTTGTTTTAATTCATCTTTTTGTTTGGTTCTCTCTGAGTCTCTGTGCAATAAGGAGTGATGCTTTTTGCCACATATCTTGCACGAAGTCTTGCGTCCACACTGGAACACAAGATGGTTTGGGGCCAAGCAATTAAAACATAAGCTTTTATTTTTGATAAAATCATATCTTTCTCCTATTGATTGATTTATAAAATCTTTACAGTTGAATATGTAATGTTCTTGTTTGCAATAACTACAGGAAGGCTGTGCATTCACTGCCTTCGAGTTGATGTAAAAAGTTTTGTGCTCTTGAGGCTTTTCTCGAGTATTATAAGTGGTTGTTGGGTTAACTAATTCAAGTGTCCTAAATTTGGATTCGAGAAAGCGCTTTAACTCATTCCAAGTAGGTAGATCCTCCTTATTCTCCTTATAAACACTCTCCTCCCAATCCTTAAGTGACTCGGCGTCTAATCTTTGTCCAACGAGATATATTAGTATGGGATCCCAGTAATCAGTGCAAACTTTCATATTATTAAGGCTATTTATACATTCTGTTGTAGTGTCGAGCAATGACTTTATTTGATTAGCTGATTGAGTAGTTAATTTCTTTTGGCTGAATAATCTTTTCATTAATGAATTTACAATAGCTCGTGTATTACCAAACCGATTAGATAGTAATTCCCAGGCTGGTGTATAATTGTCATCCGTAATAGGTATATGCCTTAATAATCTCTCTGCTTCTCCCGATACACTCGTTTTTAAATAATGTAGCTTTTGAACATTGCTTATATTAGTATTGTGAACAAGTGCCATGAATAAATCTTTATACGTAGGCCAATCTTCATATCTTCCAGAAAATGTAGGTAATTGTATTCTCGGTAGCTTAGCGAACGACCCTTGCCCGCTTTGTAACGACGCTGACATATTATTTACCTCGGTCGTCCTTTTCGATTCTAAACTTAAAAGCTGATCCGTCATATCTCCTTGTAAACAGAGAAACATTTCCTCACATGTAAAGTATTGTTCATTAAGAAAATATGGCAAAACTCCGCGATGTTCTTGTGGTGTACACTTCAAAAGTTCATTGTGTGTTTGTCTAAACATAGTCCAATAATCTTCAACTGTTTTCAATCTTCCTTTAATATAACCTTCTGTTAACCGTTGTTTAGGGCATTTCTTCATATTAATTTGCGCCTTTTGTATCATGTTGGCTATGTCTTCTAATGTAGTCAAATATTGAGATTGTTGTGGAGTAGGTGGAGCCATTTTGTAAATTGAATAACTTTTAGTTTATTTTACAAACCGCAAACGTAACAAATGTTCACTATTGATTTACATATAATATAGTAAATGTTAATTGTTTACTTTTCTTGCAACAACGTATAAAATGTATTATTTTTAAACAAAAATATTGCTCGACTGTTCTTTTAAATCACACTTAATAAGTTCTATTTTTACCACTAAACAATTAGTTCAATTATAATATTTAAATCGTCTATAATCAACTTAAACGGTTATGTTTTAACCGTGAATTGCACTAATAACCTTAATTAATGTCCACCACAATGTTTTTAGCACTTATTCACCAATAATTATAAAGTTTTAGAGTTAAACGTATGCAACATAACTTCACTGATTTATCGCAAACAAGTTTTCTATACGTAGTCTATTGTATTCAAACGCTCGAGTCACTATACCGCTTCACCGATCCATCCGGCTCGAAGGACCATATGTTTAGTGCGTTACGGTTCAATATTGTACGATGCAGCGGGTGAATATTGATAACACGAGTTGTCTTGACAATATCTTTAATGAGACTAAACAAATAGCATATACAAAGTATTCATTCATTCACAAGTTTTTATAAAAGTATCGAACAATAAGTTTTATATTTAAATATAGAATTATTATTTATGAAATTTTTAAACTATTTATTAAATTTTAGACAAAACTTTTTGTATGAAGTATTATTTAAAAAGTTGTGTTCTTATATGTTATAGATTGTAAATGCCAAAACAAATACCCTTATCGATATGGATGTAAATATTTCATCAATTGATTGCGTTTGGCAGTTATTATGCGTTTTAGAAAAAAGCCTTTTCTGCAGTGGAACTGGATACAAAGATAAAAAGTAATTATAAGTCTAGAAATATCTATACATATAAAAAATTCTAACTGAGTTAACTCTGTATGTTGAATATTTTTTTGAAATACCTTATTCGTATAGTCATTATCTATACAGAGGCCTAATTTATAGTTTTTAGAATTTTTGTCTGTCTGACTCTGACAGAATCACAAGAATTTAACTGAACTGATTTTAATGAAATTTGGTTTGATTAAAGCTGGTTATATATTTTTATTTATATAGTTGATAGTTTTTACTACGGCAAAATATTTCATGTCTGAGAAATCTCAACTAACCGTTACCAACCGCTTGTAAAAAATCACTCACAGTTGTAATGTGTTCGGTTTCTGACCTTAAGAAAGCAAGTGGAGCCGCTAGAAATGCTAGTTTAATTTATAATACCTAATAAATGCTATGACTAGAATTTTTAGTTATTGAAACTTTCAATTTTATTTTCATAGATGTTCGCTAACTTGTACCGGTGTATTATTTCCGGGTGATACATATAAAAAACATGTCGAAGAGCATAGGTGCATTTCTTGTCGAAAATTGAGGTGTTTGTTACAAAGGCCTAAGAATGAAGATCGGTTGATTTTAGAGCGGAGAAATATCAATGGAGTTGTTCAGAAGGTAAAGTTTGGTTTTTATTTATACATAAAATACATAAATAGATTCATATTATAAATACACCCATGTGAACAAACATTCGTGCTAAACAAATGAATGCCCCCAGGGGGACTCGAACCCGCGACCGCTGGCGCAGAAACAGGGTCACTACCAACTGACCCAAACGTGTCGTCAAACACTACAGTTCTCGAGGCATAAGCTCAGCTTTGCATTTGTGTGAGTGCAGTGTACGGATAGGCACGACCGAAGGCGTAGCGCGTTGCGAGTGGTTGAAACTGGTTTTAACTGGTTTTGATGCGCGGATATTGGCTTTTAGCTATCACTCACACAAATGCAAAGCTGAGCTTACGCCTCGAGAATTGTACTCGTATATAACTTTACTTACATACATCGCTACATATTATAAAATAAAGTCCTCCGTTGCGTCTGTTTGTCTGTTTGTTCGCGATAAACACAAAAAGTACTGCTCCGATTTTTATACTGGTTTCATCAATGGCTAGAGTGATAATAATAATAATTTTTTATTTGCTCAGAATGTAGGTATACATAGTATGTTACAGGTGTAAGCATTAATATTAAGCATCCGTGTACATTCTACCATTTGGCATGTAAATATATCTGGTATCCGTAACACAAGCATAGTAGCTTACCACGGAACTGGATGGCGCTGTTGTAAGAATGTCCCAACATATTTATTTTTTTATTTATTTTAGTCTGATGATGAAGAAGAAGAAGAAGAAGAAGTTATAACCAAAGAAATTCAAGATCCAGATGATTTAGTCAATGAAACAATCATTGATGATAATCTTAGTTATACAACTATTAAAATGACTAAAATGGAGATGTTAGAGAGTTTGGAGCAGAGGAAGTTGGTGGAGAGTTTCCTCGAAGCGGAGTACAAGTGTGAGTGGTGCGTGGAAGTGTACAAAGATGAGATGGAACGACAGGAGCATATGAATAGGGCTCATGATAAAGTAAGTTATTTTTTTTATGGTAAAAAGGGGGCAAACGGGCAGGAGGCTCACCTGATGGGAAGTGATCACCTCCGCCCATGGACATCTGCAACACTGCAGGGCTTGCTGATGCGTTGCCGGCCTTTCAGAAAAGGGAGGGAGGGAGGGAGGAGGGGGGGAAGGGGGGAGGAAAGAGGCAGGTGTGCGAAGACGGAGGATGAAGGGAAGAGGGAGGAGGGAAGGAGAGTGGTCCTCCCGGACTCTCACTCACCGGACGAAACGCGACAGCATAGCTGCCACTTCACGCCGGTCTTCTGTGAGAGAGTGGTACTAATGAACTATACGGGGCGTGCCGACCCATTCGGCTGCTACCCGAAGGTAACAGGCATGGCACTACCACTTTAGTTATAAAATTGATTAACTAATGCTCTTTCATTAAACTTAAACTAATTTTATATCTCTGGCATATAGTAAAAAACCTGATCCGCCATATTGGATTTAGAATGACGTCATTTTGCTTTTTCTCACATGCCATGCCATGCCATTTGTTGCCATTTAGTAACATCCGCCATATTGGTTTAAAAATTGGGGCATTTAAGAAGTGGGTCAAATTTTACCTGCAAGATTTGATTACACTAGAGACAAATGAAAACTAAAACTAATATTATTGATTAACATTTAACAGTAACTACATACACAGTATATTTTGTATTTTAAAAAAAATCATACATTATATGTATTACTGTAACAGTTAAATATTTTCGTTTTCAAAATAAATAGTTAATAAAGATCAAAAGAAGAAAAAACTTAATGTATAAGATTCTTTAACGTCCCACTGCTGGGCATCGCTTCCATACGAGGGGATCAGGCCATAAACCTTAGTCCCACTACGTTGGACAAACTCGAGACTAAGCAAGTCTTTCGAAAACTTGCTAGGTTCTCTCAGACATGCAGGTTTCCTCACGATGTTTTCCTTCACCGTAAGACAAGTGGTAGTCATTTTTTTTTGAGACATTTTTTAAAACAGCACCATCTAGTTCCGTGGTAAGCTACGAGGCTTGTATTACGGATACCAGATAGTTGATATACTACACATATAAATTTTAAATACATACATAATATAAATACTAACACCCATGACTGGAGAACAAACATTCGTGCTCAACAAATGTATGCCCCCAGCGGGACTCGAACCCGCGACTGCTAGCGCAAGAAAGTAGGGTCACTACAGACTGTGTCAAACGTGCAATCGATATATGTATGTAAGTTTTTGTCAATGATATCAGAAACCGAACCACATGAAGTGCGACATCTGCACGACGTTCGTGAGGAGGAGGTGGTTCGCGGAGCACCGGAGAGACCACTACCTGAAGTTCTCGTGCCACTTCTGCGACTTCGTGGCGTACAACCTGCTGGTCATCTTGAGGCACTTGAAAGTGGGGCACGCTGTTCAAAATCGGCCCGATGAAATGAGGAAGGTGGGAAAAAAAATGATTTTGTGTTTATTTTCGTATTCTTCTCAGTGAACGCTAAATAAAAAAAAATTTAATGTGTATTTGGCGTAAAAAGCACTGACCCGCCATGTTGGATTTACAATGACGTCACAATGACAGACACTTCTTTTTTTCGTATTCTTCTCGGCGAACCCTTTCATTTAATATGCATTTCGTGGGGTAAAACATTGTTCTGCCCTATTGGATTTACAATGACGTCACATTGACAGACACTTCAATTTTTTATATATGCATAGATAGATGACGCTTCGTTTGACGATACGTTTGACTCAGTTTGTAGTGCCCCTACTTGCTGTGCGGTAGGGTCACTACAAACTGTAACTGTCTCTCTGGTATCTGTAACACAAGCCTCGTAGCGTACCGTGGAACTAGATGGCGCTGTGTGTTAATGTTTATTTTATCCGTGTAAATCGTTAGAAAGTATTACACTATTCGTATTTCAGTTAAGAAAGCGGTCATATCTCAAGAACCCCGGACTGAAGCCTTGTTCTGTCGACGTCAGACCTAAGTCGAAGACGTCGCTCGGATACAAATGTTCTGAATGCAATGAGCTGTTCGAGTGAGTTTTTTATTTATACAATAAATAAAACTAGCCTTTTCCGCGGCTCCGCTCGCGTTTTAAAGGTTGAAAATCAAAAGAAATATTTTTCTTCCGTTTTTTTCAACATTTTTCATTGATGCTCCACTCCTATTGGTCGTAGCGTGATGTAATATAGCCTATAGCCTTCCTCGATAAACGGACTATCCAACACGAAAGGATTTTTTTAATTTGAACCAGTAGTTCCTGAGATTAACGCGTCAACAAGCTGTGTTGGATAGTCCATTTATGGAGGATGGTTATTGATTATGACATCACATATTATAATATTATATAAAAGCTGACTAAGATATTTTTAATATTTTTTTCTTAATTTCGCAACTAATTTTCTTTTCTTTTACAGAACAAAAAGTAAGCTATCTTCACACATACAACAGACGCACAAACTTGAATACAAATGTTCCATTTGTGATAAAACTTTTTCTAGATCGGAAGGTTTGAAGAAACATGAACAGTGAGTATTTAAAAAAGAGGTACCAATCTAATCAGTGTTAGTGGTAACCCAATGGTAACGCGCTCGCTTGTGGAACCGATTGAAGTGGGTTCGAATCCGGGTCTAGCACCACTGATTTTTTCAGGTGCGAATCATTTTCAAACTTGATTACGACTTGATATGTCGGAGAGAATCTAAAAAGTTTTCGAAACACATGTGAAGTCCGCCCGCACTAGTCCAGCGTGGTGGACTATAGACTAATCCCCATCGTATTGAAGGAAAGCTCGTTCCCAACAATGGGATGTTACAAAGGACTAAATAAAAGCTTTCGCTTCGGTTTCTTAATTATTTTTATTGGTAGTACTGATACCTTACAGCAAGATTCCAAAATTGTAGTTCATTTTCAATCTCCTTACAGTATTCACAATGGTACAATGCCCATAAAGATCTGTCCGATTTGCGGCAAGTCAGTCCGCCACGACACCATCTCGTACCACATGAAGGTGCACTCTCAGAGACAGGAAGTAGTCTGCGAGCCCTGCGGCAAGACCTTCGTGAGCGAGACCGGATACCAGAGACACTTGCGCTTCAGCAAACAACATGGCGGAGATGATTTTAGGTAGGTTGTTTCAGTAATACTACTCATGTTTCAGTAATACTACTCATGTTGACTAAAATTATCTTATTTCAACAAAACATAAATTTAATTAATACTAATTTTAACTAATTCTATATAATACTTACTAATGCTAACTCATGTCAATGAAAACTGACTAATTACTATTAATACTAATTAATTTAGACTACTAGTCCAAGTAATTATAACAAAAAAAAGTAATTCTGACTAACACTAACTCATTTCATCGAAAACTAATTAATTTCAATTAATAGTAACTAATTTTGACTAATACTCATTTCAACTAATTCTGTGTACAACAGAAGTTGAAACTTTTAGGCTCAATGTGCCCCAGATTGGGTGTACCGGTTCTTGCTAACCTAATACACTATTAGATTGATAATTGATAAATGCTAAAATTACCACTTGATAGGTAATAGTGAGCACGCGCGGCTTACTTGCTAGCGATACGCGAACTGACTTGATTTATATGAATTAAATAAAATAATGAAAGCGCGTGTCGTGAGAAATGATGAGTTGCAATATGTTGCAATATGTACGGTTGCACCGTACATTGGGTATAAAGTTGATTTTAGTTCTATTTTGTAAGACTATTTTTAGACAATTACGTTAAGTTTATGGAAACTTTTGGAACATTTTTGAATCTGGATAGGTTTTCAAAGAACTTTAAATCTTGATTGAAGTTAGACCACTAAAGCGAGAGATACAAGCATTAAGAATATAACTTTTTCTTCTTCACCGTGCCCCATCTAATATTATGTTCTTTTTGTTCTAGAATACGATGTCCGATTTGCCTGAAGGGCTTTAGGAATAACATGGACAGACGTGATCACGTAAACTACACACATAAAGGCATCACTATACATAAGTGCTCTATCTGCGATAAGGTGGGTTAGTTAGTCAGTGTGCTCCCGACTAGCATACAAACTTTTGTATGTCAGTCGGGAGATGGGTTAAGGGTTGGCAGGTACAAATGTCCCCTCTCATATATGTTTTATTATCTTTATTGCTTTTTAATTAAGTCTATACTAATTAATAATGTTTTTTTTAAATGAAAATTATTGTTAATATATGCAAATAGCAGTGTTGGCGATTGTCAGTTCACGCGTGAAATGGCTGGCGTTTAAAGTATCAACATTATATATAAATAGGATTTGTTTTCAGCTAAATATTTTTTGTACATAGTATATATAATGACTTACCACGGCTTTTCTCGTGTTATTCATATCTATAATTTGTATAACATTATAATAAGAATATAAAATATGCATCGCCATTTTTGATAAAAAATATAATAACACCCTTATGTATTACTAAACCTCTAGTCTATCTGTATACTAAACTTTATCCAAATCTGTCCAGCTGTTTCGTGACAAACATACACACATAAAAATAATAATAATAAATATTTGGGACATTATTACAACAGCGCCATCTAGTTCCGTGATAAGCTACGAGGCTTGTGTTACGGATACGAGATAGTTCCCCCTATATAATCCCCTGTTATAACTCACATCCTTAATTATTCTATCGATTTTAAAAAATTTCCTTCTGCGTGGAAAGACGCTCAAATTATACCGCTGCCTAAGAAGTCCAATCCTGCTGATCACAGTGATTATCGTCCTATCTCAATCCTTCCTTTTTTATCCAAAGTCCTCGAGCGCCTTGTAAAGACTCAATTAACTCAATTTCTTTGTTATCACAATCTTCACAATCCTCTGCAATCTGGCTTCCGTCCTGGTCATAGTACGACTACTGCATTAGCTAAGATTACTGAAGATATTCGCGAGGGTATGGATGCGCAGAAAGTCACCATATTAGCATTGTTAGACTTTAGCAATGCGTTTGGTACGGTAGATTTCGATATTCTGCTTGCTTCCTTAAGTTCTTTTAACATATCTCCTGATGTAGTTGACTGGTTTCGTAGTTACTTGTGTGAACGCCGTCAGCGTATACGTGTCGAAGATACGTATTCGGACTGGTTACCAGTCAAGGCTGGTGTTCCGCAGGGTGGCGTGTTGTCTCCTCTTTTATTTTCAATCTTTATTAGCAAGATCTGTCAACATATCTCTTCTCTCTACCACCTCTACGCAGATGATTTGCAAATATATCGTCAGTCCAAAATTACAGAATTGCATACGGCTATTGATGATATCAATGAAAATTTGTCAAAAATTACCATCTGGAGTGAGTCGTTTGGAATGCAATTAAATCCGTCTAAAACCCAAGTAATAATTATCGGCAGTACTAAACTTATTTCCAAAATTAACTTTATCGCTCTGCCTCCGATAGTTTTGAACGGCGTTATTATTCCTTTCAGCAAAACAGTTAAAAATCTAGGCATTATTATGGATGAAAATATGTCATGGGTTCCGCAGGTGAGTGAGGTGAGTAGGAAGATGTTTTCATCGGTTGCATCCCTTCGGCGTTTACGTAACTTTTTACCTATATCCACCAAAATTTTGCTGGCACAATCACTCCTTTTACCAATTCTTGACTATGCTGATATCTGCTACCTTGATATTACTGAGGAGCAATTAAATAAACTTGAGCGGCTTCAAAACCTTTGTATTCGGTTTATATTTGGGTTACGCAAATATGACCATGTTTCTGATATTCGAAAAAAGCTCAAGTGGCTCCCTATCCGCCTTCGCAGAAATACTCATATTCTTCACCTTCTTTACTGTATTCTGTTCGATCCATGTACCCCACCTTACCTCAAAGAGCGCTTTTCATTCCTCGGTCACTCACATTCTCGCTTACTTCGCTCCAATCATAACTTTATCCTAAAAATTCCTTCTCACTCTTCTTCCTTCTATAGTAACTCCTTTTCTGTCACAGCTCCTCGTCTTTGGAACTCTCTTCCCCAAAATATTAGGAATGCGAAATCGCTATTGATTTTTAAAAAACTTTTAAAGGACTACTTTTTTACTCTATAATTAATTATTTTCTTGGCTAGTTCTTCCTTTTATCTTTTTAACTTTTGATTATGATAAGTATTCGTAATTCTTGCCTTTTATGTCGTTATATATAGTTATTTGTGTTGATCTAGTTTATAAACTTATTATTAGTATATATTTTGTATATGTTCATTATTTAGATATATATTAATACAGTATATAAGTACATACAATTTATGTATTATATGTATAATTATGTATGTATATGTATATATGAATATTATATTATATATGTATGTGTGTATATATATATATATATTATCTCTTTATTAAAATTGCGCCCCTTCTATCTTAGTGCTATTTCCTACACCTTAAGGTTGCCTGGAAGAGATCGCTCTTTCAGCGATAAGGCCGCCTCTTGTGCATTCCAATCTTGTTGTTGTATATTGTTTGTCTTTTTATTGGGTGTACAATAAAGGATATTATTATTATTATTATTATTATTACACATATATAAATTTTAAATACATACATATTATAAATATTAACACCCATGACTGGAGAACAAACATTCGTGCTCAACAAATGCATGCCCCCAGCGGGACTCGAACCCGCGAAGTAGGGTAAACAAACAAACAAACAAACAAACAAACAAACAAACAAACAAACAAACAAACAAACAAACAAACAAACAAACAAACAAACAAACAAACAAACAAACAAACAAACAAACAAACAAACAAACAAACAAACAAACAAACAAACAAACAAACAAACAAACAAACAAACAAACAAACAAACAAACAAACAAACAAACAAACAAACAAACAAACAAACAAACAAACAAACAAACAAACAAACAAACAAACAAACAAACAAACAAACAAACAAACAAACAAACAAACAAACAAACAAACAAACAAACAAACAAACAAACAAACAAACAAACAAACAAACAAACAAACAAACAAACAAACAAACAAACAAACAAACAAACAAACAAACAAACAAACAAACAAACAAACAAACAAACAAACAAACAAACAAACAAACAAACAAACAAACAAACAAACAAACAAACAAACAAACAAACAAACAAACAAACAAACAAACAAACAAACAAACAAACAAACAAACAAACAAACAAACAAACAAACAAACAAACAAACAAACAAACAAACAAACAAACAAACAAACAAACAAACAAACAAACAAACAAACAAACAAACAAACAAACAAACAAACAAACAAACAAACAAACAAACAAACAAACAAACAAACAAACAAACAAACAAACAAACAAACAAACAAACAAACAAACAAACAAACAAACAAACAAACAAACAAACAAACAAACAAACAAACAAACAAACAAACAAACAAACAAACAAACAAACAAACAAACAAACAAACAAACAAACAAACAAACAAACAAACAAACAAACAAACAAACAAACAAATTTATACATATAAACATTCTCGTTTACAATAATTGTAATTATTTTCATATCAACATTCCAGGTTGTGTCGTCAGAGCATCACTTAAAGCGTCACATGAGGATCAAACATTTAGGGAAAAAGGAAAATAGAAAAAGTTACTTGTGCCCCATTTGTGGGAAAGTGTGTCGGGTATGGGGCTGTTTTGATTTAATATTTATTAATATATTTTTGGGGGTGTTGTGTGATTTTATTGTGATTTTTGGTTCTTGACGTTTTGCTTTATAGCAATTAATTTATTAGACGTCTCAAAGGTATTTATAATTGTAACAGTTAGTGTCTACCAAAAATAAAAAAAATGTTTCATAACTTGCCTAAACAATACCTTAATGCGGCCCTGTCGAAAAATCCTTTATAAGCGGACGTCTACTAACAATACTACCTCCCTGCCAAATTTTACTCACGTCTCAGAGGTCATTATATTTGTTACAGTCAGTGTCTACCAAAAATTTACAAAATTATTTCAATACTGGTCTAAACAAAATCTTAATCCGGCCCTGTCGCAAAGTCCGTTCTTAGTACTAACTATACTACCTCCCTGCCAAATTTCATTTTTATACGTCAAGCGGTTTTCGATATTTCATAATAAGTGAGTGAATTTCGCTTTTATATATTTAGATTGGCAGTGGTAGCCCAGCAGTGACGCGCTCGCTTATACCATTAATCGAGTGATGTGGGTTCAAATCTGCGTCTCGCACCTCTGATATCATGTGCGAATCATTTATATCATGATTACCACTTGTCTTACGGTGAAGGAAAACATCGTGAGGAAACCTGCATGTCTGAGGTAACCTAGCAAGTTTTCGTGCGACATGCTCAGTCCGCCAACTCGCACTAGGCCAGCGCGGTGGACTATGTCCTGATCCACCTCGTACTGAGGGAGGACCACCCTCAGCAGGGGGACGTTATAAAGGGCCGAAGTATATTTAGATTTAATTTGTTACAGGATAGCATGGTGTTAAGAGAACATGAGTCACTACACACCGGCATTTTGACTTTCACATGTGAACTATGCGATAAGAAGTTTAGGACTTTCAGCCGTATGTATATACATAAACGACGCTTCCACAAAGTGAAGAGTACGCAGAAAGTGGTTCAACACATCGAAATACATAGCGGTGAAGTGGAGGAATAGTGGAGAATATAGTGTTGGATTTTGCAAATAAATATTTTTTTTCGTATTTTGACGTTTTATTTTGTGGCAAGTTTTTTAATTTTTAATTTTATAAAATGCTACAAATCATATTTACCAACTATTTATATGGTAAATTTCTAACCATGGTGAAATTGTATTTAGATTATTTTTCGGAAAATTTTATTGAAATTGTCATTAAGAATAACGACCTGTTCTCCGAGGCACGGGTGACACACCGCCAACTTCCCAACTCCGGGCTGTTTCTGAGGCTTACGAAACAGAAAGACTCAATAACAGAATTGGTCCGACCTGGGAATCGAACCCAGGACCTCTCGGGACTGTACATGCTAGCCACTACACCACCGAGGCAGTTAACCTCCCTTAAATAAGAAGTGAAAGTGCGGGCACTGAGCATGTCTTTCAAAAACTTGCTAGGTTCTCTTAAATATTAGTAGTATCAGTTTACTCACAGACTTGACTGACATTTAATTTTAATAATGTAAAAATGACGATTCAAAAGAGCTTGTAAAAGTCTATTTGAATAAAGAATATTTTTATTTGATTTCGTACGTTTCCACTCAATATTTTCCTTCATCGTCAGACAGTACACATGAAAATAAAAATGTTGCGCCATGCGAGACGGGATTTGAACCTGCGTCATTCGTTTTCCCAAGCTACTACTAGACTACCACTGCCATTTTATTAATAAAGCATTAAACTTGGAATTGTCATTTAAGTCAAATGTTATTAGCAAATATCATTAAATGTTAATATTAATTCTTAATTAAACACTTAATTTCAAATATTCTTTTGAAAAATATATAAATGTATACAAAATATTATTTCTTCTATTTTTTCAAGGTTAATGCAATGGAGAGTAATTGAAAAAACATGTTCGATTTAAGCTTTTATTTAATCATTCAATACAATTTTACAGAACAAATATAGTGTTATTTTACTTCAAAGGAAATGTTCAAGTTATAGTTATACCTAAAAATAAAAAACTTTGATTGTCCTAAAACTCACTTTCACTCTTTCTCTTCTTTAAAAACATCAAAGACAATATTATAGTTATAAACAAAACACTTTGTTTTTCCTACAACTCACTTTCACTCTTTCTCTTACTTCTCTTTAAAAAAAACATAAAAAAATTAATTCAAACACAAAATCCTCTACTCTTCCGCTTCACCGCTATCAACTTCTATGTGCTTCATCAGCTTATGCTTAGGCACCACTCTGTGAATCACTCGCTTGTGGGCAGTCATTGCACTACAAGTCCTGAATTTTTTATCACACAATTCACAAGTGAAAGTCAATATGCCGGTATGTATTGATTCGTGTTCTCTTAGCGATGTGCTATCCTGTAACAAATTTTAATAAAATATATAAACTAGTGGAACCCGCGGCTTTACTTGCGCTAAATCGCTAGTATATTATAGATTTAAAATAATGCTATAATATTTTAATACTTACTAAAATTAAATTATAAAAATATTAATATATAGTGAAAGTACGGAATTATGATTTAAGAGTTCAGAAAACATTATATTATTAATTTTTTACAGTATTTTAGGAATTAAATATGTACTCTTTGTTTATGTAGTAAATATATTATATTTTATTTAATTATTATATATATTTTATTAAAGCTATTTTATTAAAGTCTAGTAAAAATTTATAAAAAACTAAATACATCTTACATTATAATAATATAGATAATTTTATTCAATACTAGAGCTATTCAATTTAGAGCGAGCGAAACCGCGGGTTCCGCTAGTTAAAAATAAATAAGATTTCTTAAAATAAAAGTAACATTAGCATCTGCGAGTGAAAGTCCCGTCAAAATCTGTCAAGTCGTTTCAGACATTACCCCGAACAAACAAAAAAAAAAAAGGTTTTTGTAGCTAGTACCGTATATACTTTCATATGCATTTAGTGAAAAGCTGTTAATTTGAAATTAAAAACAGACACTTCAATTTTATTTATATATATAGAATGAATCAAAACAGCCCCATACCCGACACACTTTCCCACAAATGGGGCACAAATAGGTTCTTTTATTAGTATCCTTCTTCTCCCCCAAATGGTCATTTTTTAGATGACGCTTGAGAAGTCTCTCTGATGACGTCACCTGAAATATTAAAAAACTATATAATCTATACTAATATTATAAAGAGGAAAGGTTTCTAAGTATGTTTGTAACGAATTGGCTCAAAAAGTACTGGACCGATTTTAAAAATTCTTTCACCATTTGAATGCAACATTATCACTGATTAATATAGGCTATTTTAATTGCAAGAAAAAAATAAGGATCTCTACTAAATCTACAATAACAGGAGAGGAGGAGGAGTGCACGCCGCACATAATATATGAAATAGGTAGCGCGGCTCAGGAGTATATTAAAGCTGGAGTAATTTTGGAGAATTTTCAATCCAGCGAGTGTTCAAATAAAGTTTAGTAGCGATTAAAAAACTAACTCACTACTAATATATGTCTTTGCAGTGGTAATCCAGTGACATTGCGCTAGCTTGAATAACCGAGTGATGCGGGTTCAAATCCGGGTCTCGCACCTCTGATATTTTCATGTGCGAGTCATTTCTATCATGATTACCACTTGTCTTACGGTGAAGGAAAACATCGTGAGGAAACCTGCATGTCTGAGAGAACCTAGCAAGTTTTCGAAAGACGTGTACAGTCTGTCTACACTTTTGGTGGACTATGGCCTGATCCCCCTCGTATTAGCTAGTTCATACTACACATATAAAACTTTAAATACATACATATTATAATGATATTAACATCAAAAATAAATTCCCATAGCGGGACTCGAACCGGCGACCGGTGGCACAACAAGTAGGGTCACTACAAACTGAGCCAAATGTTTCGTCAAAACTTATACAATAATATTAAACAGATTCCAATATACTTATCATAATGGCGAACTTAAAACTATCAATTTTCAGGCAATCTAATGGAGAATGACACGACAACCCTAAACCCATCTCTTTTTAGTCAAACCCAACTCCCGAGTGACATACAAAAGTTTGTATGCTAGTCGGGAACACACTAACTAACTAACTCACCTTATCGCAGATAGAGCATTTATGTATGGTAATGCCTTTATGAGTGTAGTTCACGTGATCACGTCTATCTATCTTCGTCCTGAATCCTTTATGGCAAATCGGACATCGTATTCTAGAACAAAAAAGAATATTATATTAGATGGGGCACAGTGAAGAAGAAAAAGTTATACTCTTGATACTTGTATTCCTTACTTTAGTGGTCAATTTCAATCATGACGTCAAACTACTTTAAAAACTATCCAAAAATACTAAGTACACAAAAAAAATTAAACTTCCATAAACTTCACGTACTTCTAATAGTCTTAGAAAATAAATCGAAAATCAACCTTTAGGTCATATTTTATGAACCCTGTTGTACCCGAATTAGTTAAAATGAGTAAGTATTAGTCAAAATTAGTTAGTACTAATTGAGATCAGAATTAGTTCGTTTTAGTTAAAATTAGTTAATGTTTTAAAATTAGTATTCATTGAATTAGTTTTCGTTATAATAAGAAGCATTAGTAAAAATAAGTAAAAATAGAATTTAGTCAGTTTGCAATTAGTTAGTATTAGTCAATATTAGTTGATATTAGTTAAAATAGTCAAATGACTAAACCTACCTAAAATCATCTCCGCCATGTTGTTTGCTGAAGCGCAAGTGTTTCTGATATCCGGTCTCGCTCACGAAGGTCTTGCCGCAGGGCTCGCAGACTACTTCCTGTCTCTGAGAGTGCACCTTCATGTGGTACGAGATGGTGTCGTGGCGGACTGACTTGCCGCATATCGGACAGATCTTTCTTGGCATTGTACCATTGTGAATGCTAGAAATTAAATATTTTAGGTACCTTTGAGGGTAAGAAACAAAAAATCGAATTAAAACTATCTTTTCGGAATTTGTCGCGAATTTATTAAGATTTTTGGTTCAAAAATTATTGTAAATCCGCGACAAAATCCAAAAAAAAAGATATTTTCATTTATAATGTCAAGTATTCTCTTAAGCCTAAGAAAGAATTAAATCGAATTATATCTGCAAAAAAATAATTGCTTTGATGAGCGAAACATTATAAGTGACGTCATTGTAAATCCAATATGGCGGAGCCCCAAAGCACTTTCTTAAACTCTCATAATATGGATATCAAATCAAAGACTTTGCTGAGAAGAAAACGAAAAAAGAGATAAAAAAACTATTAAATTCCTCAAAAAAAAAAAAATTAAAGTCAATTTCATGCTTCTAAATTCTTTTTAAATACTCACTGTTCATGATTCCTCAAGCTGTACGATCCAGAAAACAATTTACCGCAAACTGAACATTTGTAACCTTCTTTGTGTGTCCGCTGCAAGTGGAGAGATCTCTTGGTCTTTGTTCTGTGGATGGGAAAAGAGAATTAATATAAAAACCGACTATTTTTTATTGAGTCTCGTGTGAAAAAATGTTCGAAAAATCGTCAAATTTCGATTTTTTTTTTATTATTTTTTTCGTTACGGTATAATTTTATAGACCAAAAAGAAATAAGTTTCTGAAAGTTTCAGTTCAAAATTTAATTTTTGAAAGGTCGCTCATAATTTTTTTTAATTTATTATAGCATCAAAAACTAACATTTTTTCACACGAGACTCAAAATAAAATATAATATATTTATTTATTTACGTTGCTGTAAAGCATTCGAAACGTCGGGAACCAAAAATCATAATAAATCCGCGACAAAATCCGAAAAGATAGTTTCATTTATAGTATATATGTATATATTAAAAAAGGCCACAATACTCACTCAAACACTTCATTGCACTTCGAACACTTGTACCCCAGCGAAGTCTCCGCGTCGGGGCTAACGTCAACCAACCACGGCTTCAGTCCGGGGTACTTGAGACATGACCGCTTTCTTAACTGAAATATCAAATCAAATCAAAATATTCTTTATTCAAATAGACTTTTACAAGCTCTTTTGAATCGTCATTTTTACATTATCAAAATTAAATGTCAGTCTGTAAGTCTGTGAGTAAGCTACCACCGGCTCGGAAAGCTGTTCTGCTGAGAAGAACCGGCGAGAAACTCAACAGTTGCTCTTTTCAAAAAAATATTTGGTAACAATATTGTATTACAATATTTATGTATTTATCCTACGTGAGACACAACCAGTCACTAATCCCACACATTTACATCTACTAGGTATTCCGCAATAGTGTAATAAGCTTTATTCAATAACGTAAATACGAATTAATGATATTCTTACGATTTACACGAATATTTTACATCTTAACAGATAAATAAATAAATAAGTAAATAAATATGTTGGGACATCAACAATTATTATATTATCTGTGCATAACATCAAAATAAGAGCATTTTACTGTCTGTATAGAATCTATCTATAATGTATTTTAAGCATAAAAGAACAATACTAAAAACTGTAACACATAAATCTAATAACAATTAATAAATAATTCTTAAACTTATATTAGTTTCAGTTATTCATTGATTCAATGAATCGTATATCGCGTTCGCGCCATTTCGATAAAAAGTAAAGGCAACTTGACAGCTCGGTCACAGATTATCAAATATAAAAATATTGAGTTTATCCTTATTATATAAAGTAGTAGACGTCCGCTAAGAACGGATTTTGCGACAGGGCCGGATTAAGGTGGTCTAAGGGCTCTCGCAAGTTTTTTTGAACTTCCTTCATTGTTTGTGCAAGAAATTTTAAATTTGGAAGGTAAGTTTCAAGATAGTAGATGTCCGTTAAAAACGGATTTTGAAAATTATTTTTGTATTGAATAGTCCGTCTATCGAGGAAGGCTATAGGCTATATTACATCACTATCACATCGCTACGACCAATAGCATCAATGAAAAACGTTGGAATAACGGGACAAAAACATTTCTTTTGATTTTCAACCTTTAAAACGCGGAGCCGCGAGAAAGGCTAGTATGACATAAATTATGAGAGATCATACATATTATTTTTCCTCACCTTTCTCATTTCACCGGGCAGATTCCGAACAGCGTGCCCCACTTTCAAGTGCCTCAAGATGACCAGCAAGTTGTACGCCACGAAGTCGCAGAAGTGGCACGTGAACTTCAGGTAGTGGTCTCTCCGGTGCTCCGCGAACCACCTCCTCCTCACGAACGTCGTGCAAATGTCGCACTTCATGTGGTTCGGTTTCTGATATCATTGAGAAAAACTTACATAGGTACATATATGGATGTAACGTTTGACGTAGTTTGTAGTGCGCACTTTCTTGCGCTAGCGGTCGCGGTCGCGGGTTCGAGTCCCGCTGGGGACATTCATTTGTTAAACTAGAATGTTGGGTTAAACACCCATGACTGGAGTACAAACATGCCATCATATTTTGTGCATTTTAATGGTATCAAACAACCATGACTGGAGTACAAACATGGCATCATATTTTGCTTTGCACCGAAGCAGAATGAAATAATAAGTACATTCAATTTTAATATGAGGAGACGAGAGAGGGGGAACTGTTGAAAATGACCATAGATTCATTTCACTTTCACTAAACCTAGATTAAAGTTAATTCAATTTTTACTTTTATCCACAAAACTGTTAAAGGCTACTTTATGTCCCGTTTTGAAAACTTCTATAATAAATCAATACTAACTGCTGATTAACAGCTAATCGAGGTATCTTTAACTAATTGCAGACCAAAGTTTAAAGTGAAAAACTAAAACATATTATATCACTACATAGTATAAATTCAAGAGGAATGTATAACTAGCGAAACCCGTGGCTTCACTTGTGCAAAACCTAGGGAGGAAACCGAGCGAAGCGAGGGGTATTTGCTAGTGTATTAAACTCACCTTAGCATGAGCCTCACTTATATGCACATGTCGTTCCATCTCATCTTTGTACACTTCCACGCACCACTCACACTTGTACTCCGCTTCGAGGAAACTCTCCACCAACTTCCTCTGCTCCAAACTCTCCAACATCTCCTCTTTAGTCATATTAATAGTCGTATAACTAACATTATCATCTATAATTATTTCATTGACTAAATCATTTGGATCTTGTCTTTCATTGGATGTATTGACTTTCTCATCTTCTATTTTCTCATCTAATTTTTTCACTTCACATTCTATATCAGAAAGAATCAATTCTGTGTCACAGTCACTTAGTATGTATTCAGACTGTTCATTATCCGTGGCATTTTCTGCTTCAATGCTTTCTGTGGTGTCTTCGTTGGTTATACATACGTTGTAGTCTGATTGGAAATATGTTGATAAATGCGATAGACACTTACGTTCCTGAAATGATTAAATATCATTAGCAATTATTTACAATCTTTATAAATAATAAATAAATAAATATGTTGGGACATTATTACACAGCGACATCTAGTTCAGTGGTAAGCTATGAAGCTTGTGTTACGGATACCAGATAGTTAATATACTACATATATAAGTTTAAATGCATACATATTATAAATATGAACACCCATGACTGGAGTACAGACATCGGAGTTTAACAAATGAATGATGAAACGCATCAAGTAGGCATCACTACAAACTGAGTCAAATATGTTGTCAATATAATAACTTACTTGGATTTCTTTAATAGTAACATAGAGATTCTTTTGAGCTAAGCACGCCTGGTCTCTAAATTTACATAGACGATTCATCAACGCTTTACATTCCCAACATATGTGCAAATCATCAGCCCCTTTGCCACTTAAAACCTGAAAAGTATTTAAAAAATCAATAAGATGGTAGGTATTAAGTAATAGGATAAAAATTATTATTAATAATTAAAATTAATTTATGATTATATTTATTATATTAAAATTAAAATGAATTTTTATCACTAATAATTTAAAAATAAATATTATATTTAGATTTGTTATAATTTAATTGCAGTATCTGCCACAGCACCAAAGAATTTAGACTTAAGTCACTTGTAAAAGTTACATACTCTTATTTTTTTATTAAACTTTAGATAAATTGAGTTTTTTCTAATTTATCTTATGGTTCCAACACAGTAATTATTGTAACATATTATGCAGAAAAAAGTAAGAAACACACCAATATATAATTTTATGTTTGTTATGAATATAAAATAATAATAGGATAAATATTTTATCCTCTAAATAACTAGATATGTATTTAGAAAATACAAACAATAATTAACCTCATAAGCTTCAGAATCACAGGAAACTAAGAAAAACAAGTTGTTTACACCATCGTCGACATCACATAACCGTGTTAATTTTCTATCAACACTTAAACATGCACAGCAAATGTCTTTAACATCTAATGAAGTCATTCTACTACAATCTGTTATATTTTTATAATTAAATATACTTTTACTTTAAGAATTATTTGTAAAAATGCCATCAAAGATCAAACCACGTAGGTCGATGAACTACGAACGGGCGGATCTGTCACATTCTGGCGGATGTGTCAGTTAAAACTGTCATAGATAAGAAAGTATATACAAAATACAGATAACATAATAAATTAACTCTGCAAAATTACACTCCTTCCATTACACAAATCCTTCGAAATACCGAAATAATCCGAATCTTATGCCGCCGGTTTTTATGATACATTTAGATTTTGTGAAATTTGTTTGTCTATATTGTTCAAAATTTACAATTTCTGAAAAATAATAATAATTATCCAGTTTGTTACACATAAAACTTAAATTCGCTTTTATAAGTAATATTAAAAATCAATCTCTAAAACTAAATCTAGAGAAATCTTGTAAAAAAGAGAAGATTTCTTGACTTTTGAAATCAGATGCAGATGTCCATGGGTGGTGGTGATCATAATAGTAGGCTATCGTCAACATTTCGGATAATTCTTAGTGCAGAAAAATATCACATTTCTGAGAATCTATACTAACCATTAAATTTTAAAACAAACCGAAGCAGAGATAGGTAAAGTCATAGTGAGTAGTAGTGAAATAAAACAAGTATTAAACCAATTATCATTTTTATTCATCAATTATATAATTTATCAATCATTAACCAATCTTTGTCTTTGTCTGTGTTTATGTCGTACATGTCTAAAAAGACACGAGTGCCAGGCAAAGTGTGTACCACACGCGCGACTGTGTGTACAGGCGTGCAATATTAAAATAAAACAAACATTAAATCAATTATTATAAATTATCTATCATTAAGGGCCATTCATTTATTATGTAAGACAATTTAGGGGGGGAGGGGAGTCGATCATGTCTTATTTTTTCTTACAAGGGGGTGGGAGGGAGTCTCGATAGTTCTTACGTAAGATCAAAAAAATTTGCAAAGTTAAAATTATACTATGAAACCACTGTACCTTTAAAATTACAAATAAACATTTCAAAAAATTGTTAATTTGAAAAATAAACATTAAAATTAACCAAAAGTATATTCATTTTTTCTTTTAGACTCTTACCTAATAAATATTAAACAGGGGGGGGAGGGGGTCGGCCTATTCTTACTTTTTCTTATAATAGGGGGGAGGGGGTCAAAAACTAGCGAAAACAGTCTTACGTAATAAATAAATGGCCCCTTTACCAATCTTTGTCGATATTAAAAAAATTGCTGGCCCACAGTGGCAAAATATAGCCATAGATCGAGAGAAATGGAAAGCTTTGGCCTTCACCTGAGAGGGGTTCCAGTTGAATAATAATATTGTATGTGTAAAAAACTTGTACTTACTTAAATAATTTCCTTTATTATGTTAAATTTAATATATACATTTTTGTAAAAAACAGCACTATTCATATTAATTGTATAAAATACACAATAGTTAAATCTTTTCTTTTGTTTATGTTTTTTGTAAAACTGGAAATAAAAGGCTTTTTTATTTTATTTATTTATTTGTCTTTGTCTGTGTTTATGTCGAACATGTCTAGATAGACACGAGTGCCAGGCAAAGCGCGCACCGCAGTGTGTACAGGCATGCGCCGCGCCGCCATGTTGTCCTAGCATGTGGCTGCGTAGTTTTGCGTGGTTCTGTGGCAGTTAGACATTAGGTACTTAGACATGTTGCACACTTAGACATAACTGTGACTTAGTCATGTTGTACACTTAGACATATCGGGTACTTAGACGTGTTGGATAATGGGACATGTGTGGTGAAAATTGAAACGTTAAACTTATTTAAATTATTTTTTTACATACACAGACTAAGATTTAGAGTAACAAATAAGAATACTTTTAAGAAAATTTATATAAAACTAACAAACACCTTATATCTGTATCTATATTTTACAACAATATTTTACTACAGATTGCTTTGGATTTATTTGGTAATAAATGAATAAAAAATGCAAAACAAACATTCGAATGAATGTTAACGATATTTATATAATATACTTTTTTTTTTTGGTAAAAAGGGGGCAAACGGGCAGGAGGCTCACCTGATGGGAAGTCATCACCTCCGCCCATGGACATCTGCAAGCCAGGCTTGCAGATGCGTTGCCGGCCTTTCAGGAAAGGGAGGGATGGAGGAGGGAGGGAAGTAGGAGGGAGGGGGAACGAAGGCGGAGGATGAAGGGAAGAGGGAGGGGGGAAGGAGAGTGGGCCTCCAGGACTCTCACTCACCGGACGAAACGCGACAGCATAGCTGCCACTTCACGCCGGTCTTCTGTGAGAGAGTGGTACTAATGAACTATACGGGGCGTGCCGGCCCATTCGGTTGCTACCCGAAGGTAACAAGCATGGCACTACCACTTAACAAGTGTATAATAAATAATAAATAATTCATGTTCATAATAAAATCAAAATATCAATCAGTTTTTAATTATAGTTTGAGTTAGGCCACTTTTGCTTTAATATATTTAGAATTATTCTTACTTACAGGAAAAGGTTTCCCACAATGATCGCACAGATGTTGCACAGTGTCCTTTTTGTGCACTTGCTTGTGCAAATACACAGAGTTGGACGTTTTGAAAACCTGCACAGATGTACATACTTGTAGACGACTCGTTTGGCTCAGTTGGTAGTGAACCTACTTTCTGCGCCAGCGGTCGCGGGTTCGAGTCCCGCTGGGGGCATTCATTTGTTGAGCACGAATGTTTGTTTCAGTCATGGGTGTTTATATTTATAATATGTATGTATTTAAAACTTATATATGTAGTATCAACTATCAGGTATCCGTAACACAAGCATCGTAGCTTACCACGGAACTGGATGGTGCTGTTGTGAGAATGTCCCAACATATTTATTTATTTATTTATATTATAAATACATACAAACACAATACATTACATACAATTTAAAAGTTGCAAAATATAAAAAGAAAGTATTTGAATTAAAAGTACAGAACACCTTTCATACATACAAAAACATCTCCTGTCTCCTTGCCCACATAGTAACACCTTTTCTCTATTTCCGTCACACAAACATGCAATAATAATCAATGCATGTATAATATCAGAAAAATACTATATATCTTTTTCTACTCTCTCTCTTTCTCTCTCACACTTTCTCACTCACAGACACACTCTTTTGTCCCAAATCACTATTCAAGTTCTTCAAATGCTACTAGTTAATATCATTTCGAAGGGAAAACTTTTCTCACATACACACAAACAAACGCTCTCTCACTCTCTCTCTCTCTCTCTTTCTTCTCATCACACACAGTTTATCACTATCTCTCTCACACAATTACCTTATGACACTCGTCACAGCTATATACGAAGTTCTTTAAATGCTCCCAGTTAATGTGATCGCGAAGACGAGACTTTGTTGGGAATCTCTTGCCACAGTCACTGCACATGAATCTGAAATATCGTAGTTCAGCCATTTTAGCATCCCACTGCTGGATGTGGGCCTTCTATCCCTTCCATATTCAGCCATTTTAACACCCCACTGCTGGTCGTGGGCCTCCCCCATCAATACGAGAGTCGTAGGGAGTAACGCGCTCGCTTGGATAACCGAGTGATGCGGGTTCAAATCCGGGTCTCGCACCTCTGATATTTTCATGTGCGAATCATTTCTATCATGATTACCACTTGTCTTACGGTGAAGAAAAACATCGTGAGGAAACCTGCATGTCTAAGAAAACCTAGCAAGTTGTAGAAAGACATGCTCAGTCCGCCAACTCGCACTAGGCCAGCGCGGTGGACTATGTCCTGATCCCCCTCGTACTGAGGGAGGACCACCCCCAGCTGTGGGACGCTAAAAAGGGCTGATGATATAAATTTCAATGTAAAAGCGACACAACTAAAAACCTTAGATCAGATGACTCACTTAAAATCGTTCTCAGACACGTGTTTCTTGCTTATTTTCATATGCTGTTGGTACGTGGCTATAGATGAGAATGTCTTATTGCACGGTTTACACACTAAATCGCCTTTTGCCCTGAAAAAATGTAAAATAATAAAAAACACTTTTTTTATGGTAAAAAGGGGGCAAACGGGCAGGAGGCTCACCTGATGGGAAGTGATCACCTCCGCCCATGGACATCTGCAACAATGCAGGGCTTGCAGATGCGTTGTCGGCCTTTCAGGAAAGGGAGAGAGGGAGAAGGGAAGGAGAGTGGGCCTCCCGGACTGTCACCGGACGAAACGCGACAGCATAGCTGCCACTTCTCGCCGGTCTTCTGTGAGAGAGTGGTACTATACGGGGCGTGCCCATTCGGCTGCTACCCGAAGGTAACAAACATGGCACTAACTGAGTCCAATTTGTACATTGAATATTTTTTGAAAAATCTTACTGAAATAGTCATTATTATATATACAGAGACGGAATCTATAGTTTTTAGAATTCTTGACTGTCTGTCTGTGACTGCATCACGAGAAAACTAATGGACCTATTTTGATAAAATTTGGTATGATAATAGCTTGTTATCAGTCAACATATAGAATACTTTCTACTGCAGGAAAAATAGTTTATTTCTAAGAAAACTATACTAATAGTTAAATTGTATTCGCTAGTAATATTATAAATATAAGAATCTATGAATTTAGTTTTTGGTAATTAGAACGTAGGCGGAGCCGCGGGAAATGATAGAATATATTGTCTCGGACTAGAGTGCGAACTCGTCATAATAGCACGCTTGTACCATGCTTTACAACAGCGAATGTCAATTTATAACTTTTGACAATTACATAACAAGAACAGTTTATTGCAAATTTTAATGTGTCGGACAGAGACAACGCATTTTCAGGAAAGATTTGGAAGTTACTAGAAACATTTTGAATTTTTTGATACTAGAATGTTCTAAATTTACGCATATAAAAAGGCCGGCAGTGTGTCGAGAGATCAGTTGATGTTCGGAGTTAAGTGAAGATTGCGAAGAGATATGAAATAGTGGAAAAGTGAAGAAGAGTATAGTGAATTGTTAAAAGTGGTGAATTATAGAGCTCAGAGACTCAATTGAACTAGTGTTGTGTACAAACTGCGCTTGTATATACAGTGTAAATAAAACATCTTTAGTGCGAGAACGCTTTTAATTTCCGATCCCGAACCCGTAGTACGTAACAATATTATGAAGACATAAATAAAATTGAAGTGTCTAATTGTAATTTCAAATTAACAGCTTTTCACTAAATGCATATGAAAGTATATACGATACTAACGTCAAAAAAATCAATTTTTAAAATTTTTGTCCTGTCTGTCTGTTTGTTCCGGCTAATCTCTAAAACGGCTTCACCGATTTTGACGGGACTTCCACTCGCAGATAGCTAATGTTACAAGGAGTGACTTAAGCTACATTTATTTTATTAGATAACTAGCTTTACCCGCGGCTTCGCCCGCGTTCATTTTTTTATTTGCTAATCAACCTCATTGGGTTGATTTATAGGATGCCTGAAAATTTCTTCAAAATTACTCTAGCTATTTCAGAACCCATTGTTAATACAAACAATTTTTTAATTTTTCGTAAAAAGTATTTTCTTTAATAAAAAGTATCCTATGTTTCTAATACCTCCAAGAATATGTGTACAAAGTTTCACGATGATCGGTTGAGTAGTTTTCGCGTGAAAGCGTAACAAACAAACTTACATTCACATTTATAATATTAGTGGTGATCATATTTATTATAATTTAAAAAAAAAATAACTTACTTAGCAGCATGACTATGTAAATGCCTTAACAAGTTCCCCCTCCATAGGAACCTTTTATCGCACTGAGTGCACGCGAACTGGTGACGAGACTTGTTGACTGTCGACAGTATCTCTTGGTGAGCTTTACGTTTGTCAGTCGTTGTCAGATCTGGGATGGTTTCTGTCAGTTTTCTGATGGGGAAAAGTATAATAAATTTCTATGTAATTCGAATCCGTATGACGTTACATATTATTTGGAAAATCTTAAGTGTGTTTCTAAACGGGCAATATTTTTCTGCAATATTGGCAACTAATTGCAGGGCCATCATAAAAATATTGCAACAATGGCCGAGCAATATGTGGCCGGGCAATGTGTTGCAATTATGTTATTGTCAAGACAACATAACAACTGACAAAACAACAATAGCACAGAATATAGCAATTAAACACGGCGTCACTCACAGCAAACTTCAGTCGCGTAGAAAAGGACACACTATGCCATAACAATAGAGAGCGACCGAAACAGCAATAGGACTGGTCGGGCAATATCGCAGAAAATCGTATCGCATAATATCGGCCATACCAAACATGACTGCCGATATGTACGTGACAGTACTGCAATATTGCTGGTATTGCTTGCAATGTTGCCGGCCACTCTATTGCAGCCACATATTGCAGAAAAATATTGCCCGTTTAGAAGCACATTTAATGAAATAGTCAGTATTATCGATATAGAGGCCGTATCTATAGTTTTTTGAAGTGAAACTTCTTCAGAATAGTTGTGATTTCAAACTCGATGAAACGAAAAAATAAGTCCATAGTACCAGGCGCTCAGAAACGGGGAAGAGTTAGCCTTAATTTAAATTCAAGTTTTACTTCTGACAATATGTGTACTTTGTACACACGCACTTTTTTTTGTCAGTCTGGAAATACCAGAAAACCATTGTACAAACTTCGTTGTGGTTATCCGGGTCAACATAAAGAATACTTTTTATGCGGGAAAATATCTAATTTCTGATGAATTTGTTTGAAAATTAAATTGTCTTTTCCATAGTTTTATCAAGTGTCTACTCTTATACTATATGAATTGCCTGTTTGTAGAAACTTTATAGTAGAGGAGACCGTGGAAGATCGACCTTCACCGATCTGATAACCAGATGAGACATATTTTTTATCGAATATATTTATAAACAAATATGCCTATAATTACTTGCCTATCTGAAAGTGCTCATGGCTATTTTTAGCTAGGAAACAGTGCTTTAAGTATGATTTTTTGCAGGCAAGTCTATATGACTGATTTTGTAATAAAATGATCTAAAATTTGATATAACTTTCGATAAGTTAGCAGAACGATGGAGTCACCTATATTGACTTACCTGTTCACATCGGCTTGCCAGGTAGATACACAAAAATGAGTAGGCAAACCTACTGAGGCATATTCTGTGTGTTAAAAACTAACAGTGAAATAAAATTCATTTGGTCATCAAAAGAATGAAAGTGATGAAAAAAAAATCGATTAAAGTTAATTTAATTAAAAATAGCCATGAGCACTTTCAGATAGGCAAGTAATTATAGGCATATTTGTTTATAAATTATATTTGATAAAAAATATGTCTCATCTGGTTATCAGGTCGGTGAAGGTCGATCTTCCACCGGCTCTTAGACCATTATTGGTGTATGTATTATTTTATTGTTTAATTGTCTGTTTTATATCACTGTTTGTTTCTCTAATAAATAAATAAATCAATAAATAAATATGTACTAACTGTTAAACTATAACTAATTTCCCTCTTTGGTGAGATTATGTGAGGTTAAGTGAAACACTCTTATCCCTCACATGAGATTTACGCTACAGATGTTAAAAATCAACAATTATTTACAATTTTGTTGTTCGATTTCATGAGATTTTCCTGAATACCAATCCATTGGGAATTTATCATATTGCACGAACAGTTATATAAAAATAGTGATATGATAGTGATAACATAGTGATAGTGATAGTGGTAATATAGTGATAGTTATTATGCTTACCTTAATTTAAGCTGTATTTGATGTTTAGAACTTGTTCTCACATGTTTTTGTAGGTTCGATGTTGTTGTAAATGATAATCTGTAAGAAAAATATTTACATAGAATGCATTAAACCTCTTTTTGTCAAACCTATACCTACTTAAATATATTTCTACCATATAATAATTGGCACACCTTTTTTCTCCCAACATGGAAAAGTCGTTTGTACATTTATAACTTTCTATATGGGATTTCTCTCTCTCACCACACACACACACAGATGGAGAGAGAAAGAAAACGAGAGAGGGAAATAGAGATATGGAGAGAGGGGAGCGAGAGGTACTGAAGGGAGAGGGGGAAGGAAAGGGGGTGTTGTAGGGAGAAAGAGAGAGAAATAAATCCCTTGGTAAAACACAATCTCACCTGCAAGGAGCACAGTACGGCTTTCTCTTTTCACCAGTCTCAATTCTATGCGTTTCCAGATGTTTCCTTAGAGATGTCCGCCATTTAAAAGTCTTGCCGCAAAACTCGCATGGGAATATTTGCTCTTGTGCACTAAAAAGTAATAATAAATAAATATGTTGGGGCATTAACACACAGCGCCATCTAGTTCCGTGGTAAGCTACGAGGCTTGTGTTACGTATACCAGATAGTTGATATACTACACATATATAAGTTTAAATACATACATATTATAAATATAAACACCAATGACTGTAGTACAAACATTCGTCTCTCACACACAAATTAATGCCCCCCATAGGATTCAAATCTGCGACCGCAAGGCCAAGTTACTACAAACTGAGCCAAACGTATCACCAAAGATCAATTATTACAAAAAACATACCTTTCAGTTTGATCATCCTTATTTTCATTTTGTTCGCCATTTTCTATTTTTTTCTCAAAATCATAATCTACATTGGTACTGTAAGTAAGAAATAAATTTATATTATATTTTTTTTAAACGGAAAACGGAAATAAAAAGAAATATATTCTAAAATTGTGAAATAAATTTATATATATAACAAAAAAGGTTTGTGTATTTCTTTGTAATGCATACACTACCGTAAAATTGTAAATACCGTTAAATTACAATATCACTGTTCACGTTTACGCGATCTGCTTTCCGTAGTAGGCCATTTCACAATTTGACGGTTCTACTTCGATAGATTATAATCTAACGGTATATACAATTTTACGGTGACATACATTACACCCCTAAACCAATAACTAGTACTCACCCAAAGCAATGAACTATATTATAGTGCTTCAAAACCGCCCTCTTGTTACCAAACCTCTCTGAACACACATTACACTGGTACCGGTGCGTGTGTTTGTGTGTGTGGTAGTTGTATGACACCTCTGTTGAGAATGAACAATCGCATATTGAGCATTTGTGTTTTGCTGAATGCTGAAAATTAAAAATAGACTGTATGTATTGCTTATTCAACTCTTATAAATGAAACTATCTTTTCGGATTTTGTCGCGGATTTATTATGATTTTTGATTCCCGATGTTTCAAATGCTTTTTACACACAGTGCCTACCCTCAATTTACAATGTGTAAGTAAAGTGTAAGTTGCTAATAAAATATAAATATATGTTAATGGATTAAATAAATTCATTTTAGACTCACCATTTCATGTTTAATTCTAAAATGGTCACTTAAATCATCTGCATTTGGAAAAGAAATAATACATTTCTCACATCTAAACATCGCATTTACATAATCTTCTTTCATAGACAATATTCTTCTTTCTTCTTCTATTTCCTCTACACTTAACTCCACTTCTATATACTCAGAGTCACAGTTTTGTATTTCAACACCATTTTTCTTTTTTTTCTTTTTAATTTTAACCAATGGTTCATCATCGGAGAAGTTTTTTTCATCTTCTATTGGAATATAATCATCAATTTCACTTTTTATTATGTCTATTTTAATATCTATATCAGTAGGAGTTTCTGGTGTACATAGATTATAAAGTTCTTTTGTTTGCAGTCTTGGAAGAGGATGGGTATATTTAAAATCCTGGAAGAACATGTCATTCGTTATTATCCAAAAATAAATAAATATGTTGGGACATTATTAGACACAGCATCATCTAGTTCCATAGTAAGCTACGTGGCTTGTGTTATGGATACCATATAGTTGATACACTACACATATATTAAAAAAAATAGCCTTTTATTCTCTGACTCATAACCAGTTACATACATTTTAGTTGTACACTACACATATATAACTTGACGACACTTTTGGCGCAGTTTGCAGTCTGGTATCCGTAACACAAGCTTCCTTAGTAGCTTACCGCGGAACTAGATGGTGCTGTGTAATAATGTCCTAACATATTTATTTATTTATTTAAATATATACATATTATAGTATATATGGCTCCATGACTGGAGTACAAACATTAGTGCATAACAAATGAATGCCACAGCGGGACTCGATCCCACTGGCACAGTAAGTAGAGTCACTACAAGGTAAGTCTAATGTGTCATGAAATTATCAGCTGTTACTGCTGCTAATAAAATTAATTTAATTAGTAGTAACTACGTTTAAATATACTTTAAAATTTGTATTTAAGCAATGTATCAATAAATAATATTAAAGAATAAATATAAAAAATAAAATCTTAACAAAATTAGTCTTAGTAGAGTATATCTAAGAATAAATACTAACTGTAACTAAACTTACCTCACAAGCATAATCGTAGAAACTTTTATAAGAAGTTCGTACTTGCTCGTTAAACTTAGAGAATTTTTTGAGTAATGCCGCACATTCATAGCACAATAACAATAACTTATTTGTGTGTAATAACTGAAATTATATCACAATATAAGTATAAAATTACACTTAAATATATTTTTAAGTTTCTTGTCTTAAAAATATAATAATAGAATTGAAAATATATTATATACAAGATATTTACCGGTATTTCACTTAATATTTGCGAAAAACACTTTACATCGTGTTCGTGATCTATTTTAATCATTTTCCGGCCATAATTAAGACAGCCACAACATAGTTTAGACATTATAGAATCCATTAAAGATATTATACAAAACTCTCATTGTAGTTTTTATTGATTATTTTTCTTTGAATTGATTTGAAAAATGTTTTGTTTGGGTCAATGGACGCTTTTATTTATTGGTACCACAGATAACATATATGATATAACAAATGTCATTTACATTTTAAAAAATTATAAACATAAATAATTAGAAAATCGTTTTAGAAATAATTTATTTTAAATAAAAGCTCAATTATGCTGAATGATTATTGTAATCATATAACTGATCTTTTATAAAAATGGTTGAACATTTTTAAAGTACAAACGAAACGCCATTATTCGTTTCATTTCACGCTCTTTACTTAGGCATAATAAGATAATATGAATTTGTCATTTAATTTAACTAACAGATAATATGTGTAAAGGAACGTACTTAGTAATGGAGATTAGAGTCGTGATTTTTTTTCTTATAATAATAATTTTTTAGGAGACATAATTTTTATAAAAATGACTGAATTCTTACAATTAACTCTACCAAATTATAGACCAAATGACTATACGACAACAACACAAGACATTCTCTGCATTTGCTGTTTAAGCAAAAATGTTCCACTGATTAATTTAACAAATTGTAAACATGTTCACATTTTTGATGTGTTATTGGAAATTAAGGTAAATTTTAAAGGATTTATGCATTTTATAATCATATTGAATATTTAGTAATATAAAAGTTATCATGAATTAGCTTATTCAACAAGTATAGTAGTCGTTTTTTATATTGGTATCGTGGCGTAAAATGGCGCGTGTAAATTTACTATAAGATTCAAATAGGTAAATTTAAACACATTTAAAGTAATAAATGGAAGATTATATATCCACTTCAAATTATATTTGTAAAGAATGTTTTATATTTCTTTTACTATGTTTATTATAAAAAAATATACTAAAACCAGTAAAGATTCTTTAAAAAAAATAATCTTAAGTATGTATTAAAAAGTAAACAAAACAGTGTTATTTACTGATATTTTGTTATCTAGGTCTAATAATTTTAAATGCTTTCTTGTCCTTAATTACTTTATATAATATGGATACATATTAAACTTCTACTACTGCATTTAAATTTCAGATACAAATGATTGATAACTTCATCTGTAATTCATGTCACAATATGCTAAAGAAATTAGAAGCTTTCAAGACACAAGTTCAACAAAATGTAAATATATTAACGAAAAATGTAAGTGTTTGCTGAGAATATGTATAATTTTCTGGCATAAGTATTTTAAAGAAAAAGTTAAGAATATTGTGTTGTTTAAATTCTTAACTGGACTGATATAAAACGAAATATCAACAACAACAAAAAAATGAATACGTACATATTTTAAGAAAATCTTATTTCTATGTGATTATTATAAACTAGCTTTTCCTCTGTGTCGCCTACTTTCTAAAGACTGGAAACCAAATTAATAGATTTTGCTTATTATTATACCATGTGTTATATAGCCTATAGCCTTTATCGATGAATGTGCTATCTAACACTAAAATACTTTTTCATTTTGAACAAGTAGTTTTTTTTTTATGGTAAAAAGGGGGCAAACGGGCAGGAGGCTCACCTGATGGAAAGTGATCACCTCCGCCCATGGACATCTGCCGTTGTTGCGTTGCAGTTGCGTAGCCGGCCTTTCAGGAAAGGGAGGGATGGAGGAGGGAGGGAAGTGGGAGGGAGGGGAGATCGAAGGCGGAGGATGAAGGGAAGAGGGAGGGGGGAAGGAGAGTGGGCCTCCCGGACTCTCACTCACCGGACGAAACGCGACAGCATAGCTGCCACTTCACGCCGGTCTTCTGTGAGTGAGTGGTACTAATGAAGTATACGGGGCGTGCCGGCCCATTCAGTTGCTACCCGAAGGTAACAAGCATGGCACTACCACTAATAAAAGATCTATTACTATAGATTTGTTAGAAATTCAATTACTTTTTTAGTTTTACTTAGATACCTAATTATTAAATATATTTTTAACAACATTGACTTGTTACAAAAATATATTTTTAATATTTTACTAATTTGCAGGCAACATCTATAAAAACACTAAAACAGCATCAAAACTTAAATTTCTCTCAAATTGAAATAAATTCAACAATAAATTCAGAACCAATTGAATTTCAAACAAAAAACAATTGCAATGCAACATTAGATTTTATACTAGAATGTGAGACTCAAATCAAAATAGAGCATGAGAGTTCAGATTTTGACGACACACCATTGGTAGAAATAAAAAATAAAAGATATAAAAAGGTAAAAGAAAATAGAACACCATTACAAAAGAAATATGATGGAAAGATAAAAATTACTGTTCTAAGTATGGAGGAAATGTTAGAAGATAGAAGACAGGAAGCTTTGAAAAAAAGTTTTGTAAAATTACCATATAAATGTGAATATTGTATAACGGCATTCGACCATGAATTGACTTATAAAGATCATATGGAGAAACGACATGAGAAAGTAAGATATTTTAAATTGAAAACTTTGTAGTGACCTTCAGTGTTTACGGGTTCGAGTCCCGCTTGGGGCATTGATTTGCTGAGCACAAATGTTTATACTCCAATCGTTGCTTATAATATGTATGTATTTAAAGTTATATATACACATACAGTGTGTCAACTATGTGGTATCCATAACACCAGCCTTGTAGCTTAGCATGGAACTAGATGGCGCTGTGTGTGTTATGTGCAACTTCCAACATATTTTTTTATAAATAAAATAATGTTAAATTAGACTTTTTTTAATATTTAATAAGTATTAAAATATTAATACAATTTTTTATATCCAAAAAATATTGGCCAAGTTACGATCGAAAACTTGGCCATTATTGTCCAAAGTTAAAGAACTGGCCAAGTTTTTACAATTTATATGAATTATGTTTAAATTGCCACCAATATTGTAAACAATGTTATTTATCAAGCACATAATGGCCATTTCGGATTATTTATACCTTATTTATTATTAACTAGAAATCTAGAACTTCTCTCGGTTCCTTTAAATGATTTTACAACAAATACAATACAAAAGCCTTTATTGCTGATAAAAAAGTTTTTTTTACAGTTTTTTTTTTGTTTTACTCTATCATAATATAATAAATATTTTATCAGCAATAAAGGCTTTTTGATTTTACAACATAATTAAATAAATTAATAAAAAAAAGCCTATACAGAATCCACCAGAATTTTATCAAAGTCTAATCATTAGGAAATGGAAATGTAGATATAATGTGTATTATTTTAATTTTTAGAAAAACGGTGGTTTTACATGTAAGATTTGTAAATCAATTCTAAGTACGAAGTCTTCGTATGACGAACATTATAAAAGGCATTTTAGGCGGTAAGGACTATATTTATGTAATTAATTATCTGTGCTTATTAACACTAAAGTCTTAATCGATTATAGTATATGGTAAATCGATTTTTCATCCCTAACTAAACAAATATAATCATTAAAAAATCTCTAAAGGTACCATTCCGATGGTAGCCCAGTAACGCGCTCGCTTGAAAGACATGTGAAGTCCGCCAACACGCACTAGGCCAGCGCCAGATTATAGCCTGATCTTCTTCGTACTGAGGGAGGCCCGTGTCCAGCAGTGGGACGTTAAAAAGAACTGAAGACCATTCCGATGTATGTGACCAGGGCGACAGGCGACCACGATAGATAGCCTACGACCCTAGGAGCATGTCGCAAAGCGAATAGTAGCATACCGAAGTCAGCGACCGCGACCCAGAATTCTACCAATATCTCGTCTTCGTAAAGAAAATGCCGCGATTTTGATACTTATCAACTGGATCGCGCGATTAAAAAAAAAAATTTCAAATTAACAATAAATATTATTGAATTTCTTATAATTTAGTTAGCCTTTGATAGTTTTTTTAAGAAGGAATTAACCCACTTGTAAATTAAGGTATCGATATTTTAATGTTTCTCAACATTAAAAGAATAGTTGATGGCTTGTAATCTTTTTAAGGTACGAATGCGTTGAGTGTGGTAAAAGAAATAACAACGTCTACTCCGTTTTAAAACACTACAATGAAAACCATGGGAAAATAGGGACCCAATTCGCTTGTAATCTGTGTGATTTTACTACTGAGTAAGTTTCATTTATTACATAGATTTTAGGATTTTGTCGCGGATTTATTTTGGTTTGTTGGGAAATAAATCAGCGATAAAATCTAAAAAGGTTAATTCATTTATAATGTCAAAATTGAGGATTGAAAAAATCTCAAATTTCCGTTTTGGCAGAGCCTATCTGATTGACTTGTCTTAAGATTTAGCTAAAATAATCGATTTTAATAATAAATCGATGTTTATTATTTGTTTTAGATTTTATTAATTAAAATTATTATTAGTGATTCTGTTGATTCATCGCCATGTTAAATTTTACATATTTTTAATTGTTAATTAGTGATTCTATTTTTTCATCGTTATGTTAATTTTTTTTGTTTTTAGAGTTAAGAGTTGATACTAAATATACATATATTTCATTGTAGATCTCATAGAGTATACCGCTACCATCAAGAGAAACATCGCACAGCCAAAGTGGAGTGTGACAAGTGTGGCAACACCTTCGTCAATAATACTGGCCTGAGGAATCATATGTTGTGAGGGTTTTTTATTTTTTCTTATTAATGAAATTTGATTTACGCGAAGATTTGACATTTTAAAGCTACTTGGTTCATAATTTTTTGGGGACCCAAAAAATTACTATGTTTCTGTATCTTAAAATGGTCTGGTCAATTGGTTGTCTTCGGTCCCTCGTTTAACTGTCTGTCTGTCAGAGGTGATCTCAAGTTAAATTTAATTTTGGGTAACCAAAAAACCCTAAGTAACCATGATTAGTGGCCATCCATAAATTAAGTCATAAGAATTTTAGAACTTTTAGATCCCTGCCCCCGTCCTTGTCACCCCCCCCCCTGATGTGACGTCACACATTTTTCAAATTTAAGCATGTATTTAAAAATAATCAAAAGAAAACAGTTATTTTCATTTTTTTCTTATTATTATTAATAATCTTTAATAAAATTAACATAAAATCAAATATTTCTGATAACAGAAAGAACAAACTACTAGTTAAGAAACAATAAGCAAAGAATTATGTTAATTAAAGATAAAAAATTTAATCATCTTGTTTCGTGTTTTGGTACTTTAAATTTTAAAATGTGACGTCACAAAGCTTTTGACACCCCCCCCCCCTGCCTCTTGTCACACTATGTCACATTACGGTGATAACCCCCATAACGTGTGACGTAATTTATGGATGGCCCCTTATTGTAAATCATTCGAAAAGTCAGAAATCAATAATAAAAAGAAAACGTGAAAAAATCCGCGATAAAATATATTTTTAAAAAGACAAATATTCGCGTAAAATATATTTTATTTATTATAATATTTTATTTATCTATAAATGAATTATTTTCAGTACCGTACACGGTCAGTCCAGTAGAGTTTATTCCTGTGACCAATGCGGAAAAATTTACCGCGCCAAGTCCGGTCTGACCGCGCACTTGGCGAAGCACTCGCCAAGTACCCCCGCGTATTGTGTGCCATGTGACACGCATTTTAGAAACGAAATGGGTTTAAAACATCATTTGAAAACGCATTCTAAACATATTTCTGATAGTGATAAACGGTTCGTATTCTATACTTCTATACTATATACTATATACTATATACTATATACTATTACTATATTACTATTTACTATATACTATATTACTATATACTATTATAAAGAAGTAAAGTTTGTTTATTTGTTAAATTGTAAGGGGTAATCTCGGGATCTACTGAACCGATTTTATAAATTCTTTCACCAAGAGAAAGCCACATTATTGCTGAGTGTCATAGGTTATATAAAAAACCGAAAGATAAAAAGGCTTTTACGTGGTAGTCCGTTTTGCAAAGTGAATCGGAAAAAAACGGTCGAATGAAAGCGTTTCTTACGAACGCTGCCTTAACTATGAAAGATATATTTTTGAGTTCTAGAGAAAAGATGTGGAGCTTGAAAATGCCTACAAAAAAGTCAACGACAGCATATGTCTAACTTTTATATTTAAGTTACAAAAAGTAGTTTTTTTAATATTAGTATAGATAATTTAATTTTCAATATTAATAAAATAATTTAAATTATTTAAACACGCTGAACTAAAAAAGGATTATTAACTTTATGCCCAACGAAGTGGGCACGGGTCAGCTAGTAATCTATATTTCTATACTAATATTATAAAGAGGAAAGATTTGTAAGTATGTTTGTAACGAATTGGCTCAAAAAGTACTGGAGCGATTTTAAAAATTCTTTCACCATTTGAATGCTACATTATCACTGATTAATGTAGGCTATTTTAATTGCAAGAAAAAAAATAAGGATCCCTACTAAAACTATAATAATGTTATCCAAGGTAAAAAAAAAAGCCTATAAAATATCTTTCATCGCATGCGATGCGAAAACTATTGATGATAGAAGACTTTCACTCGCAGATAGCTAATGTTATAAGGAGTAACTTGTCTCTCAACAGTGGGACTTTTCCTACTATTACACACTAACCGTTAAGATATATTTAGAAATAACTCTCTAGTGTAAAAAATTATAATGAAGCCCACTCTCCTTCCCTCCTCCCTCTCCCTCCCTCTTCCCTTCATCCTTCGTCTTCGTTCCCCCTCCCTCTTCCTTCCCCCTTACCTCCCTCCTCCCTCCCTCCCTTTCCTAAAAGGCCGGCAACGCATCAAGCCCTGCAGTGTTGCAGATGTCCATGGGCGGAGGTGATCACTTCCCATCAGGTGAGCCTCCTGCCCGTTTGCCCCCTTTTTACCATAAAAAAAAACTTCTAGAAACAAGTCCAACAAAATGTTTATTCCAGGTTTATATGCAATGAATGCGGCGCCAAGTTTTTACTTAAAAGTTATTTACAAGAGCATATCGACTGGACTCATTTGAATAAAAGTAAGCACGCCTGTAATAAATGTTCTAAAGTGAGTATTTTTCTGGTTTTAACCTATTTTACGATACGATAAATATGTTGGGACACTAATACACACAGCGCTATCTAGTTCCGTGGTAAGCTACGAGGCTTGTGTTACGGATACCAGATAGTTGATATACTATATTTTTTTTAAATACATACATAATATAAATATTAACACCCATGACTGGGGAAAATGGAAAACCCCATTGAAATAGACATAATTATAGATACAGAGGCCGAAGCTAGTATTTAAAATTTTTGCCTTTCTGCCTGTATCCGCATCACGAGATAACCATTCGACAGATTTCGATAAAATTTAATATGATGATAGCTTGTTATTCGGGTCAAGACAAGCTAAGCAAAGTGAATGTGAGTCGAAATTTTTATATATTTTAGATGTTTAAAGTAATATAAAGTTATTCCAATGTTTACGATTCAACGTCATCTATCGTCAATATAACAAAACAAAATGGATAAAAAGTAACCTCTATAGTTCGTTTCAACGAATAGTAACCTATGGCGTTATAGTCCGGGAGGTAGTGTTAAATTTTTACGGTGATTTTGGCATGGACTCTATGAACTTATTTTGATAGTTATTACTTGTATGAGAACTAAAATATATGTCAGCTGGTGCGACTCCGGGGCTTTTGGGCTAGAGAAAATGTTAACGTAGATGAAAAAAAATATTCTTGGACTATTTTGGCAATGATGAAAAAGTATAAATAATTTAGTTTATGAATTGTAGATCTTAAAAAAAGTGTCAGCTGTATCATGTACGTGACAAAATATGTTAGCTGATCATGTGAACATGTCAAAAAATCAGAAAAACTTGTAGCATTTTGGCAAAGCTGAAAATTGTATATATTAAAGATTATAATTCAATAATCATAATAATTTATGTCAGCTGGAATTTTAACGAGGCACAACCTGTTAGCTTGACTTTCAAAGTTTGGTTATGAAGTAAAAGGTCAAATTTGAAACTACCTCCCGGACTATTAAGTTGGCAGCGATGTTTTCCAGTGCTGCCATATTGCCTATAATAACCTACCTCAAAATAAGGGTGATTTTAAGTGTTTTTCAGTTAGGTTATTATATATTAACGAATTGTTCGATTGATTTTTACTTTTTACCCGAATTTTACTCATTTTTATGAACAAACTTTTACAACGACTTTGACAGGAGAGCAAACGTAACGCCGTAGGTACTATGTGTTGAATCCAGGGTCGAGTGAAACAAGTCTAGCAACAAGCTTAATAAATAATATCACTAAAAAATTAAATGGTATTTATGAAATTCGAAATAAATTCGAGTAATGTGATGGGGTTTAGTACGCTTGCATTACGTGGGATAAAAAAAGAGACAGAATAACACTCTATCTTAGTTGCACAGCACCCCAGTCTATCGTCACGCCACGGCCGTAAAGGGAAACTATTATAACGATAAGCCAACGTAACCCCACTACTCTCAATGTATTACAAAACAAAACGAACTATTGTAAAAAATGATTTAAAGAAGGGTTTAAAATTTACGTTACAGGTATTCAAAAATAAGTCTTGTTTAAATAAACATAAGGACTTTGTTCACGAAAAGAAAAGGTTGCCTCGAAACAAAATATGTGATTATTGTGGCAGAGGATTTACTGTAAGTATATTATACAGCTTTTTAACCGACTTCGATAGATGTTAATTTTGTTTTTTCCGATTGTGGTAGTGTGTTAACAAGATTATGTGTGTATGTATGAATGTATGTATGTATGTATGTATGTATGTATGTATGTATGTACGTATGTGTTTAGTCAATTAGTTGCATTTGGCCAGTGTTGTGGATCTATATCAATGCTATCTAGGTTTCTTCAGACATGCAGGTTTCCTCACATTGTTTTCACTCACCGTAAGAGAAATAGTGATCATATTATCAGACGTGAGAGTCCTGGATTCGATTCCGCTTCACATGGTTACCTAAGCAAGCATTGGCGATGGTGATACATCTCGTAATTAGCTTATGTGTGTATGTATGTATAATTAACAATCTATACTTATTAATATATTATTATACAGCTGAAGAGTTTGTTTGTTTGGTTAAACGCGCTAATCTCAGACTTGAAAAATTCTTTTTGTGTTGGGATAGTCAATTTATCAAGAAAGGCTATATTACATCACGCTGTGTCTGAAAGGAGCGGAGCATCAATGAAAAATGTTGCAAAACGGGCAAAACGGGCGTGAGTTCTGTGATGTACCATATCGCGCGACTCAGCATTAGGGTTTTCAGTATTTAAAACGCGTGCGGAGCCGCGGGAATTACTAGTATGAACTATGAGTACATGTAATAACAAGTTTAACAAAAAAATATCATCAGTCTCTCAGCATCCTCCAGTCCCACGTGCGCACACACACAGGGGAGCGTCCCCTCCACTGCGGACACTGCGCCGCCGCCTTCGCGCACCCCGCCGCCCTCTACACACACACCAAGCTGGTACACGGGAAGTAGGGTTGCCATTAAAAAAAGTGCGCGTGTACAAAGTACACATGTCAGAAGTAAAACTTCTTTGGCAAACTAATTTTCAAATCTCGTTTATATTTATACTAAATAACCCCGTCTAAGCTCGTTGAGAGGGAGATGGCGCGAAGGTCACACCCACGAGTTAGACAGAGTTAGAAATGTCACTGACTCGCGGTGGGCGAGATCTAACTAAGGCTAACTCTTCCCCGTCTCTGAACGCCTGGTACTATGGACTTATTTTTTCGTTTCATCGAATTTGAAATCACAACGATTCTAAAGAAGTTTTACTTCAAAAATCAACAGTTGCCATATGTCCGATGTCGGATTGCCGTGTGTTATAAGGTAAAAGTTAAAAAATTACCGTGTCTCATACAAATGTAATTAAAACGTACACTTCATAAGGTCAACAATTGTTCTGCCGTGTACCGCGTTATTTTTACTATTTAATGGCCCCTGATGACCGTATAACACGGCAATTGCCGTATAAATGGTCGGGAAGTAATATTAATAATCCTAACATGGGCTAATAAAACCGTTTATAATGTATTTTTTCTTTTTTTGTCCTTTTAGCGTTTGTTAAATGAATATATTTTAAGATGTCTTAATAAAGTGCATTGATATAAATAAATAAATATGTTCGCGCATCCCGCCGCCCTCTACACACACACCAAGCTGGTACACGGGAAATAATAGATGGAATCCTAATATATGGGCTAATATAACCGTTTTTAATGTTTTTTTTTTTTTTTTTGGTACATTTATCTATGTAATTCTAATACGTGGGCTAATAAAACTGTTTTTAATTCATTTTTTCTTTTTTTGTCATTTTAGCATTTGTTAAATAAATATATTTCAAGAGGTCCTAATAAAGTGCATTAATATAATTACACACATTACTAAGCTGGTACACGGGAAGTAATCTATTTTATACTAATATATGTGCTAATAAAACCGTTTTCAACACATTTTTTTTCTTTTTTTGTCCTTTTCATCGTCATCATCAGCCCTTAATATTAACGTCCCACGGCTGGGGGTGGGCCTCCCTCAGTACGAGGGGGATCAGGACATAGTCCACCGCGCTGGCCTAGTGCGAGTTGGCAGACTGAGCATGTCGCACGAAAACTTGCTAGTAGCTGGAGAGCTAGTGAACCCTGGGAGTAACGGTCTCCCTGTAAGGTTAGAAATTTGTATACTTACGATTTATGACATGCTAAGAGCAATAGCCATGACCTGGCAGGCGTCAGCCCTGCACGTCATCAGCCCCTTTATTTTTTAGACTGTTCAGTAAATTGAGTTTCAAAACTTGTTTCTGTAAATTTGAAAATTTAATAGGATAAAGTTTATTTATTGTACATCTTAAAAAAAAATGACAGGCGATTACAATAAGCAGAAGTATATGACAGATCAATTAGAAAACGTACAGTTGATGAGGTAAAATAAACTTTATCCTGTATACTTAAAATTTTTATATGTTTTCAAGTAAACGTCTCAGAGTAAATATGTACAATGCCAGGCGGTTTTGAACAGCATAAGACCTTGACAGGCGAGGGGACAGCTGCTAAGCACAAGTGAAAATTATGAATTTTGCCTCTGAAAAAAAAAGAAAAAAATCAAAGTCGGTGATAAGGTTCATGAAATCCGTGTGCAACGTGATTTCTTTGGTCGCCTGTTAGCTCTGTCAATACAACATAACATCGATTTGGAAAAGACGTTATCATACCCCATTACAACTGTTCCATTGTCATTGTGTCATGAAGATGGTACAATATATAAAACTCAGAAATCAGCAATGGTTGAAATTTTAAAGGCAAACGTCAACAGTGAAGAGGTACCAAGACGTTTTTTTTCAAAAATTTCAAAAAAATTATGTCGCTACTAACAGCTACACATGCCTCACGAGTAGATATCATTTTCAACCAATACTTTTCGCCGTCAATTAAAGATTATGAACGAGCCAAACGACAAGAAGTAAGAAACATAAATTATTTCATTACCGGACCGAACAAATTCGACCAGTTGATTTTATGAAAAAACTTCGTAACATACAATTTAAAGAAGCTTTCGTAGATTTTTTAATTACACATTGGATCACAAATGAAATGATAGAGTTTATCGGGAATACCATAGTGAACTTAAATTACAAACAATGCCATACTTATAGTGTCCACAATAACTCTGTGATTGTCGATATAAATGATGATTTATCGTGCCAACATCATGAAGAGGCTGATACAAAAATAATATATCATACATGCCAAATGGATGAAGATGTATCCGACGTATTAATAAAAACATGTGACACAGACATTTTAATATTACTGCTCGGAAACATGAACCATCTCCACAATAATAATTTAAAAATCTATATGGAATATGGCACTAATAATTGTAAAAAATGGATAAATATTTCTGAACTATATACAAAATTGGGACCTTCTATATGCCAAAGCTTACCGGGATTTCATGCATTAACCGGTTGCGATTTCAATCCATCTTTTTCAAGAAGAGGTAAAAAAAAACCATTCCAAATATTGCAGAAATCGAGTGTATATCAGAAGGCATTCAAAGAATTAGGAAACGCAGAAATAGTACAGAAGAAAGAAAAAAATTTCCCGATACTAGAGAAATTTGTATGCCAAATGTATGGTTTGAAATGTTCAAAGTTAAACAATGCACGTTATGAAAAGTTCCTTGCTACGTACAACACAAATAATCCGAAAGTGTTTATGAAAAAAGTAGTAAGCTATGATTCATCGAATTTACCACCCTGCCAACGTGAACTACATCAACAATTATTGAGAACTGCCTACATTACAAATATATGGCGAAATTGTAATTTAAAAGAACCATCAATTCTTACACCTGAAAATAACGGTTGGAACTTAATTGATAGTCGTTACGAATTTAATTGGTTTGAGGGGAATACGGTTCCATCTTCTATATACGACATACTTTTACAAGGACCTGCTGATACTGCCACAGCACAATCGACTGAAACTGAGGAATGCATTTCAGGTAACATACAACTATTTTATTCCGTAACATTTAATACGCAGTCCTATGTAATTGAGCTTGATATTTAATTCTTAACAACCTTATTGATTCATTAAAATATTTTTTTTTTACTATTTGCAGATGAGGAAAACATTGTTGAAGAATCAGATGATGATGAAAACAGTGATAGCGAAATTTCGGATGATGCTGAAGAAAATGAATGTTAAAAATAATGTAGATTGCATAAAACCCAATAAAATACATTGTATTTACTGTATGCGTTCATGTAACATTTCTTATTTGCACGCCCTTAGCAGCTGTCCCCTCGCCTGTCAAGGTCTTATGCTGTTCAAAACCGCCTGGCATTGTACATATTTACTCTGAGACGTTTACTTGAAAACATATAAAAATTTTAAGTATACAGGATAAAGTTTATTTTACCTCATCAACTGTACGTTTTCTAATTGATCTGTCATATACTTCTGCTTATTGTAATCGCCTGTCAATTTTTTTTTAAGATGTACAATAAATAAACTTTATCCTATTAAATTTTCAAATTTACAGAAACAAGTTTTGAAACTCAATTTACTGAACAGTCTAAAAAATAAAGGGGCTGATGACGTGCAGGGCTGACGCCTGCCAGGTCATGGCTATTGCTCTTAGCATGTCATAAATCGTAAGTATACAAATTTCTAACCTTACAGGGAGACCGTTACTCCCAGGGTTCACTAGCTCTTGGACTATAGGTTCTCTCAGACATGCAGGTTTCCTCACGATAGAAATGATTCGCACATGAAAGTATCAGAGGTGCGAGACCCGGATTTGAACCCGCATCACTCGGTTATCCAAGCGACCGCGTTACCTCTGGACTACCACTATCTACTCATGTCACTGTCACTTTTGTCCTTTTAGCATTTATTAAATAAATAAATTTCAAGATGTCTTAATAAAGTGCATTAATATAAATAGATATGTTGAGACATTATTACACACATGGCCATCTAGATCCGTGGTAAGCTACGAAGCTTGTGTTACGGATATCAGATAGTTGATATACTACATATTATATAAGTTTAAATACATACATATTATAAATATTATAAACACCCATAACTGAAGTACGGTACTGCGCCGCCCTCTACACACACACCAAACTGGTACACGGGAAGTAATATAAATTAAATCAAAATATGTTAGGGGCCATTCATTTATTACGTAAGAGTAAAAGAAAAAATGAATACACGTTTGGGTTATTTTAATGTATATTTTTCAAAGTAACATTTTTTTGAAATGTTTATTTGTAATTTTAAAGGTACAGTACCTTTCGCTCGGTTGCCCGCGCTTTTTCAAATCGATCTTACGTAAGAACTATCGAGCCTCTCTCCCACTCCCTTGTAAGAAAACATATTATATGACATGGTCGATCACACCCCCCTCCCCCTCCCCTAAATTGTCTTACGTAATAAATGAACCCCTTATTCAGCATAAAAATTGTTACAATTTCTTACTGAACGTCATGAGAGACAAGTTCAGAAAGAAGAAACCTCTGACCTGAAAAGAACTGGAGAAAGAAACTCAGCGGGACTAATTTTTATTAATCTTAATCTCACTCTTTTTTAAATTAAAGTGCAAATTAACAATAATTCTATATGTTTAAATAGCCTGGCGGCGATCATTCCCTAGGCGTGCTGTCTTTTAAAAAATCGTTAATCGAATAATAGCCTTTGGTACACTGAACATTCATTCACAATTTTTAATCTAATACATGGGCTAATAAAACCGTTTTTATATGATTTTGTCTTTTGTTTTGTCCCTTTAGCATTTGTTAAATAATTATATTTTAGGGTGTCTTAATAAAGTGCATTAAAATATAAATAAATAAATATGTTGGGACGTTATTACGCACATCGCCATCTACTTCCGTGGTACTAATGAATGCCCCCAGCGGGACTCGAACCCGCGACCGCTGGCGCAAGAAAGTAGGGTCACTACAAACTGCGCCAAACGAGTCTTTAAGTATTTTGTTGAGCACAAATGTTTGTATACGTACTAGAATTAAAAAAAATTATTACTTTATGTGCACGCTGTGCGTAGCATAATGATCTTGAAGGGACTCGAACTCTGAACTTTCCACCATAAAATCGTACATGCTGTAGACAGTAAATCTAAGAAACGTACACTCTATGAGGTTTTAAATTATAACTCTGGGGTGAATTGAAAAAAAGGTTACTATAACAAAAATAGTTTTATTTCATTCTTTTATTAAAACTAACTTATTTAACATTAATATAACTTTTATAACATAATAACATTAAGTATTATTCAAACCAATATAGTCCAGGAGCTAACTGGTTTTTTTCTTTTAATTTTAAAAAATTAAGTCTTGATAAAACGCTTAATGTTTCTTAAATAAAAATTCCTTCTAATAAATCTTAAATTAATTAATATGTAGCTTTCTATAATTGAAAGTATTTCTAAAATCGGACCAGCATGGCAGTTCCGAATCCTATTCATTACAAACAAGCAAAATAACAAATCTATCTTCTTTATAATATAATATATTATTTCTTCAATGTGACGAAGAATGAAGACACAATGATAGGTCGAGGTTAGGCATTAATCTTTTATTTTATGAATAGCACGTCTGTGCACTTTGAGAGCTGTTTTTTGTGTGAAAGTAGATTGACATATATCACAAGTGAAAGGTCTTTCGCCAGTGTGAGTCCTTATGTGGTTGATTAATATGCGATTTGTCTGAAAAAAATATAATAAAATAATTAAGTAATTTAAAAAATTAAATAAATTTAATTTAGTTTCTCGCCGGCTGTAGTCTACAGAACTGCCTTCAGAGCTGGTGGTTGCTTCCTCGCAGACATACAGATTACAGGAATTTAATTTAAATACTATTACTATATATATTTTAATAACGTATATAATTAAGATCAAACGTGCTTGTAAGTCTATTTCATGAAGTATATTTTAATTTGATTTGAACGAAATTAAAGAGTTTTTTTTCTAATGTATTTGGTATATCCTTTTCTAGACCTATTTATAAAAATATGAAGTATTGTAATACCTTATTTACCTTAATTTTAAGGGGATTTAAAATTAATGTTATAAAAAATACATAAATTAATATAAGTAATACTACTATTAATCTATTTAGCCGAAAAAGTATATTTTTTTCTACAAACAGACACGAATAGTTAATTATATTTAGCAAATTTAAAGAAATCTTACCGTAAACCCTCGTCCACAATGTGGACATATTTTACTCCTCACGTTTGGTATTTTATCATGTACACTAGCAATGTGTTGTCTAAGACGGAATCCATTGAGAAAGTACTAAAAAAAGTAAGATATTGTATAAAACAGCTACTCTCATTTAAACTAAATTTTCCAATTTTTAGTTAAAATTGAAGTAATACAATATTTTTATATGGCTTTTTAAATAAAATTAAAAATGTAAACCTTATACAGTCATAAAAATTTATTAACTAGAAAAAGCAAAAAATAAAAAACAATGCTACTTTTACATTGAACAATGTTATTTCAAAATTCAATGTAGAAGTGACATAAGGCATCCTTACCCTATTACATTTATCGCAATAATATTTCGTCTTCTGCAAATGTACAAGATTATAATGGTTAACCATCGTGCATTTCTTATTATACACTTTGTTACATTCTGGGCATGGTATTCTGAAATAAATAATCATTAATTATTTATTGAACAGCCCTATTTAACATCCCACTGCTGGGAGTGGACCTCCTTTCAATACCAGGGAGATGGATACACTTCGCTGGATAAGTGCAGGCAGATTTTACACTTTGAAAACTCTCTGTCATGTGCAAATTTTCTCATAATGTTTTCTTTCATCGTTAAACAAGTGATAAGAATGTTGGAAATTTAAAATGAAATATGCGCGACTCGGGTTTTGAACCCACTTCACTCGCTTACTCTTAATCAAGCCCGTTACAATTGAGTGTTGCAACCATAGCTGGGCATTAACTCGTTAATCCGTTAATCGTTAATTAACGGAGTTAACATTTCGATTAACGATTAACTTTTAAGTTAACTTAAAAAATAATGTTAACGGAATCGTTAACTTCCGTTACATTTTCTCAAGTCCGTTAATCGTTAATCCAGTATCCACTATTTACGAACGAACGAACGTGAAAAATGCATTCGGACATGTAAGTTCGGTAAAGTCGACAAGTGCGGCGGGGCGCGTGCCGCGAGTAAAACGAAATCACCTGACCCCAGCGACTCCCGCTGTTTCTCGTGCGCACGCTGACTCGCCCGAATCTGGTATACTTCGGCGAGTACCCAGGAGTTCCCTTGTCGAAATGCTTAGAAGCTTTATGTTTCAAAACTCAAACGAACAGATTTTATAAGTAGGTATGTCATTAGCGCAATGTTGTAAAAAATGTAATTTTAATCACGTGTTAACGAATTAACGATTAACGTTAACTTGCGTTAAATCTTCAGTAATGTAACGCTTTAACGATTAACGAAGTTAACTTTTTTAAGTAACGGATTAGCGATTAACGAGTTAATTATTCGTTTAACGGTGCCCAGCTATGGTTGCAACCATAAGTATAAATTATAATTTTTATAAAAAAATATTAGATTATTTATAAATGATTTTTGCGCATTTAGACATGTTAACCCGAATAAGTTAGACTTTGGATCAATGCGAAAGCGATGCTCCATTAATACGGGGAAGGTCTTGTCGGCGAGTTCCACATAACCACTTGTGGTATCCTATCAATCAAAAAGGCCGGATATATCAAACCCGATTCGTAATTCCGAATATAAATTAATGATTATTATTATATACTCACCCAACAATCGGTTTATGCTTGATGCTAGTTTTCAAATGTGTTTTATACCTCGCCATATTGTCGAATTGAATGTCACATTCAACGCAGTAACAATGTTCTGTGCGTGATATAACGTGATGTAAATTATTGTGATTTTTTAACGCGTCGCGTGATGAATAATCTCGCTTACAAATATGACATCTATGTTGATAATGACGAATTCTAAAAAACCATTAGCAACATTGAAAATTTTAATTTCAATATACAAAGCAAATATGACCGTTGTCTCCTAGACTATGTTATATCTTTTTAGGGTGGTTAAATGAAAGAAGTTAATCAATTATTTAAAACGTGAAATAATGAAGGTTTGTGCATTTTCACAGTTTTATGCATAAATGTCGCCTGTCGGTGTTATGGGTGTACATAAATTGTTTTAAATTTTTTAAACGCCGTGTGTTGACAACCATTTTATACTCATATTTAAGTAAGCTTTTGAATTATTGAGTACATGTGATTTTTTTAGTTGGGACATTAACACATAGCACCGTCTTGTTTAATGGTAAGCTACGAGGCTTGTGTTACGGATACCCGATAGTTGATATAACTTTAAATACATACATATTATAAATATATTAAATTACAAATATCGTACGTCGATAATCACATGCATAGTAACACAACTACAACGAAATGGTCTTGAAAAGAGCTCTTTTTAAAATGCCCACAGACCAAGCATTCAGAATAGAAGTGACAACGAAAATAAACAGTTACATATAACAGTTTTCGAGCAATTTAAATTATAGATATACAAAAAGTCACTTCAAGATTTTCAGTTTTCAGCGCCATACTTTCTGGTTTTTTGTAAAGTTTTGACTATGTTTGAAATATTTTGAAGTATTAAGTCGAAAACAGAAAAAATGAGACTTTTTTACACGTACGGTATGATACATAGATACCCAATTTTGGGTCTCATAAAAAGAACGCTGGAAGAATGTGGTGGGGGGTGTGTTTGCGCATGGATACGCAATCGCACACGAAATTAGTAAGCCTATCCTTTTAGTTTTGAACTAGCCTTTTGCTCGCGACGTATATTGAAAAATATATTAAATAGAATGTCATTAAATAGTTAATTCTATTTATTAATAAAATATGTTTGATTCAGTGTACAACGTTTAATTTACATACAAAAAATGAAATTAACTCGTTTAATAAATATGTTTTTTAATTATTAACTGCATTATTATCAGACTCTCTCTCTTTATAAAACAATATGCGTCAAAAATATTTTTTCTCTATTTTTTATATTAAACCATTTCGTAATTAAAAAACTATTGTGTGCGCAACGGTATTTTGAACTGACGAACTAATAGCCCCCCACCTCCCCCCTCTTACCACCAAATTGACCGATAAATCGCCTCTGCGCAACTTGACAGCCAGCGTTCTTTTTTACATGTCGCGAATTATACTTACTATTATACTTACAATATATGCTTGATGAGATTTTTCTTATTAGAAAATTTCCTCCCACAACCATCACAAATCACTTGAGAATGCATTTTCTTGTAATGGACATAGAATTCTGGACGTTTGCTTAAGAAATTAAATAAGATTAAAAAACACATTTATATACCTATTTACATGTATAACTTTACTTCTAAACTAATTTCCTTGTAGATATTAAGGAACTCGATTTGATTAAGCAAATTTTTATTTCACATTTTACCTTAGTGTAATTCACACAGGTTTATTTGAGCTGTAATATTCAGATTAGTATGACTAGTTCAAAATATATGGGATGAAATATATATAAATTTACTTAACAATAGCAATTTTACTAAAAATAATACTGAAAATCAATTATATGTGTCGGTTTTATGTAACTGTCGCACAAACTAACAGGCAAACACTCAATAAGCTGTTTGTTTTTATTTTATTAAACGCACCCTCGTTTTCTTCAGGTTTATTCCTAGCTTTAACGATTAGTATAGATTTTTAAAAATGAAATATCTCATTTTTTACTATAATATGCAGGACCACCTTACTATTGAGTCACTCTATCTATTTATGAAAACCGCATTAAAATCCGTTACGTAGTTTAAACGATCTGAGCGTACAGACGGTGAGAGTTTTTATTTATATACATATAAGTTATTTAACTCACTCAAATTTCAATCCGCAAGCCATGCACATAATCGCCCTTTTATGGACATAATCCAAATGCCCCTGAGCTGTCCACAATTTGTACGTTTCGAATTGGCAAATGGTACATACATATTTAATATAGTGTTCTTTAATGTGAATTATCAACCTAATTTTAGATTGAAATTTCCTTTTGCATAAATCACATTCGAATTTCCCGCTTGACTGGAAATAAAATATTTTAATTTTCTTTTCAAAGCCAGACAAATATATAATAAATTATTAATTATAGAACCAATTAAATTAAAAAACTTGTTTCATGTTTGTAGGTTAAAAAATGACGAAAATTTCCATACAAACTTTCAACCTTTTATATAGCCCTCTTTTCACATTGAATGATGTCCTTTCCAAGGCTCTAGACTATCTCTGTACCAAATTTCATTTCATTTAAATCGGTTATGTTTTAGGTGTGATTGAGTAACACACAGACTGAGTTACTTTTGCATTTATAATATTATGTAGTAAGGTTAGTATTATATAAAAATCTATTATTATAATTAAATTCTATAGTAGAGCCTTACTCTTGCTCCGTTCGGATTCATCCATATAATAACGGCGTTCTAACGTTTGATATAAATTTTCAAAAATGAGATATTTATAAATGAAACTATCTTTTCGGATTTTGTCGCGGATTTATTATGATTTTTGGTTCCCGACGTTTCGAATGCTTTACAGCAATCATGGTCACGGGAGAGACGTTTCGAATGCTTTACAGCAATCATGGTCTCTCCCGTGACCATGATTGCTGTAAAGCATTCGAAACGTCGGGAACCAAAAATCATAATAAATCCGCGACAAAATCCGAAAAGATAGTTTCATTTATAATGTCAAACATTCGCGTAAACCTAAGAAAGTATTAATGAGATATTTTTCAGTACAAAAAGTGTTCTTGAATATGTTAACCTGGATAACTAGCTACCATACTTAATTTATTAAAAATCGATCAAATGATTTTTCGTAATACGGACTGACAGACAGACGGACAAATATTCTAAAAACTATTCCGATTCGGCTTCTGTATCGACAATCGACAATAATGACTGTAACAATAAGATTTTCCAAAAATTCAACAGAGACAAATGTTTTTTTAACCTTTGAGTGAAACGTTCTCATGTGCTTCGCATAATATTCGCTTTTGGCATATCCTGTAATACACAAATGACATTTGTACTCCATAGTTCTAAAATTTCTCGCATTCTTATCTAATTCTGTCCAATACAACCTCTCATTATCATCTATTATCACCCTCTTAACATGACACGACAAATTAATACTTTTATCATCTTTAAAAATTAATTTATATTTGGCGTTCATTGCTTTCTTTATTTTTTCTGCTGTTTTCTTCCTTTTGATCTTCTGCCATTCTTTTTTTATAACTTCTAAATCAAATTCATTTTCAATTAATTGTAAGTCACTCTCTTCTTTTACATCAGCTTCAACCTCTGTTTTAACTTCTATATAGTACTTTTCATGTTTAACATCCTGGGTTTCATCTACATTGTCATCCGATAACCCTTCTTCTTTAACACTGACGTTGTCAGTTTGTATATCATCTATAATATCATCTATAAACTCATATTTTAGATCTTTTAAGTCTTTTTCTTTTTCATCTTCATGCTGAATGGATATATACTTGTCTGTATACGAGCATGACAAATCGGAAAGTAAATTTATGCGGCGCTAAAATTAATTAAGGTAATCAAGCAAAATGTATTTTAAATTATTTGACAGTTAATAATTTTAGCATGCATTTTAAAAATATCATACCGTGTTTCTGCCACCAGTGGTAAAATATTCATAAGTTGATTTAACTTTTTCTTGAAATTTCACTATATTACGAAGTATAGCTCGACATTCCCAACACATTTTTGGAATGTCAGTAGAAGTCTGGAAAAAGTATATAAATGGACTCTTTGATTGATTACAAAGCTTTTCACACTCTTACACACGAATCAAAATATTTCGAAAGTTAATTTAATTATAGTAATGTTTGTAAAGAACATATTTTGGTATGAAAAATGTTGAACAAGTATTAGAAAATTACAATTATGATATCATCCTGGCGTCAGTAACGACGCACGAGAGAGTATACAGAATTGCTTTGAAGATACTAATGGAGACTGCTTTTTGTGCCTTCTCTAGAAATGGTTCTACTTGTTTGAATTACAATAATATTATAAATAGGTTGAAATTTGGATGTAAAAGGAATATCTGAAACTTTTGATCCGGTCTTAAAAATTTCATTAATAATAAGCTACGTTACGGTTTATGGGTTATTTTTATAAGTCGATTAAATGGTAGTTGTTATAAATATTGTAGTCGAAAAAACCTGTTGTTGAGTTGCATTGACACTGTATCGTATTCAGCCTTTTAAAGTCCCACTACTGGGCACCGACTGCCCTTCAATACGATGGGAATCAGGCTATAGCCCACCACGATGGCGTGTTGGCGTGTAAAAGTGCAAAGTGCGGGTTAGCGAACTACACACGTCTTTTGAAAACTTACTAGGTTCTCTCAGACATGCAGATTTCCTCACAATGTTTTCTTTCACCGTAAGACAAGTGGTAATCATATTAGAAATGATTCACACTTAAAAGTGTCAGAGGTGCGAGACCCGGATTTCAACCCGCATCACTAGGTTATACAAGCGAGCGCGTTACCACTAGGCTACCACTGTTATACGATACTCACTGATGTAAACTACAAACTTACTACTAAAACTAAACTGTTTATAATATGTATTTCTACTATTTTACACGTAGCCTTCAAAAACAGATTTAATTGTACTGTTATCACCAACACGCAATCTAATTCAGTTGTAACTTGTGTTGTAGAAAAGATTGTTAAAAAAATTGTTGCAAATCAAAATTATTAACTCCGAGCGATAAATAAATTATAACTGAAAAAAACACAAATACATCAATGATGTTTTACTTAATATGATGCCAAATAATTTTTATGCCACTTCTATGACATTGTGTTCTGTGGTGATATAGGCAGAAAGCTAACTGAGAATATTTTAGTACTTCATAATAGATTATAACATGCAATGTACCATAATTTGTTGTATTCTTGTGTAGAAAGAATTATTATCATTAATGTTTTCTTACCAAAATACTAATATTTCGTATTTCGTCTTCCATTACTTTTATGAAGATTTTTAAGTAATTATCGATTGGTAATAGCCGTCTGTCCACAGATAAGCACCCATAACAACATTCTAATTTTGCTTTATCCATTATTTCAAGTAATTCGATTATATTTATTTTAGAACTGATGTAATCAATTTCTTCACAACTGTCCCTTGGTCAATAACATGTCATTTTCATAAATGTCAAAACTATAGGCATAGACAAAATAGAGATTTTATTTTAATTAAACTTTAAAGTGGATTGAGGTAGATTATAAAATAATATTTATTATTCATGTAATTGTTAGTTTTCTTAGTTAATTAAATTAAATTTAAATTTAGAATTACACCAAAATATTTCTACATGAATTTTGAGTTCCTCAATTAGTATAAAGCTGGTTATTGTTAAATTAAATTTATTATTAAACTGGACAAATTCTAAATCAAGAACTTAAATTTTTAAAATTGCTGTAAGGGTTTATATGGTAGCAGTTTACAATCGCTTGGCAGGACGATGACAATGGGAGGGAGTGAATTGGTAGGGGAGATGCTCCCTATTATCCCTATACTACTCCCATTACAAGGTAATTCATACTTAATGAGAAAATAAATTTTGTATGTGGCACTCGCCGGCCGCCGCCGCGGCACGCTCGCTTCGCTCGCGTGTGTTGTGGTCATATATCTAACCTAACCTAACCTACCTAGAAAGAACGAAAAAAAATTTAAATTAACCTTCTGAACCTATGTTATCCAAGTCGAAAAAAAAAAGTTATTTACGATGAAAGCACTTTCACACATGTCCATAGAAACACAGAACTAAATATGGCGGCGTTAGGATAGTTGACAATGACATTTAAGTAATTCGACATATTTTTGACATAATGATCTTATGTCTTTGTCTCACATATACAAAATCCTATTGTTATCCTTCTCTCTCACATTAAGTTTTTATTAATTTTCTCTAAAAATATGAATTACCTTGTGTCGTGAGTGTTATTATTGTGATCAGTGAATAAACGACTACCATATATATAAGTTTCACCCAATAACTTTTGCCAAGCGATTGTAAACCCAACCCGTTTATATTATCAAAACAATCTTAATGTTTAATATTATTTATTTATTTTATACATATTTTTTATCTTGTATCCAAAGAGTATAGTTATAAACTTGTATCTATTGAAATGACTTTGTGTTTGTGATCTAGATACAAAATATTATCTGTATCATACTGTTTATAATGGCGGCTGTATCTTTCACTGAGCGATCATTTGTTATTATAAATAAACAAATTTTACACAAAACAAAGGCGCTTATGTGATTCTTATATCTCTTGTACAGTAAATTTAACTATAATTTAAGTCAATTCACTAATTAGGATATAGATTTTAACGACAATATGGATATACACGATGTAACAGTTAATATAAAAATGGATACACATATGCACGAAATTCCTGTTAGTCAAATAAAGATGGATAACCATATCCATGAAGGGAATATTAATCATGTTAAGATGGATTCTCATTTGCACGATGTAAACCTCTCAAATGTTAAAATAGATACTCATATCCATGAAGTTCCGGTTGCACATATGCAGCTGCAACCAGGGAACATACAACAGCCAGAACAAAACATTATTCAGAGTAAAACAGAAAGAGAAGAACTAATAATGCCTCGAATTGAGAAAAAGAAGAAAGAAGCGATAGACGGACAAGCTAGAGAAATTATATTTAAAGTTATAAAGTTCTTTGAAAGTGAAAAGCAAAATAGAGGCTATGCATTCCCAGTTGAGAATGTTGTGAAACGCGCTTGTGCTGCAACTGGCTTATCAGAAAGTACTATAAAACGTATTAAGAGAGAGGGTCTCCGAGCTGAAGCGACTCACACAAAAATAGCTGGTCCCAAGAAAAAAAGGGTTCGTAAAACCAAAGTACAACTCGATTACTTCCAATTGTGTGCTCTTAGGGGCATTGTTAATAGTTATTCTATGCGTAAAGAGGTCCCTACGTTAGGTAAAATATTAACAGCAGCAAAACACGAACTAAATTATAGAGGTGGTAAAGAATCTTTAAGATTAATATTATTAAATAAATTAGGTATTAAATTTAAGAAATGTGAAAAGAAGAATAAAATTAAGCCAGAACAAACTACTCAGAGTATTCAGCAAATGCCAACAGTCATGACACATTTGCCCATGCAACAAATGAAACCGGAAAACCAATGTATTTATACAAACATGATGCCGCAGGTACCGCCAGTTTCCTATTAAAAAAATAATTTTATTATAACAATGTCATGGTTGATGACATTCTGCCTAATTCAAAGGAAATGAATATGACGCTATATTATTTAAGTTTTGTAAATATAGAAAAGGTATAGAGACAGTGAAATTATATTAGTACTTTTTAAAATTAGAATATAGTGATTAATTATTTTTTATCTGTGAACCGTAGATTATTTAGAAAATTATAAACAAGTTCAGTTTTAATGAAAAACTATTTTTTTTGTTTGCAAGACAAACATTTTTAATTTATACACATTAATTAATTATCAATTATATTTTCAATGATTATTTTTTAATTAATGATCCATAGAGAAGATATTTATTTTTTATTTACAATATAATTATGACATTATATTAAAATGTGAAATTTTTGTATACCGAATCTGTGTAATAGTTATTGGTTTTTACCAGTGTTATATGTATTATTAGTATTACAAACTAATATTATAAACGCGAAAGTTTGTAAGTATGGATGTATGGATGTATGGATGTTTGTTACTCTTTCACGTAATAACTACTGAATGGATTTTAATGAAACTTTACAATAATATAGCTTATACATCAGAATATCACATAGGCTACAATTTATAAAGATATTGTGTGAATTGTCCAAAATATGACGATAAGTATCAAGTAAGTAGTAAAAAATCTACCATCTGCGAGCTATTCTGGCGTGCGCTGCCAAAACCGCTAGAGTTATACATATGTAATGTATGATGGAAATGTTTATCTTAACAAGCGACTCACCCTCACTTCGCTCGGGATCGTCCCTAGATTTAGCGCGAGCGAAGCCGCGGGTTCCACTAGTTACAAATAAACTTTAGAACATATTCTGTTCTCCCTTGTTTGTTGAAAGTTTCCCGAAAAAAGAAATGTAAATTAAAATTAAATTAAAAAAGAAATTGTATAAAACAAAGTCACTTCCTGCTGTCTGTCTGTCCCTATGTATGCTTAGATCTTTCCAACTACACAACGGATTTTGATGCTGTTTTAGCAAATTGATAGAGAGTGATTCAAGAGGAAAGTTTATTTTTTTACATTATATCTAGGGCTGAACTTGAGTTAAGCAAGGGAGAATCGCTAGCTTAATAATAAAGAATGATTTTCCCATGTGTACATTGAGATTTATTTGTACTGATACTGTATTTGAAGAACATGGATAAGACAATATTTTTTTAAATTTAATTTTTTGTTATCACACAACCAAATTAGTTACTTAACAATTATTTTTAAATGGCAGCATATTTCAGTAATAATTTATTAGTTAACTTTTGAATATACAAATACAAAATATTTGAGTTTAATTTTAATGTAAAAAGCTAAGAAATGTGATTTATAAGAAATAATGTTATAGTATCGTATATTTGTTTCACTTGTTAAGTGTAAAAGTGGCATAACTTATATTTTTAAAGTTAATAGATGAAGATGATATGTAAAATATTCATATTTATTTATTTTTTTTATGGTAAAAAGGGGGCAAACGGGCAGGAGGATTACCTGAAGGGAAGTGATCACCTCCGCCCATGGACATCTGCAAGCCAAGCTTGCAGATGCGTTGCCGGCCTTTCAGGAAAGGGAGGGATGGAGGAGGGAGGGAAGTGGGAGGGAGGGGGGAACGAAGGCGGAGGATGAAGGGAAGAGGGAGGGGGAAGGAGAGTGGGCCTCCCGGACTCTCACTCACCGGACGAAACGCGACAGCATAGCTGCCACTTCACGCCGGTCTTCTGTGAGAGAGTGGTACTAATGAACTATACGGGGCGTGCCGGCCCATTCGGTTGCTACCCGAAAGTAACAAGCATGGCACTACCACTTTTAAAAATTTTGTGTGTATATACAGTTGTAAATCTTAAAACAGCCATATTTATGACTATTACAGTTCAGTACAACACTTCAGGCATTTTATACATGCACTTATACATTACACACACTTTGAACTCAATTTTATCGAAATTGAATTTTGTGACATATAACCTTCATACATTCATATCTTCATGATTAAGCCACTTTTACATTTAAAGAGTGCATCTATATTATGAAAATTATGAATTTTGACAATCATTCAATAAACATCAAAAAATATTTTTTAAAACGTCCTTAATATTTTTTTAATTTTTTTTAAACCTTTATTATTATGCTTGACAACAAAACATTGAAATGTTAGACAATACATTAAAAGAATTTATTTAATTTATACAAGCACTTTGTGAAGTGGATTTTGAAGTGAAAAATTCAAAATTCTGTCTGCAAACATTATTTCTCCTTATAGTCAAAGAGACAAACTAATAAATTCAATACTTTTATATAGTGTTCTGAAGTAAAGATTAGTTGATATATAAAAATCAGTTGATGAAATTCTCTTATTCAAATAAGTATTTTGGCAATATTTGATTTAATTATAATGTAATATTAATATTGAAATATAATATTGATTATAATTTATATGCAATGTAATATGTAAATAACAAAACACAACCAACAAACAACTTGTTACTATTAATATTACTTTACGTGCCTCGGAGAGCACGTAAAGCCGTCGGTCCTGCGCCTTAGCTCTCACTGGTCGTGTCGAGTAGTCGTCCCACCGGACTATGAGAGTGATAGGAATAGAGAGTGCACTTGTGTCTGCGCGTACACTTGTGCACTATAATATCTCCTGCGCATTTGGCCAGTCTCAATGAGATTGGTCGCCATGGCCGGAATCGGTCGGAGAACATTATTATTATTATTATTATACTTATTAAGAATTGAATGTAATTCATTCAAATAGTTTTTTTAATTTATTAAGCATTATATTTTTATTACTTAATGGCACGTTTTATATATTTGCTGTCACTACACTAGTAACTTTCTCTTTCTTCGCTCACACATCCCTTGATTAGTTTGAGAACACATAAAAGCTAAATGTCTAAAGAAAAATTTTTGTTTTATAACTTACCAAAATTCCCAAAATTACATCACAATCGGACCCATGATTTACTATCATATATAAGATAAGAATGAATGAGAATGAGATATAATAACCAACATTAATTTTCATATAGATTTGAAATTGAAATATTTGTATTGTCTCTTTGACTATAATAGAAAGACAGTTTTGTTTTATGTTTTTTTTAAATGTACCAAACTTGTATAAATATTAGACTAGATATGTATAAGGCTGATTCAATTATTATATAGATATATTGTAATATACTAATTATTTTTAAATAAATTGAAATGTATGCATTTTTATATGTACTTTATTTAAGTCAAATTATACTTTATTCAAATAGACTTTTAAAATCACTTTTGAACCACCATTATTTACATATAAAATAAAATATGTTGTGACATAAACACACAGCGCCATCTAGTTCCGTGGTAAATTATGAGGCTTGTGTTACGGATACCAGATAATTGATATACTACACATAAATAAGTTTAAATACATACATATTATAAATATAAACACCCATGACTGGAGTCCAACATTCGTACTCAACAAATGCCCAGAGCGGGACTCGAACCCGAACCACTGACACAGCAACTAAACAACAACACTACAAACTGAGCCAAATGTCTTTCTCGAATACTACTATACATATTTATATATGTAGTATATCAACTATCTGGTATCCGTAACACAAGCTTCGTAGTGTACCACGAAACTAGATAGCGCTGTGTGTAATAACGGCCTAACTTAGATTTTATACTATAGTTCCATCAATAAAAGATTACGAGTTGTTAAACTTATCTCCTACATTTCAACCTAGCCTCAGTGAAATTCGCTACGAAGGCCAAGAAACCATTTTTGTTAGTACATAATCAGGTCACAAATTTATTTTAAACTTATACTTTTAAATAAAAAGCCAGTTCATTTAATAAATTTATTTCAATTAATTATCAATTTTATTAACATTCTTGTGTTGTGTGCGTTCATGGGTCTTTCTAGCTGAGTCTTGTGTGAATGTTGAATCGCAATATGAACATTGGTGAGGCCTTTCACCTGTGTGAGTCCTTGTATGGTTTATAAGGACTCTATTAGTCTGAAAAAAAAAATAATTTGTAACTATAAATGAAACTATCTTTTCGGAATTTGTCGCGGATTTATTTGGATTTTTCCCGACGTTTCGAATACTTTACAGCAATCATGGTCACAAGCATTCTAAACGTATGGAACCAAAAATCCAAATCCGCGAAAAAATCCGAAAAAATAGTTTCATTAATAATGTCAAATAACTTAAGATAATATTATTTTTAATTATAAATATAATAAAACTAGCATTTCCTGTGACTTCGCACGCGTTCTACAGACCGGAAACCCATTTCTGAGTCACGTGGTATGAACTAACGCCCGCCCTTCCCGTTTTTGCAACACTTTTCATTGACGTTTCGCTGCTATTGGTCGTAGCGTGATGTAATATAGCCTATAGCCTTCCTCGATAAACGGACTATCCAACACAAAAAGAATTTTTCAAACCGAACCAGTAGTTCCTGAGATTAGCGCGTTCAACCAAACAAACAAACTCTTCAGCTTTATAATATTAGTATAGATAGTATAGATTCTAAGTCAAATCTGTATATAAATTTTTTTGGAAATTTTATTCAATTAGTTATTAATATCAATACAAGGAGTGAACCTAGTTTTTAAATATTTGTCATTCTTTTACCGCATCATGAGAAAACTGAACCAATTTTGATGAAATTTGATAAGGGGCCATTCATTTATTACGTAAGATAATTTTGGGGGGGAGGAGGGTCGACCATGTCTTATGTTTTCTTACAAGGGGGTGGGAGGGAGTCTCGATAGTTCTTACCGCTTACGTAAGGTCAAACAAATGCGCAAAGTTAAAATTATACTTTGAAAAAGCGCGGGCAACCGAGCGAAAGGTACTGCACCTTTGAAATTACAAATAAACATTTCAAAAAATTTTTACTTTGAAAAATAAACATTAAAATAAACCAAAAGTGTATTCATTTTTTCTTTTAAACTCTTACGTAATAAATATTAAACAAGGGGGAGGGGGTCGGCCTATTCTTATTTTTTCTTATAATAGGGGGGGGGAGGGGGTCAAAAACTAGCGAAAATAGTCTTACGTAATTAATGAATGGCCCCTATAGATGATAGCTAGTTTATAAAGGTTAATATATAGGATATTTTTAACTACAGAAAATATTTAATTTTTGAGAAATACATACTAATTGTTAAAGTAAACATCACTATCACTACATAGTATAAAACAAAGTCGCTTTCTCTGTCCCTATATCCCTATGTATGCTTAAATCTTTAAAACTACGCAACGGATTTTGATGCGGTTTTTTTTAATAGATAGAGTGATTCAAGAGAAAGGTTTATATGCATCACTAGCGGATCCCGCGGCTTTGCCTGTGCTAAATCTAGGGAAGGGCCCGAGCGAAGCGAGGGCGAGTCGCTAGTATATTATAAATGCCTTAACTGTCTGTTAACTTTTCAAGTTTAATGTAATACTGAACTAATTGAAATAAATTTAGTTATGGAGAAACCCTAAAAAGGGTTGATTTTATCCCAAAAATCAACCCTTAAGGAAAAAAGAAGGGTGGAACTTTGTATGTCACATTTGGACCCACGCCCAGAAGTGGGAAAACAAAATGGCTGAAATAAAGTATACTTACGAAAAAACCTTTCCCACATATATTGCATATTTTATCTCGAGGTTTCTCAGTCTTGTCGTGTACAAACTTCTTATGAGTTCTTATTGAATATCCGTTGGCGAAATACTGTAAAGGTAAATATTAATAAATAAATATGTTGAAACATTAACACACAGCGCCATCTAGTTCCGTGGTAAGCTACGAGGCTTGTGTTACGGATACCAGACAGTTGATATACTACACATCTATACTAATATTATAAAGAAGTAAAGTTTGTTTATTTGTTAAATTGTAAGGGGCAATCTCGGGATCTACTGAACCGATTTTAAAAATTCTTTCACCAATAGAAAGTCACATTATTGCTGAGTGGCATAGGTTATATAAAAAACCGAAAAATAAAAAGGCTTTTACGTAGTAGTCCGTTTTGCAAAGTGAATCGGAGAAAAAACGGTCGAATGAAAGCGTTTCTTACGAACGCTGCCTTAACTATGAAAGATATATTTTTGAGTTCTAGAGAAAAGATGTGGAGCTTGAAAATGCCTACAAAAAAGTCAACGACAGCATATGTCTATATTCTAATTTTTAATTAGACGAAGTCAACTGACGTTTACTGTGTTGTCAGGTTTTGACAAAATAATAATAGTGTTGTAAAAAAATGAATGATTGAAAAAACTCCTGAATGAATGAAATTGCCTCGATTGTCTAGTGAATAGTTAGTGTGCCGAACTGCCGATATCGGGTACGGGGTTCGAATTTTAGTCGTGCTTTATACATACCAACGAGTTTTCGACGACTATGTGCCTATAGAATCGAATTATATCTTATATCACTATCGCTTTCGGTGACATTAATTATCAATATGTCTGAAACATTGTCCATCATGTGGTCGAGACCATATATTTTGTCTTCTTCTTTAATTATATGAGTCATAAAAAAATTATGTACTTTTCACCTTATAGCGGTAAAAGTAAAATCGTCTAATTTATCTTTGAAACAAAAAACTTAACAAAAAGTTCACTTAACAAAAACTTAACAAAAACGTGCTATCAGACCAGAGGTTAGAAGCCGAATAACAAACAAAATGGCGACCGCAAGCGCGGCGTTGATCGGTGTTGGCACTAGTCGCCGCGCCGCGCTTTGTAATAAGCCGTCAAAAAACTGATTGTAGTTACATACTACTACTATTACTAGTGTAAAATAGAAATAATATTCTTTTATATTTTGAAATGATTAACTATTCACACTCATTGTTCATTCATCTGATTGAACGAGAACTGAACGCATCACTAATACTTTAAATATGGCAACATTATTTTACAAAGTGACATTAGCTACTGTCAGTTGGCTTCGTCTAATTAAAAATACGACTATAACTTTTATATTTAAGTGACAAAAAGTAGTTTTTTTAATATAAGTATAGATAATTTAATTTTTAATTTTTAATATTAATAAAATAATTTAAATTATTTAAGCACTCTGTACTAAAAAAGGATTATTAACATTATGCCCAACGAAGTGGGCACGGGTCAGCTAGTAATATATAACTTTGCATACATAATTAATATTATTATCAAACACCAATGACTGCAGTACAAACATTCATCACTATATATCATAAAACAAAGTCCTCCGCCGCGTCTGTCTGTCTGTTCGCGATAAACTCAGAAACTACTGCACCGATTTTCATGCTGTTTTCACCAATGGATAGAGTGGTTCTCGAGGAAGGTTTTAGTATATAATTAGTCAAGTTTTTGTGCACATTTACTAGCGGAACCCGCGGCTCCACTCGCGTTCTAAAGGCTGAAAATCAAAAGAAATATTTTTCTCCCGTTTTTGCAACATTTTTCATTGATGCTCCGCTCCTATTGGTCGTAGCATGATGTAATATAGCCTATAGCCGTCCTCGATAAACGGACTATCCAACACAAAAATAATTTTTCAAATCTAACCATTAGTTCCTGAGATTGTTCAACCAAACAAACAAACTCTTCAGCTTTATAATATTAGTATAGATATATTACAAAAACCGTTTAATTTATTTTAACTTATTCGTATTAAAAGCGATTAAGACATACCTTCTTACACAACTCGCAGTAATATTTCGATTGTTGCTGATGTACTAGATTATAGTGGTTATTCATATAGCTTTTTCTACTAAATATTTTTCCGCAATCCGGACACGGAATTCTGAAAGAAAACATTATAAATGAAACTATCTTTTCGTATTTTGTCGCGGATTTATTTAGATTTTTGGTTCCCGACGTTTCAAATGCTTTACAGCGCACATGGTCACGGGAGAGACTAAGGTATTAGACGTCTCAGGGGGTTATATACTTGTTACAGACAGTGCCTACACACAATTTACAAATATTTAAAACTAGCTGTACCCGCGGCTTCGCCTGCGTTCATTTTTTTAATTGCTAATCAACCTCATTGAGTTGATCTGTAGGAAAAAAAATGTCTAAAAAATAAAAATAAAAATTTAGGGGTGGACTACCCTTAACATTTAGGGGGATGAAAAATAGATGTTGGCAGATTCTCAGACCTACTCACAAAATTTCATGAGAATCGGTCAAGCCGTTTCGGAGGAGTTCAAGTTCAAACCCCGTCACCCACGTAGTTACCGTTCCCGTGGGATTACAGGGATAAATGTCCTATGTCCTTTCTGAAGGTCTTCTCTATCTGTGTACCAAATTTCATCGAATTCGGTTCAGCGGTTTTGGCGTGAAAGCGTAACAAACAGACAGACAGACAGACAGAGTTACTTTCGCATTTATAATATTAGTTAGGATGATATCAGAGTAGATTATAAAATAATACATTTCAATTTCCGCTATTTCCGCTAGTCATATATACATCCCTTTCCTCTTGAATCACTCTGTCCATTAAAAAAACCATATCAAAATCCGTTGCGTAGTTTTAAAGATCTAAGCATACATAGGGACAGACAGACAGCGTGAAGCGACTTTATCTTATACTATGTAGTGATACATACATACTCTCGAAAAACATAACTCTTCTTCTGGCGCAGTCGGTTAAAAACAGTATAAACACTCACTTCGCCCTTATCCTAGGTTTATGCGCAACAGCTGTTCTTAAATGGCGTTTGAACAAATATAAATTTTGAAATTCCAAATCACATTCAACACAATATGTCGTTTCATTATCTTCCTTTTTAGTGTGATAAATATTGTAGTGTTTCTTTAGATGTGAACCATTACTGTAGACACGGTGGCATAATTCACATTTGCTTGGCAAATGATCATTTCTGAAATAATTATTAAATACGTTGGGACATTATTACACACAGCGTCATCTAGTTCCGTGGTAAGCTACGAGGCTTGTGTTACGGATACCAGATAGTTAATATACTACATATCATCATCATCAGCCCTTTCAACGTCCCACAGCTGGGGGTGTGCCTCCCTTAGTACGAGGGGGATCAGGACATAGTCCACCGCGCTGGCCTAGTGCGAGTTGGCGGACTGAGCATGTCTTTCCAAAACTTGCTAGGTTCTCTCAGACATGCAAGTTTCCTCACGACGTTTTCCTTCACCGTAAGACAAGTGGTGATCATGATAGAAATGATTCGCACATGAAAATATCAGAGGTGGGAGACCCGGATTCGAACCCGCATCACTCGGATATCCAAGCGACCGCGTTACCGCTGGGCTACCACTGTCTCCTACATATATATGTTTAAATACATACATATTATAAATATAAGATTATTTTTGATCTAACCTTAGAGACAATACTAGCTGACCCGTGCCCACTTCGTTGGGCATAATGGTAATAATCCTTTTTTAGTACAGAGTGTTTAAATAATTTAAATTATTTTATTAATATTAAAAATTAAATTATCTATACTAATATTGAAAAAACTACTTTTTGTAACTTAAATATAAAAGTTAGACATATGTTGTCGTTGACTTTTTTGTAGGCATTTTCAAGGTCCACATCTTTTCTCTAGAACTCAAAAATATATCTTTCATAGTTAAGGCAGCGTTCGTAAGAAACGCTTTCATTCGACCGTTTTTTCTCCGAATCACTTTGCAAAACGGACTACCACGTAAAAGCCTTTTTATCTTTCGGTTTTTTATATAACCTATGACACTCAGCAATAATGTGGCTTTCTATTGGTGAAAGAATTTTTAAAATCGGTTCAGTAGATCCCGAGATTACCCCTTACAATTTAACAAATAAACAAACTTTACTTCTTTATAATATTAGTTATAGTTATAGATAGATATAGATAAACTTTTTTAATGTAACCTTATGACGTTTGACATATTATTATAATACACTAGTGGAACCCACGGCTTCGCTCGCGCTAGATCTAGTTATGAAACGCGAAAATTAAAAAAGTTATAAAAAAAAACTACTCACATCATATGCTTTTCAATAATATCTTTTCTTTTATACTCCCTTTTGCAATAATCACATATATATTGACGATGAAACTTCTTGTAATGTAAAGCATAATCTTTTCTAGAATAGCATTTGAAGCCACATTGACAATAGAAAATACGTTTGTGAGTGTTATTTAAATGCGTAAAAACATCACACTTGTACATCATTATCATATCACAGTAAATACATTTGAACGCATTAAAAGCGTGATCATACCAATGATTTTTCATTGAAACTGTGTCCGACTGTACTTCTTTGCAGTAGGAACATGAAATGCCTTGTTCCTAAAAATATTTTCAATTCAATTCAATTCTCTTGTTAATGGCTTCAAAGCGAGCCAGTTGAGCACAGATTACTTCGCCAGTGTCACGTAGAATGGAGAAGACACGAAGGAGATTGGTCGGTAACATAGAGTGAATAAAAATATTTTTTTTCTTACTTGCAAATTGTCAAACAAAAAATCATAAAATCTTCCTTACTTTAATGAGTTAAGAAACAATATAAATAAATATGTTGGGATATTATTACACACAGCGCCATCTAGTTACGTGGTACAAGGCTTGTGTTACGGATACCAAATAGTTGATACACTTCACATATATAGCTTTAAATACATACATGTTATAAATATAAACACCCATGACTGGAGCACAAACAAGCGAGTTTAACAAATGAATGCCCCCAGCGGGACTCGAACCCGCGACCGCTGGCGCAAGAAAGTACAACTTCACTACAAACTGCGCCAAACGAACCGTCAAAGTGGGCCTTTCTTACACATTCTTTGCATTACGCGTTTCCTACGATATTGTTTTGACGACACGTTTGCAGTTTGTAGTGACCCTACTTTCTTGCGCCAGCGGTCGCGGGTTCGAGTCCCGCTGGGGACATTCATTTGTCAAACTCGCATGTTTGACTCCAGTAATGGGTGTTTATATTTATAATATATGTAGTATATCAACTATCTGGTATCCGTAACACAAGCCTCGTAAATTACCACGGAACTAGATGGTGTTGTGTGTAATAATGTCCCAACTTTAGTGGACGGTATGTCATGTGGGTAGCTCTTGGTATTTCTCTGAGAGCAGAGTAGACTATGGAGCAACCCCATTTGCTTGTTGTTTTTAACTTTTTAATTTCTTTAAAACTTATATTAAAATTAATGCTTAATTTAATTATAATATATGAAAGTTTATAATTGCTTAAAGAATTTAATTCTTTGTTATAACACAACATACATATTTTAATAATAGCAACACTACATTATATTATTTAACAAATATCATAAAATATCATAATAATTATAATTATAGTAACAAAAAATAAGTCAATAATATTGCCATATTTATATTATAATTCAAAATTTTAAAATTTGTAATGTTCAGAATTAAATGTATAATTTTATAAGGTACCATTTAAATTTTTTTGTAAATTGTGACCCGGGACTCGAATCCAGGACCTCTCGGTGTGCAACCATACATGCTAGCCACTACACCAAGGAGATAATAATAATAATTATTATTATATATATTTAATTAAAAAAAAAAAAGACAACCGAATGGACCCCACGATTTAACACTAAAAGAAAAAGAGGGAGACAGATCAAAAGATGGTCAGATAATATTAAGAAGGTGGCTGGATCACTATGGTCCAGAGTGGCAAGAGACAGGAATGAGTGGAAAAGGCTGGAGGAGGCCTATGTGTCATGAGGACACGCTGATGCGGTTTATGATGTGTAATTAAAATAGTTATTAAGCAAACAAACAAAAACTGTAAAACTTTTATCAGCAATAAAGGCTTTTGTATTTGTATTTGTATATATATTTAATAAAAAGAGCCTTACACGATTACTTCTTCTGACATCTTGTTTCATCGAAGACATTTTCTTTTTACAATATATATGTGTTGCGGCTGTCACATTCTTAGTTTTTACTTTGCTTATAATTTCTACATCTTTAAAACTTAATTGTACATTATCTATATACTTATCCAAATCATTCCTTTCATAATTTACTATGGAGGCTTTATACATTTTTGAAAATGTCCACGTTATTTTCTTATATCCATTTGTTTCTTTCTTTTTTATTTCAACAGCTTTTTCTTGTTTGGGACTATCATTATCACAAAAACTATCACAACTTTCTTCTATGTTACTCAAATTATCAACTTCATTTTGTACCATTTCATTAAATTTTATTTCATTTTTTACAATTTTATTTTCATTTTCTTCATATTCTATTAAAAAGTCATATTCATTATTGCTAAAAGTTTTTAACCTTGATAAACATTGAATATCCAAAGGCTCTTTCTGAAAATAAAGCATTTTAAAATGAGGAAAAAAAAGTTTATTACAATTTTTGACTAAAATAAAGATATTTTCAAACATCACATATGTTTCTTTTCTTCCTGCGTTATTAAATGTAAAACTATTTTTATTTCATTTCTATTTCTCTCTCATGCTTATACTCTAAAACCACCAGCCTTGCCTTATTAATATATGTATATAATATCTTGATACTATTATAATATACTAGCTGACCCGTGCCCACTTCGTTGGGCATAATGTTAATAATCCTTTTTTAGTACAGAGTGTTTAAATAATTTAAATTATTTTATTAATATTAAGAATTAAAAATTAAATTATCTATACTAATATTAAAAAAACTACTTTTTGTCACTTAAATATAAAAGTTAGACATATGCTGTCGTTGACTTTTTTGTAGGCATTTTTAAGCTCCACATCTTTTCTTTAGAACTCAAAAATATATCTTTCATAGTTAAGGCAGCGTTCGTAAGAAACGCTTTTATTCGACCGTTTTTTCTCCGATTCACTTTGCAAAACGGACTACTACATAAAAGCCTTTTTATTTTTCGGTTTTTTATATAACCTATGACACTCAGCAATAATGTGGCTTTCTATTGGTGAAAGAATTTTTAAAATCGGTTCAGTAGATCCCGAGATTACCCCTTACAATTTAACAAATAAACAAACTTTACTTCTTTATAATATTAGTATAGATATAGATAATTATATAATTAATATTTGATTAATCCACTTCATTGTACTTTATTTAGACTTATAATTAAAATATTAAATACCAACTAATAGAAACATAAGAAATCAAAAGATATCATGCTATGTGTATGCTCCTTATAACATTTGCTATCTGTGAGTGAAATTCTCGACAAAATTAGTGCAGCCATTTCAAAGATTTTTTTAATGGTAAAAAGGGGGCAAACGGGCCTTTTTACCATAAAAAAAAAAGGGGGCAAACGGGCAGGAGGCTCACCTGATGGGAAGTGATCACCTCCGCCCATGGACATCTGCAAGCCAGGCTTGCAGATGCGTTGCCGGCCTTTCAGGAAAGGGAGGGATGGAGGAGGGAGGGAAGTGGGAGGGAGGGGGGAACGAAGGCGGAGGATGAAGGGAAGAGGGACGGGGGAAGGAGAGTGGGCCTCCCTTTAGTCGGAGCAAACAGACAGAAAGACAAAAAATTTTTTGACGAAAGTATCATATTGTATACTATCAGATGCATTTAATAAAAAGGTGGTATTTGAAATTTAAAAAAAAGAAACTTCAATTTTATTTATATGTGCTGATAACAAAAGTTATACATGAAAAATTATACTATATTTGTTTAAAAATAATCCACAATAAAGTATATATTTATTTTAATAGTTTAATATTATAGTATTATTAATACATACAAAACCCTCATGAAATACCGATTGACTCTTCTGAAATTGTCTTCGGTATCTAACAATCTTCTTAAATATTGCTGTACATTCCCAACAGAGTAACAAATTAAAGTATTTCGAGTCCTAAAAATAATTAAACAAATATTAGCTTTTGACTTTAATACTGTTAAAATAAATATTTCAACTCTTACCAATCAATTAAGGATGAAACTACAACATAAATTAATAATGGCAATTAATTATTTAATTAAGATAACAGAGAACTTATGAAGTATACTAATGATATTATAAAATAATTTAACATTACATATTAATAAATCAATATTTGAAATTTAGACAACATTTTTGGTGCGGGTTCGCAACCCACTGGGGCCATACATTTGTTGAGTCTGTACTGCAGTCATGAGTGTTTATATTTATAATATGTATTTATTTAAAGTTATCTATGTGTATCTGGTATCCATAACACAAGCCTTGTAGCTTATAGATAGTGCTGTGTGTAATAATGTCCAAACATATTTATTGTTATGTTTTACTCTGAATTTATTTTAACTCTGAATATAGAATATTGTAACAAACTACATGTAAATCATCAATAAGTGTGTATATAAATAGGGTTAACTTATATAGAAAATATAGAAACTTATTTCTTTTTCTTTAAAACTGTTTTGTTTCTGCCATCTCAATTAAATATTTCAAATTCATATATGAGCTTCTAAGAAGATGTGTTAGTGAAAAAAAACAGTTGGGGCCTTAATACTTTTTTACAGTAGATTTTAGTATCCTTAATTATTATTAAGGTTAATTTCAAACCGTCTGTGAGATAGAACTTTTTTTTGACAGGTCTTCTGGTTTATTATCACTAGTTATTTTGTGGTATACAATGTAACTATCAATATATATTATAATATTTGATGACAATAACACGTACCTCAGGTATATAAATTCCTTCTAACATAATAAAAAATAAATCTGCATTCTCTGTTATCGGCTTAAGCTCTCGATCAAGACTTAAGCAGCCTCTACAAATACTGTCTATCTCAATTTTTATAGTATCCATCTTCTCTATTTAATAATTTATATAATATTATATACTAATAACTTTATATTTTCACGTTAACGATCATTCATAACAAAGAGAATGTAAAATAATAATTCATATTCATAATTTCATACATTATTTTGAAGAAAGTTGACAACAAAGAGCACAGATTAAGTATTAGGACAAAGAGTATAATTGTTGTATTTAAAATTTATCCCCAATAGGGAAAGGCAAAGGACTATAGTCCATACAGCCTAGTCTAAATTTGTAAATTTCATTGCGATATGACAAAAGCCTGGGCCAAGTCTGAAGATACTTCATTTATTTTCTGATTCCATTGTTGGTAAGGCCGAAACCAAGCCTGAAATGAGATATACAATCAATTCAGTCGTATAGAATCATAGGTGGTCATCTTATTTTTTGGCAGTTTTGAGATATCTATACCAAAAGATTTAAAATTATGAACTAAACGGTTTTATTTGACAACACAGAACCAAAGGTGGCTATTTTCCTTGCAAATGCTATTTCAAATCGTTGTTTAGTTTCAAAGACGGTAATCTTGTGCGTGTTCAGAATCAAACTCGGCGCTAATACTCACTCGACCAATCACAACAGTGCATTTGGTCACGCCGCACGCGACAAGATGGCGAAAAATAAGTTTTTGGTACAATTTAGTCCCCCAATTTAATTGATTAATCGCAGTTTAAAGTGCAAAAAGTTGTGTTATTAGTTATAAATTAGTAACAATGGAGGTCCATCCTACAGAAACTATAAATAGTTTATCAAGAAAACACAAAAGAAATCCGGAAAAATGGAAAAAACACATCGATAAAAGAAACAAAGATAAAGGTAAGATGGGTGGTTGTCACCTAAAGGTATACTATGAATCTTAAGACAGAAAACAAAGCTTTATTTGAATTTTTTTCTTTACCTGTTTTGATAACTCTAAGAGATCATGACAAAATCGTTCGGTGCCACTGGCTAGCGCTTATTACGTTGCTTATTTTCTGCCGCAAAGATGTGTAGGTACTATTTTAGTAATTATTACGAGAATGGCTTGAACTTGTTATTATTTCAATATTACATTTCTTTCGTTGGTGATTGGTAAAGTCGCATTTGGTGATAATTAACTAGCAAAATTAATGTATAGCTATGCTTGGGTCTAAGTATTAAAAACTTTATTTCAGATATTCTCCGAAAAGTTTACCTACGCGTGTCTGCGAACACGATCAACCGGCATTTAGGTGTTCCAGCATAAAAATAAGTGATATGCTTAAGTTGCACCAAAAATTTTATGTTCACCCAAATTTAAAAAAGGCAAGACGCTATAATCTTAAAACTATGTTCTATAAAACCCATTGCAAAGAGGACGACTAGCAGAGTCACCAAACAAACGTCTATAAAATACTCAGTATACGTTGGTGGGGTTAAAGTACCCATATGTAAAAAAAATTTTTGAGTAGTTTTGGGATCACCAAGCATAGGGTCAATTATGTTATAAAAAGATTTTTTTACGTTGGTGATATTTCATATGAAGCTCGCGGTGGGTTCCGGCAAAATGAAAAATTCTCCGCACAAAAGCAGTCTGTGAAACAATTTATCGAAACTTTAAAATGCTTGGAGTCCCACTATTGCCGTAGGTCTAAATGTGCTGAACGCAAATATCTACCAGCGGAACTAAATATAAAAAAGTTATATATTATGTATAAAAATTCGGAACATATTATGAAGCCTGACGTAAAATTGTTATATTTTCATTATATATTTAATAACTTTTATAACATTGGATTCGGTTCAGCCAGCGCAGCCAGCCAGTGCAGACTGATGTCTGTTAAACTTGTCTCGAACTAAAGGGGCCATTCATTTATTACGTAAGACTATTTTCGCTAGTTTTTGACCCCCTCCCCCCCTATTATAAGAAAAAATAAGAATAGGCCGACCTCCTCCCCCTGCTTAATATTTATTACGTAAGAGTCTAAAAGAAAAAATGAATACACGTTTAATTTATTTTAATGTTTATTTCTCAAAGTTACAATTTTTTGAACTGTTTATTTGTAATTTTAAAGGTACAGTACCTTTCGCCCGGCTGCCCGCGCTTTTTCAAAATATAATTTTGACTTTGGCATTTTTTTGATTTCGCATTTTCTCTTGACTTTCGCATTTTTTGATCTTACGTAAGAACTATCGAGACTCCCTCCCACTCCCTTGTAAGAAAACATAAGACATGGTCGACCCCCCTCCCCCCCTAAATTGTCTTACGTAATAAATGAATGGCCCCAAATGAAAAAATTAAATTGCAAAGTAATGCTGCAGAAAAAAATCATTGATCACTCAAAAAAGAGTTCATATATTAAGAGCAAAGGCTTTCATAAATTGCGTGAGCAAAAGGATGATCTGCCCCTCTAGACAAGTGGCAAACGCTCCGTGTCTATTCTATTTCGATAAACGCTAACGCCTTTCCGTACGCTAACAGCAGAATTCGTTTGTCAAAAGTGATACTTCTGTATGGGGAATTATGTACTAATCTGACATTTCGTTACATTTGGCTACCAATTACAAATTCGATACGTTGAATCTAATCATTAGTCGTAAGCCTATGTCATTATATTCTATTCTACTAGCGTTTATGCCACTTGTCTAGAGGGGCTGAAAGTCATATCGTTTGACTGTCAAAAAAATCTACCTATTCCAAAGTTACCGGACTAAATTTGTTATTACAGCCGTCAACTTTACTTATATAACTTCACTATGGTAGAAGGATCTTCTAATCAGCCAATGACAAAGGATAATATATTTGCATATTGTTGCACAGAAGATGAATTTCATAAAGATTCTAATTTAATTTCCTCGGCTATTTACCATAGACTTAATGTAACAGACAAAACTGGAATCAAAACAATACGCTCAGTAGCTGATGGTTGTGGCGGACAAAACAAAAATTCTATTGTCATTGCAGCATGCTCTAAGTGGCTGTTATCTTGTTCAGCTATTAAAAATATTGAAACCGGTCACAGGGTACTCATACGTATGCCACCAGATCGCGCATTTGGCATAATCGAAAAAAAATTAAAGAAACAGGAAATTATCTTACACCCAGACGAGGTAAAAGAGATCATATCTCAAACTTCTACAGTTTTACAGTTTGGAGATGACTGTCCTGTATATGATTGGAGAACAGCAGCTCGAAAAATACTGGCACCGACTACTTCATGGAATGTTAGGTTTAAAGAGTGCAAAAGATTTGTTTTGACCCGATCTAAAATACCTGGTAACATACTTGTGCGAGGTGAAACTCTGTACAAAAGCGACATTGGAACTGCTATAAGTATTTGACCTATCGATTAAGGTCATTATGATTTCAAAAATCCTTCGATGGGGTGCTAAAATTGTGTAGCTATAAAAGATAGCTTGATCTCTGCAACAGCTGTCAGTAAAATCAAGCAGGACGTTCGATTTGATAATATTTGCGAACAAGAGTTTATAATAAATCTACATATATCTAATATATTATAATAAATCTACAAGATTGTTTTAGCGATTCAGAAACTGATTCGGATATTGATTTGGGGTGTACTCCTTTAGGAAGATAAATGCATTTTATATTAAAATATTAGTTTAATTTAGTAATTAGATTAAACCCAAATTTATGTAACATTGACATTGATAATAGTAAGAAACGTCGATAATTTCTATCGACAATTTTTTTTTATCCTGACAACCCTAGGAATGTCAGTTTGACATATGTCGCAGAGATCAAGCTATTTTTTATGAACTATAGCATATACAGTTACACATCGAGATATCCTGGGTTCGAGTCCTTTCTTGGGCCAAGTTTAGTTATTGTGTCTTTTTGTTTAGTAAGTCTTAGTAACAGTCTAGGGTTGGATAGTTGGATGTGTAGCCAAAGAAGGTTCAGTATCAAGAGTAGTGGTACTTTGGCTCATCGTGACAATAGTTTTCATTTACGGCTGTAGAGTAATGATAGACTGAAGTGCTGTGCAAATTAGAATAATATTTTCGTTATATAAATAACTTATACTTTTACTTTTTTATCCAACGTTATGTATACTAAACCCTCATCACATTACTCGTTCCCCTTTTTTATAATTTATTTTAATTACATAAATGGAGAACAAACAAAATATGTTTATAGTGAACAAAAAAAACAAAATACGAACTAACGATGTGATAAAAAAAGTTCAAAAATAAAAAATAAACCCGAGGGGCTAACTTCTGTCATCTGTGTACCGCAGTGAGTATTGCGCAGCTCCAGTCGATAGCTATCGACGCGACACTTGGAAGCTTGTCACGTACAAATCTCTTACTACTGAAATTGAGCTTAATGCTAGACTTGTTTTACTCGACTGTGGTTTTCATAGACTAATTGCTACTTTAATTTCTAATCTGTGGTGTGGTTTTGACTTTTGTATCTATATAGTTACATTCTCTTTGGTAGCTACTAGCTATAAGCTATTTTTTCTAGTGTTTGACTTTGAAGTTTGAAGTTTTAACTAAGTTTTAAAAAAAGTATAATATTACTTTTATCTCATATATTTTATCACAAGTATGTATGAAAAACCATAAAATATTAATATGTAAGTTCAAACTTCTTTATTTATATATCCTTGTCCACGTCACTCTCAATGTATGTTTTTTCTATGTAACTTTATAGTGCAATGAAGAATATTATATATAAGTTTAAACTATTAACTAACTACCTATTAACTATATATTCTAATAAATAAAGATTTTACTAAATTTTTCTTTGTATTCAATAACTTACTTAAAAGTAATTTATATTCAATAAAATAAATGAATAAATTTTCAGCTTTGGAACATGATAAGGGGAAACTGGGGACACTTCGACGCCCCCGGGGAATAAAATCGTAATAGACAAAAACTGTTATTCTGTTTTAGCTCATAAACTAACCGACCTATATTAACATACATCATTTTTTTCAGTATTTTTTTTCTTAATAAGTAGCTATAATAAAAAAAAATATAAAGTATACTTTTAAAGTTATTACGAAAGATGTATAATACTGATTTTATATTTAAGTGTATCCAAAGTAACGGCACATAACGATTTTATTCTCCTGAAATTGTAATATCATGAAAACTATATCCCTACATTACGATGTTTTTCTACAGTATTTTCATGAATGAATGGTAATTGTAATAAACTAATACAATTTTGTTCTTGTAAAAGCTACCAGTGTCTTTTTTCGTATAGCTATATAACGACTTTGTTTTTGTATATATGTGCTTAGAGAGTTCATTGTAATATGCAGTAATGTTTATGAATTTTGGTTATAAATTATTGTAACACCACTAGTTACTGTAATACCACTAGGTACTGGGTACTTTGTGAGTGCTTTTCTACACTCAGTCAGTACCTACATATTGTAAAAACTTAAATAAAATAAACAATGAAGTAAGTATAATAAACATAATTTTTATTTAAAAAAATCACACTTCTTACAATAGGCTAGGCACTTCACATTAAAATCAATTCGAAAAAAAGCTATGGCGAAAAAGATAGTAATTCTAAAAAAACATACTTATTTATATAAAATGAAATCATATATATAATACTACGGAATGCACTAAACACTTTTAAAATTAAATTATTTAAATGGTTAAGTTTTTAAAAATATTTATTATCTTCTTCATTCATTAAGACATACACATCTGGCTTTTCATTTATTTGTAGTAGATCTATAGTTTTCACTATACAGGTTCTAGGAACTATGTCTTTATCTTTACGTTTTGGAACTGTAAACTTTACAGCGTCTTTAGTGCCGGAGGTGTTAAAGACATTTACAGTAAACAAGTTTTTCTTAGTATCCACCTCTTCAACTATTCCAACATAGTATTTCCACGACTTCTTGTAATACCTTACTAAAACAGTTTCACCTATTGAAATCACAGTTTCAAACTCTTCTAATTGTCCTTCACCTTCTATTGCCTGTTTCAGTCTTAGTTCTAAAAAATCAATCAGTCTGTTTCATTGCTCTCACTGTCACAGTCATCCTCACCTAAAACGGCTTCAGTATTATTTGTGCTTATCAGCGAATTGTAAAAACTGTGATAATGGAGAGGTATGGCGTTAATCCTACAAATACTTGATAGGTCTTCTTGTAGAGCTTTAGAAATTGGAACTGGACCGTTATAAGCTGGCTGCAATGTCACGTCATCAGCGATAGACCAAGTTGCTGCGGTAGAGGCAGATTTTCGTTTTCTAGTGTTTTTAGTTTAGTTGATCTTATATTCATTTCAATGTCGTCGCTTTGGTAGTGAAGAGAGTCAACCCACACATAACAAGTTCCGAAATAATGAGCAATTAAGTGGCGAGGTTAAACAAAAAATAATAATTAGTCTATATCTTCCAAACCGTAAGTTAGATTTTAATAAGAATGGCATTGGTTTAGCTAAACATGCTTCTTGTATTTTCGGTATAGTAATAGTTTTTGTAATTTAACGAGTTTTTCTGTTAATCACTATTTTGCACTTGGCTCTTTTCACCATTTAGATATTTTGAAAATGATCTACTAATAAACACGGAGGTGAAAAAATGTAAGTGTCATAGATCTATTTTTATATTCAAAAATAGTTGTTAGCAGCGGGTTGGTTGCTTGGTTGGTAGTTTGTAGAAATAAAAAAAAGAATAATAGGCTTATTTTAAATATTTTTATATCAGAAATAATTAAGTATTAATTATTTGTTATATCTTCATTTAAAAAAATCTATCGTCTTCTTCTGGAACATCAACATCGTGACTTGAAGCAATAAGATTCATGTAATATTCGTGGTAAGAGGTAGGAATTGTACCTTTTTTACAAAGATCTTGCAAGTCTTTCAGTTTTTTGGCATCTATTTTTAAGCTACACGTATAAAGATTAGCTACTTCAGTGGCAAGTATTTCTTCATTATTTCGAGTTGATCTGAGGCGAATACATAGTCGTTCAAATTCAATTTGGCTTAACTGAGTTTTGTAATAAATATGCATGGGCTCTTCACGTCTATATTGCAGCCATTTAACAAGAAGCCATTTCATGATTCCATTCTCTCCTTTATTTTTATTTGTAATTAATTTTTGACTGTATGACTTAAAATCAAGAAATTGGCTAAAATCCATCTCATTTACGACGTATGATGGTCGAGTGGTCTTTGCCGTTCTTGCTACAGTATACCATCCGTCTGGGACAAAAATGTTAATCTTTCTACCCCTTGATTCAATGGCAGAGTGAACACTGTCGCATTCCATTTCGGAATGTCCAGATTCCATGTACTTTTGGTTGATAATCTTCAGATTTGGAAATGAAGCGAGTGCTCTAATGAACATAGCAGAAACGATATGGTTTCTGTTTTGTCCTGAAGCAGTATCAGAGTAAAATGTTACTTCTGTCACCTCTGGTGGTAGTTCAGAAAGGAGTTTCCAAATACATGTGGCTATCTCAGATGCTCCTTTTGTACCATTGGTTTCATGCCACATGTAGTTAATTGCGGTGCCTTTAGCAAGATCATAAATGGTAAAGTTATAAGTTTTTAATTTTCTCTTATAATACAATTGACCAATCTCTAACTGTGGGGTAAGTAAGATTTTTTCTAAATCCATAGTGTAAGCACAAAACGTTGGATCAGTCTTAGCTCTTGCCTTGTCTTCTCTTTTCTGTTCTCTAGCTTCTGTTTTTCTGATTAAATGTAAGTCGTAATTACTTTGTTCTTGGAGTTTCTCTTCTGGTGATTTGTTTTTAAATTGAGCACAATAATCACATTGGTCTTTTTTTGGCCTATGGAAGCCATAATTGAACTCAGTAGTAAAAATATGTTTATAATAATAAGATGATACAGGTAATGCTCCATTCTCTTCACAATACTTGATGTAGTCTTGATACAAGCGGTTTTCAGTCAGGCCAGATGGCAGATATTTTCGCTTAGATGAACTTCGGCAGTAGTGAGAGTCTACTACAGGTAAGGACTTGATGTGATCACGAACAATATTCTTTTGTTCTTCGGAAATTTTATTTGGTGCAGGGTTCAATCCACGTTTGTCTTGCTCAGTAACACCACTATCCATTTTCTTTTTGAGAGCAGTTTCAACTTTTTTAGCTGATATGTCTAAAGTACCAAGAAAAAACATCTTGCATACTTGATGAACTTTGTTATTTAATGTCAAAGAGTAAACATGAGTATAGTTTCGCTTATCAGGAACATCAACTGCCATTGAACTAGAGTCTTTTGACTTGTACCGTCATTTTGGTAGCTCTTTACTAACTGAGCTGTTTATAAAAGCCCATTTGGCTCTATCTTCTTTTAAGGTCAAAAAGTCATTAAAAAATTTCTGTCTATCATTCAAAGTAAATGTATCATTGCATTTATAATGACACTTACAGGGTACTTCTTTAACTGCTTTTGCTCTCACTTTTTTACCTGACTGAGAAGTATGTTCTTTACCTTCAAGTCTCAGTATTTTATTTTTATTTCTCTTCCATGTTTGAGGTTCACATTTCCTTTTTCGTGTTAGGGTATTATTTTCTTGGATGTTTATGTTTTCCACTGTTTCACTATTACTATTTTCAACCTTTTGAAGATTTTGGCTACTATTTCTTAGATACTCTTGTTCTCTTTGTATTATTAAAATTTCAAGTTCACTATCACTGTAGTGTGAAGTTTCTGATTCTGGTATATAGCATGGATCATGTTCTGAACAATCTGATTGAGCGAAAGGGTCAGAGTCTGATAATACTTGTTCAGAATCTACAAAAGAGTCAGCTGGAGTATTATTACGTCTGTTTGAGCTTTTTGTTTCTGAATCAACTGAAACCACATCAATCTGCTTTGAAGCTAGAACAAAACAACATCAAATAAAATCATTAATGAAGTATTTATTTACGAAATTACATACATAAATATCTAGACTCATGACTGTAATCCCATATTAGAAACATTGGTACAACAACCAACTCAATGTTTAAGAATGAAGTTATAGCAATGCTCATTATTTAGCATTTTAAGTTTCAGGATGGAGAATGACATGTCAAGTGGAGATAAGTAGTTAGCTTTTCGCCCACAAGTACCCTACATAAGAAATCTTTATTCCCTTAGTCACCTCATACAATATCCACGAAAAGATTTGGGGTGGTCCATAATAAGCTGGAACCACACCGCTCATTTCAAAATGTATTTATCATAACTAAATAATAACTGAATAATCACTCAGAGAGTATAGGTAATAATCTCACCAGTAGTAATAACATCCAGATCCATGTCAAGGGTTTGAATGTCAGGTTCTTGACACTGACCGAGTTGCAGGCACAAATTTGAGTCATGTGTGGCGTCTTGATCACAAACTTGAACATGGTCACTTGACTTCTTTGTATCAGGACATTCATAAGTAGCTGCTTCACTTTCTAAAAACAGAAAAAAAAAAACAATTTGTTACATTTAAATTTAAAAATTTATTAAGTACGGTACCTAAGTATAATTATTTAATTTTTTGATGGCATAAAGATACTAGCAAGAACGAGGTGGTGCAGTGAAAATAATATTCTTGGATTGTGAATTTAGAGAATGGTATGTTTTGAAAAAAAAAAGGATGTAAGTAGCTACTAGAAAGGTATTTATTATGTACATATGTATTATTAAGTAAAGGTCTACTTAGCTCACCAATTGTGATTACATCCAGATCCATGTAGACAGGGGTTTCAATGTAAGGTTCTTGGTACTGACCGAGCTGCAGGCACAAATTTGAGTCATCTTGATTACATACTTGATCACGATCGCTCGAGTTCTTGGAATTGTTTACCATGTTCAATATTAACTTTGAGCGATAATTATTATAGTTGGACATTTTGCCGTCTCGTCTTTTGTTCAATAGATTAATACAAATCCAAGAAACATCAAGTAGAAAGTAAAACGAACGCCGGCCGGCGCGCGAAAACGAGGTCTGTCTGACAGATCATGACAGATGTCAAGCCATACAAAATGGCGCTTTTAAATGCAGAGATCGTTCAAAAACGCATGATCTATGCGGCTTGACTTTCTTCACTACTTTTTTATTACAACCACTGATCTATTTTAAGAAGTTAAGCTATGCGGTTTGTATTCCTTTTTATACTATAAAGTAATGTATAGTAGTTCTGTTAACATCTTTTCAGCTTTTTGATTATTTTTGTAACTAAACTACCGGACAGTTAGCTCTATTCACCACCGTAAAAATCACATTTTGCGTGGTCGATTGTTATGTTTACCTCTACAGTCAGTTTTGTCAGAATCACTATTGTATTTTTCTATAGCAGTGTAAACCATTTGTTCGGATATTCGTAAAGTATTTAGGAAAAATACTTTACATACACAGACTTTATTATTCTCTAATGGCAAATAATAACTTATAGTTTGAGTTCGGTTTTTATTTCGAACAACTTGAAGTTTTTTGACAGAATCTGACATAATGTATTTAGTTATAAATAACCATTGCAACTCATGGTCACCTAATTTATAAAATGTCTCCAAAATGGCATTCTTTTTATTATAGGAAAACGTTTCACCACATTTCAATTTGCATTTACAAGAAGGTCCTACCGATTTTGCAAGGAACTGCTTTTTAGAATGACATCCAACATAGGCTTTTCCAGAGTTACTGGCGTTTAGCAGCAACGCACTGCTCGCGCAGTCGCGCAATCGGCTCCGTCCACCAGTACACCTGGCGCCTAGATGGGCAGCGCCTTGAACGAGGCATGGACGCGTCACAGACCCGCTCCAACACCTTTCGCAACCTCTCCGCCATCTCCGTGACAGTCCCGTTGGTCTGGGGAAGCCATGAGGCCACTGTCACCGCCTCCTGCAGCACCTCGACATCCAGGCGCTTCAGTTGCCATCTCGGACCGTCCTCACCCGAGTTCCGGCTGGGGGCAGGCGACATTGCCAGACGTGTGGAGATCTCAAAAAGGATGTAAAAATGGTCCGAGAGTGTCTTCACATCATCCAGCACACGCTAACCCTCAACACGACGCGCTAAGGCCGGGCTCGCGAACGTGACGTCCACGATGGACCCGCCCTGCCGTCGCACGCACGTGTTGGCCGTCCCACGGTTTAAAACGGTCAACTTGGTGGCAACTACCCACTCCTCCAGCAATCTTCCACGCACATCCGTTACCGGCGAACCCCACATGCTCGACTTAGCATTGAGGTCCCCGGCGATGACCAGTTTCGTGGCCTGAAAAGTCCGAGTGAGCCCTTCCACGTCGTCCAAAAACTGCTCGAACTCAGCAAAGGGTCGGTTGGGGAATAAATACACTCCCACGACCACGACGTCATCCAACAGTGCCGCGACACAACCCGATTCCCTCACAATACTCGCAAAGGGTGGGCAGCCCGCACCGACCTGGGCAACAATGGCCACTAGTCCGTCGTTGTCCGCCGCCCAATTGTCACGCGGGGGAACCGAATACGGCTCCGCCGCGACCCCCACTTGTACAGACCATTGCACCAGGCTTTGGACAAAAAGGTCCTCGGCTCTGGCACAGTGGTTAAGGTTCGTCTGTAGGAACTTAAGGGCCATAATTATGTTTCCATGGCCCTTCCCCCCTCGTCCCTATTGTAGACCGGCTGTTTATGGGCCGTTTTCCCAGACACCGCTCTTTTCCTTCTTTTGTGTGCCCTGATGCATGCAGCACTTCCAACGATGTGATCCGCCGGTCTCTTCGCCGCCTCACAGACTGCACAGTGAGGTGCAGAAGTGCATTGGCTGCGAATGTGACCAGGCTGCCCACACCTGTAGCAGTGGCTACTGCGGTCGGCTGCATCCGTGCAGCGTGCCGCAATGTGCCCCACCTCGTGACACCGGTAGCATTCCTGGGGTCGAGCCTGCAACAGTTTGACCTACGCAGAAACCAGCCCTACAAGGAGGCGGCCACCGTCAACCACTTTTTTGGCCGCAACGATCGGGCAACGCACCCACGCCGTTCCCGTACCGAACCTGTCCCGACGGATTTCTCCAGACTTGACTAGGTCAGCATTGCAACCACCCGCCCTACTAATGCACTCCACCAGTTCATCCGGAGTGACTGAATCATCGAGTCCAGATATCCGGAGCTCCGCACACTTAGTGGGTCTGGAGAACTTCACATCCTCTCCACCCAATACCCCCTTAAGCGCCTGCGCCAGAACATCCGCTTTCTCGGCACTATTTGCCGGACGTATTGAATGTTTAGATCATTCAAATTTACCTTTTTGACCTGGTCAAATACCTCCTTATACGTGATGTTTCGCTCGACAGCTGAAGGCTGGAGCTTTATCATAACCGCTGCAGAGCGAGGGGGCCGAAGTTTCCTGGCCTTCCGCTACTTTGGCGGCACTGCTGGTTTCGTTGGCTGCTGTTTCGCAGCCTTCGTCTTCTTTCCGCGTCTGACTACCACATTCCACCCATCGCCAGTGGACGGGGCTGGGGCCGATTGCGCCGTGTCCACAGAAGGAATTGGCGCAGGCGTTTGCGGAGTTTTCCGCTCCTTCTTTTTGTTATCCTCCTTCTTCTTCTTCTCTCGCGGAGCAGGATTCGCTGGAGCGACCAACGTGGTCACCCTGCTCCCTGTTTCCGCTGGGTTTGCCGGTACCGATGCCTTGTTCTTGGCTTTGTCAGCCGCCAGTGGAGGGCGAATACGTCTCTCTGGCAAAAGGCGCTCCTCCAGAGCCTCAAAGCGGGCATTCATCATAGTCCCTACCTGGACCACGATAACCCGAGCAAATTCATCCGTCGCTAGGTGTTGTGGCGAGGGATTTGCTGAGACTTGCGAAGGAGGCGCAGGTAACAGTTCTCTCCGAGGAGCTTCAACCTGGGCCTTCAACGCTGCAATCTCCTTTCTCATGTCCAGTAATTCTGCTTGCAGGCGTGCGTTAGTCGCCCGCAGCAGTGTAACTTCATCAGAAGCCGTTCTCCTGTCTAAAACGTCGAATGCTGACGCAATGGCACTCGCCGACTCTTTTAGGGCTTTAGTGAAAGTGCCCTTAAGGTTTCCTGATTTTGTGGCAACCATTTGTATCACGTCCAGGTTTTGGGCCACCTGACCGCGAAGTTTAGAGGCCGGTGATTCGTCTCTCGTCGTCGATAAGCACGATGTCATGTACGGTGTGCTTGTGCGCGAGCTATACCTCGTCCGCACGGACAATGCAGCCTCCGCAACTTCCTGCTCCGCTCGGAGCTGCATCTCTTGTCTTCTGGCCTCATTTAAGGCCTTTTTAGCCTCTGCTAGGCCTACATACTCCCCAGTTGTCGGGGGTCGCCCTCGTCCTTTGGCCTTAGATTTTCGGCCTTTCCGTCCCTGGCTGCCATCATCTGAAGAATCAGATAGACCGCATGCGCTACGTGGTCTCTTTCGGTGGTCCTTTTCATTTCCTTCCTGGGAGACCATAGAGACCACGCTATCGCCATCTGAATCTCTTGGGTTATTCGCCCAGAGACGCCCTAGAGAGGAGACAGAACTCCTCCTAGATCGACCGCCGCCACTGATGATCGAGGCAGCCTCCTCCAAATCGAACCTCGTCACTAATAAAATCAACTGGCATAACCCAAGATAACTTTGTTATTAAATACCAACAATCTCATTAAGATTGCAACTTTCCAATGTATATTTATATATAATTATTTGTATATTTACATTTTTGTTCGATCCGTCTTCCTTTTTATTATCTTTGGGACATTCTGGTCCCTTAGACCTTGTTGGGATCTCATTTTTAGTATCATCATTTGCTGGTAGTTATCGACATTGTCATGATCCATATCAAATAGTTCGAAGTTTTTAATCTGTAACAAATAAAGCCGTTTAATATTGTACACTACTATAGGTAAATAAAAGTGAAATGCATCAGTCTATAGCAGTCTATGTATGGGCTCGAATTATGGGTAGGTAAGTACTTACATTGTCAACATTTTTAGTGCCCGAAGTTAAGTTTTTTGAACATTCGCCAGTCTCTTTTTGAATATCAAATAAGTCGCGTTGAGCTTCTCTCATAGAAATATAGTTCTGTAGAAACACAAAACATAACTTAATCACGATTTTTACAACAAATTTATAACAAAAAGTTACGACAGCTCAAAACTTACAAGTTCTTGAAACTGATTATTCGCTTTTGTCAAGTCTACTAACTGTTTTCCTCTTGAATACTTATATCCACTCATTTTTTCGTGAAAACCTTGTTAAAACTATAAAACACAAGTAACAATTTCTATTTCTCGTAGCAATAGACACAAAAATCCAAAACACAATTTTGGAGCGAAAGAAACTGGAAAGAAAGAAACGTCAAAATCACCGGTTGACAAGTGACAGTTGTAACAATAATGTTGCCAGGTAAAACTCACCAAGCACTTACTGACAATTGCTTGTTAACAATTGTTTGATGTGTCCTTGCTTGATCTGTCAGGTAAAAAGTATGTATGTACAGACTGAGTTTTTCCTGCCAAAAGTATGTTAATGAGGCGCATTTGCGGATTATTTTTCAATAGGATCTCCATATTGACTGACAATACACACTTAATGATTTTTTCTTGGCGTAGATATTGCAAATATAATGAATTTTGTTATTTATGTTACTTAGTGAGTTTTTCCTTTAAACCAACGATATAAAGAAGTCAAAATGACGTTTTTGGTTCATCATAGACAACAAAGACTTATGTTGCCAATATAAAAAATAGAAAAAGCGTTTAGGTTTTGATTTGTAACTGGGTGATCAAGTCTCCCAAGGGAACAAGTCTCCCCAGTCTCCCCAACAGCCAAAACTAAGATGAGGGAATTACTACACAGAGAGCAATTGTTAATTTTTTTATTTTAAACTGGGCGCCAAGTGAAAAATTGCTAATCGAGCTAAATAAAATAATCTGAAACATTTAAATGTTAATTTCAATAGTTTTCCATACTAGAAGTAAGAATAAACCTTATTAAAATAATCTAATTATCCCATGAAATAATAAATGTTTAATACTAAATTAACAAACCTGATCATAACAAAACATATTAGCTATTTTATCTAATATATCTAATAATCTTAAACCTAACGCTTGCCAGTCCCTCTGAGTCTGCACTTCCATTTCTCTGATCCTATTTTGTTCTCTTTTCATCTCCATGTAATCTTTATGTTGCTGCATTCTGAAGGCTCTCCATTCAATATCAGAATTTAAAAATAGACGTGCAGCCTGCTCCGTATGTGTAAGCCTCACACGTTTTTGAGGTGAGGATCGTAGTCGTGAAGACTTTACACTACGGCGCGGTGGTGTAGTTTGCCCATACTGAGCAGTATGTTTGTGATTCTGAGGAGCAGCAACATGAGACAGTTATTTAGGTTTGCAAGCTAACACTCTGATATTATAAAATAAATATGACTTTTTTTATTTCTATACACCATATTCTCTGTATAATTTCACTTTATGATTAGATTATGTACAATATAAGTAATAATTAACTTACTTGCTGTAATCTCAATATCTGCATTGATAGCTTTGCTAGAAGGTCCAGGTTCATTCCATGGCTCAAAACCTAAAAAATAAAAGTAAATTTACACCTATCTTCTCCTAATTATTTATAAAATGATAGGTAATATCTATCTATACCATACAACTTACAGTCATGAATATGGTCTTCCTGTGTACCTAATTGATCAGTGCTAGGTTCCCGTGTCCTAGGCTGTGACACATCAGGCACACTTGATGCAGGAACAATATCCTAAATTTATATAAATACAAACATTACATTACATGCTGTAAGTATAAGTACATACTTATTAAAAATGTGCAAAGCTCCTAATAGTTAATAACCTTAGAAAGCCCTGCCTCAGGCACTATCAAACCCGTTGCTGCCTGTAAGCCAATAACATTTAGCACTCTTTTTTCTAACTCTGTGAGTTTGGCATACACTGCAGGCCCACCACCAGTACCACTAGCTGCTTTATGCAGTCACGCAGCTTTCTTGTTCGTATTATTTTTAAAATCGCTCCACACCTTTAACATTAAAAAAGCAAACCTTTAATAAATAACCCAGGGCCCAGGTCCTCAACCAGGATTTTATTGCATAGATATAGATTAGCCCGATAGATAGTAGCCCGTAGGTACACACACATTCACTGTGTAAAAAAATATATAGAATATTGATAATATGTTATAAAGAGTTTTAATATACATATAGGTGTGATCACAATGAAAACCTTTTTCCACTTCTCTGTTGTTTTTGTATCACCACTGCCATCACTGTTAAGCAATGATGTAAGTTCCTCCCAATGCTGTATGGTCACAATTCTACCTCTTGCATTGGTTATCGGTTTAGTAAGATCTCCATGTCTAGCAATAAGAAAACAAAAATACACAATATATAACAAGTTCACTTCAACAACTCACATTCAATATTTTAATTAACTTGATTATGTACTTACTCTTCCATGAAAGTTACTAACAACTCAAATTGAGACTGACTTGTTTTCATTTTGTTTGTTTACAAAACAAAATCCAACAAGTTATGCCATATGCTACCCAACTATTTTTGATAATACATTGCCTCGATACAAACGGCGCGTAGAAAATCATCATATTTAATTTGGTCAATTTATCGCATAGACGCTACGTGCTACCAATATACGAAATAAAATAAACGTTTTACTTGGTGAGCAAACGTCATTTGAACTGAATGACCCGTTTGTCACTCACACTCAGACCTATTCACTCTACACCGTGACCATCGTATGTTCTATTTACGCTGTGGTTAAGTCATTCGGTTTGTTTTAAGAAACTCGCACTTCGCTAGCAGACACTTTAATAAAGTCAGGCCAAATTACATCTGATCCAAGCCAATCACTGTTGTTTTTTAAAAAATCTGCGCCTTTGAAACCCGATTTTATCCACCTTTTGTTAAGATTATAACAGTATGTGCTACAAAACGATTAAAGGACTTTCTTCTGCTCGTCACTCAGTTCTTTCTTTAAACTTAACTCCATAAAGTTGTACATACAGTTGCTGTCTTTAACACTTCCACTTTCTTTTAATTTCACAAATACGTCGAGGTTAGTAACTAAACCTTCCATGGCAGAAGTATGGTAGTAAGGACGTCCGTTAATTGCAAAGACAAGAAGAAGACTGATGGATTACTGATTGATCGGTGCGAGTGAGAGTGCTGTGATTGGTTAAAGCTGCCTTCTGTTGTATTCTGATTGGCTCGTGGTATATGACGTGTCGTAATAGCACTCGAAATCGCTAAAAAAGAAAGGTGTTTACGCGTTAAATACCATCAACAATATATGACGTCATTTTTTATGCAAACTGAAACAGAATTACATTGTGTTAATTACAAAATGGCCACGTTTATTGTAATGCTTGTGAAAAACAAGTAATTTTACTAAATTTTGGGAATAAAAAACGCATTGTTCTTACCCTCTTCGATGTACAAACATTTAAAAGAATAAAAATATTGAAAGTTCAAAATGGCGCGGTTCCGAGAGTTTCCGAGATACAAAATTTTGTACAGAAATTACTAATTTAGGTAGTTGGTCGTGTTCGATAACTAATATGATTTGCAGCAAATAAAATAAGTAACTTATTTCATACACACACTACATTCATTCTCACTACATACATTTCATAATACACTACAATAATATAATAACACAGAAGGAGTACAAAGTTCACCAATTAGATATACGATACAGTCACAGGAATAATAACGACACAAAGAAATAAAAGTCAAATTAACATATAAGTACAAAGAGAGGATAAATAAAAACGTAATGTTGCAAGCGATTGTTAGCGGGTAACTGCCATCGCCGTGCCACCTAACCGTGTTCGGCGACAAGCGGCGCGAAGGCATGGCCGATTACATAACTTGCTAAACTACGCGCTCGTTCGGGTTTACTCATGCATTTATTATTTATTTTTTATTTAAATGTTTTGTGAATGTTATATCGTTATAAAATGTAAATATATAATGTTAAAGTAATATTGAAATAATGTAATATTTAGTATAAAATATTATGATATTATGTATTATATATTTATGTGTGTATAAGTATGTGTATATATGTATGTGTATATAATATCAAATATGTTGCCACACTAATAATACCCATTTATTGATACTATAAAAAATTCTTTAAGGAAATTTAAGGATTTCCATTTATACCATTTTTTATTTTCTACTCCATACAAAAATTTTAATAATGTCGTATAACTTTGTAAATAAATTTTTAAACAAAAAAGTGTTTTGTTAAATAATATTTGTATTGACTAGTAGAACACGTTTACGATATTACTTTTCCAAAATAAAATAGTCGATTTTCGGGTATCGCTAAGTCCATTGAGATTAGTTTTCGGCCCACTGTGCGACGGTTAGTTTATGTTTTTTTCAGTAATTTCAAAACTAGTGAAAAAGTTATCCGTTGTAATATTTCTTGCCGATCCAGAAACGCAATTTACCATACGATCGACGAGGTCATAGGTCTTATTACTGACTGCAAAGGGACTGTTTACCACAGTAAATCTCTAGATGCATTGTGTAAAATGTTGCGTCTGCTAAAGCGTAAATTTTTAAACCATACTTAGCAGTTTTGAAGGAATGTACCGTCGGAACCCACATTTCCCTCGAAAGGCAACCAACTCTTCATCTAATGTTAGGTACTCAAAAGGTGTATATGCATCGTGGCAATTCTGTACGAATATCTGGAATATGTCTCGGATCGGTGCCAAGCGATCATTCTTTATTCTTTCATCCCTGGTAACAGCATCATGAAATCTCAAATTTTGAGAAAAAAAAAATCTGTTTTTCGACATCGTACAACGAAATATCTCTATGCCAGTACCATCATTAGCCCATAAATCATTAAGATTTTGTCTACCAGAACGAAATAATCCAGCTAAGAACAGAAGCCCCAAAACTGTTTTCATTTCAGATTCAGTTGTTTCGGAATACAGGGAATTTATGTGTTGATCATTTGATGCCTGCGGTCTAGATATACATATTTTTGCATTGGTATATTTCACTATAGATTTTAAAATACTTTCAGAAAAAAATACTTCAAATCATTCTAAATGACCTTTTTTATCTTTGTATTGGCTTTTTACTCTCGGCAAATGTGTAATAATGTTTTCATTTCTTGTACGAATGTTAGTCCTTAGTGGCTTTTTTAGCCATTTTGAAAATCGGCAAACTCTCTGTGAGAAAAGTATGAAAAAACATCTTTGACAAACAACTCTATATAACGAGGTAATTTTTTGCATGCATAACTCACTGAAAGGTTTGTTGAGTGGCAAATACATTTGAAAAAAATGCAGTTCGGGTTGACTTCCCTAATTTTAGATACCACGCTATTTCTTTCGCCGAACATAACATTCATTGGTATCAGCAGCAAACCCTATTAAATTGGCTATGTTGAATGCCTAGCTCCAGTAGTGGCTCTGGGGGTCTAGACTCAGTAAATAAAAATACTTGGCTGGTGTAAAAAGAGACTGTATTATGCTAGTTAGATATCCGTGTGTGCTCAAGGAGAGGTGGCGAGCGAGTCCCGTAGGCGGAGTGCGGCGCGGCGCTCGCGGCTGGATTTGCCAAACCGGTTTGATTCCGCGCTCGTCGCCGCGGCTTGATGTGATGTAGGAACAGCTATGTTAAGGTTTCTTTTAGATAAGGCATATGTTAAACTATCAAACAAATCCTGCGCAGTATCACCCTTTAAGTCCATCATACACAAAAATTTTGTTTGTGGAGATTGCATTTCTTCGGAGTAGTACTTTATTACTACTGCAAGTAAGTACCTTGGTAGTACTGACATCTGTGCTCGCGTCGATAACGAGCGAAAATACTGGGCTTCTCTTAGTTTCATTTTCCAGTTTTGGACGTAATTCTGCATGCATCTTTTCTTCAAAGTTATTGCCTAAGATGTTGTAGGCAATTGCGGCAGATTTAGTTCTTCTACAGGAAAAACGTTTTTGTTTTCGGAGTCGTGAAATGCCCTTGAAATAACTTCGCTTACATGATCCATTACGCGAAAAGGAATATTATGTTCAACTAAGGCAGCTACAATGCTGATTTCTGCTTTTTTACTTCTTCCGAAATGGTTGATGTTTTGAAAATCGTATTAATCTGTAACAAAAGAAGTTAAAAATAAGTATGTAAGTAAGTTAAAAATAAAAATAAAAATTATTTTAACTGTTATATGATATGATTTTATTAAAAAATACTTTTAAAATTGTTTTAATTGTACTGAAAATTATTTAATTGTACATATATTTTTTTAAACGCCTAAAATAAAAGTATTTATTTTAACTATTTCTTATTATATTTATTTAAACTAATACATTTCGAGGCTATCTATTTGGCTGTACGTGTGCGTACCTTCGGTTGTAATTGCGTGACACTTTAAGAACACTTTCATTCAATTGTTGAATAAAATTGAATTATATGAAACTATCGTTCTATGTGTTATTATTCTAAGGCGCTATATAGTATCAAAAACTACACTTTTGAACATAATACGGGTTCACACTACTGCGTAAGTTAAATGTATTAAAAAAAAGTCTTAACAAGAATAATTAGCTAAGAATTACATTCCACATATTAACGTAACTTGCATACCTGAGAAATGCCGGAATATCCTTTCATATTTTTTATATGCTTTGATGTAGCCATGTGTTCCTTCAAAGACGCCACTCTACTTAGTACATCACAGTTGCATGCTTTACAATGAGCACTCGAAGTGTTTACCTTAGATTTACATAACCAACTTTTAAATGAGGGATCTTACTCCCATTCATCGCGATACCCTTGTGTATATTTACGTTTCATTTTAAACTCGATTATAAAAATTCTAAATAAAGTAATTCCCACTAGTTTATAACACTCTATGCTCACGGCACGAATGATAACGAAATGAATCAAAATTAAATAGTTACAATCCATTCGATGAAAGGGGGAATACCGCATTCATCCAATATTCGAAAAGCGTGAATTCTACTAAAATATACCAAATAATTTTTACATACTGTTGTTGCACCTTATCTTGCTACTATATTTAATGGCTGTATAGAACATGGTGTTTTTCCTGATCTAATGAATCACAGTAAAGTTATTCCTATTTCAATAATATATTAAATCAGGTAGTACCTTCGACCCCAATAATTTTAGACCAATTTCAGTACTCCCACTTAGTAAAATTTTTGAAAAAATCATACTTGGGCAAATTTTATTGCATTTCAATGCACACAATCTACTTCATAAGAAACAATTCGGTTTTACGAAAGGTCGCTCCACAGCAGATGCTAGTGTTGAGCTAGTAAAAAATATTTTTGAGGCTTGGGAGAGGTCACAGGATGCTCTTGGGATATTCTGTGACTTATCCAAGGCCTTTGATTGTGTGCATCATATAACGTTGATCAGGAAACTGCATCATTATGGTATTAGAAATAAGGCACTCATGCCCGTTTTCACCAGTAGCCCCTAAAATTTAAGTGTCTCCTAAACAAATATAAGGGGCACCTAACGCAAGTTTTGATTTCACAAACGGTTAAGTAACACCTAAAGCATTAAGGGGGCCTTATAATTTAGGGGATGAATTGACGACCCCGTAATACTTAGGTGACACATATTTTTAGGTTATTTTGTAACCGACCAAGATTACTCTTATTAAAACGAGATAAAAATGAATAGTGACCACGATGAATATGAAGCTTTAGAAGCAATTGAAGATATAGAATAAATAACCGAAGTTTGTTAAGGCGACCTCGTATTTACCGTGAAAGATCGAAGGATTTTAACAAATATGATGGCAAAGACTTTTTTATAAGATATAGGTTATCTAAGGAGAGTGTTTTATTTATATTGCAAAAAATTGAACATTTATTAGAATTCCACGAAGACAGGTAAGTACCTAGGTACCTTTATAGTGAAATGGGTAAAGTGCCTACTACTAAATAATAAGTGTAGGTAGCTACTTGCTTAATTTTGTATTTATGTAACTTTGTACCTAATAATTACTTACTATTGTATCTTATTTACAGAAATAAATCTGTGGCACCGATTAACCAACTACTTTGTTCCCTTAGATTTTATGCGACAGGCAATCAATTATTATCAATAGCAGATCTAAACGGCATCAGTATTTCTACTTGCAGCCGAATTATAAAGAGAGTGTCTGAAGCTATTGTGAGTCTGCGAAACGAATTTATACAATTTCCAGATACTCAAGAAGATCAACAAATAGTAAAAGAAGAATTTTACAGAATTGTAATTTTTTTTTTCCGAATGTTTTAGGATGTATAGACTGTACTTACATAAAGATTCAATCGCCAGGTGGGTTATCTTTTCGTTTTCTATGTTTTATTTAGTTCTATGAACTAGAAACTTAAGTAATTTCATTTGTTTATCTACCTATTGTAAATTTTAGGAGGAGATGATGCCGAACTATTTCGAAACAGAAAAGGCTACATGTCTATTAATATGCAAACAATAAGTACTGCAAAATTGTTGATAACTGATGTGGTAACACGCTGGCCGGGTTCAACACATGATGCTACTATTTACCAAAGTAGTCGTAGGTATGCTAAGTTTGAAAGAGGTGATAACATGGGAAATTATTTGTTAGGAGACAGTGGATATCCGTTAAAGGTAAAAAAAAAACTAATGATTTTATTTAGTTATGAAAGTGAAATTTATTACTTGTTTTAATCCTTTTTTTCATTTTGAACCCCAAATAAATTATTTAAAGAAAAGCCTCCACCTGAAACAAATAAAAGATTTATTAATAAAACTTCTGCGATATTTTAATGCAACTGATAAATTAACATCATCAAAAACGGGCAGGAGAGCTACCTCTGAGCCAAATGGCCAGTGAAATACAAAATGTATGAAGTCATGATTTATATTTTCAGAGCCATCTTCTGACTCCATATCTAAATCCTGTAACCCATGGTCAGCAAAAGTATAATGATGCTCACATCAAAACAAGAAATGTAGTCGAACGGCAATATGGAGTCCTGAAAAGACGATTTCCAGTACTAGCAGTGGGTATCAGGCTGCGATTGGAAACATCTATCCATGTCATGTTGGCATGTTGTGTTTTACATAACATATGTATAACTCGTAAAGAATGTGAACCTATAAATGACGGCTCTATTCCAAATTTAGAAGAACTAATTATCAACGGTCAAATTCCCCGTCCACCGAATAACATAAGTGATGCAGTCTATGGATTCCAAAGAAGTCAAATGACTCTGCAATTTTAAGTTTAAGTATGTATATTAAACTAAATAAACACTTACCTCTTATTTGATCAAAATTGCAGTTTTAATTTCAACTTCTTTGGCTGCTGCTTGCAATTGTAAATCATACAATTTTCTTTTAAATTCTAACTCCTCCCTCAATATCTGTTCTTTTAAGTCCTCAACAGTTTCCTTCCTTTTATACACATTTTGTATGCTGCAGGAAACTAACGAAGTTGCCTCAGTCCGCTTATTGATTCTTGATATCTGTGGCCGCCTTCGTGACCACAGTGGTGTTTTATTAATAGGCGTCTTTTGAAGTTCTTGTATGTTCTAAGAAATAAAATAAAAATAAATATGATTTTATTTATGTGTTTAGGTACCAATAGTATGAATTTTTGTAAAAAAGTTATAAAAAGCACATAAACAGTATTTTCCACTTACATCAGCCTTAGGTTCTTTGGCTAAGTTGTCATCAATACTGATACACTCATATATTTGTGGCTGGGTCCTATCTGATATTTCTTCTTTTTGTGTCTGAAAAATAAATGTTTCCATAAAATGTAGGCAATAAAATCAACAATTTTAATATGATGAACAAGTTTATGATGCAACATAAATATACCTCCAAGTTTATCGATGCTTCACTTATTTGCACATTTGCTTCTTGCGCAGTTTGCCACAAATCATTTTGAGTGCAAATGACTTTTACGTGCACCTTTTCTGTCTCCGGTCCAGACTCAGCGTCACAATCTGGTACCCCTAATATTCCTGTGCACCCTCGGCCAAGAATAGAACACACCTGTTCCAGTACAGGGTCAATTTTTAAAATTAATGGACCACCTCCGGTTTGTGTGGTGTTATTTTTTATTTGAGCATAATATTTATTGCTCTCGCTTTTTAATTTCTCCCACATTTTCATCAAAGACTCCTTGTTTCTAAAAACACAGATTTTAGTTAGTATCTGGGTTTTAGGATTAATGTAACTTTTATCAAATAAATCGTAAAGAGTAATCTAGGTAATAAGTACAACCTATGGAACAATATATATAGGGAAAGTATATTTCTCATACCTGTGTGTGTGTTTGATGTAGAATTGAAAGAATTTGTGATGGCTATCCACGCACTGTTTTTCGCCTCATTTGTGGCCCCATCTGTCTTTTTATTCAGAATAGTTTCTTTGTTATGGAGCAGTAACTTTATCAATTTATCTTTATCTTCGAGTGAAAAATTTTGTCCACGTTTCCTCTTTTCTGCCATTATATAGTATAAACACCAAAGAAAAACACACGCAATCACGCAAGAACAAACAAACAAAATGTCACTCAAGTCACGTGACTTTAAAATGTCACTACGACTTTATTAGGCAATGGCAAACGCCATACAGCCAAAAAAATTTAATTTTAACTTTTTATTATTTATCTAATATTTAAATGGTGCAGACCCTACTTTTTTTAAATAAACTAAGTGAAATTACGTGTTTTATCTTGTTTTTTAAGCTAAATATCAATAAAATCGTGTACTCGAATAGTGTATCGATAAACGTTTCCGCAGTACCTCCGCACTATACGTCACCTAACTAGGGGACTCTTACTTAAGTAGCCCTTAGGGTGGTGAAACAGAATTTAGGTAAGGGGATGATTTGAAGGGTCCCTTATGATAAGGGAACCTTACTTAGGTTACTGTTTAGGGGCTACTTGTGAAAACGGGCATCAACCTCCTGAATTCCTATTTGAGTAATAGAATTCAGAGGGTTGATTTAAATGGTAAGAGATCTCCTGGGGCTCCGTTAGATATGGGGGTTCCACAAGGGTCTATTCTTGATCCATTTCTCTTCCTAATTTACATAAATGATTTGCCATTCTTTGTACAGGACAATCATAAGATAGTATTTTTCGCAGATGACACTTCATTTATTTTTAAGGTAATTTACTTATGTACGACGCACGATGTAAACGACGTGTGTGTTGTGAATGTTTTAAACGATGTCAAATACCTAATGTTGAAAAGCAAAAGACAGATCAAAGGAAACTTACTTTGAGTTCATTGCGAATACCTGTATTACGTATAACTATTGGTAGATGAGGAGTAAGTTTATTTATTTATTTTTTATTTATTTAATATTCGGAAAACCAACAGCACAAATAACAATACATAGCAATTGAACTGAACAACATTTGGCTAATGATAGGTTTTCACGTTTAAGAACCAGTATATAAATAAACATATCATGCGGACAGAGTGATTGCACGTCAAGATGTTACGCAACCTTTTTTATACAATACATATTAATTATTATATTTATCAACAATATAATGCGAAGAAATTCTGGTTTAATATTCGCCTCGCCACCACCACACCCGAACTGAATACATCAAAATCGCTCAGTCTACACAGATTATTTACGCCCCTACTCGCGCGCCACAGGAAAGCATTTTGGCAGTAATTTGTGGACACCAGAGGGAGTTGAATAGGTGTATAATGCCGTACTGATTTCGATGGTACAATGAAATTAATTTTAGAGAGTAGTTCCGGAGAGTTAATTTTATTAGTAATTAGCTTTATTAAAAAAACAATGTCAGCAATTTCACGCCGCTTGTATAAAGGAAGCAAATGGAATCGTGCGCATTGATTCGGGTAAATATTAGAAGAATAAGGTAGCTTTAGACGATAACACAAAAATTTTACAAATTTCATTTGTAGCTGCTCGATTCTGTTTGTGTACTTTTTATAGCGGGGATTCCAAATCTCGGATCCATACTCTAAGATACTTCTAACAAACGTGCAGTATAAAATCTTAATAGTTTTTATGTCTTTAAAATTTTCTGAGGTTCGCATGATGAATCCAAGTGCTTTAGAGGCTTTCTTAATAATTACATCGATGTGCTCATCGAAGAAAAGCCTCGAATCGTGAATCACCCCAAGATCACGCACCCTCACAAGTCTCTGCAAGTTTTGACCCTTTAGTCGATATTCTGATGGAATGCGGGCTGACTGACGACAGAATGATACGAAGGAACACTTGGATGGGTTAAGGTCTAATTTATTTAATTCACAATAGGTGCTCAGACGTATTAAATCCGACTGAAGTTCAAGTACATCGGATCTGGATGAGATGGTCTTGAAAATTTTCATATCGTCAGCAAAACATAGCAACTTAGAGTGTCGGAAGCATGATTCAATATCATTTACAAAGATCAAAAACAGCAGAGGACCTAAGAGGGAACCCTGGGGTACACCACTAGGAACAACGACCCAACTAGATATATAGTTATTGATAACTACAGCCTGGGATCTATTAGAAATATAAGACTCAAACCATCTAAGTAAATCACCATTAATTCCAATATTTTCGAGCTTACGAATTAGAGTAGGATGATGTATTCTGTCAAAACATTTGCTGTAGTCGGTATAAATAACGTCTACTTGCCCTCCCCTCCTCATACCACTGATAATAAATTCATTTAATAAGATAAGATTAGATACAGTTGACCGTTCTTTCAGAAAACCATGTTGACAATCGGAAAAAGAGTTTTTAAGTGAAGAATATAATTGTTTATAAACTATTTTTTCGAATACTTTAGCTATGACACATAATTTAGAAACAGGTCTATAATTTGAAACATCGGATTTTGATCCTTTTTTATATATTGGTGTTATAAAGGCTGACTTCCATATGGATGGAATATTATTCTCTGACATAGATTTAACAAATAATAAATGAATAGGTTTAGAGATAGATCCGGCGCATTTAACAAAGAAAATAGGAGGCAAATAGTCGGGACCAGCTGACTTATTAATGTCCAATGACAAGAGTAGCTTAGAAACTTCATTTACATTAATATAAATACTGGAGACGTTAGTTAAAGCGGGGGTATTACTGTCTAGGGTCTGATTTGTATACCCCGATGAGGAAGAGGGTTGAATGAACGTCGAATAAAAAAACTCTGAAAAAAGATTAGCAATAGCAGTCCCATCCGTTGCAACAGTGCTACCGCATTTCATGGTATTCGGCATGTTATATGATTTATATCGTGATTTAACAAACGTCCAAAAATATCTAGGGTTATCTTTAATTGATTTTTCGACACATGATATATAATTAAGATAGCACTCGGATTCAAGGTGATTGACTCTTTTTTTAAGTAGTTTATAAGTGAGAAAGTCTGAATGATTAGCATAGTTTTTAAACTTTTTATAATACTTAAACTTTTCTTTTATACATTTTATTAAGGACGGCGAATACCACACAGGATATTTATTTTCGCGACAAATTTTAGAGGGTATATATGAATCTATTATTTTGTTTATGAGTGAGTAAAAAATGCCGACAGCGGATTCAATATCTCTGTTCAAAAATTCTTCATACCAATCAATAGTATTTATTTGACGATTTATTAATTCATAATTCCCCTTATGAAAAATGCGTTTGAATCTTGTTTCTGGCTTTAAGGATATATTATGATGGGATTTTAAATTAATAATAAGGGCTTTATGATGCGGATCAAGAGGAACTAATGGATCAAAACATTCATTAACTTCTACGGTGATATTAGATAATACTAGGTCTAAAATTTTACCGTGACTGTTTAAAACACCATTAAACTGGCTTAAGTCGAATGTACAAAGTTCATCAATTAATACGTGTTCATCAGGACTAGTAACATTGCTCGCCGCAAATGAACCGTCATTGTTATATACCCAAGTTATACCGCTCAAATTATAATCTCCGACGATCAAAAAAATGTCATTAGGTCGATTCAATAGAGATCTACCGAGCATACTCAAATGATTCTGTAGTTGATCTGAGAAAGTCAGACCCATTTTCTGTTGACACAGATAAATGACGCATAAATTTAGTTTTACCGACCTATTACTAGTATTACATTTAATTAGTAATGATAACCACATGTCCTCTGCGGTAGAATTATACTGGAATTGCGAGGTAACATGAAAATTCTTCTTTACGGCAATTAACACACCGCCACCGCGACTTTGCTTAGTGAAGTCGTAATTCCTATCTCGCCTCCAAACAATATATCTACCATCAAACAATTCCGAGTCACACACACCATCCAATAACCATGTCTCCGTTAAAATAATTACGTCATACGAGTTAAGGCATACATTTCGATAAAAAATTGAAGTCTTAGATCGCAGTCCCCTGACATTCTGATAGTATATGTTCACATTATATTTACTTACAGAAATTCCACTATAAGAATCCATTGCTATGTTTAAAATTAATTTTAAAATGATAACAAAGTAAAAAATAATAATCGAAATTAATAACCCAGAGTAATATTAAATTATAGCTAAAATTAATTAATAATATTATCGAAACATCGAAAGGACTGCGAACGAGTGAAGCGCGCGACAGAATGTGTAAATAAGAATGAGAACTAATCGTACGGGTGCAACGAGGAAGGAATAAGCTATTAGACAACGCTTGCAATGCAATCCTATGCAGACAGAGCGAGAGCAATGCAATTTTGTTGATTGCTGTGCGTAGTTGAATAGAACCGCAAGGTAAATAATAGCGAAGCGATTCAGGTGGAAGTGGCAATCCAGGCGTTACAAACATTTTATAAAACTTAGTTAAATTAATAATTTTAAGACTACGGAAGAGTTTAAAAGCAAAAATATCAAAGCCAATCATAAAGAAAAAATTAAATCCCACGAACATTATAAGCAATGAATCGGGTAAAGTGTAACAGGCTATACAAACTTGTTTAAATCACTTAACTTATTAACTATAAACACTCCAGAGTTATCGTTTTTTCTAACATGAATTTTGCCAAACTTAACCCAAACGTAAGCATAATTCTTCTCTCTTGCAATTTGTTTGACCTTATTTAACAATTGTTTGGACTCAGAATTCAAATGATCGTTCACAAAAACGCGTTGCTGTGACCCGTGAAAACCCAAGTCTTCGGCTTTCAACAGTTTATGATTTCGCGCTGCCGATATAAAATCCTCCTTGATGTAACGATTTAAAAAACATATCACTATTGCCTTCTCCTTTGAGTTGTACGTAGGCACTCTTGAGATATAATTTATCTGTGTTTTTGGAAAGCTATATCCAATTTCCCTACCGATGGCTTCAGCGATTTGGAATAAATTTTCATCTTTCTTTGATGGCACGCCCTTAATTTCCACATTATTTAGTCGTGATCTTTGCTCAAAATTTGACAGCTGAGAATTTAGATTATTAATTTTATCTTCAGCAGCAAACAACTTACCCTCCAAATCGACAACTTTTTTGTTTGTATCAGCAGACTTCACTTTTAGATCGTCTATTAATTCAGCCGAGAAGTTACACGACTTTTTTAAGTCGGCAATGTCCGCTTTCATGGATTTAACTTCTTCCAACAAGTTCGGAAGACAATCCAATTTGGCCTTGATCTCATGAAATTCCGCCATCTGTAGCCTGATCTCCCGAATCTCCTTCAGAATAGTGGCTGATGAATCTGGTTCAATAGGACTGAGAGGAGCCGAACTAGCAGTTTTGCAGGGCGGACATCTCCATACTGATCTGCGGTCCGTGCCCAGTCTCCTCCAGCCAGCCTCGGTTACACCCGCACAGCTAAAGTCCAACTGTTTTCCACACGCGGAGCATTGAACTCCGTCGGAGAATTCGTTGTTACAAATTGCACATTTGCGCATACTGACCAGTGCAAATATTAATATCACTGCGTGAGGTGAGAAAAAGGTTTACAATCCCTGAGATTCTCAGAAAACGACGTACGTGTAGCTCAACTGCCCGAATGAGAAAGTTCCACCAAAACCTGTTGGAATCCACGTTTGGTTAAACGAAAATGTCCAATGAACTCTGTCTCTGGCAACTGCAATGGATCTCTAGACGGCGCCTTTGAATTCAAATCAAATCAAAATATTTTATTCAGCATAAAAATAGTTACAATTTTATACTGAACGTCATGAGTCTACCACCAGTTCGGAAAGAAGAAACCTCTGACCTGAGAAGAACTGGCGAAAGAAACTCAGCGGGACTATTTTTTTTATCTTAATCTCATTCTTTTTTAAATTAAATTATAAATTAACAATAATTCTATATGTTAAAATAGCCTGGCGGCGATCACATCATTCCCAAGGCGTACTGTCTTCTAAAAAATCGTTAATCGAATAATAGCCTTTAGTACACAAACGTTCCTTCACATTTTTTTTAAATTTGGCAATAGAAGCTTATTGAACGTTTTCTGGGATCCTGTTGTATAGACGTATACATTGTCCATTAAAAGAGTTACTGACTCGGCGTAAGCGAGTCACAGGCATTACAAGTTTATGTTTGCTCCTAGTATTAATGCTATTTTTGTATCTCTATGCGTGTGGAGATAAATAAAATATTAAATACTTATAAATTGTATATATTATCATATAAAAGTTACACTGGTTACAAAGATATACTAATATGCCTATTGTGAGAAGGGGACCGTGGGGGCACTCGCGTATCGAACGACTGACTTGTTACCACCCTGCGCTGAAGGCGCGGGTGCGGTCGCGGGGATAAATTCCGCTGACACGGCTGTAGACATTGCGATGCCACGGCGCGGGCGCCGGATGCGCATTCCGCTGACGCGGCTATCACCATCGTGTCGCCACAACACTCCCCCCCTTTTTCAAAATTTTGGCATGAAACATAAAAATTTTCTATCACACAGATAACCTAAAAATATTTTTAACAAACACATTTGAAATAACACTCTTATAATTAACACTGCAGTATAATTAACACCAATATCTTATACTAACACTAATTTCTAACACTATCTGATTTTTAACATCTATGATGCGTATCCTGCTTGCGAGCGATTTTGGTTCGCCTGTGCGGCTAGACCCAACTCGACCGATGACATCATTTCTTTCCTTAACCATTTCTGTGATTTATGTCGGCAACATTTTAAGATGAAATATCCCAATATAAGTATGCACAATACGACGATTATTATAGAAATTGTTCCGAATTTTTGTATCTTTTGTTCTAATTGATTTAATGATGCGTCGTTTGCACCATTTTGGGCTATTATTATCTCTTCCGTTTTGTCAGTCTGTTTGCTGTATCCCTTGCCCATAATTAATAAACGTCTACTGGATGTTTACTCTAACTAATTCGTCTTAAAATGATGCCGTTACAATAACAATACTTACTTATATACTATACTAAATATGCGATTACATACAGTATAACTGATTATTAAGCAAAAAATAAAATGGACTATGTACTATTGTTAATTTGCATGCATCACAATTATTTTGTATTTAATCAAAACATCTAACAAATGTTAAATTAATAATTTAAGAAACGCACTGGTGGCTTAATAACTCGGCCACTACGTGTGGTACAATGTTGAAACGATTCATTTATGGTATTTGAATTTTCTTTTTTACATTTAACATCGCTATCATTAACACTATTACTGTTTTCATTACATAACATATTAGTATTATCGATTTCCGTGTTTTTTAACAAATAAGCGGGTTTTAACCTATCTATTGCAATTTCCGTTTTTCTATTTGGTAGTAATATGGTGTATGTCTTATCGTTCCTTCTTAATACTTTATAAGGTCCGTTATAATTTGGTGTCAATGGTTTTTTTACTAAGTCGTTCCTAATAAAAACGTGTGAACACGACTTTAAATCGTTGTGCACAAAAATTTTGCGAGAATCGCTATTCGCTCGTGACTTGGGTTTGTGACTACTAAGTACTGATCTCAATTTGTCAACGAATGCACACGGTGACATAGATTTCGTACTTACCTCGGAAAAAAAATCGCCAGGCAATCTTAGGTTGTGCCCTAGAACCATTTCTGCTGCGCTCACATCTCCGTCGCTTCTACATGCTGCTCTCAAACCGTATAAGGCTGTAGGTAATTCGTCTAGCCATGATGCGTTATCTGCTAATCTGGCTGTAAGTGCAACCTTTAACGAACGATGCCACCTCTCGATTTTACCATTGCTCTGTGGGTGGTATGGGGTTGTTCGTATTTTCTGCACCCCTAACAACTTCATCAATCCGTTAAAAATGTCACTTTCGAATTGTCTACCTTGGTCTGTTGTCATTCGCACTGGACAACCAAATCGACAGATCCAGCCTTCGTAGATAGCTTTGGCGACTGTCTCTGCTGTGATGTCAACTGTAGGTATCGCTTCCGGCCACCGTGTGTACCGGTCGATCATTGTTACACAATACCTATACCCTTGCTCGGTTGTGGGGAGCGGGCCTATTATATCGATATGTATGTGTTCGAATCTACCACTTAAAGGAAAAGTTTGCAAATCAGAAACGGTGTGCCTATTTACTTTTGTTTTCTGACATTGAATACAACATCTTGCCCAATTATTAACATCTTTATTCATTCCGGGCCAAAAAAATTTTTGTGCTATCATTTTCCTAGTGACTCTAATACCTGGATGACTAATATTGTGTATGGAATCAAATACTAATTTTCTAAATTTTTCTGGGACAAAAGGTCTTATATACTTAGTTGATAACTCACAATAAATCGGTTTATTCGTACCTGGAATAGTTAATTGTTTTAACGATACCTTGCCGTTGTTGTTTTCCAGTAGGTGTGTAACCTGAGAATCACCTTTCTGCGCTTGCGCAAGTTCTTCGAAGTCGACGCTCGTCGGACACCTTATCGCCTCGACTCTCGATAACGCGTCAGCAACTGCGTTCTGTTGACCTGTAACGTGACGTATTTCGCTGACAAACTCGCTAATATACATCAAGTATCGGGTTCTCTTTGGGTTCTCGTTTTTTGCTACCTTTGTTAACGCGAATGTTAATGGTTTATGATCTGTATATACTATCAATTCTCTACCTTCGACCATATTACGAAAATGAGAAATGGCCATGTAAATTGCTAAAAGTTCGCGATCATAGGTACTGTATTTTTGTTGAGTCTCTGAGAGTCGTTTTGAAAAATAACCAAGCGGTAACCAGTTGTTATCTACACGTTGTTGCAAAACTGCGCCCACACACGTATTCGACGCGTCCGTCATAAGAGATAACGGTACCTCAGCTACTGGGTGCGACAATGTAGTGGCATTCCTAAGGCTCATTTTACACTGCTCAAAAGCAAACTCGGCTTCATTATTCCAATTAATTTTAGTCTTATCTTTTTTCTTTACTCCATGTAAAAATTTATTTAGCTCTGCCTGATTTTGAGCTGCGTTCTTTATATGAGACCTGTAAAAATTTAACATGCCGAGGAATCGACGAAGTTCTTCGACAGTTCTCGGTTTCGGATAGTCTGAGATTGCCCTTATTTTATCATTCAGTGGACTTATACCAGCTGGTGTGACTTTATAGCCTAAAAAATCGATTTCTTGTTTACCAAAACATGATTTACTTAAATTAATAGTTATGCCATACTCATTGATTTTTTAAATAAATGCCTTAAGTGAGCCTTGTGCACGCATTCAGTGGTTGAGGCTATAATGACATCGTCAATATAACAAAATAAAAATGATTCTTCCCCCTTTGAATTTTGAAAATATTCTAAGCCTTGTAACATAGAATTCATAAAACGTTGGAAAGTTTGAGCGGCATTTCTAAGACCAAATGTCATTTGTGGAAATTCGAAAAGGCCAAACGGGGTAATTATAGCGGTTTTTTCGATGTCGTCAGGTGCTACGGGAATATAATGATACGCTCTATTAATATCGATTCTAGAAAATATGTTCTTACCTGTTAGTCCATAAGTGAAGTCCTGTAGCCTGGGGACGGGATATCGATCCGGTTTCGTTTTTTTGTTGAGTAGGCGGTAGTCACCGCACGGTCGAATCCCTCCATCTTTCTTCGGAACTGTGTGAAGTGGGCTGGCCCAAGCGCTCTTCGAAGGTCTGCATATACCTAATTCTTGCATTAATTCAAATTCGATTTTTACCTTTTTATACCTGTCCGGTGGAAGTTGTCTGGCTCTCGTATATACGGGTGGACCTTCTGTTTCTATATGATGAAAAACTGTGTGCTTTGTTGGAACTTTAAATGAGATCGGTTTAGTAATTTCGGGATATTCTTCGAGAATATCTTTGTAAACGTTATTATTTTGTATGCTGTTAATCGAAAGACAATTATAATTTACAACGGACCCAATAGAGTACAATTTTGTTACAGAATCTATTAATTTCTTATTATGTAAATCTACCAATAACTTATGTGACTTAAGAAAATCTGCACCTAATATAGCTTGCTTAACGTCAGCAATTATAAATGACCAACGATAGGGTCGTCTTAGTCCTAAATTTAACTCTAACATTTTAATACCAAAAGTTCTAATTTCTGTATCATTAGCTGCAAAAAGTTTATAGCTACACTGACTACGTTCTTTTACACTCACTTTACTCACGGGTATGACGGATACGTTAGCACCGGTGTCTATGAGAAAAATAAGTCCATTCTTGTGGTCGTTGATGCAAAGTCGGTGGTTGTCGCTCAGGTCAGTGCAGGTTTCCACCTCAGACTGCACTGCACCTAGTTTCCCGCACTGCCCTTCCAGTTGCACGGCGGTTCGCAACCACGAGCTTTCTCTCCGAACTTGTAATGCGGCCAACATAGCCAATCCGGGCTGTTCGGTGTACGCCTAGTTGTTCCTCTTCCTGACGACCTCGTTCTGGATCTGCGCACGCTTCCACTGCGGTGGCGTGTTCGGCCACGGTAGCGCGTGTGTCCTCGTATCGAGTTTAGTTCGCCTCGGAGCTGTTGAATTTCTAGTGACATTTTTCTCATTTCTGTCAATAGCGCGATATTACTCCCTGCGTTAGACGTCGGCGTACAGGGATGTTGTTCGACAGCTGCTACTTCTCCTGTTTGCAGGTGTTCAACTATCTTGTCTGCCATCTTACCTAGCGCTTCAAGTTTTGTATCCTGTGACACAGCAAGCACTGCACGAACTGACGCCGGTAGCCTTGCCATCCAAAGGTTCCTGAGTGGCTCGTCTGTAACGCCAGTATTCTTGGCGAGCTCTTGCATTCGCCGAAGCAATTGAGATGGCTTTTGTGAACCTAGATCCATCTCTTTCACTAATTTATTGAACTGCTGTTCCGAGCTTTCTTGAAAAACAGTCAGCAGGCGCGATTTAATTGCTTCGTACTTTCCTGTTTCGGGTGGAGCACCGATGATGTCACTGATATATCCCAGTTCGTCTCTTCCTAATTTACTGATTACTAGGTCGTATTTTGCCTGATCTGATATCCTTTGCGGGCTCACTATCGCCTCAAACTGTGAAAACCATAGCTTAGGTACTTGCGGCCAGAATGTTGATATCCTGCTGCTTACGGTAATTGACGCCATATCAAATGCGGTAGGCTGCGTTGACTGCGGCGGGTTGCTCATGATTATTTTTCACTTTACGCACGGAACAGCTTAAAATTGAGCACTACTGTCTTTTATTTATTTTTTACAGTCTTCTTGAAGAAAAAAATTTTAACACGTAAAGTCAGTAAAATACCTTATAATATAACGCGCTTCCCACGGTCGAGATTCCTCCTCTGAGTCGCCGAACGCTATTTTTAATCACGACAGTACGCTAATTTATATCACGTCGGTACGCTAATTTAAATCACGTCGGTACGCTAATTTATATCACGTCGGGGTCACCAATTTTGTATCTCTATGCGTGTGGAGATAAATAAAATATTAAATACTTATAAATTGTATATATTATCATATAAAAGTTACACTGGTTACAAAGATATACTAATATGCCTATTGTGAGAAGGGGACCGTGGGGGCACTCGCGTATCGAACGACTGACTTGTTACCACCCTGCGCTGAAGGCGCGGGTGCGGTCGCGGGGATAAATTCCGCTGACACGGCTGTAGACATTGCGATGCCACGGCGCGGGCGCCGGATGCGCATTCCGCTGACGCGGCTATCACCATCGTGTCGCCACACTATGCATGTCGTAATTCTTGGGAAATTCGTGTATATTTTTATGAACATATATAACATTTTTGTACACGTATTGGGAAGCAACAGTCAATATTTTTATTTCCACGTAAGGCGGCTAACATTTTCCGTCAGCTGTACCGGCAAACATAATTGAGACGGAGCTATTGCTGGAGTTAAGTACAACTTTAGGATGCTTTGTTCCTTTTTTGAAAATTGCTTTGCTGTAGCTGTATCATCGCTCAGATTGGTTTCATCGTAGTTCAGCAAATGTGACGGTGGTACATTGTGAAGTGTGCATTCGGGATTTTTAAAATGTTCATTTAACTCGGCAACGGCGGTTTTCGACGTGCGACTTCTTTTTATATTTTGCGTAGTTCGTTTTGTCATATTATGACGCGCTATAAAATTACGTGCCCAACGTTCTCCGGGCATCTTCCCATGAAAAATATGCAATTTATCATTAATTTCCAAATAGCGAAACACAACCAGTCGTAAATCTGTGGCTAACTCACATATTATATGAAACATTTAATAATAACATATATACATATTATAATATACAAAATAATTTTACACATTATATATAATAGATATTGAAATCACGTTGGCGGTGTTTGCAAGCACACAGGGTACTTAACTATGACCCAGTTACCACTGGCAAGATGAATTGCATGTGTTGTCCTGCACAATATAGCAAATGCACAAAAAATTCCATTACTTGACCCACAGGATGGTGATCTCGACAATGGCCAATAGCACCAAGCTCCAATACAAGGATTGATGCTCCTCCAGACGAAAGTAGGGTTATATTAATTAATAGGATTTGGAATGCTAGAAATATTTTGTGATTATATTTTATTTTTCAAATACAAATGACCTTTATTTCAAATGGAAATACTTTTTTATAGATTATTTATTATTTGCATTAGACAAGGTATTTAGTTATTTACATTAAAACTAGTTTAATTATGTTAAAAAATCATTAAGTCTTATATAAGTTTTTATATCTAGTCTGTAGTCTGCTGTCTTGATGACCCTGTAAAAGATATTTTTTTATATAAAAGTTGAAAAAGACTCAGAACATAGCAGTAAGTGTATTATTATTGTTAGTATTAGCATGTAGCATTTTAATTTAATGTAGCATTTGACATTTGACTCATCTCGACGCACTGAAAAGTATCATTTCACATTAATGAGACTTGCATAAGTGGATAATTTTTTTTCTTATTAATATCATGCGATCGGCTCTATGAGCCCTCAGCAGATTTGTTGAAGAGATTGACGTTAAAGAGCCGCTCCTCCTGTGAGGAAGCTGTCTCTTATTTAATTATTTTTTCTGCTTGTAAGTTCCATATGTGTTGCCTTTTGAGCCTTCTATGATATAAAGGATCACACAGCGCTGCCACCAATGTGTTAGTATGAGTACTTATACGGTTTTTGTATGCTCTTGTTCTGTGCTCCACTTCTTCCTTCTCGGTTCTAATGTTTATAATAACATATATGTGGATAATAACTTCTAAAAACGAGTACTCACTGCGCCTACCTGATGTCGAACTTTGAGAGGCAGAGTCAAATTAACAGGAGCCCCTGAAATAATTGTAATAATTATAATTTCATTTAAAATGTAATACAGGCAGAAGGTAGTGAAAGCCAATGTTTATGCTAGTGATTTATTCATACATACATTCTTCTCTTAGTGTTGCAACTTCAGGTTGATTGACTGACTGAATAATATGTGTGGCAAGGGCAGGGGGCTCTGTGTCTGGGAGAAGTGGGTTTGAGGATGAAGGCTCAGGGAATTGAACTTTTAATAGAGATGGACTTCTTCAAGCCATTCCACACCCACTGAAGGTTCTGGAGATATAAGATCAGGATAAGAAGCTGAGGAATGAGGAGTAGGTAACGCTGTACAGTCTCTGAGGGAACTGGAGCCTGAGTCCCTTCTGCTGTAGGTATCTGTAAAATATTTGAAATTTTATTTGATACATACTTAATATTTTAATAATTTAACATTAAACAATGGTTAGCACTTAATATAAGAATAGTTAATACAGAAATTATGAATATTAATCACTTTACTAATAACCAACATCAAGAGGCAGGCGCACACCAGGCAAACCCTCCACCGCTACAGTACCAATTATTGCCAGCACTCTTTCTTCTGCATGAGTAAGAGGCACGAGTTTGCTAGACCCTCCACCGGTTGCTGAGGCATTCCTTCTAGAGTCTGCAGCTTTGGATTTCGTTTTCGCCTTGAACTCTATCCAATACTAGATTGTAAAATATAAGAATAATTTTAATGCAAGAAACCTCTTAAAAGGTGCATAAGTACCTTGACCCAGATGGGATGAAAAAAACAACCAACCCTTATAAGTGTAAGGATTTGTTATTTTGTAATAACATTTGAAGTGTCATTAAAATGTTTGTTTTTTTCTGATTCTGAGTTTATGAGATCTTTATTATATGTAAAGCTTTTTTTTAATGAATGTCAATTAATGATGCCAGTTAAATATTTGAAAGAATAAACACCTATTTTGCAAGGGATTATATTTGTTAACAACAAATATACAAATATGCATCAGTATTTCTTAGTATAAATTAATAATTAAAAACTTACGTGACGCCACTGATCAGCCGTTTTTGTGGAACCTTCTGCTACTGCATTTAGTTTGTTGGCTACTGAAACCCAAGCTTGCCGGGTAGCCTGATGCGCTAGTGGTCCGCCTGTAAAGCGACCTAAAGCTATGTCGTGATTCGACTCTGCAAACTCTAGAAGTATATTCATCTGCCTCGGGGATATTTTTCTTCTCGCAGGCATCTAAAAATTGATAAAATTGAATTAGGTAAACATTGTTTTATTTGCTTACTCAAAAAATAACTGCAATTAAACTCAGTCGTTTGAGCTGCCACCTCGGACCGTTCTCCCTCGGGGTACGGTGAGGACTTGGCGGCGGTCTACCTCGAGATATTAGCTCCCCCAAACCGTCCAAGAAACTGTCGAACTCGGCAAGGGTTTTATTGGGGGAGAAGTAGACTCCTACCACCAGAGTTTCACCCAACAAGGCCATTACTACTCCGGATCTCTTCACGACCCGGGTAAACGTCGGTGCGCCCGCGCTTAACTGTGCGACAAGTGCTACCACCCCATCATTGTCGCCGATCCAGTTGTCCCTTTGCGGAACAAAGTAGGGCTACGATATAATTGCCAGCTGTATAGACCACTGAGCCATGCTTTGGACTAGTAGATCTTGAGCCCTGGCACAGTGGTTTAGGTTCGCCTGTAGAACAGTAGCATTAGTGTTGATCTGTTCTTTTCCCACCTGTGAGCGGCACAGCTTCATTTGCCGCAGGACGTTTGCCCCTCTTCTTTTTCTTCACCAGGGCCCGGGTACAGGCTACACTTCCAACAATGTGATTTGCCGGCCGTTTGGCCGACTCACATACAGGGCAGTGTGGGGTGGCTGAACATTGCGAACGTATGTTGCCCGCACCGAAAACACTGGCTACTACGATCCGCATTAGCAGAACACAGCTGCCATGTGACCTGTCTCGTGGCAGCGGAAGCACCGTTGCTGTCGGGGCTGTAGCAGTTTCACTTGGGCTGATATAAAGTCGACCTGTATCCTGCCCTCAGCTGCAACTTTTTGTGCGGCAACCACTGGGCATTTGACCCAGGCCGATCCTAGTCCGAATCGGTTGCGTCGTATTTCACCAACTTTTATGGACTCCTTGTCACAGCTCCCGATCCCACTGATCACCTCAGCTATATCAGACGGTGTTGTTGAGTCGTGCAGACCCAGTATACGAAGCTCAGCGCACTTCGTCGGCCGGGATATTTGCACATCGTCACCGTCCAGTATAGTTACCAACTGACGTGCTAGGGCATCGGCCTTCCCATCGTTGTTGGCGCCAGGCAGCTCCAGCATCCTTGCGCCAGTCGTCGCTACCTTGTAGCGTACGTCTTTTATGCCCAAGCCATTGAGGTCTAGCTTATGCTTAACTTGGGCAAATATCTCCTCGTACGTTACATTTTGCTCGACAGCTGAGGGCTGGAGCTTAATGACCACCGCAGCGGAACGCGGAGGCCGCAGCTTTACTGATTTCGCTCGGCCTGATTCTTTTCTTCTTCTTTTCCTTCTTCTTAACTCTTTGCGCCTTTGGTCCAGGATTAGCAGGAGCCATGAGAGTAGTAGGCGTGGCTTCCGGTCTTTCTGGACGAACTGCGCTCGAGATCAAAGGAACTGGGACTCGTTGCTCCCTTAACAGCTTCGCCTCCAACGCCTCAAAGCGGTCACTAACCATGGTGCCCACCTGCACTATTATGGAGCGCACCAGCTCATCTGCATTAGGTTGCGTTGATCCCAGAGTTGAGGTGGATGTCTCTTGCCCTACAGAAATTACTTGCGGGATGACATTACGAGCCTTCTGTAGCTCAAGTTCCGTTTTCATGTCTGCCACCTCCTTTCTCAGTTCGGCTATCTCATTACGTAGCTTGATATTGTCAGCACGTAGCTGTGCCGCCTCCTCGGATGCAGTACGTTTTGCAAGCTGGTATACTACTACGGTAATCGCACTCGCAGCATCCTTAAGGGCCTTGGAGAACGTGCCCTTTAAGTTAAGAGATTTTGTGGCAACCATTTCAATCACGTCCAGGCTGGTTTTCACTTTGGCCTAGAGATCTGACACTAGAACCGACTCTTCTTCACCTCCGGTCGTATTAGGGGAAGCCGAAATCTGGCATGGTTCGGATCTAACCTTCAGTGTCGATGCCATATGTGCTACCTCTCTTTGAGCTCTTCTCTCTTCGTTTCATTTAGAGCGCGTTTTGCCTCTAGTAATCCAACGTATTGGCCTGTAGTCGGAGGACGACCTCTCCCGCGGTTGACCATCACCCTCTTTTTAGGTTACGTGACCATACGTCCCGCTTTCAGGCAGTCTGTCCCGGTGTCCCCAGCGCGGCCGACATTGTCCCGCTTTTGCAAACAGACCAAACGATAATATAAAATATGTACAGGATAGATAACTCCTCCCGCGCCCGCGCTTACTCGATGTTCAGTCAACGACTGCAATGTTTTGTTTTAGTTCAAGTCGGACGAAACGTGATATACACGTGTAACGCAACGCAGTGATTTGTAACAAAAGAATAATGCCTAAACGCAAGTGTTCCTTTAATATTAGTTTGCAACAGAAGTATTTATGTAAAAAACAAAGAAAAGATAATACTGCAGATGTAACGTGTGAAAAGTGCCGTACTGATTTTAGTGTTGGACATGGTGGTGCTAGTGATATCGAAAAACATTAAAAGTCAGAAAAACACAGGCTTGCCGATCAAGCCACTGCTTCAAGCTCGTCAATGCTTAGTTTTTTTAAAAGAACCGATTTGCCAACTTCCAAGGATTTGGATATAGCTGCAGCTGAGGGTACGTGGGCGTTTCACACCGTGCACCATAATCACAGTTTTCGCTCAAATGACTGTTCTTCTCCTTTAATTCAAGCATGTTTTGAGCAAAAATTTAGATGTGCACGTACAAAGTCTCAAGCTATTGTTGTAAATGTGCTGTCAACTATGGCAACCGAAGATTTAAAAGAGCATTTACGCAAAGCCCACTGCATAACTTTACTAACAGATGCTTCAAACTATGGCTCAATCAAATTATTTCCAGTTTTGATTCGCTATTTTTTACTATGCGAAGGCGTGACAGTCAAGGTTTTAGAGTTTCGGGAACAGCCAGGTGAAACATCGGATATTATTGTTAATTATTTGAAGGAAGTATTAGACAATGATGTGTGACTCAATGACTTGAATAAAAAAATTGTTGCGTTTTGTGGAGACAACACAAACTGCAACTTCGGGGGAAAGAATAGGAAAGGAAGCAATAATGTTTACTCAAAATTGAACGAATCACAGACAGCTTATTGGAATTGGATGTGGAGCCCACATAGTCCAAAACGCGATCAAATCTGCCGCTGATTGTCTTCCTGTTGACTTCGAATGCATCATAGTGAAAATTTACTCATTTTTCTACATCTACAGCGTTCGTGTAGAAGCTTTGAAAGAGTTTTGTGATTCTACCGAGACAGAGTATCAGAAACTGCTGGGGTACAGTAAAACAAGATGGCTTGCGTTAATGCCCGCGCTTGAGAGAGTTATAAAAATGTTTCAGCCTTTAAAAAACTATTTTCTGAGTATCGACAAATGCCCAAATATTTTAAAAACGTTTTTCGAAAATCCCAGCTCAGTATTATGGTTATATTTTTTGCATGCACAAGCAGCAACCTTTCATGAAGCTAAAATCGAAGGGCAAAATGTGTCAGCCATAGAGTCAGCCAAAGAAATTAATCGTCTCCTCGAAATCGAAATCGAGATAACCTGGCACTAAAAGAGAATACGGTTTTCCTTCCCCACATCGTCCGTAACCTACTTGTAAAATTACAAGAAAGATAAGCTGCTGCTTGACCAGCAGAGTGTAAAAACAGCGGTGGCTGAGTTTTATAAAACAAGCAAAGAATACTTGGAGCAGTGGTGTCAATTCAACATAGACCAAGAAATGTTTGAATGGGCAAATTTAACAAAAGCACCTACGTGGGAAGAGGTACAGAAAGTACTGGATTTACTAATCATGCAAGGATTTATTAGCAGCAGCCAAGATACGAAAGTCTTTGACGAGTTTTCACTTATTTCAAACTTTGCAACAGATGAAAAAATCTCTGGCTGGAATGCCGAGAATGTTTCTACTAAAAACCGTTGGGTCGAATTATTCCAGCACTTTCGTACCAACAATCTTCATATAACAAACTTTTCCACAATTATTGAGTACAGTGTCTGCCTGGAAGTAACGCACCTGTCGAAAGAGTTTTTTCTCAAATGAACAAAATATGGACAAGTGATAAAACACAGTTAAGTGTCGCAGTAATGAAAGCTATTTTGATTACGAAGATAAATATAAATAAATCATGTACTGAGTTCCACACTTATCTAAAAACAAGGCCCGATATTTTGAAACAAATTTGTTCAGCCGACAAATACAAAAATAAGACTTAGAAGTCACGCCATTACTGGGGCTTATCGTCGTGCCTACTTAACTATTTTGTGTTCAGTACTTTTATTATATTGTGTTAATCTATCTTTTATCTATAATGAAAAACTTGTATAACACATTTTTTTAAGACATAATCCGTAGATGTCCCGCTCTGGTAAAAAAAATAAATGGTCACTCTTGCATCGTCTTCCGGCGACCCCGACTGACTACGGGCTGTGGAACTTTTAACTGGCACTCCTGTGCACTTACTGAGCCCACCTCGGACTCCACTTGGAGACCGCACTCCTTTCCTTTGTACAACACTTGATACTCCGCCAATCACTGGCACACTCGACTCTCCGCCCGTCTCAGGCACTACATCTTCGCCGCCCGTCTCGGGCACCTCGTCTACTCCGCCCGTCTTAGGCACTTCGTCATTTGGTTTTGTTTTTTTAAATTTCTCCATCTTGATCCCACGAGCGTGGGGGAAATATACGGTCCATCCGAGTGGTGCCCCCTGCACCCGGATAAGCCTATGCTTAACCCGCTAGAGTTTCGGCCGGTACTCTAGCGGGGGAAGCAGCAGCGACAACCCATTAGCCATGCATCCCCTTGCGCTGCTACGCCGCTTGGGATTCGGGGTAATTTTTTATAGAGGTTTTCTTCCTCGAACCTAACCTAACCTAACCTAATAACCTAAGCCAATAGACCTGCTGATCTTTTAGGTCAACACCTCCCATATATTTATTGTAATCACCAACCGCCAATCCGTATTAGGCGTTGCTTATGCAATATGTTAGAAGTAATAAGAAAGAATTGCCTCAGGAGGTCCTCGGCTACTTTTATTCTAAATGATCTGTGCGACAATACTCGAAATATTGGGTTTTTCGTGTATACCACGTAAGCATTTAGAAAGCAGCTGTTAAGCAGTCTCGTTATGGCTTGTGGAATTCCCAATCTTCGGCGGTTAATAGTACCCAACACGTCTGTATGCCGAATTTTAAGGTACCTAGTTAAGGGCAATTGGTAAAGGTAATTTGATGGCTTTTTGTAGCATCTTGCCGAAATATTATTTTTTGTTCGATAGAAAAAAGTATTTGAAATCGGCAACAGTGAACAGAGAAACGCCATGCCATCGTTTTGCAAAACTTTTGCATAACTTTTGCATTGTCTTTAAAGAAAGTCAGCATTTCTCTGTCAAACTCATCTTCATTGCGATTTTTTGACGTTGTGTTCGCGTGAGTGAGTTTTGGGGGCTTCAACTATTAGTAAAATCGTAAAAGAAGTCTGTAAGAACATTTGTACTCTACTCCACAAAGAGTGTCTTTCGATACCTAATTCACAGGAATTTTAAAAATATAGCAAATTTCCCTAACTGCACCGGTTGTTGTAGACGAGAAGCAGGTCAGAATATTTGCCCGGAATATAGTGGGAGTCTGTATTCAAATTATAAAAAAATATTATATAGTTTTGTTGTTGACTATCGCTACACCTACATAAATGTAGGGGCATATGGAACAGATTCTGATTCAAATATGTTTCGGAGAAGTTCATTATTTTCGAAATTACAAAATGGAGAAATAATATTGCCTCCACCAAAACACTACCTCACACTACAGAACCCCTCCCATATATGATTTTCGGCGATGCCTCGTGTGGTATATCAAACAAAATTTTAAGCACTTACTTATGCACGAAGTAATCTGACACATAAGAAAAAAATATTTAACTATCGATTAAGCCGTGCTAGAAGGTATATTGAGTCTACATTTGGAATAATGAGTAAGCTTGAGTTGAGTTTTCTGTCTCCAAATCCGTTTCATTGATTATTTGCTTCTCCATCATAATTTCAGTTACATTTTCTTGTGTTTTATTTCTCGAATTAATACTGTTTATGTACATCAAGCATAAACTTTCAATTATTACTTATTTATAAAACTCACGACCTTTATCGGAATGAAGGATGTTCGGCGCTCCAAAAGTAGTGAAAATATCTAAGAGATGATATGCAACTTCTGCTGCGCGTTTAGTTTGAAGCACACGAAGAATCCCAAGTTTAGTAAGATGATCTTGGTAAACTAATATGATTTTTTTATTACCGTCAGGGATGGTTTGTAGGTCTATGAGATCTACTTAACTGTAAGTGAAATACGTCACACAAATACGTCTATTATTATTATTAATAGTCCTAGACTAGACTAGATAGACTACGAACTTTTGCAATATTTAAAGACTGAAAAGAAAATGATTTGTTGTACTTTATATTGCGCGTCGAGGTTCGTAAATCTGTCACTATTTTCTTATTTTTCCAATCGAAAATGCTAATTATGAACATCGAAGCTAACGAGGGTGACCATGACCTGCGCGGGTGAGCGCAGCAGTCGCGCGCTGGCGCTCGGACGGGGAGGCTGTGTCACTTTTTTCTGGAACCGTGCTAGTAATCGACTACATTATTTTACGTTGCATGTGTGCTATATTGACAAGGATTTTTATTTGTGTGCTTGCAAAGACTAATCGCTTGCTTGGACGCTGCGTTTTAGTAGTAGTATTTTATTTAGTATAGAGTTAAAATTAAGTTATTTGTGAGTAAAAACTAATCGCTCGCTTGGACGCTATATTTTAGTAGTAGTGTATATTATTTAGTATAGTGTTAAAATTAAGTTATTTGTGAATATATATTTTTTTTATTTTATTGTATTAACTAAGTTTTTGAAGATTTAAAGACATTTAAAATTATTTGATTGAGGTAAGATTATTTACCGCGTGGTATTCAGAGATAATATTTCTTTTTCATAAAATTCCTTTCTTTACAATCAATACGTAACCTACACAAATAAAATTTATTTCTTTATTTCTTGCAGATGGAAACTTTGTCTGAATCTCATGAATCTGCAGGTCCATCCGTTACAATTGAAATGGAATGTAAAGGCAGTGTACCAACTGAATGCACAAATAATTATGGGGGAAGATTCTGTTTATGGAAGTACCTACATTAGTATTAGTATATATTTGACAATAAACTGATCAACTATTCTTTTTACTCTGGGAATCCTTGAAAGATTTAGGTAATTCATTTATATATTTATACGTGAAGCATAAACTTTGCACTCCTCTTTACGAAAATTAAATATTTGCACTCATAGTTTATATAGAGAAGGAGTGTAGAACGCTAATATTAAATAAATATATATGTGTTATTATTATATTAGTTATTATTATTAAAAATCAACAAAAAAACATTACACACACTATGTATTTGATACTCTGAATTTCAAAAATAACCATACTAAATTAATTTTAAATTACTTACTATTTATATATTATACTAGGTACGTGTTGTATATAATATATACTTTGTACCGCCCGGTATATATTTGCTGATTTAATTACCATGACAACGGTAATAACATGATACGTCAAACGCCAATAATTTTATAAAGTTTTTTTTAATTACCTAACTTTCCGCACAACTTTCTTATTTTTTTCTTTTATAAGAACCTTCTCTTAATAATAACAAACACAGCCGTTGATGCGTGATGTCGTGACCAAGGAAAACAGGGATTCATTTTTATAAATATAGAAGATTACTTATTAAATATGGTCAAATTTCGACCACAAGGCGACTATTAGTATTGTTAAAAGTATTAGTTCTAAATCAGCGTATCTTGCATTAGACGGCTAACATTTCAAGATTTTCAACTAGAGATCCTAAAAAAAATATGAGTTTGCCATGTATTTATAATAAAAATAAGTTACTAGAACAATAGTATTTATTTTATGGCAGGGTATAAGAAATTGTAAAGCTGCAGATGTTTATTTTATGGTAGTGCGTAAAACAGTTTAGTTGTTTTTCTAAGCATCTTGCGAGCAGATGCTTATCAATATTTGTAATATTCATTTTTTTCTAAGGGTTATAATTTGTAAATAGTAATGACCCAATGTGAGGAGTAATGAGTCACTCCAATGTTTTTTGTTGTCAGCATATCTAAAAAAATCATGTCAAGTGCGAGTCGGACTCGCGCACGAAGGTTTCTTGTATTTATCTATCAATTTTATTTTATATTTATAATATTTATTTAATGTGGTTTTTATATTTGAGTTGATTGAATAAAAGGTAAATTGCGGTTTACGATTTATGATGTATTAAAAAAACTACTTACTAGACTCTCCTTCAAACCGTTTTCGGTGGAAGTTTGCATAGTAAAGTACATCATGTATTTTTTTAAAGTGTTATCATTATCTTATTTTAGAAGTTACATTGTTTGTGTACACACATTTTACGACTATGGAAATGTCTCTCTCGCAAAGTATTCAATTTAGAAAAAAATGATATTGAAAACCTCAATATATTTTTGAAGACCTACCCCAAACGTATGGGTTTGATGAAAAAAAATTTTTGAGTTTCAGTCATATATTTTTTATTTCATAATTATTTGTGCATATGGAGAATTTATTGTTTACATTTTGATTACCTTCATATACAAAATGCATTTTTTTTTCTGATGAAAACATCGTCTGATCCACAGCAGTCTGTAGGCTCAGAAATTGGAGGTCGAAGAATAATTGATGTTATTTGATTTATTGTTGCAAGAAATTTCCAACCACGGACCCATGAGCTGTGGTTCGGGTTGCGCTAAAATTATCGGAGAGCGGCAAGTAGGTCTACGTTCTACATTTAAGCTGGAGTGTAACACTGTGTAATAAAACATTTTTCATAGAGAGCGGTCGTCTAGAAGAAATTAATGTAAACCACAGTGCAGTGGCTGGGATTATAGCAATAGGGTGTCGACATTCCCAACTAGAAGAGCTGTCCGCAGCCTTGAATTTGCCTATCATGTCGCCGAGAACATACAAAACATGTCATTTTAAGATATCAGCTCATTGGGAGAAAATATCTGTTCAATCCATGAATGAAGCCTCAGAAAAAGAGCGAGAATCAGCAATGGCTGCAGGCCGTGTAGATAAAAATGGTATACCAATAATAGATGTAATAGTAGATGGGTGCTGGTGCAAGAAACCTTATAAAAAGAATTACTCAGCGTTATCAGGTGCTGCTGCGATCATTGGCACAAGAACTGGACAGGTGCTGTTTTTAGGCGTAAAAAATAAATACTGCTCCATTTGTGCACAGGCACTAAAAAAATGTGCAGCCCAAACACCACATCTGCTACAAAAATTATAACGGGCCATCAACTGCTATTGAATCCGAAATCCTCGTTGAAGGCTTCAGATTCTCTATAGAGATGCACAATTTGATTTATGGGAGGATGGTTTCTGACGGAGATTCTAGTACATATTCAAAATTACTAAAAACTAGCCATATCTTCACATCTCAGAAGAGAAAATTGAGTGCCGTAACCATCTTCTTCGGAATTAATGTAATAAACTTACAAGTTTTCAATCAGATACAAAAATTTTACTGAAGTTTCGTAAATGATTACACAAAAAAAATCATGATTTTTAGAAAAACTATTCGAAAAATTATTAAATCTCATAAGGCGGATACGGAACATGAGCGACGATCAAATATTGAACCTTTATACAGTGACATACTTTTCGCACATTTACACGCCTTTGGTGATCACAGCAAGTGTAAAACATTTTTTTGTAATTTAGCTAAATCAAAATGCACTGAAGACAATAGAGACTTTTTTGTGAGCACACTTTGGTCCAGAATTTGTCTTTTGGTAGCAAATTTGGCATCACAAGCTCCCAGTTTGATTCATGATACTGACAGCAATACGGTTGAGCGTTATAATAGTATAGTAGCAAAATTCGTTGGAGGCAAGCGCATAAATTTCAGTAAACGAGGGTCGTACCAAACGAGATGCCATGCTGCTGTTGTCTCTTTTATTACTCATAAAGTGATGTCTTTACTATATAAACCTATAGGCGTTCACAGACCTCGAGGGAAATCAACAGATTAGAAAACCAAAGGATAAAAAGAATGATGACCATGAGAAAAAATGTTAGAACGAAAAATAGGTTATTATTTTTTTAAGGAGAAGATATAAACTATGGAGAAAAATATGATAAACCTGATATATCTCCTGATATATTTGAAAAGGAGAAGCAAGCTTTTTTATAGAATTTAGTAAAGACGAAAGAAGGAAAAACACGAATTGAAAGAGACACAGTACTTCAAAGCTCATGCAGCGAATGGCTCGAGCTAAGGTGTAACATAATGACGACATCAAAATTTGGAAAAATAACAAAGAGACGAGATAATATAAGCTGCGAAAATATTGTAAAAGATATTTTGTACAAACAATCCATTGCGCATGTTAAATCTATCAAACATGGAAAAGACAATGAACAAAAGGCGCTAAGACGACTAATAATAATAAGACAACAAGAGGAAATACAACAAAATGTAAAAATAAATCCATGTGGTCTGTTTATAGATGACGAATATAATTACCTTGGAGCAACTCCCGATGGTGTAATTGATGAGGAAACTATCGTGGAAATGAAGTGCCCAGTTTTGCATATAAAAAAATATCATTGATGTAGTCAAAAGTAAAAAACTCCCATTTTACAAAATAAATCAGTAAGACGAACTAATTATAAATAAAACCCATCTTTGGTATTATCAAGTACAGGGACAGCTCCATATTACAAAGAAACAATAATGTTTGTTTGCTGTTTGGTGTGGAGAAAATTATGATATAAAAACCGAAGTAATTATGAAAGATGAAAATTATGGGAGCTAAGATGAAACCAAAATTAATTAAATTTTATACAGAATGTTTACTACCTGAATTGGTAGATTCAAGGTTTCCTAGAAACCTGAAAATAAGAGACCAAACTTATATATTAGAAGCAATAAAAGAAGAAGAGAAAAAAGTAAAGATGACAAAGAGAAAGCATAAAGAAAATGATCATCTTAATATAAACCAAGAAAATGGAGAGCGAAGCGTAGAACAAGAAAATGAGGAACGGAGTACAGAACATCAAAATGAAATACAGAAGACAGAAGATTCACCTTTGTGTCTAGAAGTATTAGGGGAAAGAAAGTGTAACAATGATTATTATTTGAAGGAATTAAAGTTTAAAGATTTAAAAAAAATGTCTTATTATTGTGAATCTAATTAGATTCATAATCTAACTAAATAGAAAAATAAACGACCTCAAAAAATACTAAAAGGTAAATTTAAAAATTACTGACGAGGGTTTGCATCTACTACTTGAACTGATTTTGATGTTATCTTTACTTTTCCCTCTGTTGAATGAAATAGCAAATAAAAAGAATCAATGACGAACCGATTATTATTAGTTTCAGAGAAATTCTTGGTCAAATATACATACACACAAATACATATCTTTATACATCTATACATATTAATAAAATTGAAGTGTCTATGTTTGATGTCAAATTAACTGCTTTTCAAATTTCAATTTTTAAAATTTTGTCTGTCAGTCTGTTTGTTCCAGCTAATCTCTGAAATAGCTGGACCGATTTTGATGAGACTGATTTGCTAGTATTATTATAAAATATATACACACCTGAAGTACCTATAGAATATAAATTAATAAAATATTCGAAAAGTAAAAAACCTACTGATATGTGCATTGTGTAAACATAGCGGAAACAATAGTAGGAAGTTAGAATTGAGCTTAAAATTAGCGCCTATGTTACTATTACTATAAAATTATATTTCTACCAACATATTCCCTCAATGCTATTTAATTAAATAACTACATGTAAATAAAAAAAATGAATAAAAAAACCTGTGCATATTCTTATATTTATTTGATGCACACAAAGTTAAATTTTTTTTTTTTTTTGGTCAATAACCCCCGGCGTCCTTAGAAGACCTTACTAAAATTTCATCCATAAACCAATATGCAACTTGGTCTTTGACGAGATGGCTATCCGTCCTCAAAAATTGTAGGATAGACAGAACATTTGGTTTTGTCGATGTGTGAACTGGTAGAGGAAACTGCTCCTTTGGCCTCTCAGGCATTAGTGTTTTTAATAGTAGGGATTAATCACCGTTTTAAAATACTATATAGACAAATATATACAAGACTTAAATCTTCCTTTTTTTTTCAAAAATCTGAAGCTACCGAAATATTTATTCAACGTTTAATGATATGTTTGATATATTCAACACGAGAACAATGTGGCAATTTGATTACAAAAATCTCTATGTGAGGTCAATAAAGATAAGATTATTTTTTTAATATATTTCGAAGTAACAACAGTAAAGCTAATATAATGGCAGGATTTAGGAAAATAGGAATATAAAATTAGCGCCTATGTTACTATTACTATAAAACTATATTCCTACCAACATATTCCCTCAATGCTATTTAATTAAATAACTACATGTAAATAAAAAAAAATGAATAAAAAAACCTGTGCAAATTCCTATATTTATTTGATGCACACAAAGTTAAATTTATATTTTTTGGTCAATAACCCCGGCGTCCTTAGAAGACCTTACCAAAATTTCATGCTTCAATAATATAATAGTAATCTAACTTCACATCTAGATGAGTTATCTTATCTGTCAAAAGAATATATTATATCTGAAATTAGGGCTGGACCGATTTTGATGATTTGCTAGAATTATAATAAAATTCCAATTTATTCGAATCTGTACATTAAATATTCTTTAATCCATTACATAAACAAGTAAATAAATTAATAAATAGTCATTATTCTCGATATAGAGGCCAAATATATAGTTTTTAGAATTTTTGTCTGTTTATCTGTCTGTGACGAGAAAATCACTGGACACGTTATGATGAAATTTGGTATAATGATAGTTAGTTATTAGGGTCAATATATAGATTAGTTTCTCGTCACTTCAGGTAAATATCTCAGTTGTCAGAAATATATATTATGAGTTATAACGTATTATCCAGTAATATATTTAATTTCAATCTAAGAATTTGGTTTCCGGTCTGTAGAATGCGTTTTTAGAACATTTTTTTACATAATAATTGTTGAGTACTGATATGATTTCTCAAAAATAACAAATCCTGCAGTAAAAATATCCTTTATATTGACCTGGATATCCCCTATGACCATACTCAATTTCATTAAAATTTGTCTATTGGTTTTCTTGTGAAACAGTCACAGTCAAACTGACAATTTTTTTTAAAGTTCATTAATAATTGCTATGTCAAAAAGATTTTTCATAAAAATCTATAAACAGATTCAGGAGTAAGTGAGAATTTTAAAATATGTATAGAAGATTATTCTACTATTACATCTCTGAGTCTCTCAATAATTAGGCAGTATTTATCTATACCGCGTGAGGCGCGTCTACGGTAGCATAGTCTTTGATCACTGTTCTAGTGTGCAGCGCGTCAGATTGTAGTAAAATTTTTGTGCGGGGCGCGCGGGGGTAGCATGCTAAGCTCCGCCCTGACACTCAAGGCCATTGGCGACACTAATCGCCTTAATTCTGTCTAACTCTAAACTATCACTCACCTAAAGCCTATGAGCTACTTTCTTACCGTGTCTTCCGCACCCCAAAACGTTAGCCAAATGGTATGGACATATAAAAGGAAAGGCCGGAATCACGAAAGAATCTTTACAAGCATTGAAGTCTAAATCCGAAATCAGTGAACATAAATCAATATGCGACTTGGTCTTTGACGAGATGGCTATCCGACCTCTAAAATTGTAGGATAGACAGAAATACATTGGTTTTGTTGATATGTGAACTGGTAGAGGAAACTGTTCCTTTGGCCTCTCAGGCATTAGTGTTTTTAATAGAAGGGATTAACCACCGTTTTAAAATACCATTGGGATACTTTCTAATCTACGGTATAACTGGGGAACAAAAATCAAATCTTATCAGAATGTGTCTAAATTTTACCGCAGTTGAATTACTTGGTTCCGAAGTCAAGGATGCAAAGCGGAAGGATTAAAAACTACTTTTAAACATCCTCACACATATGATCAATATGAAGTAGCTTGCATCGTGGATCCAAGTCACGTTATTAAACTTGTAAGAAATCAGTTCGAAGCAAAAAATGAATTTCTTAATGTATGATCAATTGATCCAATGGCAGTTTTTAGAACAGTTAAATATTTTGCAAAACATTTAAAAAATTAGGTAATGAAAGTGAAACTAGCCACTCCACTCCTAAGTACTAATGACGCAAACGCTTTGAAAATATATAGACAAGACTTAAATCTTCCTTTTTTTAGAAATCTTAAGCTACCGAAATATTTATTCAACGTTTTAATGATATGTTTGATATATTCAACACGAGAACAATGTGGCAATTTGATTACAAAAATCTCTATGTGAGGTCAATAAAGATAAGATTAATTTTTTTATATATTTCGAAGTAACAACAAAGAAGTAAAGCTAATATAATGGCAGGATTCAGGAAAATAGGAATATACCCGATTAATGAGGAAGAGCTTTTAAGAGACTACTGAAATGCAAAGCAATGAAAAAAAAAACTGAAATAGAAAAATCCGTTCTAGATCTACTAAAGGAGAGTGATATGGAACCATGAACATAATCGAACCAAAGATAAAAAATAATTGGAAGTAATACCTGTATGAAGCGTCGGTACTGAAAGTAAAGACTATATAGAAACAGAACAAGAGAAAAGTCAACAAATAAAAAAAAAGACTACTAAAATCCAAAATCACACAAAAATACCATAAAAATACTAATACTTATGATGGCAAAGAAAACAATAAATATAAGAGAAAATGTGTAGGGAAAAATACAAAAAGACAAGTTCAGAATACACTGGAAAACAGCATGTCTGTTGCATGAGATTTTTTACATGAATCTGAATAACTTTTCCACGCTGATTTCAAAAATATATGCCGTTTTTATGGAGCAGCTCTAGTTTTGGAGTAACGAAGTGACAGGGGTTTTCATTGAAAATGCACATAGTTTAACTTTAAAAATTTTATTAAATATATTTATTCTGAATAAAATTTCCTTTTTTTGGAATTTCTAGAGTGAGATGTATTATGAGTACTATTTTGATTGCTCCAACAATAATCAGCCATCCTATTTTCATTCCAGTTGTAACACTTTGAGGTGTTCCATGAAGTCCTAAATTCTACTAATTTATTATTGACTTTATTATGAAAACATGACCTTTAACTTTCTTCAACTGTTATATATTTCATATACACTTCACTACATAATCATTGCTTCTTTCTATTTGTATAACATTGCAATGATTTAGCTTTAGTATTTTCTCTAAAAATATAATTTGACATAGTAATAAACATTAAACTTCATAATAATGCGTTCTGTCCAATGACTAAAGAATTAGAGAGAAGATGAACTAAAAGATCGTATCACGGGCGCGCGTGGAAAGTAAAATGGCGTAGGCTCCGCCTATTACCTAGTGTTGTCCTCTGCTCATTCTTTGCAATGATTTTGTTCATCGTATTGATTACAAATCGATTAATCGATATCACATACATTAAAATAAGGTTTTTGATTTTAAATAGATAGTAGATAAGTAGGATGTTATTCGATTCTCATTCTAGGACGTCGAAATATGGATTAAGTACAAAAAAGAGTCTTAGTGTCTGTTTTTTTCCATATTCACCGATTAGTCTATATATAACGTGTATTCTCCATTCTACGCGACATTGGCGAAGTCAACTGTGCCCAACTGGCGCTTATGGAAGCCATTAAAGGAAATAATTGAATTGAATTAAAGCCTGTTGTTGCGTAATCTGTCTGAAAAATTGCAAAAATCATCAATTTGGTGGTTCATTTAAAATTAATTGTACTTGATATTTTTCAGAATAATATTACTACGCATTTACTCTATGATTAATAGTTGCTCGTGATAAGCAAGCTAGAAGAAGAGTAAATTAAACTGCAACAAGGAATTAAAAACTACACCGATTATTGACAAAATAAAACAACAGAAATCGATACTAAGCATTTAATGAGAGAACCGTTTTATTTCAAATGGATACAATAATATCAGTTTGTAATTAGTATTAAGTACACCAATAAGGTGAAATACAATAAAGTCTGCCGTGCTAGAAAGGTGGGTTAAGCAAGGGTGTCAACTATGGTATGTATATCGGAATTAGGATATTTTAATAAAAAGTCGAATTTTATAAAAAAAGTTATATAGAATCAAATACAATGATCAGAACATTAGTCTTTATAAATATTTAATTTCTTAGGAGATACAGGTTTCATCACATACCAAAAGGCTTCCCAAAATGTAATTATTCTTTTCTAAATAAAACAGTTTTATTTAAATAATTTCTTAAAGTTATCCTTTCAGTTATTTTTTTTCGTGATATCTATATCTTAACACTTGGGGAGTCGCGTCCTTGTTTGTAACACAAATACTCGCTGCCGGGTCCGCTGGACCCAGGATAATGTCATAATTTTTTTTAAAAACTACATTATAAAAACGTAAATGCTTACTTTCTTATAAGGATTTTGTATGTATAATAAAAGATAGTATTGAATTAAATATTCATATTTATTGTTTTTACTTTAAAAAAATTTATTTTAAAAATATACTAAATTTCTCTATACTTTTGTGACAATGTTTAGGCTAATCATTGTAATTTCTATAATTACATATTTTAAACAAAATATTCTATATTTTCTTACACAACTATAATGTACTTACTTATACGGAATAGTAAAGAGAGAACAATCATCACAAAGGAATAAAAAAATAACATAAAAATAATATTATCTTCTTTGGAGTATAAACACACTTGTCAACATTCTTTGGGTACTTTATACATAAAATTTAGTAATAACACTTTGTACAACTATAGTTCATGTGTTCTTTAATTGTTGTACAAAAAGGTTTGGTTTTTCTATCGTTTTTCCAATAACATAGGCCTCAACTCACTTTCTCGTTCGGAATCCCATTCATGTTCACTTATATCTAAGCAGTCTTCAGTTTCAGAGCATTCTCGGTTTCCTATTTCTTCATTAAGATATTTATCTATATCTCTAAGCTTAAAACCCCTATTGGTTGCCGTTTTATATGAAATAAAATAAAAAATAGGTAAATAAAAAGTTATAACAATATGCAAAAATAACGTACGTAATTAGTCGCTACCGGGTCCCGCGGACCCACACACAACTTTTTCATCCATAGCACTCACTTGCAGCGCGCTAATTATCTACCGATATCATCATTTGCTGTACTACATTATCCTTATAAGGTACTAAGAGCGGCAATGTCGCATTCCTCAAATTTAAGTAGTTATTAAGAAAAATATGGAGGACTGGGTCCGTTAGACCCATTAGCGAGTCCCCAAGTGTTAAATCTAAATAACATTTTATCACACTTTTAATTAAAAGTGATTTGTGGTTTGTGTCGTGCTCAGGATCAAATACAAAAATATTTCTTGTATCAAAGAGGTCTAACAAAAATTTGTAAATATACAAATAATAGTTCTCCGATTTTATTTCAACTTTCAATTTTTGTTTTAATAATTGTTCGGTTTTTTTTAATAAATCAATTACATCCTTTGAAGGGTAAATTAACCCACCCCAAGTTTTCATTACTATAAGACTTATGGGCATATTAGTTAACTCACTGGTAAGTAAGTTAGCGCAGGTCGGGCAGCTAAGTGACCGCGTTAGCTTTCGAGCTATAAAGCCACCGATGCATTCAACAACACTTTCAGTATATTCATTAAGTGGCATATTATTTATTGATTCTAAAAAATCACCATAGAGCTCGCTGTCATCTTCCAGTAATGTCACGTAGAGGCCTTGAGCAGTTAAATTATTAATAGTTTGTGTGAGATTAACTTTGCTAGAGTATGTTAAAATATTAATTTGTTGCAATGGGATGTAATTACCTATGCCATGCTATTAAAAGTTGTTTAATTAAGCTGAGATCTAAGCAATTACAATCAATGAGACTTCTTAATTTTTAATTTTTTTAGTAACTTAAACATATAACCTCTTATATAAAACTATCATTGGCACAATAAAATCACAATAATAATAATTGTAATGTCATTCCTAAACACTTACTTCATTCACTCAAAGCGTTAGATTTACCGGATACCACGTACTACACTATGCAAAAAGCAACTATCCTAAATACATGCCGTAAAGTAAGGAAATTTCTTCAAGAGGAAGATGTTCACACAGTAGCCTAGCAATTTCAATGAAGTACTCTTGGCTTAGGCCCGCGGACTTCATTATAAACCAAAATCGTTAGGATTTTGAGAATAGTCAATCTTTGTAAATAATAATAATAATAAATTAATTTTTTTCAAGTATCATTGATAAAATAAATTCATTTATCACAAAATAAATTCATTTACAATAATGACAAAATTACAACTCCCTAACATTTACAATTTTTCGCGGCATTCTACACACATTTTTTGACAAATGGAATGTTTTACGTTTCTTTTTTGGGTCACACGTTGAGCAAGTTTTTCGTGATTCTAATTTGTCAGAACTGCCTGCCGAAGATGGTCTTGGCTATTCATCTATTTTGAGAACCCGGCGAATAGCATTTTGATGTTCCATTTGCAATCCAAACTGGTTTACTCGACGTCTTAAATGGGGTTCGATAAGATCTTCAGCCAGTCGTTTCATGAAATTCAGTCTGAACACCTTTTTCTGAGATTGGTTCATGTTGCTGATGATGTATGAATTTGCTACAGATACATCCAGCATTCTGTAAAAGACCACCATTGGCCAGCGCTGTGTGCATCGAGAAGTTGAGTAAATGGCACATTTCTGATCTAATGTGTCGACGCCACCTTTGGTGCTATTATAGAAAGTTATCATTTCTGGCTTTTGTTTTTGTGGATCGATGGTTGGCGCGTGATGCATGCTGGAGAGAACAAGCACGGCTTTGTTTTGCTTTGGTACATAAGATAGCAATGTTGCATCTGACGTGAATAGACGAAAAATTAAACATAAAATAAACTTAATATCAATAATTTTTAATTTAGTCAAACTTCTACTTTGGTAAGAAAAATATACATATTGTATAACCATTTTAAAGTAATCATCTTAGTTAGGTACTGTCCTACCTATCCCATATAAAAAAAAATGATAAAATTATAAAATTAAATTAAAAGAAAACCTTCCTGCAGTTCTGGAGGCGCCAGAAGCATGACTAGGTGCTGGCAGTTTTGTTACTAAAGCCAAAATTGTAACAGACCATCTATCTCTTCAAATAATTTACACTAAAGGTATTTAAGTCCTTTCTTCAATTCTAGCAACGAAAGCCACAGATGCAATTCGTTTTTCTGAAGGGCATTGAGCTAGTACGAAGTCCCCAACATTCAGGCTTTGACAAGTGAAAGGAGTACTGTCAGTTTTTCTAGCAGTTCTTCATCTTCATTATAACTGTCACTCGCATCAGTCGCATCTTAGTCTGAGTCGTCATTCACAGAGATGTTATTGTCATTATCGTCCGAGTCAGAGCTTGATGTGAATATGGATTTCTTTTTTGATTTCGATTTGGGTTTAGAGAGCTGTTTGCCCTTAAGAAGTTGTTTCCTTTTGCAGCTTGCTTCACAGTGATTAGTGGCTTCTCTTTTCTGGTAGGTGAACGAATAGCAGACTTTTCTGAGTTTTTCATCCGAATTAAGCGTGCTGCTTCTATTGCATTATTATTCGGGGTGTTACTTAAGATCCGCGAACTTCCTTTTTTCGTCCTCTTGACTTTTGTCACAGCCACCCGGACCCCGTTCAACTCCTAGTATATCAATTATAACATTGTCATTTACTTTATTATCACCAAATTTAATTAAAGAAGCAGATGTCATCTTCTCTGCACATTTCACTTGATATTTACTAGCTTCATTTCTTCCTGTATTGCAGATTTTTCTTTAGAACACAAGACACATTACTTTAGGCTCACAATCTTCATCTTCTCCTGAATCATTACAAATAACGTGACCAGCGTCGGGTACATTGACATTACATACTTTGCATATCATTTGTTCTGCAACATATTCTGTTTCTCGTGCACTGTCTATATCTTTTGTCAAAAGTTCTTCCACGGTTATCAGTTCTGCTACATCATCCCTCGTTGCTGAACATGGCAAAAAGATTTGCGACGACGCGTTTTAATCGTCTTCTTCAATAAATAAAAATGTATATACAAATGAAAATAAATTTTAAAGATGTGTTGCAAAGTTATTGCACCATTCTTTCATCCCCCAAGTGTTCACCCTTAAACTTTAAAAAATCGTATTACTAAAAGTATTATGCCAAAACTTTTGAGATTTTGTTTATTAGTTGGTTGTTTTATTACTCTTACTTCTGATCTAAGCTAATGTGAAGGATGTTCCTGTTTGACCTCAATAAGAACGTTAAATGTGTGGGTTGCCGTCGACAAATCAAGGCTAATTTCATCAGCGATGTTCAAACGATTACGAATTTATGTTTTTATCGATACCATGAACCGAGAACCCTGCCTCGCAAACATACTTAGTAGCAAATGGTATCGGAATGGATATATCTCGCTTGACAAGAAAGGGTAAGCTTGACTCAAAGAACACCAAAACGCTAAGACCTTTTGCATGAATTTTAGTCTTCAAAACTGCTTTAGATCTCACGTCAATTAAGTCATCTTTGATAAGATCTTCATCGCTGATACTGTCAATTTCAATTAAAAATGGACTTCGCAACCATTTTTTAGTTTCTTCATCGAGTTGTTCTGAGCTGAAATAACCTTCAAAAGACGTATGCGATAGTACCTAGATGCTTATACATATCGCTTTGAATTTTTGATGAAATTGTCATTGTGTTGCCGTCACATTGAGTCATCAACTCTTCCAACATCGGAAAATTTGCGAAGTTATTATTACTATTCTATTCTCCTTTTCCAAAGAGGCAGTTTACATCGAAAACCTTTCAATCGATCTTCGTCCTTTAAGCGCATCCACGATGGTCACTGGAAGTCCCTGAAGAAACAGGTTAATTTCTTTTAATCGAGAAAATATATCTGCTAAGTAAGTTAACCCTTGTACAAAATCTTCGCTCTCAAGATATTCATAAAGTGTATTTACTTTATCTTTCAAAGAAAGTACCACTTCTGATCGCTACTCAAACGAACACTTTAAGATGGTCCTCTTGACAGTCAACGAACTTCTGATCCTATTTCTTGACAAAGTTTTTGAAACAGGCGGTGGTTTAACACTCTTGGTCTGATGAAGTCAATTATTTTTACATATATCGACATAACTTTCTTCCTTCCTTCCGTGAAGCTAAAACATGCCGATGTAAGAAACAATGATTGATTATGACGTCAGTGCAAATGCTACCAAATTTAGTCCTCAAATCGATATTTTGTATAATCAACTTATTAAGAAATTTCAATCCGATTTGAAAATTGTAATTCTATGAATAGTAATGTGATTCAATTAGTGGAGACAGGTCAAAAATTGGCTGGAACCGGATTTAAGATAAAGGTAGGGATGTGACTTCGATTCAAAATAATCGATTACTCAATAATCGATTTTAAAAAAATAATCGATTTTTGTTTCCACCTCGAATTTCCATTCGAAAAATGCTTATCCGATGTACTAGTGGAAACATATTATAAATATTTAATTTAAATTTAATGCAAGTGAAAATTATTCAAGATGATAAGTATCAAAAAGTAGCCAAATAAACTATTCTCAGATTTTATTAATTCAGATTCGAATTCTTAACATACAATTTTTTAAGTACTCAACAATAAGAGTAAAAATGTATATTAAATTTTATATACGAGTAATTGTTAAATATTGATAATTGTTAAATAACAGTTAAAATAAAAGAAAAGCTCCAAAACACCGACTCCAAAATTAACAAAGTTCTTAAAAATATTATTTCTACTTTTTAGTTTAGATTTATTTAATTTGGAAGTCGGTTTGTTTTTTTTTGTTAAAAATAATTTTTAATAACATTATTAAATTCATAAATCATAAGAGAGGCTGTGCCAGATACGCATAAGAGAGATGGAGGAAAAAAATGAAAAAGTAGTTAAGATAATCGATTATTTATTATTTATTGACACAATAGCTTAGTCAAAAGTGGTAGTGCCATATGCAATGTATGCCCATGCCAGTAGCAGCCGAATGGGCCGGCACGTCCCGTATAGTATAAACATATATAGTGTACCACTCTCTCATAAAATACCGGCGTGAAGTGGCAGCTATGCTGTCGCGTTTCGCCTGGTAAGTGAGTCCCCGAGGCCCACTCCCCATCCCTCCTCCCTACCTCCCACCCTCTCTTTCCTGAAAGCCCGGCAACGCATTTGCAAGCCCTGTAGTATTGCAGATGTCCTGGGTGGCGGTGATCGCTTTCCATAAGGTGAGCCTCCAGCCCGTTTGCCCCCTTTGTCCCATAAAAAAAATTAACCAAAAAATTCTTCATAAGTAGCTCCACTCAAGAAAAGCAACTTATCCAAATGTTTGCTGGAAAACCTGTTGCGGTTTTTAGTCATAACTGCCCCTGCTTTGGAAAATAAACGTTCACATGGAACTGAGGTGGCAACTACAACTAAAATCTTTCTTGCTGTTTTATACAGCAATGGAAAGACTGATTTTATTTCTTCCCATTCTTCTAAAGGATTGCTTTTTAAAGACGATACAGGACTTGATAAATAAAGTGATATTTCATCACCATCCTTATTTTTCTTTTTCTTTTTCTGACCCATAGCCAACTGTTTATGTGTTTGTCAAAAATCGTATTTTTTTTCAGATGCCTCATTTTCAGACTCACCACTGCTGTTGCTAGTAGAGGCAGTAGTAGGTTCTATAATCATATTTTTCAACTTGTGTATGGCAGAACCACAGGCGCTAGCATTTTGAAAATGAAGTGCTTTAAATCGTGGATCTAATATACTTGCTAAAGCAACATGTTTGTTTAATTCTATCTGATAATTCTATCTAATTCGAACCTTTTTTTTATTTCATTTAATAATTTTTCTTTTATTTTAATGATTGTATCATTATTAGAGCGTACAGATTTAATCTGCGTTACTAAGCAATTCAACATGAAATTATAGATGAGACAGTAATGTAATTTTCTCCTGAAGACTCTTTAGTCACAAACTCAATTGGTTTGAGTAATAATATTAATTGCTTCAAAACTGCCAATTCTTGAAAATTTGGCATAATAGGAGAATTGGCATTATCAATGCAAATCAAAGTCACAATTCTGATCATCTCTAAAAATCTTTCTACCATGCAGAATACCGAAATCCATCTGGCACTGACGTCTAAAATCATTTTCTTTATTGACCCTTCGGGAGTACCATTTTCGATTTGGATTTTTCGCAGTTTGTCAGAGTTATTTACACTATTTTTTATAAATTTTACAATATCGCGCACCTTAATAATTACTAGTTTAATCTCTGCATCATTAAGT